>CM053766.1:28100936-28180572 GCA_028658305.1 Pachyuromys duprasi | reverse complement strand
CGGGTACCTGTAAATCGAATATATTTGTGAACCTTTGATCTGCAGCAAATAAACAGTACAAATATCCATCTTGCAACATAGTTTTGCTTGTTTGTCTAAAACAAAAGAGGTCTGGATTTTAAGTCACTACTCTGAAGACAGAACTGGAGGTGGCTGTTTGAGAAGAAAACAAACCCCAGAATTCTTGACCTTCTTGGGAGATTCTTTAAGTGTATTTTGCAGTAAGAAGTTTAGAATTTTATTTTTAAATTATGTGAAATTAATAAAAGTGCCACGTACTTTTTCACTGAGACAACCTTTTAATTGTTCCTAATCCGCTCCCCCTCCCGTACGCTAGGCAAATGTTGGACCACTGAGCTATTCCGAAGCCCAATGCATTTTTTATTGTCACAATTAAATGTTGTAAATGATCATGTGGCCTTGTTGGCCTGTGTATTATGTTTGTGTGGTTTAGCAATAAGGGAACAGCTGAACTCTAGTCCTAATCAGACTCAAAGAGGCCTTGACCAAAAAAAAAAAAAACAAAAAACCCAAAAAATTCCTTTTCAGTTGCTTGGGATTACCTGGGTAAAAACAAAAGCAGGTACTAAGAAACTCAAGTCCTCCTCCACCTGTTACTTTTTAGCCTCATCATTCTCTTGTATCCTAAGTTCAATTCTTACGTTTGCTTTTGTTAGTTCAAGCGAATGCCCCAGGAGGGGCATGTTCTGTGATTAGTTCTAGTCCTAACTCTAACACAAGGCAACAGTTCACCATTAATAGAAGAAGTGCTAACGATGGATCAAGTCATGCAGGGTTGGACTGAGACAGCTCTGAATGAATGCCCTCACGACCATGGCAAGCGCACAGGCTCCAGCTGTTTGGAGGACAGCAGGTTAATTCATTTTTCCCCCTACCACACAGAATCTCAATTATGTGTGTTTGTGAAGATGCTCCTGATGGAAGACCAGATTTGTCCACTTCCCGTTTCCTTCTACAGCAGATGGGAAGTAGAAGGCATGTTCTGAGGCTTTCCCACTTTAAGCCAAACAAAGGAGCAAACTCCAACCTTCCTCAGCTGCTAATTCTGTTGGCTTCTCTACCCCACTTTTAACAGATGGAACTTGTGACAAAGCTAAATATTTGGGAGAGGGAGGGGGAAAGGGAGAGGGAGGGGACAGGTACAGGAGGTAGAAGAAGGAAAAGAGGGAAGGGAAAGAAGAGAGGGGGAGGGAAAGGAGGGGGAGAGGGAGACGGGACAGGGAGAGGAGGGATGTAGGGATGTATGGGCAAACAGTGGTTGGAATGGGCCACACTCAGGGAAAGGCAGAGTCTAGTAAGAGAGGGGAGAACTCAGGACATAAAGACGCAGGAAACAGGGAGGTGGGAAGACGGAGAGGCTCAATGGTGTGAATTGCTTCCTGTGGTTTTCCAAGGGTCACAGAAAAGTCGCTGGGTCTGAGGCCCAGAGTGTCTTCTCCTAGTATGGCAAGTGAAAAGTAGATTAGCCAGCTTACCCCCTACAAAGTGTGTGTGTGTGTGTGGTGTGCATGTGTGTACACGCATGCTGTGCTGTGTGTGGTCAGAGGACAGCTTTCAGGAGCGGCTTCTCTCCCACTGTGGAGGTCCTACAGATGAAACTCGGGTCATAGGCTTGGCAACAAGCATCTTTACCTGCTGTCCCTCAAGCCCCCCCAAATTATTTCTGAGTTCCATTTGGATGAGATTGCTAGAATAGCCCTTTAGGATGGAAGTTGAGCCCCTATTGCCGCTCAGGCTAAGGTCCCATCTCCAGGTAAAATCCTGCAAGCACAGGCCATTGGAGGCAGGACCTGCCCTCTCTTGCTCTGGCTGATGGAGCTGAACACAGCCATGGTTCTCCCCAAGGCAGCCAACTCTCTGGCCACATTTAGATGAAAGCCCCTCTCAGAAGATTTTAAATTCACAGGCTCCACCTCTGGCCACAGTTTACTGCATGGTCTCTTTCTACAGAACAGAAACTAGCCTATTGTGCCGACTTGCTATTCAGTCACCTTTGCAGGAGACTCCTCACGAGTCCCAAGGATGTTTCTCCTGAGCAAACTCCCTCCTTAAGCTTTTAAACACAGCTCTCTTTGAAACCACTGTCACCCAGGTACAGAGCCTGAGGCTGGGCGTTTCAGGAAGCTTGTGAAAGAGCCCAGAGCGAAGCTATTATAACTGAGGGCTGAGTCCTTCATTCTGGGGCTGTTTGATAGGTAAGCTGTGTGCAGCCCCAGATGGAACCTGTGGGAAAGCAGGGAGCCGTTAAGAGACAACAGCAACAAAAACAGCCCTCTCCCTGTCTCCTCCCTCCATTCCCACCCATTCCCAGCAAGCATCTCTCCCCCCCATTCCGAGCTTCCTCAACCATCTCTTGCAGCTTGGACAGCTTTAGCTTTTAGGCCTAAACCAACACAGGCCTGAGGCAGCACTGTTAACAGCTTCTGCCACTGTTGTTCTCAGGCCCTGCTGGTGATGGAGTGACGCCTCGGGGAGGGGTTCCCCAAACTCAGCATTCATTCAGAGCAGTCCAGTTATGTTACAGATCTAATGTGCTAAACTAAAATAATGGGTTTTTCCTCTGTATTTCTGCAGTTGTGATTACATATGGCTTGTGAGGTGGCTGAGAGGCTAGTGCTAGAAACTGCACAGGTGTGAACCCTTGGCTTATAGAGCCTGGAAGCAGCGGAGTGCTTTGAAATCACCGTGCTGAGAAGCTTGAGCTAAAGATCCAGTTCGCACCTAGTGATCAGCATGTCTGCCTTCACGACACTGATTTCAAAGAGAATTTTGCATTCTGCCTTGGAATGCATGTTAGCTGTTGTATTTAAATTCAGTGAGCTGTGTCAGATGGCAGACTGCACTAGGCTGCGCACAGTTAATGTGTACCCAAGGAGAAAAAACTGCCAGCAGGACTGAAGATACTGCAAAATTGACTGCTTAGGAATGCTAATTTCCCTCGCTTCTTCCTGAAAGTATATCTTACACCTCCTTCATAACTTAATGCAGACAAAGTAAATTCGTTTCTTCTCACATCTGAAAGCAAAGAGATCTCTGTTTACATGCGAGAATAATAAGTCTATAATAACAGTCTGGCCCTACGAGCCAGTCATTTACATTAGGACGTAAGAGTGAAATGATAAAGAACCAGAGAGACCTGTACACTGCTATGAATGCAAGACCCATTTGGAAGCTCTCTCTTGTAAAGGATTGCTAAGATAGTGAGGCTAAGGAAATGACTCAGAAGACTGGGCTCCGGTTCACTAGAGAGTAACAACAAAAACAAAGCCATTCTATTGCAAGATACAGATCAAAGGTTAAAAGGCAAATGGCCCTACATTTACGTAAAGATGTAATCGCTCTCTGCCCTGCAGATGGCAACAGGCAAGGGTGATTGAACACCATGTACACCGGCCATAGAGAAATCCTCATGGAGAAGGAAAAAAACCACCGACGAAAATGACTGAAGAAACCCCATTTCCCTTTTTCAGCCTAATCATTTGGTATCTCTGAACTGGGTCCAGATTTAGACTTCAGCCATCAAAGAGCATCACGCTGTCTACAGCTCAACAGTACCTCTCAGCAGGGCGTTGTGGCAAGGCTAGCTAATTTTGAATCTGGTATGAGTAATACAGTCAAACCTAGTTAGTATGCGAGAAAGTTGTTGCTGACGCAGGGTGAGAGGGTGTGATGTCACAGCATGAACAGTCCCTGGTTGTCCCATCGGCCAGACAAATGTAGTGCATAGATCCAAGTTTCTATTCCAGGTCCCTGGACCCCAGGGCCAGGCCTTTCACTTTTGCTGGGTGGCCTGGAAAGCCTTCAGCTCCACCTGGTACCACTCAGGGGCTTCGGGCCCACTCTTCCCCGGAGGGCTGTGGTCATAGCCATAGGCGACGGTCAGCTCTTCCTCGGCCTCCACAGCTTGCAGGGTGCGGATGCACTTGATGGGCCCAAAACGGGGGTGGACAAACCTAAACACCAAGATGGGAAAGGTCATTCCTGGGCCGACCCAGGACTTCAGCACCAAGGGAGTGTCTTGCCCACATGCACCGGCCGGGCACCACCTCTGCATTCTCAGAGAACCGGCTCAGCTCCGCCAGCATCAGGAGGACCCAGATCTGCCAGGTTAGAACACACCAGGTGGGTTGAGGGGCAGCTCTGGGGATAGTGTGTTCAACCAGCCATCCTGGGCTCTCCTTAATAATAAACCAGGCACGGTGTCCCAGCACTCAGGTGGGGCAGGAGAATCAGAAACACAAACTTACTGTTAGCGTCATAGTGAGTCTGAGGCCAGCCTGGGATGTACAACATCTTGCCTTAAAAAGGCAGTGCAATGGCCTCATCATGTTTTTATTTTATTGTAGTTATTCCTGTGTTCTCATACTGGGGTAGTCAGAGGACAACCTGCAGAAAAGTTGGTCCTTTTCTTCCACCATGTGGGTTCCAGGGATCAAACTCAGGTCTTCAGGCTTAGTGACCATGCCCTTAATCTGCCGAGCTATTCTGCTAGCCCCTGTCCTTCATGCGGGGCCCCATGATGAACAAAGGACAGAGGAGACGTCAGGTGCAAAGGAGCCAGCTGGCCTTTGGGACCTGATGGAGCTAAATACTCGGCTGGCTCCTCTGCGTGTGGAGAAGGGCGTGTGTCTGGAAAGGTGTTTTCTTAGAGTACTGGAATAGAACCAACGACCAAGTGCTATGTTCCCAGCCTGTGTGTGGTTGTGATAAGTTTTATGTGGGCACAAAAGAGAGCAATCTCTACTTGACCCAAAAGAGGCCTCTATCCATCCTACTTGGGTATCATGCTTCATGAAAGCGGCATTTAACTTGGGCCCAGAGTTCTGGCTGGCTGTAAATGCTGGTTTCATATGTATCACTGCATCCCTGTATGCTCCTGAATTCCACTTTCCTGATCTAGAAAATTACGACAACACTAGTAAGGCTTACCCCAGATGGTCTCTGTGGTGAGAAAATGGAGTCACATGCAGCAAGACCCTCACGTGGACGAAGCCCGGCATGTGGACGAAGCCCGGCACAAAGTGAGACTCTACTATTAGTCACTACGCGCGTAAGCGTGCACATGTGTGAGTATGTGTGTAGGAATGTGAGTGTGCATACATATGGATATGTGAGCCAGCACTTATAAGCCATGTGTGAACATGCATGTGCATTTGAGCATGCATTCAGATGCTGCTGCTCCACAAAGGTATCCAGACCATAGATTCAGGAATTCTTTGTTAAAACTAAGGCTTTGGGCAGAGGACATACCTAGTATATGCCTGGTATGCACCATAAGATAACAATTCTGTATGTATGTATGAGCTTCATAGGGTCATAGGGTGTGGGACTACTGGGAGGAAGTTGTCACGGGGGAAGGTGGACCTTGGTGGTTCAGAAGCCCAAGCCAGGCCCAGTGTCTCTCTCTTCCTGCTCCCTGCTGTAGACCTTCTCTAGCACCATGTCTGTCTGCATGCCGCCATGCTGATAATGCACTAAGCCTCTGAACGATAAGCCAGCCCCAATTAAATGTCCCCCTTTATACGAGTCGCTGTGGTCATGGTGTCTCTTCACGGCAACAGAAACCCTAACTAAAGCAGAACTGAATTACTGTGCAGCTGTGGTGTGCATGGAAATCACTATGTAGACCAGGCTAGTTCTGAACTCAGAGAGAACCACCTGCCTCTGCCTCCTGAGTGCTAGGATTAAAGAACTGAGTTACCACGCCAGGCAATTTTGTCTGTAAGTTGACATGCTTCATTATAATTTTTAATGACTTTTTTATTTTTAATTTTTTTAAATATTAGTTATAGTTTATTAATTTTGTATCCCAGCAGTACCCCGCTCCCTCATCTCCTCCCTGCCCCTTTCCAAGTCCACTGATAGGGGAGGACCTCCTCCCCTTTCATCTGACCCTGGTTTATCAGGTATCTTCAGGACTGGCTGCAAAGTCCTCCTCTGTGGCCTAGCAGGGCTGCTCCTCCCTCCGTGAGGGGGAGAGGGGAGGAATGGGGAGGTCAAAGAGCCAGCCATTGAGTTCATATCAGAAATAGTCCCTGTTCCCCTTACTAGGGTACCCACTTGGCTTCATTATAATTGGCATTATATGATTTCCATATGAAAATTAAATAATAATCCTGAAATGGAGCTTTGATTAACCTTCTAAAGGATCTACTGGGGGTGGGGGAGAGAAGCCTGACGTTGAGTTTTTGGGCCTAAGGCTTCTTTTCCAATACTCTTGTAGCTTTATTCTTGTGCTCATTGCCATCACTGTCTTTTTATTTTGATGTTTTTGTTGTTGTTGATGTTTGTTTTGAGACACGGTCTCACTATGTATCTCAGGATGGCCTCAGACTCACAGAGATCTGCCTGCCTCTCTCTCCAAGTGCTGGGATTAAAGAATTCAGCCTCCTCCTGCTTCAGACTTCTAGGTGCTAGGGTTGTGGGTGGGCACCCCACTCCCAGCACATCATTAGTTTTGGTAGACAGAGTAAAAACAAAGAACTTGTTTTCAGGGATTGAGGCTCACCCAGGGCACTGGGTGTACACTGCATTGGGCCATTCTACCTCCAGATCTGAGACTGAACTGAGTAGGAGTTCCTGGGAGGACTGAATGAGATAAAAACATGAAAAGCATCCAAGATTTGACTTGGATAAATGGGCAGAGGATGAGTTTAGTGTGTGTGAGGTCCTGGGTTCAGTCTAGGGGAGGAACGGGGAGGGAGGAACCCAGAATGAATGAATGCTGAAAGGTCATGGCTGCAGAAGTAGCAAGGAACCCAAACCTCTGGATCTTAGCTGATGCACTACCAGGTTTACAAGGAGGGAAAGAGTTCTGGACCTTAGCTGACAGACACATTACCACATTTACAAAAAGGGAAGTACTTGTGTGATTGTCCACTGGACTTTTGGTGCCATACTTCAATGAACGCAGCGTAGGAAAGTGCTGGTCCACTTATAAATTAATATCAGTGACTTGAGAAACACACAAATACCAGAAATCGTCATGTGAAGTTTACATTTGGTTACTGTTCAAGGAGTCTTCTCATCACCATAGAACTGAGTTTTGGCTACACTGGGCTTGACAGACAAACACCACTAACAAAACAAAGAAAACAAACAGAAAACCCCAAACCCAAATCAGCTGAGCGGAGAGTGATTCCACACAAACAGAAACTTCTCTTGTTTCTTGTTCTCTGTGGCCTTGGGAAGATAAAGCCACCCTTGCCGTGAAGTCACAGAAAGGGCCTGATTCAGGTGAGGGCTCTGAGTGGTGCTTTTCAGGATGGTTAGTGGCCAGGACTTTAAAGGGCTGTTGTCATGCCAGCACAGCTGGAAACGAGCTTCGTCCAAGTTCACACTAGCCGGAAGGGCCCCGCAGCTAATAACAGGACCAGCTTATTTCACCCGACACATGCCATCCTTTGCCATCTCAGCCAGCCCTTTAGAAGTGGCGGGGGTGTCAGGACTTGTTCTTGGCTGCCAAGGAGGGCTGGTTACTGCCAGGACGATTTCTAAGGTGTCCCAAGGACGAGTCTCAGGACATTCCCAGCAAGCCCTAAATCTTGGCACAGGCTTACCGTGAGCTGTCCAGAGCCTGATCATGCACAGCGGAGGGGCCGCAAGTACAGCCCCGAGCAGGGCAGGATGTACTCTACAGCTGAGCTGCACTGCCACTCCATTATCTGTGTGCACACATGTATGCAGGTGCACATGTATGTGCAGGTGTGTGTATGTGGAAGCCTCAAATACCACCTATCTTCTTTTTGAGACCGGGTCTCTCTGGAACCCCCTGACCAGGGTAGGCTAGCAGGCCAGTGAGCCCAGGGAATCCTCCTGTCTCTGCCCCCTCAGTGTTGGGATTACAGGCGCCCTTCCCCGTTCTCAGATTTTTATATGGGTGAGAATTGAACTCAAGTCTTCACGCCTGTGCAGCAAGCACCCAGATGACTTAATGGCTCCTCCCCTCCCCTGCAATGTGATCTTGAAATGAGAGAAACCTAAGGGCAAATAAGGACACCAATAAAACAGCCACCACATTTCTATGCTACTTCTACTTTTCAAAGCACGTCTCCATCTCACAGGCAGAAGGCAGGCTGCTTAGATCTTGAGCCTTAAGCCACAGGCTGAGGCTCACAGCACAGGGCCCCCACTTATCCTGTGGCAGCAGCCACCATCAGAAGCTCAGAGGCCCTCGCCCGCCTTGGCCCTGGGCGCAGACCCAACCAGCCACTGCATCCTACTTACATGTCGTAGATGCAGTTCGGAGTGAAGGAGTGGTTCGCCTTGTGTCCCAAGGAGGCACAGTACTTAGACACGTGGTTATAGGGCTCAGGCACATCAATGACCGTTTCCTCATCGAGGGAGAGAGTATTCCCGTTTAGGGCCCAATCCCTGCTGTCAACCTGCAAAGCACAGGGAGGCAGTGCTAGAGATAGGGCCTTCCTCATAAAAGCTTAGAGCACAAAACTCGTTTATCTTAACACTCCACAGTCTGAGTGCTGCAGACACGCACTCAGCCAAGACATCTTCCCACGCAAGGATGGTGCAATCAGACAGCTCAGCTTAACCGCAGATAGGATTTTCCTCATTTTGTACAGAAGAAAGGGACTTTGATGCTTTACAGAGATACACAAAAATATCCAATAAACCTGAACTAAAAATAAATGGAGGGGAGGCTGTTGAATGGCTCAGTGGGGACTGTCCCTGACTCCCAAGCCTTGACCACCTGAGTCTAGTCCACAGGGCCCACACGGTCGAAGGAGAGAAGCTACTCCAGGAAAGCTGTCCTCTGACCACCGTTCTTTAACGATGGCACGTGATCCCTCCAAATAGATATATGTGGTTTTTGCTTTCTGGGTTTTGTTTTGTTTCTAAGACAAGGCTCCTATATGTAGCGCTGGCTGTCCTAGAACTCACTCTGTAGACCAGGCTGGCCTGGAACTCAGAGATCTTCCTGCCTCTGCCTCTCAAGTGCTTGCATTAAAGGTATGCACTGCCCTCACCCAGCCACAAGTGTATTTTTAAAACATCTATGAAAAGGCCCACACCTGTGCGCCCGGGGAGGACTCAGGTGAGCACAGGCAGTCTCCAAGCCTTGTGCTTTCCTACCTGTGCCTGGACTAGTATTTGTGGCATTAGCACCAGGCTTCAGGCTGGCCATTGGGAGGCCAGAACAGCCCTTTGCAGCTTAAAAAAGGGGGGGGTTATGATACCCGTGTGTCTCTTTAGATCATATAAATCTTTCACCTTTTACTAAAAAGAGGTCGTGTTTTCATAGGAGCGTGTATACTATAGCAGGCATATTCAAGTTTCTGACATTGTGACACAATCATCACCTACAATTCATGTTTGTGAGCCAAACAAGTGAGTTTAAAAACAAAAAAACCCAATATTTTCATTTTTGTTTGAGATGAGGTTTCTGTGTATAGTAGACTACGCTGGATTTGAACTCAGAGATCCGCCTACCTCTGCTTCCCGAGTGTGGGGATTAAAGGCATATGCCATCCCCGGCCTCAAAACCATATTTTTTGAAGTTGTAAGTAAATGTACAACTTTGTGTTAGGCTGTGCCTGACGTTCCCTTTGCCCCAGATAGCCTGTGGCTCACAGGTTGGACAGCCCTCCTAGGTAAAGTATACACTGCATTTAAGGTGACATTCATCCAACAAACTGGGAAGCCGCCACAGGCAGTGATATCAAACATGGTGAAGGTCCTCTCATATCTCTTCACTCTCAACCTGTCACATCTGCATTGCAGGGCTGTTTGCTCTCTGCTGCTATTATGTGGGTGGCAGAATCTAAGCCGCCCTGGGGGCCACACGATCCTCATGCTTTGATCTCCCAAGAGCTAAGAACACAGGCACGCCCCACCACTTCCTGCCTTACTAAACTTTTAGCTTTCGAGTTTGGATTTTTTTTTTTTTTTTTTTTGCATCAGAACTCTTCCTGGCAAGACAGAAAGCATTGTAGGAGGGAGCTTTCCTAAAAATGCACCACACTGGAGGCCATTAATTAATTTTTAAGAAACTGACTGGATCTTGAATTTCAGATGTTGGGTGTGGTCTAGAGAAAACACATGACTGTGTCATCAGCTCACCTTCTCTGGAATACTTGTGGCCCACGAAAGTGGCCTGTGTAAGACCTTAAAGCCCTTTAACCGATGAGGCTGATGTTCACCCTCTTTCCCACTTACCTCTTGGTGTGTAATTCGGACTCCATTATAAAAAGACATGACGGTATTGGGTCCCACCGCTACCTTGGAAAAGAGTCCTTCTCCAGCGCTGGAGATGAGAGAGTCAGCAACGTAAACCCTAAAGACGTGGAACAACAAAAACCAAACTGTGAGTTTCTCAGGGTGATGTGTCACTCCTGATGTTACTCACCTAAATTCCATTATGAATTATTCCAACTATTCGACAGCGAAGGAAGGGAGGCCGAGAAATCAAACCACAACGTGTTAGCAACAGTAATAAAAGACCCAGCATTTACCTCTGTAAGACTTATATTCAAAACGAACTCCACCCACTTCTTTAGGTGGATGAGGTTCAGGCTGGCCTCAGACCTGCTCTGGAGCCAATGACCACAGGAACTATGACTACTTCTTCCTCCTATTATTTTATTTTGAGTCGGGTTCTCTCTCTGTAGCCCTGGCTGTCCTGAATAGATCAGGCTGGTCTACACAGAGATCCCCTTGCCTTTGCCTCCTGAGTTCTGGGATTAAAGGTGAGCCAGGGGACCTGGTGACAACCACCTGATAACAAGGAACTTGCTTCTACCTCTCAAGTACCCAGTTTTATGTGGTGCTGGAGATCAGACCTAGGGCTTTGTGAATGCTAGGTAGGCATTCTATTAACTGAGCTATACCTCCAGGCTTCAAACAATGTCTTCTCTAGGTCTTGGGAGATGGCTACTCTTCCAGAGGACCTGAGTTTGGTTCCCAGCGCCCACATGGCATCTCACACCTATTTGTTTGTTTGGTTTTTCAAGACAGGTTTTTTTTTTTTTTTTCTGTGTAGCCTTGGCTGTCTTGGACTCACTTTGTAGACCAGGCTGGCCTCGAACTCACAGAGATCTGCCTATCTCTGCTTTTCTGAGTGCTGGGATTACAGGCATGTGCCATCGTGCCCAGGTATGTCACAACTATTTGTAACCACAGTTCCAAGGATCTGATGCCCTCTTCTGGTCTCCATGGACACCTCGGACAATGGTGCACACATATAAGCAAACACTCATACACATAATTTTTTAAAAATTTTCTTTAACAAGGACTAATTACTATAGATCCCTAAAAGCTACTCAGTACTAGATATACCTTTTTGAAAAAGAAGTTAATGTTTATAAACTAATCATGATTTTCAATCTTATCAGACCAGAAAACCATTTTCAAAGTTACTAACACTGTGCCCAAAGTATTAGTCTTTTCTAAGCCAGATAAAAGAGAAAGACTTTTTTGAGTTAAATGTCAAGATGGACTGTTTACCCAAAAATGACACCTAATGACAATATATCCAACAAGCATTTCCTGACAAAGGGATCAAAGCAGAGGTCAGCTAGCTACAGGTCAAAACTGACTGCCCCTCATTTTTGTTGATAAAGTTTTATTGAGACACAGCCATCTTCCCCAGTTTGTTGAAGACGGTGCCTTACTACTGCAGGGCTCAAAGGCAGAGCTGAGTCCGTGCGATAGAATCATAAGGCCTGCAAAGCCCCAAATTGTCAGTCAGTGTAAGAAAGGTTCTTAAGCACTGCTTTATAAGAAACACGCTCTTGGCCGTGTGACGGAGGTAATAGAAACTTATGTTCCACCAACAAATCTTTCATTTCTTCGTGCGCTGTGATGAATGACCCTGTCAGAAGCCGGGCGTCTGTAATTTTGGTCTCTTTTATGGACTAGCAATCTAAATTATTGCTTCCAGTTCTGCTCCTTTTCTGTGACAGGATGATACAGCCCAGCCTTTGGCCAGGTGACCCTCATGGCTCTCCAGTGCAGGTGAGGCATACTTTCCTGCCCTGGCAACTCAACTCTCAGAACATGGAGGGGGGTCCTGCTGCCAGGGTCTCAGGCGATAAGAGACGTGGTGACTTTTTGCCAGTCTCTTGCAGTTTCCTCTGTCTCTAGGGGAAGACCATGTCCTAGGGGCTGTTTTTCCTTTAGCCAGAGTCTTGGAATGAAGAGATGTGAAACAGACCTGAACGCTACTGGAATCCTGGAGCCCAGCCTGGTCCAGCTGGGCCTGGTGAAGCCCAAGTAAGAATGGCTGGACCTAAGCCAACCCTCAGAACCACGAGCATAACACAAAACACTCACTGCTCGCCCCTGCAAAGAGCTAAGAGGGTTAAGAGTGTCGCTATGCAGAGTTTTGCAACAGCCTAGACTGGTAGACACAGTTGACCTTGTAGTGTTTTGGGGCTAACACAAAAACCAGTCTGCACCCACTGGCCCTGGGCCAGAACCTCTTGTCCAAAGAGAGGTCATTCTCCCCCTGCCTGTGGCACTGTGGTATCAGCTCTGTCATTTAGACCAAGAGGAGGCTTGTTTCTCAGATGGGAGCAGAAAGTAAACAAGAGGTAAGCCATACCCCTGAGGGCGGTCCTTACTCAGAAGGAGCGCAGCTACTGGAGAATAAGGAGATTTCTGGGCACTGAGAATCCACCCTAGAAGGCAGCCATCCTCACAGGCTAGGTATGAAATGGACAGACTGGACCACAGTGGGGCGTTTTTATGCTTACCGTTGCTTGCTTTGTTTCTACTCTTATGAATAAAGAAGTTGCTTTATGATACAAGGGTCAGGCTAAGAGGAGTTGTGATGTAGGGGGTTATAGGCTAGGCTTGAAAGAGTACCAGTTGCTCTCTGAATGTGTGCATGAAAGCCAGAAGAGGGCCCCAGATCTCACTATAGATGGTTGGGCCACCATGTGGTTGCTGGGAATTGAACTCAGGACCTCTGGAAGAGCAGATGGTCCTTTTAACTGCTGATCACTTCCACATCGTGGAAGGAAAAAAACTGATTCCAAAAGTCATTCTCTGATTTCTACACGCATGTTTCCTCAATCCCCCAGAGTCCTGAGAAAGGGGACGCTTGAAAGGAAGGGCTGCCTGACCCAGCCCTTTACCTAGAGAGTTAGTTCTAGGATGTGACATGAACCAGCTTGATACGGACTGGCTCTCTATGGGAATAAAATTGGTCTTCCTCCGGATAACCAAATACTTACTTGGAAGATGTGCCAAGGAAAAGCGCTCCTTACGGAGGGGCTTGGGTTGAGCAGGACCCAGCCTGAGCGAGAGCCACAGAAGCTCAAGGGTGCCCACCGCCAGGATATACAAAGCGCAATGAAAGCCACAAGGAAACAGTTACCTCTCGGATTCGTAAGGGTCTGGAAGGAGAGCATCACTGGAGATGCAGGAGGATGTCGATTTATCGAAGTGGTACACAGAACCTAAAAGGCAAACCCACATGTCAGTTCAGATGCAGAGTCCAGCAGATCGCTCAGATGTGACTGCGCAGTGGCAGGAAGGGCCCACAATCCCTCGTGCCAGTGAGAATAGCTCAGTAGACCTCTGTCAGTTTACTCTTTGATTATGTTTTCAAATCTCGGGCCTCCCCCCTTTTTTTAGGGAGACAGAATCCTACCAAGTTGCCCAGCCTGCTTTTGAACTTATGACCCCCAGCTTTTGTGGATGAAATTACAGGCCTGCATTTACCAGGCCTGGATTATTTAAATCTTAATGAACAGCTATCAGACTGAACTCTCAGATTCCTATCTGTTGTTTTTCCTTTATTCAGATGTCTTAAAATCTGCTTGGGTACTTAAAATGTTAAGCAGAAACACTTTGCCAGATAATTTTCTGATTTCTCTGGTTAGACCAAACTGGATGATAGTTTTAAAATTTCTTTGAGGTTTTCTTCATACCAGACAGTCTGCAAACTCTACAGCAGAGGCCAGCAGTTAACTCCTTCACTGAGGGTAGGGTCAGCATCACAGAATTAAGAAAAACAAATTGCTCTTGATGCTGCACTAACAGACACTTGGCTTCTACTGTGGCGGCTCAGAGCCTGATCAGTAATTATTCCGGAAGATGAGGTACATGACTGTCCTAGAATTGCTGTCGGGCTCTCTGTTGACCTTGGCGAATCCTCACCGAGCACAGGTATATAGGATTCTCAGAGCATCTATATACAAAGAAACAAGATCTGGAGCCTGAGGGTGAATGCCAGCAAAGCAAATGATCGTTAGCACCAAGACCTCAACGCAATCCCATCACAGTTATCAGCTGAGGGACTTGGTACCAAGCAGGAAGCCAGGAGGATTCTGGAGTGGACAAGAACAGGGAGGGAGCCTCGGCCCTGGTGAGCTGGGCACGAGAAAGGAAGAGGTGGCATGTCTGCCGCAGGCCCCACAACACGTCTGTGGGCAGCAGCATCTCTGGAGCGTAAACAGCCCAGAAGTCAGACACACGGGAGAAGCCTGGGAAATGGAGCAGATGCCTGCAAAAGAGGCAGGCAGAGGCATGCAAGGGACAGCATAATGGCTGCTCTTGGTTGTCAATTTGACTATACCTGGAATTAGTGTCTGGGTACAGCTGTGAGGGATTTGTTTTTCTTTCTTTTAAAAATCAAGTCATTTTCAGTGGGAAGAACCGGCTTTATCCAGATCTTTTGAGGTGGGAAGATCCACCTTTAATGTGGACCACGCATTCTGAAAGATAACATGACCCAGACCACAATGCTGGAATTGAGAACCAAACCAGGTGGCCTAAAGTTCTGGCTCTTACCACCAAAAATGCTGCCTCTTGGGTAGTTTTAAATTTGTATCAAGTTTTAAATTTGTATCATGGTAGGTCCATGAGAGAACATTGTGCTGCCATGTGCAAGGCCCATTGTTTGAACTCTAGAGCTGCAAAAATAAATGAATAGGGGCTGGAGAGATGGCTCGGTGGTTAAGAGCACTGTCTGCTCTTCCCAGCATCCATATGGCAGCTCACAACTGTCTGTAACGCCAATTCCAAGGAATCTGACACCTTCACACTAATGTACATAAAATAAATTAAAAAATAAATGAATAAAGTAAATAAATCAGTAGGTTCCATTTAAAATTAAAATACTGTAATAGGGGCTGGAGAGTTGGCTCAGAGGTTAAGGTCCTGAGTTCAATTCCCAGCAACCACATGGTTGGTGGCTCACAACCATCTACAGTGAGGTCTGGTGCCCTCTGCTGGTTCTCAAGCACACATGCAGGCAGAACACTATATACGTAATAAATAAAAATGTATCTTAAAAATATATATATATATACTGTAACGGAGCTGGGCATGGTGGGACACACCTTTATGTCCCAGCTGTCCCAGCAGAGGCATGTGGATCTCTTGAGTTCGAGGCCAGCTGGTCTATAGAGGAAGTTTCAGGACAATAAGATGGGGTACACAAAGAGAAACCCTGTCTTAACAAAAACCAAAAACAAATCCAGAACTACTGTAATGGGCTAGAGACATGGCTCAGTGGTTAAGACCACTGACTGCTCTTGCAGGGGTCCTGGGTTCCATTTCCAGCACACACACAGCAGCTCACAACTGTCTGTAACTCCAGTTCTAGGACCTCCAACACCCTCTCCCGGCTTCTGTAGACATCAGGCATCTTGGACAACCATGTACTTCTACATATGCCACCTGCTGAAGGGTGGAGAGGGACAGCAGGAATTTGACTTTAAATTTAAATAAACAAAAACATAACTTCATTTTGGGATTGAATAAATTAATTTATATATGTGTGTATTGTGTAGCTGTGTGTTGGTGTGAATGCCAGTGTGAACATGGCCCTGTCCCATTCACCTTGTGATTTTTGAGACAGGGTTTCTCAGTCTGGAGCTGGCTGGCAAGCTCTGGGGACATGCCCATCTGCATCTCTCCAGTGCCATGTGGCTTTTGTACACAGGTCCTAGAGCTCCAACTTGGTCTTTCCTTTTCTTTTTTTTAAATCACTTGTTTTTGTTTTTTAAATTAAGTGTGGGTTTCTTTTCCTTTTAAAGATTTATTTATTTTATTATGTGTACAATGTTCTGCCTGCACACCTGAATGCCAGAAGAGGGCACCAGATCTCTTTATAGATAATTGTGAGCCATCATGTGGGTGCTGGGAATTGAACTCAGGATCTCTGGAAGAGCAGCCAGTGCTCTTAACCTCTGAGCCATCTCTCCAGCTCCCCAACTCTGTCTTAAGTGTAGATGGAGAGCACTTTAACAACAGCTATTTTCACAGCTCCTGGAATAACAGCAAATATACAGAAAAGCACAGAAACAGCTCCCACTGTTTCTCCTAATATTAATTTTTAACATATATTTAGCCTGTGTGTGTGTTCATGCGTGTGTGTGCATGCATACATACATATTGTGCATGCATCATGCACGTGTGAGGTCAGAGGACAACGTTCAGGACTTGACTCTCTTCATTGACTACATGGCCCAGAGACTGAACCCAGGTCATTGTCAGCCTCTGAGGCAAGCTCCTACAGCTGCAGAGCCGTCTCACAGGCTCACTCAGCTCTGCAGTTTATACAGATTTTAAAGTCAATCAGACTTGATTCTTTAATAGTGTAAACATCCCGGCTCAGTGCTTTAGAGCTACAATCATCTGAACCTGGCTGAATTACCACTGTCACTTTTATCTCTCTGTTGTTCCCCTCATGTTGGGCTTTGTCATGTGACTTGCAACAGAGAGTGGGTGAAAATTCCAGGGTGAGGCTTCAGGAGGGACTACTGGTCTCATCTGCTTCTGCTCCGTCACATCGATGAGACACTGTGAGAAAACACCGCCCAGAGGGGCTGCTGAGCCTTCAGACTGGGCCCTACCATAAGACACAGAGCACAAAGCTAGAGTCCAGCCTTGCTCAGCCTGGGGGCTACCCAGACCAGGCTAGACCAGCCTCGGGACACAGCAGACCTGTGTTTGCTGTCATAAAGCAGGGAGGGCCTTCGGGGTCTGGTGTTTGGCAAAACTGACTGATACACCATTAAAGTGTGCTACTGAGAGAAGGGAAAACAAAACAGAACACAAAACAAAACAAAAAAAAAAACCCCTCTTCATTCTGTCACCCACCGGAAGCAGGTCTAACTTACTTCCAGACGCCAGTTCAAAGTGCGGCCTCCCTTCTTCGGTGGCCACGAGGGTGGCCAGTTTCCCCTCAATCATCTCTCCATCAATGAACTTCCCATAGAGCGCAGTCCTCTGATCCGGGTAGACGTAGGCTAACTTCTCCCCCGTCATCTCCCCGTCTTCATTGACTTCCCCCACGAGGCTGCCTCCGTCCTGGCAGGAGACACCAAATCCCAGAGATATTATAAAGGTTCCATCTGTGGGGTATAAGCTCAAGAAGTGTCTCTTCTGCACTCCACCCTGAAGAGCATCGCCAGGGACGGTTTAAGGATCCAGAGCTCTTGACAAGACTGAGAGCTCTTCATGCCTGGACAGGTAGCTCCTTTGCCACAGACAAATACACTTCTGGAATGTTCTACGCAAAGGGACACACATGCCTCAATTAGAGGAGACTGAAGTGTGCTCTGTAATCCTGGACTAGTTACTGGTACTCCAGCTTGGTGTGTGGTCTAAGAAATGAACACACTACATTCAGAACACAACTGTAAACATATAAGGGAAATATGAGCTATCTATTACCACAGACACACCTGTAATCTCAGCATTCTAAGACTAAGGCAGGGAGATTGTGAGTCTTAGGTCAGGCTAGGCTACAAACTCTGTATCTGTCTCACACTCCCTCAAAACAAAACAAAAAAAGGTACCTATAGCAGGGCATTTTATCTGGCAGTCATATGATCTCACTTCTCAAAGTTTCTTTTCTTTTTAAATTAATTTACTTTATGTGTATGGCCGTTTTACACGCACATATGTCTGTGCTGTATGTGCATACAGTGGGAAACAGGACTGGACCAGAGTTACAGACAGTTGTGACCTGCCATGTAAGTAGTAGGAACTGAACTTGGGTCCTCTGGAAGAGCTGCCAGGACTCAACCGCTGAGCCATCTCTGCAATCTTCCTTCCGGTCCTCCTTCCTCTCTTTCCTTTTTTTTGTTTCAGGAAAAGTTGAGACTGGCCTTGAATTCATTACATAGTACAGGCTGGCGGTAAATTCACTGCAAATCCCAAGCCTACTTCTCACGCACTGGGGTTGCAGCAGTGCCCAACGCACTTCTCAACAGTCTGCTAGGAAAGTCTGTAGGCCGGGTGTGGTATCACGGATGTGGTGTCACACGCCTTTAACGTCAGCACTAGGGAGGCAGAGACAGGCGGATCTCTGATCTCTGTGCGTCTGAGGCCAGCCTGATTTTTTCAGGACAGCCAGGACTACATGGAGAGACTCTGTTTCAAAAATACAACACAATAAAATCTCTAATTAAAAAATTTTTTTTCCAGTGCTAGGAGTGAGCCCAGGGCCCAGGACCTTGTATGCTTGTACAATTAAACACTCTCCCTCTGAACTAATCTCTATGCCTTTAAGTGTACTTAAGAATTAATTTGGACTACGAGAATAAAATAGGGTTGTCTGTATTTTCTAAGCAATAAACAAAAGGCCTCCTCTGCATCACTTCTTTCCTTTCTCGTTTGTGGTTCTCCCTGCGGGAGAAGGGCCAGGCAGGCTTCCTTCCTCAGGACAGAGGCCAGAGTAATTCCATGTCCTGGCAAGCACGAGGGTCACAGTAGGTAACCAGCTAATACTTGTTTTTTAATTTTTAAATTTTGTGTGTATGACCCTGCATATGAGCACGTATTTGCGTGGGCGGACGCGTGCCACGGCGCATGTGTGGAGGTCAGAAGGCAACCTGCAGAAGTCTGTCCTCTCCTTCCACCACATGCGTGCCAGGCGACCCATCATTGCCAGGCTTAGCGGCAGACACCTTCTCACGAAGTCATCCCCCACACACTTTTTAGCTGAACTGGGCTACCACCATGCGATGGATAGTTTAATCTAGGAAGCAAGGACCCCTCTCCTGGAAGTCCTCCCTGCATAACTTACCAGCCTAAACCCTTCATAAGTTTGCCAAACAACCTGATGCCGTGGTGCTTCGGGCAGCTTGGTTAAGGTCCTTCGCTCAAGCATCTAGGAACAGCTATGCAAAGCAGCAACACATGGTGACACTCATGTGACCCCCAGTGCCTCTTACAAGCGACATCAAGTTCGTGAGTTGCACAGCTCAGCACAGCCTAACCTCTCTCCGGCAGGGAGAGATTATAAACGAAGGTAAATTACAGGACTTTTGAAGAAAAGCACACAGCATCATTTTCCTGGGCAGAAAGTGCAGTAGGGTGGTATTTGCTGCTCTTTGTCCTTCTGAAATTAATTCTTACTATCTCAGTGTAAATGGGAATGGTCCTTTCTGTGCGGGAGGCTGCTGCCAAGCCAAGGCATGTCAGAGCGTGTGTAATTTTCCCATGCTGTAACGAAGAGAAACCACTTCATCGCTGTTTATGTGAAGAAGAGGTCTGTGTCGAGGGCCTCACACCTTTCCTCTCCAAAGCTGAATTTATTTCTTTGGGCTGACAAAATGGAAATCCTTCAGTTTTCTAAATAAAAATAGTAAAATAAAATAAAATAAAATAAATAAAATTATTTTAGCTTCCAATAAAACAAATGTATTGGAAGCTAAAACACAAAAAAACAAAACAAACAAAAACAAACCAAACCAAACGAAAACAGCTTATTCTGGCTGCAGATGTTAGAGTGTTCAGCTAGCACACACCAGGCCCTGGGTTCGGGTCTCAGCTCTGCACAACCCAAGTGCGGTGGCACAAACTTGTAATCCCAGCACGTAGGAGGCAGAGGCAGGGGGACCAGAGGTTCAAGGTCCTTCTCATCGGCACAGGGAACCTGAGGCCAGCCTGGGTGGGCTACACAAGACTATCTCAAGAACCAAAACATCGACTTTTGTCTCGTAATTAGAGGGAGACTTTCAAAAGAATCTGTTCGTAGAGTGACCTCACAAGTACAATAGGCAGAACAGTCTTGTTTCCCCTACCCTTGTTCCTGCCATGGCTCGAGCACTGCCCATCGGCTCTACCAAGGACTGTTAGGGAAGAGGCCATTGCCTTGCGTCTTCTGCTCACTGTCGCCCCCTAGTGGAATTGGTGAGAAAGCAGGTCAATTGCTCGTGGACAACCCATTTCTTTTTTTAAAAATCCCTTTAAGTTTTATGTGTATCAGTGTGAAGGTGTCAAACCTCTTGGAATTGGGGTTACAGACAGTTGTGAGCTGCCATGTGGATGCTGGGAGTTGAACCCAGGTCCTTTGGAAGAGCAGACAGTGCTCTTAACCACTGACCCATCACTCCAGCCCAACCCATTTCTTTGTTGGGTGGGGATGAACAGGACAAAGGCTGCTTGGGGTGTCCAGTCTCATGCATCACTTACCCTCCCCTGGGTCCTAAGCACTGCTCCGTCAATCCCAGGGAGTACGTGCACCTCAAGAGAAGCCCCCCAGTACTTCAGCAGCGGACAGGACCCGGAAGCCAGTTAATGTCTCCAGTTACTACAGTGACAACCAGCGATGCAGTCCCTGACATGATACCCACCCCTTTGCTGACTCAGACTCCAGACAGCTGAGGGGTGCAGTCAGCCCCTTCCACTGTCAACAGATATCAACGCTTAGGGCAGGCGTCACCAACCATTCTGAAAGCCAGTTATTACTTCCCAAGGCAGGATCTGCTCTCGGCATTAGATTGCTCTGGCTGTTGGTAGGTCGCCCACACTCCGGTGGCTGGCCTCCCCCACGGACCTGCAGCAGTGCTAGTTGGACTTGGGATTATTTTTTAAAAAAGTGAGACAAGCACACCAAGGTGGGAGCTGATGTGTTGGGGATGTCTGGGAGGACTGGGAGGAGGAGTTGAGTTTGCATATGATGAAGACATGTTGTGTACACATGTATGAAATTGTCAGAGAACACATACAAAATGTCACTGGATACTTAGGCTTCAAAATTTGGCTGGCTTGGTGGGATGAATATAGGAGATGGTTCCCTTGATCCCATCACAGGACTTTGGTTGATCCTAGTCTCAAGTGAAATGGGAGGGAGTGGGAATCTCCGGGAATTCCTGTTCCGCCTCTCTCCCACCCTCTGCCCGAATAGACAGAGCTCCACTCATTTTTCTGACAAGTCTCTCAGATGTCAGTAGCTTCCTAGCATCAGGCAGCCCCGCACTCAGCCTGGCCACCCAGGAATGTACTCCTAGCCTTCTGAAACTGTAGGTACTGTGGCCCTGGTCCACCTGCTTCTCTGCATCTACCTAGACCTTCAGTCACCCAGATGATGTCTGATGTTTCAGACCTGGCCAAGATGCTCTCAATGCTTGGGCAAGTCTTACACAGAGGTTAGCCACCCAATTCTGTTAGAGCACAGCTCTTTAAAGGAGTGTGTGGGGGTGAGGGTGGCGGGGTAGTAGAGGAGAAGGGTGTTGGATCCCTTGGGGTCCCTAAACCAAAGTCATCTCCATGACAGAACAGGATGAGCTCTGAGCTACTGGACTACCTCTCCAGCCTCAAACTGGTAGGTGTAAGCCTTTCTGTATCAGGCTCCCCTAGTAGCTGGGCCTACAGGTGCACAAACTCACTCAGCCAAGCTTAACTGATTAACACACACACACACACACACACACACACACACACACACAATCATGTGACTGGGTTTGGTGGTGCACGACTTCAATCCTAGCGCTAGGAAGACAGAGGCAGGTAGATCTCTGTGAGTTCAAGGCCAGCCTGGTCTACAGAGTGAGCTTCAGGCCAGCCTGGGCTCTGCAGGAAAGCCTTGTATCAAAAGTAAGTAACAACCAGTTGTGTGCAGGCTGACGCTGGCTGTCCTGCTCCCTCACTCTCTGCCTTAGTCCCTGGAGACAGGGTCTCACTGGATTTGAAGGTAGGTCAGCAAGCCCACCCCGCCACCCCAGCCCAGTAAAAGTGCCGTAAGCGCATAAGTGACCAGGCCAGGGGTTTTACTTCGTGTCTGAGGATTTGAACCCAGATCCCATACTCGCAGCAAGTGCTCTCACCTGCTGAGCCATCTCCTCGGCCACTTACATGATTTATAAAGAATAATGCGAACTGGTGAGGTGGCTTGGAGAGGGGTAGGGTTGGGGGTAAAGGAGCTTGCTGTGTCAAGCCTGGAGAAAGAGTGCAAGGCCCTATGTAAAGGTGGGAAAAGGGCACGGATGCTGCAGAGTTGTCCCCAGATCGCCACATGGATGCCGTGACACATGCATCCCCACACACATCATGGATGCTCACTCACAAACAACACATACATAAATATAACAATGTGTAAGTACATTTAGTGGGGATTGCTTTTTTGGTAAACAGAAAATAATTTGTTTGCTTTTTTGAGACAAACTCTTCCTGTGTAACCCAGGCTGACCTCAAACTCCTGTATGTCATTGAGGCTGACCTTGAACTCCTGATCTTTTTGCTTCCACTCTCAAATGCTGGGATTCCAAGAGAGCACCGCTGTGCCTAGCCTGTTTTTATTAACAATTCACTAAGTGGAAAGGTATTTCCAGTTAAGCTCTGGACATGAGAAAATACTAAATAAAGTGTGTGTGTGTGTGTGTGTGTGTATTATTTATTTAATGTGCTCTGGTGTGACGGTGTCAGGCCTGGAGTTATAGTCGGTTGTGAGCCGTCATGTGGGTGCTGGGGTTTGAACTCAGGTCCTTAGGAAGAGCAAACAGTGCTCTTAACCACTGAACCATCTCTCCATCCCAACAGAGTATATCTTAAGGTTTATTTTTCAAAACACTGTTTTTAAGTTCATCAGCAACAGATGGGATATTTGAAATGCAAACAAAAGTCATTCATCCCCAGCCATGGGGGTTGAGGATTTACTTCAGTGGTAGAGCACTTGCCTAGCAAGTGCAAGGCCCTGGGTTCGGTCCTCAGCCCTGGAAAAAACAAACACACACAAAATCCCCAAGCATGGGCTTTGCCATATGTATTTGCTAGATAGTAAATTCAAAACTGCTGTTACCAAACACTCAAAGGCAAGTGAGTTAAATCATCTTAATCTAAGCAATACAGTCTGTGAGGTGAGGAGAGCGCAAAAACAAAGCAGCAGTGTAGAGACCCCAAAACAACCAGAAATTGCTGGATTCAATCTCACATATAAGAGACTAGATGAAATTAGGCAACAGCTGGGTGTGGGGCTCATGCCTTCTTACCAGCATTTGGTAGGCAGAGGCAGGTAGACCTCTTTGAGTTCAAAGACAGCCTGGTCTACATAGTATATTTGAGGCCAGCCAGTTTACAAAGTGAGGTCCTGTCTCTCCCCCTATAGATATTTCTCTTTGTCTGTCTGTTTCTCCCTTTTGGTTTTTCAGGATAGGGTTTCTCTATGTAATTCTGATTGTCCTGGAACTTGCTCTGTAGACCAGGCTGGCCTTGAACTCACAGAGATCCAACTGCCTCTACCTCCCGAGCACTGGGATCAAGGCATGTACTACCACATCCAGGCATCCTCCATATGTATTTCAATAATGAAATAGCTAACCACTTCTTTCTATACACCAGAGGAATTAAAACTAACTTAATTTTTTACTTTACTAATGGTAAAATAAAACTAGCTTGTGTGACTCAGAACAATCATTACTAGCAAATCTAAAACCTCGTCACTGTGAGCGGCAGCGGGTAGACCTGCTTGAAACTCTCATCGTCTTTAGCGGCTGATCATGGCTTTACAGAGAACACATGTTAGGGTTTACCATGGGGAGTCAAACACTGCCCTAAAGCCTGTTCCTCCCCCTCAGGGTGAGCAGCTTACTGGGTAATGGATCCAACACACTCCATGTCGAATGTTGTCTTTGTACTGCCCCTTGAAGATCAGCCTCCCGTCGGTGTCAAACTCCTGGGCTGGTCCATTCAGCTCACCGTCCACGTAGGTGCCTTGGAGGACACCCCCATCCTCATAGGTGTAAACGCCCTGCCCCTGCAGGGCGTCATCCACATAATAGCCCTCCAGGGTGCTGTGAGGCACAGGGGAACAAAAAGTACAGTCTGATGACACCCTGTTATAGCCCCCTCTTCCCTCTGCCCCTCCTCCTCCCTCCCCTCCCGTGTACATGTGTTGGGTTGAGCATTGTTGGCTCTCTCCTTCCACTGTGTGGGTCCCAGGGATCAAACTCAGGTTGTCAGGCTTGGTGGCAGGCACCTTTAACAACTGAACCATTTTAAAATAAGGGATCAGGTCCAAGGACCCACAGGCCCAGCTGTTTCAGTCCTTCATGCATTCAGGACAACACCTGGAATTCCCATAGACTGATGGTTAGGAAAAACAGCGAAAGGTAGATAAATGGCCGGAGAGGTCAGCTCCTTGGTCAGTATTCACCTAGCATGCCCAAGGTCCTGGGCTCCAGAGAGCTTCAACCCACAATCTCTTGATTCCTATGAATCTTCTTTTTTTGCTCTTTGCCGAAGGAGAGACAGAAGGAAAAAGCCACGGGTTGGGCTGAGAACAAGTCTCACCTACCCAGGTCTCTGTGGCCAGGCAGATGCCCATCTTATACTGGGCACAAGCACATCTGCTGTTACACTCTAATACTGCTCACTTCGCTTCTCTCTGAGGCCCAGAATTCACTGGCAGTTCTTGAGGCCATCTTGGATGGCTCAAATACAGGGGGTCTTCATTCACACAAGTATGGCTTAGCTTATGCAAATGGCCATCTTACTGTGAAGTCACTAATATTTTATTCTACCCGGCTCCAATCAGACGACTCTCCTTTGCTTCCTTGGGAGACAGATGAGGATTTTTCTTATACAGTCACGCATCCCCTAGTGACAGGGGTGGACTCTGAAAAATGTGTCATTAGATGATTCTGTCATTGTATGAACAACATAAGCATATACACACAAATCAAGACACTATAGCCGCTTGCTTCAACACCTAGGTTACACGATAATCTTGCAGGACTTTTGTGACACATGTTGTTCATGGAGTCTCTCTGTGTGTGTGTACATGTACGTGTGTACTCAACTGTACACATGTGCTCATGTACACGATCATGGACAGTGGTGTGAAATCGGAAGATTGCAGGCTCAACCCATTAGCAGCCTGATAGAGGCTGGGCCCTCTGGTGCTGGACCAGGAGAAAGCTCACAGAATGTTCATGGCAACTTCACCCTTCTTTTCACTACCTCCGTTGTTTCCTCAGAAAATGCATTTGAAAGTTCAGAAATACGGTTTCTGTCAAATGTCCTTATGCAATGGAAGCAAGTTTACCAAAAATTCCATGTGGAATAAAAGAAAGGGCGGCTCAAATCAGTTAAAAAACTTAAAATGGTAAGGGCCAGCAATATGGCTCAGTGGGTAACGGCATGTGCCGCCAAACCTGAGGATCTGAGTTTGACCCCCCCTTGACACACGTCCCAGAAGGAAAAGAACCAACTGAGGCAAGTTATACCTTGACCTCCACACACAGGCCACAGCACCTACGCTGCCCTTCGTATAACATAAAAATACACACAAAAATAAACACATATGCTCTAAAGATTCAAAAAATGAAACGGAAGATGCTGAGAAACAGAGCAGTTTTGACTCCCAGATCCGGCCAGCAAGCACTTTACGGCATGCTCTCTACGAGGTGAGCACCGCACGGCAGAACTTCATGGGGAGCACACTCTGCCAAGGGGCCCGCAGGATAAGCAGACGGGGTGGGCAGGACAGATACACGCCTTACGCCGGGCCGAGCGTACACTGTGCCCTGGCTAAGGGGACAGGCGTGCACTGATGTATCCAGTGAGGAAAGGGAAGCAGAACAAAGCGAGGCGTGGGGACCGAGCAGGCCGTTCCCGACTAGGCCCACTAGGGCCTCATCTTTCGATTGGGAACGATCTGTAATCGTTAAATGAAGTGCATAGCCTGAACAGCGGCAGCTCCCGATTTCATTGTAATTACGCTACTTGTGGTCTCCCGAGGGGATAAATAGATCTCTTTCCCGTTTGTTTGTATTATCAATGACAAATAGGCTTATTAAATTCATGGAAGGAATAAAGTATGCTTTAACATCGCCTTTGCATAAATAATCAAAACTCTAAATTCAGTGACACTGAGTTAATGAGACTCAACTGTCATTAGACTCACACAATTAAAAAAGGAGCCTGCTGGTGAAGGATAGCTAATCAGTGGGGGCAACGTGGCATAGAATTCAGGGAAAAGTTGTCAGGTAAGGTAAATACACCCAGGTATTTACCTGTCTGGATCTCAGACAGGTTATAAACTTCAGCAGGTGGTTATATGTCCCAAATATCGAGTGTAAGATATAAATATAAAAATATGATTTGCTGTCCAAACCATTTTTTGTTTTGTTTTCTGAGACAGGGTTTCTCTGTGTAGGCTTGGCTGTCCTGGACTCGCTTTGTAAACCAGGCTGGCCTTGAACTCACAGAGATCTGCCTGCCTCTGCCTCCCAGAGGGCTGGGATTACAGGCACGAGCTACTGTGCTTGGCTGTTGTTAGAACTTTTAATTTAACCCTGTTTGCATTTGCTAGTCCGGGCAACCCGTTTGACTTTAGAGTCTCAGCAGCCTTCAAAAATGTTCCTGTGTATACCTGGGTATTATCCCAACAGACAATCATGCCAGGACCTCTCAGATTCATGATAAAATCTTAAAGGCATACATTTCAGACAAGTTAATAGGGTCCTGGGAACCCAGTTCAGGTCATCAGGCAGGAGCTTTTCCTCACTGAATCTCATTTACTTGTTTTTCTTCCCTACACAGGGTCTCTCTATGTAGTCCAGGTTGTCTCAAAACTCACTACACAAAGCAGGCTGACCTTGAACTAGCAGAGACCTGCCTGTCTCTGCTTCCCAAGACCTGGCACTAAAGGAGGTGCCTTTACACCCAACTGGGCTGAGTCATCCTGTTCTGATCTTAGTCCCAACTGTTTCATTGCTGTGTTGCCTCTTTGTCTGTGGGCCTTTGCTCACTCTCCTCTCATGACTAACAGCTGTTTTCCTCTTTGCCCAGCTAACTTACAGCAGGACAGCAAGGGTCTACAGCTCAGTGAAATTTCAGAGCCCTCAAAACTACATTTTTAGGGATGCAAGAAATTTGCTTCTCTTTCTGCAATAATTTCTGAATGACCCAATTGAAGGAGAGAAGAAACAGATACCTTTTATGTTGAAGTACAGATTTTCACTATTCTTCTCCAAAGTATTTGATTGACTTTATGCAAACAGCATTCGTTTTCACTCCCCTCATCCCCCCCCCCCGTTCCCCACCCTCTTTCTTTCCCTCCTCCATCTCTCTCTTTCTTTTTTATCACGGGGGCTCACTGTGTAGCCCAGGCTTGCCTCAAACACGGGATCCTTCTATCCTGTTTCCTTAGTGTTGGAGTTACAAGCTTATACCACCATGCTCACCTCTGTATTTTACTGTTGTTTATTTTGAGACAAGGTCTCATGTACTCAGGCTGGCCTTGAACTCACTACGTAGTTGAAGATGACTGTGAACTCTTGATTCTGCCTCTACTTCCCAAGTGCTAAAATTGTAGATATAGGCCACCATTAACGGTTCCAGCTCTGTTTTAAATTTATTTTTTGATATCTGTGTGTGTGTGTGTGTGTGTGTGTGATCTCTTGGATCTGGAGTTACAGTTGTGAGCCTTCTAATATATGTACTGAGAATTGAATGTCGTTCCTCTGAAAAAGCAGCAAAGTTCTCTTAACCATGGAAGCATTTCTCTAGCCCCAGTTTTAATGTTCTTAATCTGTGTTTCCTTTCAACATTTTGACAGACTCCTCAGATATTAAGATATAACAAAGAAAGGTCTGTGGATTGATTTTTCTGGTAATGACACCTGAAGCAAACCCTGGAAAACTTGGGGGAAGTGAAAACATCAGTTTAACTACACTCCTTTCTACTCACATACACAGGCCTTTTTATTTTTTAAAGTCTGTTTTGTTGTTATTGTTTTTAATCAAAGCTCGTTTTGTGAGGTACTAAGTTTCCAGAAATAATGAAATTAGGAAATATAACTTAAAACAATAGAGAAATTTAGCAGTTTCTCACCCCAACTGATGTACCTGCATTTTACTCAAATAGTACTGTATTTTCATTTGGTGGTTACCTCTATAATATCTGAATATACAAAGGTATTTAGAAAATTTGGCTTTTCTTCATGGTTTGGGTACTGAGGAGTTTCTGTCTCTCTTTTCTCTAGCTGGCACATCCAACCTGTAGCTTTCGGGATGCATATGGCCAGGAATAGCTACGGATGTGGCAATAACACATCTCAATGACTTAACATTGACTTTTTTTTCGTATTGCTTCATGGTTTTCAGGTCTCAGATTCATAGATAAGAACTCTGTGCCCCAAAACCAAGAGGCTAGATACACCTGCTGGTGTGTCCTCGTCAACGCTGCAGTGGAGAAAGAAACTTAAAAATGAATCCGAATTCTACTTTCAAACCCCACCCCTAACAAATTAGGTTGTGGCTCTTACTTTGAAGACATTTGCACTATTAGCTAATACTAGAAGCCAAGGAAGGTGAACGAGCCCTAAGCCATCTGCTAAGGCTACTCCAGCCAACCCCTTCAACCTTCAGAGGTGGGATGGGCAAGCAGAACAAGACCCCTTCTACAGTGCGTCTGGCCGTATGCATGAACGTGCTCATGAGTGCATGTGTGCACATGGCTGTCTGGATAAATTCTAACTTGTTTTCAGATCCCGGGAACTTTACCATCACCATGTTAAAGTATCAAGTTAAGGAAAAGGGTCATAACACATAGATGATGTCATGGACATCGATTCTGTACTCAAGGAGACTCTCCTTAGGTGAGGAGGGGGAATAAGCCTTTTACAAAAACATACATTGTTGAATGAACACAAAAATAATTGGTCTTGGCAGAGAGTAAAAATCGACACTTTCTGAAAAAAGAGCTATGATTAAATTGCCATGGAAACGGAGCAGGAGAGTTACCTTCTGGACAGAGGGATTCTGAAAGAGAAGGCATTGATGCTAATGCCTCGAGAGAAACCCCTGGGGACTCGGGGCATTGTATTCGTGCCTATGTATGTGTGCATACAATGTGTGTATGCCTGTGCACATGGGGATGTGTGAGGGTGGGCATATACACGACACGGTGTGTACATGTGGAGGTCTGAGGACAACACTGGGTGTCTGTTCTTGCCTGCCACTTTGTGTGATGTCATTGAGCTCCGTTATAGGTTTTGAACTGGGTGGCCATGAAGTGAATTTGGGGGAAACGAGGGCCGCCGGATCTGGCCTGGCGGATTATCACTAGACAAAGCCATCCCAGGCTCAGCCCACCTCAGGGCGGCTTCCGCAGAGCCACCACTGTCATTTCTGGTCACCAAGCCCTGCATACACGTTGGGGTGACTCTCACCTTTTGCATGAGGTCTACACAAGCTAAATTAATTAATTAAATTCTTGAGTCTGTATCATTTTTTTTCCTTTGAGAGAGTTGGGGACCCCCGGCCCCCAAACAAAACAGAACAGTGATGCTACCTGCCATCAAAGAAGAAGAACTTCCCGCGTCCGTTCTTCTCTCCATGCACGAAGTTGCCCTCAAACCTGTCTGTGGAGGAGTAGGTGACAGTGCAGAACCCGTGTGGTAACCCATCATCATCCAGGTGCCCTGGGGAAAGAGAAGCACACCTTAACACCAGCCATGCCATGCGGCCACTGCCAGCTCAGAACAAGTCTCAGAAACAGCCAACATGCCCCTTCCTTGTGTGGGGGCCAGAAGAGGGAACCAATCGCCTTGCTGTTGGAGTTCAGGATGGTTGTGTGCCCTCCAACCTGGGTGCTGGGAGCTGAACTCAAGTCCCTTTAGGATTCTTAACTGCTGAGCTGTAACTCCAGCCCCTCCTTCCCCGGTTTGAAAGGACGAAGTGTGCAGAACTTTCCCACCCTTGCTGAAGGAACACCTGCTGGATGCTTTGGGTACTTCGTGAACTGACTGGTCCACGCAGAAAGGCCTGGGGCACATTTGCAGACATAAGGGCATGCCTTTTCCCTGGGACTGGGATGTATTATCAGTTGGACCAGCTGCAGGGCTGGGTACCACTTCCCAAGCTCCCCCATAATGCTCATGTTTGAAAGGAATGTGCCCAGCTGCTCATCTTCAACTGAAATGGGGCTCAGACGGCACTGAGTTAGAGTCTGATTGTCACGTACACTGTCTTTGCAGTTCTTACATGTTGTAAGCATGAGTATGATTTCATAGGTTACCCTGGAGTATGGCACTGACCACTTGTAGAATCTTGGACACTCCATTTTATTTTACATTCACACAACAAAGGAAGGGCACCTGCCTAAAACATTATTACTGAGAGTTTTTCTTAGCTTAACCTTAGGCAAACCCTAAGCACTGGACTTTATAAAACTATCTCCGTGAATGTTAAACAGTAGTCTGTCATACTCCAGTGTCAGAGCGTTGACGCTGTAAGTGGAGATGAACGCGCCCACGCTGCCATCAAAATAGTCATCCTGGCCTCCCGGAACAGTGCTTACAGTCATTCACCTTTGACCTCCTGTGATTCCTAGTTACAAACTGCCCAAAGCACCTTTGTTACCACCTACATGTTTCACAAACCACAGGAGCCTCCAGCCCATCTGCAACTAGTATCCCCCAGCCATCTGGGTGAGTAGATTTTGCAAAGGTGAGCGAAAATAAAGGCAGTAATTACCCTCCTGGCTTCTCCCCTGGGTTAACAACCTGGATCTTGGGTGAAAATATTAAATACTGTGTGTGCAGTGCATGGACATTAAGTACTAAAATGTGGCTTCCAGGTGGCCCACTGCCATGAAAACACAAACCATGCCACCACAGTGAATTCTTTAATCGCCTAAACATTTTATTATAAGATGCTGAAGAACCAGGCTAACGATAGAACTCATTGGTAGGGTGCTTAAACAGGATGCCTGAGAACCCAAACACCACCGAGCCCTGCAAAAGAAAATTAAAAAAAATAAAAAGGTAGAAGGCTGCTATCTCTTATAAGAGATGATGAGCAATCATCATAATATAAAGAAAATCATTCTTTATATTATCAATTACTGAAACATGCAATAACAGCAAAAAATACAACATTTTATCACTCTGACTTTACAAGGGATGAGCTACCTAGAACACAATACAATGACACATGCCACTATTTATTTGTTTACTATGTGGACCTGTGTGCCTGGCTGAGTTCATACATATCACACACATGTAGCTTTCAGAGGCTAGAGGGGCCCCTGGAGCCCCTGGACCTGGGGTTACAGGTGGGGGTGAGCACGGGGGGGGGTTGCTAGGAACCTAACTGGGGTCCCATGCAAGCACAGACAGTACTCTCAACACCCCAGGGCTTTGTAAAGACATATATGCACTTAAATATATGTTCCTTTCCTTTGGAACACAAACTTTTCCTATGAAAAGGCTCAGGGTATCAATGGTCAGCAGGGAACTAGTCCAAATTTGCTTACTTCAGGTAGAAAGAAATTACATCATGTAATCCTAATGGAGTCACATGAAAGAACTTGGACAACTGTTCTCCAACTATCTACTGATGACATTCTTTCATTGAAACAGATGAAATTTACTTTTTTCTCTGTTAATAAAAAAATACTCAATATGGAGCCAAAAGCTTTCTCTTATGGAACATTGAAATAAATTAAATGTAGCCATTAACATGCCTATGGATTCAGTGTCCTACTTTTGATTTAGGTGGAGATATAAGAACAATTAGGTTAGTCTCTCAGGAGAGTAATTACTGATGTGTGGGAAATACTCCCACAGTGGAAAAAGGTTCACACACTTTCAACAGTGATTGTTGTTAATAAAACTTTTCTACTGTAAACCAAGAGAAACATTACGATAAACCTGAACACTGAAGGGGAAAGAAAGCCAGTGGGATCCATTCCATTTTCCTTCCTCCCTGGCCTATTTCTGACCCAAACACTGAAGGTGTGCTACCCTCCACACTGAACTCAGACGTTAAGGGAACACGGAAGGTGTCCCTGATGGAAAGCAGGAGGAAGTCAGCTCTGACCCCAGATAAGAGGACAACAAAACCTCGCCCCTGTTCCACCACTGTGGACCCCCTCCTGCGACAAGGCAACGGAGGACGAACCCCTTCGTCAGGAGGAACACCTTCGTCTTTTCCCAGCGCATCCTGAATGACATCCACTTCTCAGGGGACCTTGTGCATTGAGAAGGTGGCTGTTCAGTGCTAGCCTGTATGCTCACGAGAGTTCCGAAATCTGTGAGCCCTTGGCAGGATTTCCATGTTGGCTTGGTTTGTTTTGCATCCTTAGGTGTAAGCCATGAAAAGATTAAAAACTAGAGTGTCTGAAACGTCCACACTTACTGTAGTTTTCCAGGCAGTGTGGAACTGCTGAGTAACTAGCCCAAACATCAGCAAAACCAAACAGGCTGGGCATAGTAGCGAACGCTTGCCACCCTGCAACCAGTGAGCAGAAGATCAGGGCAGCCTCAGCAGGTAGCAAAGTTTGAGGCCAGCCTGGGCTGCGTAACAGTCCAACACAAACCACAACAGAATGGAAGGAACAGAACGAACAGCCCCAATCACAATAGCAACATCAACAACAACACCCAAACCCTTGCAAAACAGAAAAACCTGGGGAAGAGATTACTTTGTAACAATACTGCTGTTTTTGACAGATCTTGGCGCTGCTAGGACAGCAAGGTGATGTGGCAGCTCAGCCTCAGAGGCCAGCCTAACCGAGAGGAGGAGAGGTCTCTATCCAGAGAAAACAACTGTGTAGCTACTGTTCTGAGGGTTGGGGGTTGGGCTAAGTGCTTTGTTACCTCTTTTAAACCTCACAACACACTGCCACGTGACCTGCTAGAGCCTGCTGACCATTCCAAAATGCCTGAGTGACTGCTGAAAGGCCCCCGCCTCAAGCCCACCAATTCACTTTCTCTCTAGAGAAAGGCAGACAAGTTGGGCGCTCTCTCTCCTTGCCGAGGCAGCCGGAGAGAAGAAGCACAGCAGTTAAAGTAGCTTTCTGCTCTATCCAGTACCGGGCTGCTCACAAACGCCTGCAACATCAGCTCCAGAGGTACCACACCCTTTCCTGCCCTCCCAGGGCACCAGCAAACACATAAATAATAGTAGTAATTACAAAAGAAAGTGAGGGCTGGGTGGTGGCATACGCCTTTAATCCCAGCCCTCCAGAGGCAGAGGCGGGTGGATCTGGTGAGTTTGAGGCCAGCCTGCTCTACAAAGCGAGTCCAGGACAGCCAAGGCTCTGTTACACAGAGCAACTCTGTCTCGAAGATCCAAAGAGGGTGCAAAGAAAGTGAAAGAGAAACTGTTTAGGCGAACAAAGAGGACTAAGGGAAGTAGGAAGCAATATATTCTAAGTGCATTAAGTACTTGTAAGAAAATAACCTTATATAACCCAGTACCAAGTTTGATAAAAAGAAAATATATTAAAAAATTAATGTTTCAAGTTTTATGATCATGTAAATGACTATGCACTATTAAGCCAAATGGTATCCTGTGATGACCTGCTTCCTCTTTTTAACTGAAAAAAAAAAAAAAACCTTAAAACACACACACACACAAGCACACACAAAACCCACTAGCAATGCCTAGGCTCCTCATAGAAAAGTGCAAGGAGACTTTGTGGGCAGGCTGCGGACGACTGCCCTGCCAACATTCTCAACACCGCATCCCGGTCGCAAATTCCTACCCCTTGCCTGCGCTGTGCTGCCTAACTCAGTGTGGACACTCTAGCCCTAGCTGAAGACTACAGAATGCGCCCAGTCAGCCAACCGCCTTCCAGGCCAGTTCCCACTACACAGAAGGCGGGCACTGGGCCCAAAGAACAGGCCAAGTTCACTGGAATGGCCGCTTTGTGCTAACGACACAGCCCCAGCAGGGAAGGCACCCAGGATCTGTCCATAGAAAGACTGAATGGTGGCCAGAGGGAAGAAAAAGTAAGATGCTTAGTTTTTCTCCCCATTTTGTCCTAAGTATCTTTATTTACTCAGTGAATAAAAAGGTAAGCATTTTCCCCAAAGTCAACTCTGAGCAGAGTAGTTTTTTTCTTAACTCGATAAGATTAATCTGCTGTGAAGTTGGCCTTGGAGGGGGGGGGCACTGACTGCCTCCCACCCACAAGAGATCTAAGAGTGCTGTGTGCACATTTCCCTCAGACCCTGACCCATATCGTTAGTTTTGCTGACAAAACCCCCGCTCCCTCTCCACAAAAATCCTTTAGGAGGAGGCAAGCTTATTAATGTAGGGGGCTTGCCTTCTGCAGGATGTGTTCACAGTGGTTCCAAAAGGCTCAGATGTGAGCTGGCCAGGGTCACAGTTTGGATGTGTGGCCCACTTGGAATGGGCACACTCCCAAACAGTCAGCACCCTGTCCCAGGCACTGGACAGAGACAACAGAGTGAGAGAGAGGCGGGCAGGACTGGCCAGTTCGGGGGCTGTTTTGCGGACAGTAGGACATGGAGCCTCTTGTTTTCATCTTGGTCCCTTGTTCTGAGGACTCTGGTATTTTCCCATTTTGAGCGCTTTCCTTCCACAGCGTCTCTTATGCACTCCCAGGCTTTTCTCTCTTCTACCCTCACAGCTGCACCTCTGATACCACAAGAGCCTCAGCTATTGCATCAGCCCCTCCAGCTGCCAGACTGCTCAACTTCCCCAGCAGAGCTCTGCCTGTCATTCTTTGCCCCACAGCCTGTGGGCTGGCTTCCCCTTCCTAGCTTCCCCCTCATGCTTCAGCTGAAGTAAAAGAGTGTTTCCTGGATGGGCCAAACCTCTCACCTTCACTCACCTAGCTCCTCTCTCAGCTCAGTTCGGCCACCTCTTCAGCGAAGTCTGATCCCATCCGCTTCTCTAGGCTGCGAGGAATTGTTAGCCTCAAGGTGTGCACACCGTGTCCCTATTTGTCCTTCCTTCCCCAGAATATGGGTTTTACCAACAGTGCTGGCTGGCCTCCAACTTGTAGCAATCTCCCACCTCAGGCTCCCAAGTGCTGGGATTACATGGGTCACCATGTCTGTCGAAAATGTTACATTTATTTATTTGTGTTATATTTACTTACTTGTGTTACATTTATTTACTTATTTCATGCACAGGAAAGCTCAAGCAAGCCATATAGGGAGACCGGAAGACAACAAGCATTTTTCTCCTTCTTCCTTGTGGATACTAGGGGCTGAACGCAGAATGGCTGGCTTGGCAGCAGGAGCCTTTGCTTGTGAGCTATTCTGTTGACCCATGTTTTGTTTTGCTTTGTTTTTCTAAAAAGCAAAGTGATGACCAGGGGTAGTAGCCTATATTTCTAAACCCAGCTTCTTAGGAGAGTGAGGAACGAGAGAGTCATGATTTGGAGCCAGCCTATGCTACATAGTTCCAAGACAGCCTGGAATTACAAAATAAGACCAGGGGTAGGGGTGTCAAGAGGAACTGCACATTCTCTGAAGCCCAAAGCTTTCTGGCTTCCAGAAGCAGGGCAGCTACTGCTACCAAACTGCTTCCTCCCGACAGGAGTCCTTTCTACAGGAGATTGATCCACCTTGTCTTTAGAACTATACCAGGCAGTAAGGTGTGATGCTAACCTCAGCACTTGGGAGCCGAGGAGGATGATGGATGGTGTGAGGTTAGCCTGAGTTAAGTTATATAATGAGTTCTAGGCTAGCCACTGATGACAGAGTGAGGTGTGTGCCCAAGGGGGAGGGGGACAGTCAAAAAAGAACATCACCAGCAGATAATGCCACCTCGGAGATCCAAAGTGTGTACCACCCTCTAATACATTTGACATCAAGTCCTCCTCAGAGGGAGGAAGGAGAAGAAGTTTGTCTCGGAGGCTAAAAGTCTCCCAATATATTTTTCTGAAACATACTTGTCGGGAAACCTTGTTGCTAAGGTCGAAGTCTGACATTACTGTAAAGGCCTGAGCTCGGTGCGAAACGGCACCCTTTGTCAGTGAGGGTTTACTCTTCTCTCCCTGGGGGATCCCGGACCCCACACCTTCTACCTGAGGAATGCCTCACAGACTTTAGGGAAATTACAGGCCCCACTAACTCCCTTTCTCCAGGTAGAACCTGTCCAGCAAGCACCTGGGATTCCTGAGATACCTCCCTATGCAAATGAGGCATCTCAGTACCCCAGCCCCTCAGCCAATCACCTTTGGCCACCCAGGATTTCCCCACCCCTCCCCTCTATAAATTCACCTTACTCTTGGAATAAAGTTGATCTGCTTCCTGTCCTCCACCCCCTATAGCTCCCTTTGTCCTTGGGGGCCAATGGCCACGATCCTTCCCGGGGGTGGGGAGCAGGGAGAGCCCCAGCATTGACTCCTATCAGAAGCCACCTCAGAAGACACAGTATCATGAAGTATAATATTGATATCACACATCCACCATGGCTTCTCAGCTCAGTCACCAAGCATTTCACATGCTTGACTCATTAATATAAGAAAAATGAGTTTCTCTAAAAGGAAATGCCGGACTGGAGAGATGGCTCAGTGGTTATGAGCACTTGTTTTTGCAGAGTCCAGGGGTTCAATTCCCAGCACCTACATGGTGGGTCACAGATGTCTACAGTGCCAGTCCCAGGGTGCACATGATGCACAAATGTACATGCAAGAAAAACATTCATATACATAAAATAAATGTAAGCAAAAAATTTTAAAGAGAAATACTTTAAAAAGATAAGAGATGTAGCTGGGTATGGTGGCTCAGGCCATCATTCTGCACTCAGGAAACTGAGGCAGGAGGATTGGGCTACATAGTGAGGTCCAGGTTCGCCTGGACTATTAAATACAGAGTGAGATATTATTAGGAAAAAAAAGGAATGGAGGAAAGGAAGAAATGTAGATAGGCAGGAGTTAGGAAGAATGTTAGGGCATTGACGAAGGAATTTCACAAATCTAGCCTGTCTCTCTTCTTTGAGAGGTGTCTTCTCTGAGTCCTCTGAAAAATAAGGATAATACAGTACCCGCCTCCTAAGACTGGAAGGATAATGTCTGAAATGCACTTAGCACAGAATCTGCACATAATAAGAGCTAGACAAGTGCAGCAGTGACAATGATGATAACAGCAGTGACAGGAGAAGACAATGTGTGTGCAGAGAGAGGAGAAGCTGGTGAAGATAATGAGGCACCAAGGTACCCAGACTACTTTCTATTTAGGAAAAGATCACAGCCAGTTCATACCAGTTCAGAGACGTGTGTAGATTTTAATTAAAGAGCAGTGCAAAGTGCCAAGGCCAACAGTATCTGGAGAAAGGCCCAGGGATGCAGCTTCTGCAAGCTCACCCATGCTCCAGGCATCCTGCAAATTTATGTCTGAGGTGTGTTTAAAGTGGGCTGGGGTATATAGCTCAGTTGGTCTATTGCTTGCCTATTTAAAAAAATAAAAATAAATAAATGTTGTTGTTGTTCTTTTAAAAATCCAGCTGTAGTTGCTTACACCCATAATCCCAGCACACGGGCAGAGGAAGGCTCCAAGTTCAAAGCCAGCCCCGGCTATGAAGATCTTGTTTCAAAAACACAAAAATTCACAAAAAGCAAAACAAGAAAAGTTACTCTACTTGTTTACTCTTAGGTAAAATTGACAAGCCAGGGTTTAAGCCAGCTGTCATAACATAATTACTAATGGTGCCTTTCTTGCTCCTAACGAGCCCCTTCCCCCTGTATGGAAAGAAACTTCAGTGCTTTGAATCCACGGGACTAACAATCAACATGGAAACATACTTTTAAGTTTTTTGTTTGTTTTTTAAAATTTTGAGACAGGGTCTTATATAGTTCAGGCTGGCTTTGAACTTACTATGCAGCTAAGGATGATCTTGAACACCTGATCCTCCAGCCTCCACCCACATGCAGTGTGTGCCACCCACCACGCCTGGTTTTTGTTCACAGGCCATTACTAGAATCATAAACAAGCACGTTCTCTAACCAGCAGCACAGGGGGAGGTGGTGTGGACTGAGCACAGCCTGTGATCAAGGTTTGTTTTTAAAATCTTTTAAGTAAAAGAACATGAGGAGGGGCTGGAGAGATGGCTCAGCGGTTGAGAGCACTGTTTTTCTCTTTCAGAGGACTCGGTTATAACTCCCTGCACCCACATGGTAGCTCAAAACTGATTGTAACTCCCTCCAGAGAATATGACACCCTCACACAGACGGACAGACAGACATGCAAGCAAAGCACCATTGCACATGAAATAAAAATAAGTCAAATCAGCAACAACAACCCCCAACAAACCTTATAAAAATACTATTAAAAAACAAAACAACCCAGAGGAATGAGAGCAACACCGGCAATTCATTAAGAACTTTTTCTGCCCTAACAAGCCTGTCGTGGCAGCCCACGTCTGTAAACCCAGCACTTGGACAGGAAGAGGCAGTCAGATCTCTTGTGAGAGGCTAGCTACAAAGCTAGTCCAGGGCAGTCAAGTCTACATTGAGAAACCCAGTCTCGAAAAAACAAACAACGACAAACAGATAAAAAAATGTACAAGAAGTCAGTAACTTTGAAGGTTAAGGAAGGCTTCCTGTTGCTGGCTCAAAAAATGTGGCTGGGCCTCACTAAAACCCAACCCTGGGTTTAGTTAAATACAAGCTCTGTGACTTCACAACATTTTTACAAGCAAAACCATGCACTTAAAAAAATTTTAACACTAAACAAAGAAATAAGGTTTACAACTTAAACTGGAATGGATGCCTTTCCAGGAATTCAAAACATTATCCTACTTCATGTCACCCTAAACCTTCAACAGCCTGCAAAAGGAGTTACGTTTATGACCACATTAAAATGGGATTTCTCCCGACGTAGCACTAATAAATACATCTCCATATATTTTGTGAAATACTGCCTCTTCATATTTTCTTTATCGTTTGTCAGACCTGTTCATGCAAACTAGATCAAAACCATACTCAGCCAGCACTTAAATTCTTTTACTGAGATGCTCCCTTTTAACAAATTCTGGAACAACACTACGCAGTCTTGCAAAACATCACGGGAACAGCGTCTGGGATAGACTAAAATAAATAATAAAAACGCTTAAGAGTGTTTTCCCGTGTTCATTGTTACAAAATCATAACCTCCCATGACACAAACAACGAGATTGTATAACGTCCCCAAGGCGTCTTTTGGAAGTAGGGGACTGAAAAAAAAAGAGGCGGAGAAACTCAGCAAAACATTGTGGCGACAAAGGTCGGGGGAGGGGTGCGCGGGAAGGGGCGGAGAAACCTGACACCCAGGCGGTGATATCACCCTCAGCCAACAGCTCGGAATTCAGAAAGTTAAGTGTCACCCAGCAATTTCGGTCGGGGCTGGAGCGGCGGCGGCGCGCGGCGGCACCCGGCTCGGAGGCGGCGGGGGGAGGGGGTGGGCGGCTGAGTTCGCCCAGGGGCAGCGCAGAGCCGGGCCAGCCGCCTCCGGAGCGCGGAGCTTTCCAGCCCGGCGGGGAGCGGGGTGCGCTACCTAGCCATGATTTTATCTTTTTTCTTTTCTTTTTTTTTTTTTCGGAGGAGCGGCTCGGGCTGCCACGTGCGTCGCGGTGGGAGACCCGCCTAGACACGGGCTCCGGTGGCCTCGGGGACGCGGCCAGTTAAAGGGCAGGCGGTAGGAGAGGGGGAAGTGCCCTCCCTTCCTCCACCCCCCGCGAGGACTAAGGCCCAGGTGCTAGGCAGCTCAACTCCCAGGGAGGATGCTGCTGGGGCCCGGCGGAATGCAGGGGCCCAGGCTTCGCGGGGCCGCCGACCTCCAGGGGCCCCACTGCCCCCGCCCGCGCCCCGCGCGCTCCCGGCGGCGTGGCCGTGCAGCCCCGGGCCGAGCCCCGCTTAGGAGGACCGCGGCGACCCCCAGCTCGGCCCCGCGCGCTCCGCAGACCGCCACTCTTTTTCGCGCTCGCGGCCCTGGGCGCCTGCCCCCAGCCCCCAGCCCCGGGTCCTGGAGAAACGCCGTCCGTACCTTCCACGGCTTCCTCCACCACCTCGTCGTCGCTGTCCATGGCGGCTGCGACCCTGCCCTGCCCGGGGCGGCGCGACCGGCTGCCGTCCCTCCGGATGCTCGCGGCGGCTGAGCGAGCGCCGGGGCTAAGCCCTGCGAGTTTGGAGGAGGAGGAGGGGGAGGAAGAGGAGGAGCAGCCGGGGCGGCTCGCGCCACCTCCCCCTACAGTCCTCTCAATTCCTCCGCCTGCCGCGGCTGCCGCAGCCGCCGCCCCCGACTCGGCTCCCTTCGTCCTCGGCCCCCGAGGCTCCGGGGTGCTGCCGCGGCAGCAACTTTCTCCTCTGATGCTCCCTCTTTGTTAGGGAGCAGCTGATCCGCTGACATCACCCGGCGCCGGTGCGCTCCCTCCCTCGTTGATTGACAGTTCCCTGTCCTTTCCCAGAAGTGAGGATCCTTAGAGCCGGAGGCGCCCCGGGGCCGCGCCGCCTCCTCTAGGCTGTGGGCCGGCCCCGCGGCGTTTACCTTTTGGCTCAGTTCACTACTCGCCAGCCACGCGGTCCTGGTCGCCGCCGGCTGCTCGATAGCACTGGGGACCGCGGGGGTAGGGGAGGGGCCTCGGGGCGCCTGATGCCCCCCGATGTGCCACCGGTGACTTGGAAGTGCGCCGTTCAGGGTGCCCCTCCAGGACAGCTAGCGCTCACGCGGGGCTAGGGAAGCGTTTCTGATGCTCCTGAGCCCCGCTGCACGCGGCTTGACAGCTTCCGGGGCTGCCAAGTGCCGCGCGCACGGGAGCGCAGGTGCCCCGCCGCGGCCCAGAGGCGCCTCCATAAGCCAGTTTCCTAGACTCCAGGGGGCGTCCTGCGCCCCGGGTGCCGCACGCCTGCGCGTCCCACCCAGAAGTCTCCAGTCTCCACCCTCTTTTGCATCGCCCCAGGGAAGATCCAGGAATTCACCAAACTTAAATGGCAGCAGGCTGGTAATCAGGCCGCACCCGGGGCTTGGCAGGTTCCTTCTCTCCCTTGTCTTGGAGATGGAGCCACCCAGCGGAGAGCCAGGACCTTGTGTCTAGCGCGCCTCCTTCTCTCGCCTCCGGTCCTGTACGTGTGATGTCCCTAGATGTCTTTCTGGTTTCTCTAAGTGCCAACCTCCTCACAGACTCGGGAGCCTTTGAGGGAAGAAAACCCCACTTCCCAGCCACTTAAGAGTGTCATTGTGGCTCTACCTCTTACAGGTGGCAGCAAAGGACCACTTTAAATAGCGGGTTAAATGGATGCAGATGTACACAATGTACCGTGGAAATTACCGGGTGCCTGTCTGGCCTTCTGCCAAGAACAGCCGCCTAGGCGGGTGGGAGGGGTTGGGCAGTAAGCAAAGAATGTTGTTCCGTTTGGTTTTCTGAGCAATGAATGAGGCAGGATTTCAAGGCGCTGGGAGAGTCAGCGAGCCCCCGCCCCATTTTCTTAAATGCCTTTTTGTTGTTGTTTTGTTTGTCTTTTAAAGCAGCGTCTCCTGTAGCCCAGGCCTCTAACTCACTGTGTACAGGGGGATGATCTTGAACGAACGGTCCTCCCGCCTCCATCTTCCCATCACTGCAATTGCTAACACTGGCCAGCATGCTGAGTTTATATGATACTGGAGATTCAATCCAGGTTCTTCCTTGCTAGGCAAGCACTCTACCAACTAAGCTGCACCCCCACCGGCCGTTAAAAGAAAATAATAACGAAGAAGCTGGTGGCTTTTATCCCAGCACTAGAAAGCACTAGAAAGGCAGGGACAGGCAAATCTCTTGAGTTCAAAGCTAGCCCTCCTGGTCTATAGAGCGAGTTCCTTCCTGGTCAGCCAGGGCTATATAGAGAAATCCAGTCGTGAAAGGGGAAAAAGCATTTAAGAGGGAGAAACGTAGAGACATTAGCATCCAAATACTATCAGGAATTTTAGCTCCATTCTGACTCTTTTAGAAAGAGGACGGTTGTGGATGGCCAGTTAGAAGGTTTAGGGTCCTGGTTACCCCACCTTCAAACAGCCAGGGAGGCCACTGTGGCAGCAGGAGATCCCCTTCCTGGACATGAGGCCACACAGGCAGGGACTTCTCTGGTTTAGGGTTACCCTTTGGAATTTTAGTCTAGGCTACACCTCTGTACACAGTAGCTCAGGCTACACTGTTTTGAAGACTTCTAGCCCCTTTGAGGTCAGTCTTAGGGATGAGGGTAGGTACATGGTCCCTTAGGCTCCACAGAAATCTGTTCCTGCAGTGAAAGATGAAAGAATACCTTCGGATTATAATTTAAAATTTAATGTAGTGAAAAAAATTGTGTGTGTGTATATGCTGTGTCTATGTGGGGTACCTAAAGATGCCAGAGAGTATTGGAATCCTGGAGCTGCAGCTAAAGGCGGTAGTGAGCCCTTGGATGTTGGTACTGGGAACCAAACTTGGGTCTTCTGGGAGAGCAGCAAGTGCCATCTGAGCCATCTGACTTCTGAGCCATCTGCAGCCCCATATTTCATCACTTTACAACATGAACTACAAAAACAGGATTTTTTTTTTTCTGAGTATGTGTGTGAGTATGTGCTAGCCAGAGGACAACTTTAGATGTCCTTCAGGTAATGGCTATTAAAAAACAAACAAACACAAACAGGGTCTCTCGCTTGCCAGGAACTCGTAGAGCAGGCTAGGCCTCAGGAATCCACCTGTCTCTGTCTTCCCAGTGACTGAATTACAGTCACCTGTAGAGGAATTTCAATTCAGAATGTAGCTGCTCTGGCAAGAGATCACATCTAAAGACCTTTCTAGGTCTGTGTGATCCAGCTGGAATGCAGACAAGATTTTCATCCCAGGAGACAAAGGCAGGCAGATCTGAGTTCAAGGCCAGCCTGGTATAGAGGAAGTTTCAGGTAAAGAAAAGCTTAGATCCAGACATGGTGGCACATGCCTTTAATTCCAGCTCCCAGGAGACAGACACAAGCATATTTCTGAGTTCTAGTCAGTTCTGTTCAGTCAGTTTGGTTAAGTCAGTTGAGAGGAGCTGAGTTCATGGCCGTTCAGTTCATGGAATTCAAAGGCAGTTTCACTGGGAGAGTTTTACAGAGAGAGGTCGAAGAGAGAGCAAGCTAGACACAGGCGAAGACAGAATGAGCCAGAGAATGAGAAGGAGCCAGAAGATTAGAACAGATTGCTAGAGTTAGTTTGAGGTCAAGCAGAGCAATTCAGTGAGAAACTGAGAGAACCAAGTTTGAATCAGTCATCTAGGAGAGGCGTTTGAGCCAGAACAGCTGATTTGAACCAGCCAGCCAGAGTTCAGAAATAACTAAAACAGGTGAGCTTATTCAATAGTAAGTCTCAGAAGAGGAAAACACTTCAGGCCCAGACTAGACTGTACAGATGCTAGAAGCTTCCAGGACTAGGCCTATGCTAGCAGTAATCCTCCAAGACAACAATTAAATCAGGCAAATAAACGATACTTTACAGTCATGCACCTCCACATCTGTCTTTTCTTTTTATTTTTTTCTAAACCATAGAGTCTGGAACCTCTCCCTAGTCTTTATTCTGAATTTTTGACAAGGCATTTACTGTGCCTCATCCCTTTCTGGTTTTGAGCTATATGATATTTCCTCTAATTTTCAATTCTTATATATCACTACTTTCTTTACACATAACACTGGTGTCCAAAGAATATCAGATAAAAATGCTGAAAACTGAAGGAAGATTCTTTTCTGTACTGAAAGGGGAGTAATGTCAGGGCCAGAAATGTCCACTCAGAACACAAGTGAGACACAGACTCATGGTGGGAGGGTGGATGTGTATGCTGGGGGAGGGGTAGGGTCTGTCACAAGTGTCTTACCTGTATGTCTTGGGTTCAGAGGAGAAGGTCCTCTTGGAGCAGTGAGGATTGCCCAGCCTGCTTTGAGCAGTCTACTTGTGACAAAAGCCTTTCTAGGGGCTAATTTGACCACGTCTGGGACCAGCGTCTAGTCCCTGCACCTGCAGAAATGGGTCTCCTGTATACCGGGAAGGGCCTGAGCCAGGCCTTCTCGTGTTGTTGCAGGATCAGGAAAGAACTCATCAGCAATTCCCACAGGTAAGGCAGCCTTTAATCAGTCCATCTCAGTCCCTTACTATTCATTCCTCTTGGCTCTAGACCACGAGTTTAGCCAAAATGTTTGCTGAGTCCCTTAGAGCAGCGGCTCTCAACCTTCCTAGTGCTTCGGCCCTTTAGCTTCAGCCCTTTAATACAGTTCCTCATGTTGTGGTGACCCTCCAACCATAAGGTTACTTTTGTTGCTACTTCATAACTGAAATTTTGCTGCCGTTATGAATTCATAATGTAAATATTTTTGGAGACAGAGGTTTGTTAAAGGTGTCTCGACTCACAGGTTGAGAACCATTGCCTTTAAGGAGTGCTTGAACCTTCACAAATGGTTATTGTGCTAAGTCTCTGGCCTGATGGATTCTTATTTGGAGGCCCAGAACCCAACACAGTGTCTGTAACCAAATGTAGGATGAACATGGCTGGTGATGAATTTGCAGAAAGGACTATTCCATTTCCTGTCAACAGCGCTGAGCTTTTCTCACAGACTTGGTCCTCTTCCTGGGATTTGGCCAAACCTGAAGGGGCTCTTTTGCACTGTTCTGCTGGCCCCATGCAGGCACCCATCACATCCTTTCCCACAGTGCTCTTCACTGAGAACTCATTTCACAAAACTCTCCGCTTGGCTCCCCACCGTTTCCTCTGTTGTCTGCTGTCCCTGCCAATGTGGTCATAGGCTAGAAAAATCAATAAAGCTGTTAATTAGAGGCAGGGTACAGCAACAGCAGCAGCTGGCTGCTCCTGGCTCATAGATGTGCACAAGATAGGCAGGACGGAGGCATAGTGTTCTGGAAACTTGCTTGCATGTCACAGGGGGCACTGAATTTTCTGTTTCTACTTATTAGTTTCTTTTGATTGGTTGGTTATTATGGTGGAGCCTTTGCACATGCTAGGCAAGCATGCTGCCACTACTCCTAGCCCCCGATGGTGGGCTCAGGGAGGCTTCTACTGGCTGAGCGCACCCTCAGCCCCTCACTGGTTCATTCAGATAGGGCCCTATCACTCCATCTCCCAAACCTCAGCTCAGAGAGCATTCTCCTGCTGAGCCATGACTGAAATACATGGAGTGACTTTTCGAAGCTCCCAAGGAAGCTTCCACTGTCCTCACCTGTGTGGCCCATCTCTCCAGACTCTGTGGTACACACAAGTCCCTCCTCCACTGTTACAAAAATATCGACATAGCCAGCTACATCAAGTCGTTTCCCCACCTGGGGTTCCTCCAGAGAACTCACAAGATTCATCTTCTTAAGAAAGTGGTGTCACTTTCACAGTAAATATAATTCCACAGTCTTTCTGTATCTGAGGTACTTCCTGTATCCTGGTAAACAAGCACCTCAGTTTGCAGCTGTGTGTGTGGGTGTGGAGAGGGGCATAACACACTGGGGAAACTTAGCCAATGTGGGTTCACTTGTGTTGGTTGTTAGTAAAGAACTATTTCTACCTACCCAGCAGATCAGGGTTGGAAGAGCCCCCAGCATCCCTCAGGTCCAGCTGCTCCTGGGAGTTTATGTTTGATACCAGAAAGTCTTTTGAAAAATAATTATTTTATGTGTATAAGTGTTGGCTTGCATATGTGTATATGTATCAAATGCATGCCTGGTGCCTGTGGGAACCTGAAAAGGGCGTGGATTCCCTGGAACTGGAGTTACAGACTGTTATGAGCCACCATCTGTGTTCTTGAAATTGAACCCGGGTCCTCCGGAAGAGCAGCCAGTGCTCATTAACTGCTGAGCGATCTCTCCAGCCTCGGTCAGGAGATCCTTTTGATTTGAGAAAGGGTCTTTTCGAGCTGGTTGGAACTCACTGTGTAGTTCAGGCTTTATTTTGCAGCCTCCTGTGGCTGCCTCCAGTGTGTTGGCATTATAGGTGCGGGTGCTATCAGATCTGACCCCGGGAAGGAACTTTGTTTAATATTAATTTAGTTTTTCATTTTTCAAAATTTATTTTTGAGGCAGCCTCATGTAGCCCAGATTGGCCCCAACCTTCTGGTCCTCTTGTCCTTATCTCCTGAGTGCTGGATCCCAGGCATGTGCGTCCTCAACCTGAGAACTCTTAAGTAATAAAATCCCATTTGACTCTGGTTATTCTTTAACAAGGTTGTTTCCTGGGCTAGAGAGGCGGCTCAGTAGTTAAAAATCCGAGTTCAATTCCCAACACCCACAGCAGGTTGCTTACAAGTGCCCATGATTCCACACATTCAGATGCCCTCTTCTGACCAATATGAGCACCGCTCCCCGGCCCCCTGCATAGACACACAGATACACATAGATAATGACAATAAAATAGTTTGGTTGAGTTTTCTCCTTGGTGTTTTGGTTCAGCCAAGAACTAGGTGATGACATGCTTTGTACAGATATAGTGGGCACACCAGCTGTCCACGCAAACCTTCTTTGTACAGCTTGCAGGTAGGGAGGGTAGGTGGGGGCAGTGAGTCAGAGCCCAGCGCCATAGGAGAAAAAAAGGATATAGAGAAAAAAGGGACAAATCTGGGCTGACTGAGCGTTTATTTTCTAGTGCCATGTTTCTAAGTAGGTAGGAAACACAGAAGGAGGGCAGGAGAGGCCATTTTCTTGACCCCGGAGAGGGAGGCAAGGGCTCTTCTGAGGACATGGTTCTCACTCATCCAGTGCCTAATGGTGTTAATGACAGCTGCCGAAGCTGGAAGGGAGGGCGGAGGGGCAGGTTAGGAGTGCTGAGGGGGAAGGAGACCGCACGGAAAGGGGCCACGGGTAGCATTCTCAGTGTGTGGTCAGAGAGAACAAGAACTCACTCCCTGGGCACCACAGTCAAAAGTCCAGGGAGGAAAGGAGAGGAGAAACCTCATCCTGCCGGAAATAGACATGACAGCAGTTAGAGGAATACTCATAAATTCAGGGCAACCTGATTTGATTATGGCAACAGGAAGTGTGCGGGGGTGAGGTGGGGGGTGGGCAGAATAGCCTGACCCGAGGAAGTGAATTAAACAATAGCGAAGACTCCACAGTTGCCATGGCGTTAAAATTCCTCCAGCCACATTACAGCTCTTTCTCTTCTTTTGCCTGATTCTTGTTCTTCCAATAGGCTCATGTTCCTGCAGTGTATCCAGGAAACTATATTTGGACCCTCTGGGACAAAGGGACCGTGTGGCCCCAATCTCTGTCTTCGTGCACTATGGGCCATGATGTGTTTAGGTCTTTTGCTCTTTGCCTTCTCAGGTCTGAAAACTCCGGGTTAGATTGGGTGGAGTAAAGCTGCCAAACAATTTGGAAGAAGGGGGAGAAGGCCAAAGCAGAAAGTATAGGAACTGCCTTAGCAGGAACTTCAGAGAAATAGGTAAGATGCAGAAGTTTGAAAAATAAACACAATTACCATCGAAACCAAACATGCTTCTTTAAGCACTTGGCTTCACTAGCTTTTAAAATGTGTTGCCTTGGGCTACATTTACAATGATTAGGGGCTGGGGGACGTATCTTAGCTGGTAAAGTGCTTGGAATGTAGGCACCAGGACCTGAGGTCCGTCCCCAGAATCCGTGCTCTAAAAAACAAAACAAGAAAAACAAACAAACAAACAAACAAAAATACCCCCAACAGGCTTAGCGGTGATGCTTCTAATCTCAGCACTGGGGGTGGGGGAAGAGATGGCTGACTACCCAGGCTCACCTGCCAGCCAGCCAGAACAGTTTGGTGAGCCCCAAATCCCAGAGAAAGACTCATCTCATAAACAAGGTGGCTGGCACCTGAGGAATGACACCGGAAGTAGACCCCTGACGTCCACACACATGTGCACACGTAGAGGTCTCCCAGTTGCCCTATGGAAACGCAGACATTGCAGGAGGCAGTCTGTTGCACACTCTTGTGCTTGTGTGACATTGGGGTTGGAACCCAAGGGCAATCTTCTCCTTTAACATTAGAAGACTCAGAACGAATCAAAGATCAGGTCCACCTGACATAGTGACTAACATATTCCAACGGTTTCCAGTGCATCCCAGAATGATGCGCACAGCTGAGTTATGACTGACAGATAAGAGTATTCGTGTTGGCATGGCAAGGACAACCTCTTTTTGAAGATGAATGTGTTTGAGAAGACAAGTTTCTTTACTTGTATTTCTTTTGTTTTGTTTTTTGAGACAGGGTTTCTCTGTGTAGCCCTGGCTGTCCTGGACTTGCTTTGTAGACCAGGCTGGCTTCGAACTCTCAGAGATCTGCCTTCCTCTCCCTTCCGAATCCTGGGACTAAAGGCTGAGAGGACAAGTTTCAGACACACGTTTGCGTAGGTAGCCTGGAATTGGGGTAAATAAAAAACATGTGAGCCGCAAGATCAATAGAGAGAGACATAAAAAAGCTCGAGGCTGCCCTCTCTCTCACCCACATCTGAGTACATGGTTCCAGCAGCTTCTGAGAATTCGAATCTTCCCATGCTGCAAGCCTGTGCCTGTAGCCAGCACAACAGACTGCCACGCGCATTCATTTCTGATTCTGGTGAACTGACTCGGGGCCTGGAGCATGCTACCTATTCCCTCCCCACTGAGCTGTGCACACAGCCTTGGTTTTCACATCTAGCAGGTTTTATGTGCATGAATGTTTGGCTGCATGTAAGTTTATGTACCTAGGTGTGCCTGGGTACCCAAGAAGGTCAGAAGTGGGTGTTGGAGCCTCTGGAACTAGAGTTAAAAATGAGAGAGGTGCAGATGCGGGGATCAGTACCTGAGCTATCTCTCTGGGCTCCGAGGTTCATTTTTAAAGCCATAACTACACTATCTATCTTTCTGATACTGGTTGCCACTTTAGGGAGAATGAGGTTCCTCACTTCTTCCATTCCTTCACTGCCTTGACTTACTTTTGCAGCTAAATCTTTTGTGTGTGAAGTTTGGCTAACTGAGGGCCATGGCCCTCCCTGTCTCAGTGAAGCACAGTATTTTGCTTTATGAGCCACTGCCCATGGTGTGTTGGTTAACACTGGCAGCTTGACAAGGCTCTGGCATCACACGGGAGACAAACCTCTCTGGGCATGCCTACAAGAGGACAAGCCTCTCTGGGCATGTCTGTGAGAGAGTTGCTAGACTGGCTAATCGGGCTCAGGTGTGCATGTGGCTGGGTGCTTGTGAATCACAGCCAGTGTCAGACAACTCACTGGAGTTGGTTCTCCCCTTCCACATGGGGGGAGGCAGGGATCAAAGTCAGGTTTGGTGGCAATGGCCTTTACCTGCTGAGCCATCACAGCAGCCCCAAGTAGCTCTGTAACTTGATCGATTAGCTCGTAAGCTTGAATTTGGTAGAAGACAGTGTCATGTCGCAATGTCAAAAGTTTGGACATGCCTAGGCGGTGTCATTTCTCCCTAGGATGTACTTTTCTGGGAGAATAGTGTCCTTTCAGATCACTTTAAGGTCCTATTGATTCTCTTTGCTGACTCTTTAGATCCATTCCTAGGGGGGAAAATCTCTGGCCAGCTTTCTGGAATCTCTTTCAGGCAGGTTCAAAAAAGCTTAGCTCAGATGCTTGTGTTTAGGATGGAGGGAACAAAGTAAGCTGCTCTGAGACAGACTTTGCTCTGTGTCCCCTGCCAAGGGCTTGTTGATCAGCCCTGCCATGGGAATGGGCCTTCCGCACGTCACCAACACCCTTCCCAACATGGCATCTGAGGAATGCCTGGGCTGGGAAAACCATGAGCTTCTGAGCAGAGTGGGTTGCCTCCTCCACACTGCCTCACCCTGCCTCACCCTGCCCCCCTCTCTGGAGTCTTTCCCTTATATACAGCAAGAGGTTGAATAGCAACGATGGTTGGTCACAGGCAGATGTAGATGAGGTGGGAGGTATATGTAGCTGACTCCCCTTTATCCTTCCAGACAGTCTCCTCTGAAAATGAGGACTCAGTTTGGGGGTTACACAGGAAGGTTCTTTTGTTCGTAAGGCCAATTTATTCTAGCTACCATTTCTACTGCTGCATACACTTTCAAGTATTTGAAGAGATTTAACCTGATTAGAAACTCATTTGGCATCTCTGTTTTCCTTTATACCTCATGGCAGTCTCCAAGGCAAGAAGAGATTTCAAGACTTTCCCTAGGCTCTTACAACTAAGATATGACTAATGAGGCTCCAGCTGCCCCTTCTACACTTCATGAAGAGAACCTGGAGCCCTCAAGGGGCTGGCAGGGCAAGCAGGACTAACGTGAGGAAGGAGGGCACTTAGAGGCAGAACAGTGTCCCAGCCACTTTGATTCACAGGACTTAACTTAATTCTAGAAATTACCCAGAGACTCAGTGCTAAATAGTTTCCTGGGGTCTTTTAACTAGCGAGAGTGGGACTTTATATGTCTCAAAAACTAGGAGGCAACACAGAGCATAGCAGTGTGTGTGTATTTGTGTGTGTGTGCATGTAGAGGCCAGAAGTCCATATTGGATTTAAAAAAAAAATCTATCTATACCTTGTGATTTGAAGCAGGATTTCTCTCTGAATCTGGAGTACCCTGATTTGGCAAGGCTAGCTGTCCAGCAAACTCCAGAAATCCTCCTGTTTCTGCTTCCTGATTACAGGCATATGCTGCTAAGCTCAGGTTTTTTTGTTGTTTTGAGACAGGGTTTCTCTGGCTGTCCTAGAACTCCATCTGTAGACCAGGCTGGCCTTGAAATCAGAGATATGCCTACCTCGGCCTCCGGAGTGCGAGTGCTGGGATTAAAGGAGCATACATACCACCACTGCCCCAAGCTCAGCTTTCTATGTGGGTACTAGGGAATCTGAACTCAGATTCTCGTTGATTATAAGCACTTTACCAGCTAAGCCATCTCCATAACTTTTTTTTTTTAAACACAGAGATGTGAAAGCAAGATATAGCTGGCCACAGCTGGCCAAGGAAAGTGTTGAATGTGGGTACAGCTTCGTGGAAGCGTCCCAAGTGACCCTTCTTATTTGATACGTCTCTCACTTCTTTGAGATCCCATGCTACTTTTTTTTGTTGTTTGTTTTGTTTTGTTTTATTTTGTAAAAGTGTCTTTTATTCACCTGATTGTGATTGTAGTCTTCCAGGCTTACTGCTTCAGTCTACTGACCTAGGTCCAGTCTTGAAAGCTTCCAGCCTCCTTACAATCTAATATAGGTCTAAAATGTTTTCAGCCTCTGAGACTTACTGCTGAATGAGCTCACCCTTTCTAGCTCCTTCTGAACTCTGGCTGGCTGGTTCAACTCAGCTGCTCTGGCTCAAGCGCCCCTCCTAGCTGACTGATTCAAACTGGCTTCTCCCAGCTTCTGACTCAGTTGCTCTCCTTGGCCTCAGACTAACTCTAGCAATCTGCCTTAATCTTCTGGCTCCTTCTCCTTCTCTGAATCATTCTGTCTTTGCCTGTATCTAATTTGTTACCTCTTCATTCTGTCTCTGTAAAACTGTCCTTGTAAAACTGCTCTCTCTCTCTGTCTCTCACTCACTCTTGCTCTCCTAAGCCCTAACTCATTCTGTCAAATCTTTCTCTGATTCGTCACTTTGTCTGCCTCTCAATTACATATCACTTTCAAACATGGTTGCTTCCTTTTACAAACTAACTTTAGCTTATTTGTTTGGGATTAAAGGTGTGTGCTAAGGCCATGTCAGTATTCCAGCCAGAGAGATTAAAGGTGTGTGCTAAAAGCACATCTATATTCCAGCCAGAGAGATTAAAGGTATGTGCTAAAAGCACATCTATATTCCAGCCAGAATAGCCATGTTGCTGGATTAAAATCCCTCTACACTGAGTGTTTTTTTGGGGGGGGGGTTATAATGACTGAAAATAAAAATCTCATTTGCAATAATGTGCCATCCTCCACCGTGCCTGAGGTATGTAGGTGGCCTGAAGATTCAGGCAAGCTGGTCAAGTGAAGTCATTCTGCCAATGGGGGGGGGGGGCTGGCTCAAACCCACTGTGAGCAGATGAGGCCTGGGTTAAGCATGACCCTCCTGGGACCAGCTTGCATCAGACTAGTCTCTCTGAGCTGTGAATGCTGAGAAATTTAGAACACTGCCACTTGGGGACTTCATTCAGTGTCAAAGATATCTAGTTTTAACCCACACTTCTGAACGGCAACTTAGTACCACTTTCAGAAGAAAAGAATCATGGTAGAGATGCTAGAATGGGCACGAGTCCTCGAAAGTGGCAAGACTCAGCCCGAGTGCCACAAGAAGTTCTTCTGAGGTTTCTCTCTAAGAAGTGTAGAAACCCAAAGAGCAGCGAAGCGATGTGAACCTTATAAAGAGTAGCAATGCAAAAGTGCTGTCTGCCTGTCTGTGGGCTTCCATTTATCCCTTCTCGGAGTCCACACGAGGCTGTTTTTCCAGCTGGCAAACACGCCCCTTGCCTGAGACAGCTTTCCGCAAAACATCATGCACCCTCTCAAGTGTCTGTTTTCAGCTGGCCGAGATCACATGCCCTCTCATGAGTTTGCTCTCAACCGAGGATGAACTGAAAACATTTCCACACCCCACATTTGGGACCAGAACAAAAAAACACATAAAAGAAATCAAAGCTTGGATTAGAGAGATGGCTCAGCGGTTAAAAGCACCTATCTGTTCTTCCACAGGTCCTGAGTTCAATTCCCAGCAACCACATAGTGGTTCACAACCATCTATACTAGGATCTGATGTCCTCTTCTGGCATGCAGATAGAACACTCATGTAAAATAAAAAATAATAATAAAAAAAACGATCAAAAGTTTCACTACAAGTTAACTTTCTAATAGTCCAGCATTCTTTCCACAGTATTACTCAGTTCTCAAAATTAATAATAAAAGCATAAACAAAATCTATTCTGAGGAATTATGGCATTGAAAAGAGAAGACAGCCGCAGGCATTTGAGAACAGTACTCAGGCTGGCTCAGAGGGGAAAGGTGCTTGCTGCCAAACCCATCCTGAGTTTAATTCCTGGGACTCGCATGGTAAGAGAGAATCAGCTCCTGGAAGTTATCCTCTGACCGCTTCATATGTGTACAGTGGCATGGAACAGGTGTATATACGTGTAAACACACCTACACTCAGAAAAACACCCTGGTTATAATTTCTTTTTGAAAGAAAGCAATAGTTGCTGGGGCAGTGGTTGCTCACACCTTTCATCCCAGCACTTGGGAGGCAAAGGCAGGCAGATCTCTGTGAGTTTAAGGACATCCTGCTGCTCTATAGCGTGAGTTCCAGGACAACCAAGGCTGAAGAGAGAAACCCTGTCTCAAAAACAAACAAACAAGCAAAAACAGTAGTTAAAATGCTTACTTGGAACATGTAGAAAAATATAAATCAAAATGTTAGCAATGGTTTTATCAGGGTGATGCAGTCTCAATTAACTTTGTTTTCCTTTCTTGTTCTCATTAACAAGTTTTCTAATAATGACTATTTTTGGCTCATATAGCTATAAAAAGGTTTTCTTAGAAACCCTTCCAGCTAGAGGCGAGTTTCTTTACTTTTCTAGGCTTTGTTTCCTTTATATTTAATATTGAAATCTCAGTAATTTCAGCTTCATGGAGAGATGATTGGGATTAATCAACCTAACACAAGAAAACACTGTGTAAATCCAAATACAGTGTGACTTTCCAGACATGACAGTTGCCATTATCTCGGCTGTCACCAGGCTCATTTACCCTTCTTGGAGTAGGAAAGTGGTATTTGCTAAATCACTGCCCTGGAAAAGACCCTCAGATGTCCTAGCACTTGGGGTCAAATCTGAACTGGCACACTGAACCCCTCTTCACCTCTGCAGGCTGTCCTCTGGCACCTGGCTTCGAATCAGACTTTGTACTCTAGCTGGCTTTCTGTTCCCTGATTAAATTCAAATTCTAGCCCACATTGGAACTTCTGCAGACACTGTTTTTTTTCTGCCTGGGATGCCCTTCTCAGATCTTCCCATCCTTAGCTTTTGGTCTTAGCATAGGAGGTGCTACTGCAGATGCTTTTCCTGGGTGCCCAGCCAGCAGTCACCCCTACAGACGTGCGCCAGTCAAGATTTCCCTTGTGGAATTTTCATCATGAAATTATCACTACCTCACATGGTTTTGTGTACTTGTTTTATATACTCTTACCCCTATATTTAGCTTGACCTGTCAGAGACATCATCTGAACAGGGCCAGGGGCCTCATAGATGCTTAACCGCCACAAGCTCGAAAGTTAATGATTAAACTTGACCCCTTTCTATCGCCCTAGAGTGTGACTACTTTCCCAAGGAAGAGATTAACTATTGACTTTATCATCACCCCTCACTCCCCATTTCCCCCCAATTAGGAAGTGGATACAAACCAAACCAAACCAAACCATCTGTTTCTCGGGTCCCCTTCCCCATGCAACCATATTCATAGCTCTCTATCTAAAACTAAGTTCTTAAAAGGCTTCCCGCGTTTGAAAAGAGAACCTTGTAGCCTTTTAGCTCTGAAACTGGCAGGCTGGTCATGTCCTCACTCTATAAAGAGAAAAGTTTCTTTATCCACGCTGGGAACAACGCCCTGGGACAGAAAAAAAAAATGCCTTGAAATTCTAGGAAATGCAACATGGGAAATGAATAAGAAACATAATTTGCATGTGTATCTTGAATGCTACTCCCAGAGGAAAGAGGGAAATGATTTGAGGAGGCGTGAGGTGATGAAAGCAGGTCTCTGAGGAAATAGGCAGAAGCGATGGGCTGGCCACCTCTGCGTTAGCATTGTCTCCCACAGGCCAGGGCTTGGTTAAAGCCTAGCTGTTTGGGGCAGATCTCAGCTCCCCTAAGGGAGCATTCCCTCACATCCGCAAGCTTCAGGGGTGGGCAGGGGCCCATGCCAATCAATGCTTGTACCCACTGAATTCTAGAGGCTGGGCGAACACAAGAGAATTATTCGGAACAACGAGATTTGAGCATACAATGGGGGTGACTCATGAGCTTTTGTGGGGAACCCTTGCCCAAGTTTTCCAAGAGTAAACAGTTCGCTTTACAAAGAACAGGCTCAGGTCTGAGGGTTGTACCTTAGCCCAGGCTCTTTCTGGATTTGGTCTACAGCCCATAGACGAGGAGGAGAATCACATCCATGACCCCAGCATTGGACAGACAAGTTCAAACTTATCCTTCTTTACACAGTGTTCAAGGTCAGCTTGGGCTGCAGGCGTCCAGTTCCAGCCCCCCCCCCCCATAAAACAGTAACAATGTTATTGGCAAAGTAGACAAAGTAACTGGCAAAGGCCTTTTTTTTTTCTTTTTTTTTTTCTTCTTTTTAGCAACGCTCAGACAGACATAGCCCAGGGAGGAACCCGGGGCACAAGTGAGTTCAATGATCAAGTCTTTTTTTTTTTTTTTCTTCCTTCTTTATTTGATTTTTGTGCTGTTTCTTTTAGGCAAAAGCTTTTACCTCTTGAAAGTCTTCAGAAAGCAAGAGCAATGTCCTAATATGGGACACTAAATAAAAACCGTGACGTCACTTTGGGGGAGTCTTATTTTTGAAAAGGACCTACCAATTTGAAGTGATTCCAGCCAACGCTTTGGAAGCCTTTATAGAAATGGTCAGAAACAAAGAAAGTGGGCTGTGAGTCCTTATTCCTTGAAAGAAGCCCTTTCAGTTCTTTTCTCTTTTGGACATATATTTTATGTTTGTTTAGTTACGTGCCTGTGTGTCTATCTGAGGGACGTGTGCATCGGAAGTTCGGGTGCCAGAAGTTCGGGTATCAGATCTTCTTCAGTTGGAGCTACAGGCGGTTGTGAGCAGCCTGATGTATGTAGGTTCTAGGACCTGAACTCTGGTCCTCCACCAGAGAGGCCAGTATTCTTAACTGTTGAAACATCTCTCCAGGCTCCTCAGTTAAGTGTTTTAAATATCTCCCCAAAGTTGCTGAGTGTGGTGGTATGAGCCTTTAACCCCAGCATTCAGGAGACAGAGATCTCTGTGAGTCCGCTTTGAGAGTGCTATTCTGTCTTGAAACAGAAACTAGAATCATCAAAAAGAAAAGTTGCTGACTACGCACTAGCAATGGCAGGCCCGGATTTAGAGGAGAAGGTTCAGTGGTGGAACACCTACTCAGAATGTGTGAGTCCTTGGGTTTTGTCCCCAGCACCAAACAAATAAGCAAGTGACCTAATTCATTTGGGGGACAAAGGCAAAAACACTGTAACATTTCTGATGACACTGTCCTGTTTGGAATTTCAAATGCTTAGACAGGAGAAATTATATTCTCCTAAAAACCGGTTCCAGAACCAGCTCTGTGATGATTAAGATAGTAATATCATGTTTGTACACGAAGTCCAAATAAAATTGCCATGAGATGTGAGACTGAAAAATAGCAGTTTGTCTGTCTTTCTGTCATTCTGCCTTTCTTTTTTTTTTCTTTCCCTCCTTCTTTCCTTCCTTCCTTCTTTCTTTCTTTCATCTCTTTTAAGACAGGATTTCTGTAGGTAGCTTTGACCTTGGCTGTCCTGGAACTCACTCTGTAGGCCAGGCTGGCCTGGAACTTACAGAGATTTGCCTGCCTATGCCTTCCAAGTGCTGGGATCAAAGATGTGCACCACAACTGCCCAGCTAGCAATATTTCTTAATTAAAGTATTGTTCCCAGTAATGTGTGCTTTTAAAATGAATTGCCAAAGACATGACTCTGCAGTCAAGAGCAGCCATTACTCTTGCAGCGCAGTTCTCAGCACCCACGTAGGGCAGCTCACAACTGCTTGTGACTCCAGTTAGAGGGGGATTTCCACAGGCCCCCACAGGCACCTGCCCACCCTTCAGACAAAGAAGTAAAAGTTAAATAACCAAATGCAATAAGTACTAATGTGGTTGACTTTGAAATGTCCCTCCTAGACTCAAGTGTTTGAATACTTTGTCCGAAGTTGGTGGGTTAATTTGGGAAGGTTCTGTGGAGTCTTGCTGAAGGAAATGAGTCACAGGGGGAGGGCCTTTCCACTTTTCAGCCTGTCCCTACTTCCTGTTCCTGCTCTGTTTCTTGAATGTGGAGGCCAGCCAACCTCTAACACCTGCCACCATGCCTTGCTTGCTGGCTGTAAGGGTTTTCCCACCAAGAGATGCCTTTGGAACTGTAAGCCGAAATAAGCCAGTTTACCCCCTGAAGTTGTTTCTGTTTAGAATTATCACGGCAATGGGGGAGTAACTATGACAACTGCAGAGGTTTGGCTTCTCCTGTGTAGGTCTCTACAAGTTATACACGTCACCTCTTTGTTTTGGGGTGCAGGTGTCTTATGCCAATAGCAGTTAGTTCCTGAAAGATGTACAGCCTGGAGGAAGGCAGGTTCTGGGGCTATCACGGAAGCTGTGCCCTCTGGTGAGTCATGAGCAACCATGTTTCTTAAAGTCATTTTAAACCTTGTTATCAATATGCAAATTCAATTATTATGTATCTTCTCAGTTGGAAGCAGAGTCCCATTGATCCTACACCGATATTAATTTAACATCATTTAAATGTTATTAATAGTAGTCTTGCCTTTGCATTTTGTATCTGCAGTTTATTTTATTTTCTTTTTTTGTTTTGGTTTGAGATAAGTTCTTTCTGTGTAATTTTGCTGGCCTGGGGCCTCAGGCTTTGGGTAATCCCCTCTGCCTCTGCTTTCTGAGTATTGGGATTACATATGAATACCACTGTGTCCCTCTTCCTGCAACCGTGCTTAAGAAAAAGAAAAAAGAAAGAAAGAAAGAAAGAAAGAAAGAAAGAAAGAAAGAAAGAAAGAAAGAAAGAAAGAAAAGCTCATAAATATTGGCCTCATCAGCTGAGCTGTTGGGTCAGTTTTCTTTCCAGGCTATCCAGTTCTTCCAGAAATGGATTCTACAATGTTGGCAGCTTCAGGGTCAGGTGGCCAGGGACCACAGCCAAATCTCAACCCCTTTTAAAAGCTGTCTGATGTCTTCATCTTAAACGGTTGTGTGTGCGTCACTCTGAGATGGAGGTGTTTATGATACCTGCTTCACTGGGTAATGGAGACCATTGAACCCGCATGTAAATCCAGAAATAAATGGCAGCCATTGTTATTATTAGTGATTGTCATTGTTATTTTATTCCTGATTTTGTGTGACAGTCGGGTCTTCTATATCCCAGGCTGGCCTCAAACTCACTACAGAGCTGAGGTGAGCTGAACTCTTCACCCCTCTACTCCTCCCCTCCCCCCCAAACAAAGTAAGACTACAGCTGTGTATAACCATGCTTCGCCAGGGTTATCATTTATAGGGTGGATGGATCCAGACCCAAGGGCTTTCTTATAAACAAGTGACTGTAAACTCTTGACTGGATCCCTTCTTTGTGTGTGTGTGTGCGCCGCGCGCATGTACCAGCATGCCTGGTTTATGTGGTGCTTCGATTGAACCCATGTCTTTGAGCAGATTAGACAACCACTCTACCGATGAGCTACATGTCTGCCCTTGACTAAGTTTCTTTTGAGATGTATTAGGAGACTCCAAGAGTGTCCTAAGAGTGTCCCTGGAGCTTTTTAAAGTAGGCTGTAATCCTGGCTGCACTCAAGAAGAACTTTGGGAGTGGGATAGCGTTGTCCCCACTTTCCAAAGCTTCCTGTTTTTTTTCTTTTGGGGTTTGCAGTTGAGTTGTAGTAAGGGAGGGGAAAAGCTGAAGTGCATATGTATCTGGGCTTCATCCTTCGAAAATGATGCCCAAATGATATTCCTATCCCAAATCCATTATTTGGTCTTGAAGTCTTCTGGATTCTTAGGGGGAGAGATTATCACTCAACAACTTAGAATATCAACAGTGAATGTTCTAGACCAGGTATGGACTCGGTCATTTCTTCTCTGTGAGCCTGGCTTACTATGCAAAAGAAAACAAAACAAAAAAAAAGAATTCTACATTGCCTAGAGCCATGGACTTGGAGATTAACACTGAGCTAGTTTAGTCAGGTGTCTTAAGTAACAAGTGTACTTGGCTTTTATGTGGGCCAAGCACACCCTTAAAGGGGAGAGTTACATTACTCTTTTTGTTTTTAATAATCTATTTAACTTTATTTTATGTGCATTAGTGTGAAGGTATCAGATCTCTTGGAATGGGCGTTACAGACAGTTGTGAGCTGCCACATGGATGCTGGGAGTTAACCACTGAGCCATCTTTCCAGCCTGAGTTAAGTTCCTCTTTCCTCTTTTCTTTAATGAATCCATTTTAAACAGCCAGATACAGCAAGGGATGAATAGTGAAGAAGAAACACTGCTCTACAAGGTGCTCCTAATGTCAGTAAGGGTTACCTCATCAGAAAGCCCAGTGGCTTCTTCGATGGGCATAGTGCTAGCAGGGACAGTGCCCAGGAAGTGACAGGATCAGCCGATGCCCTTCCTAGGCTCTCCTTAGTTGCCCTTCACTTGTTTAGGCCCTGTACCCTTATTTGGGGTTCAAAAACTTTCACCAAGATAGCCATGAAGTAATTGAGGATCATGAAAGTCACCCCTTTTCCTCCTCAGAGTCAAAAGAGCCAGTCTAGAGTGGAGTGGCCCATGTTGCCTTGATGATCCTCATTAACCACTAAGTTATGCATATCCATAAGTTAGGGGTGGGTCTTCAAAGTACTAGCCATTCTCTGATCTTTCCAAGTCCAGAGCAAGTAGGCAGGGACCTAACCAACCTAAGGCCAGCTCTGACTGAGGTCTTCTAGCTCACGAGATGACCCCACCTTCCAGTCTATAAGGAAGGAGAACTGTTATCTTGCCAGTTGCACACACAGGAATATCAAGTTACTGAAAGCTTCGGCAACGTTCCGAGACCATGTGGTGAATCGGTAACTAAGACAGGGAAAAGGGCCAGGCAGGGTTCTGGCCCTTCCAGTTTTACTACCTCGGCCCAGGCTGTGCTGCCTCTTTAAATCCTCAAATCTAGTTGGAGTTCAGGGCTGTGGGACATTAAGGACAGGGGCCAGAAGTAGATCGCCCTTCATTTCTCAATTGTCTACTGCAAACCTGCTTTTTAATTTCAGTGATCAAGGCCTAGAGGGAGGGCTCATCCACCCTGTCCCTCAAGCACACGTAATTGTTTGTTCTATCGGAGGCTGGTATTTCAAAGCAAATGCTGATGGAGCCTATACTCCAGCTGCTGGTGAGCAAGTGTGTGCTATTTATAGCTGGTGTGTGTGCAAAGGGATGGAATTTTTTCCTTCTGAGAAGTATTGATGTCACAATAGGAAGCGAGCTCTGATGTTGACAATGTGATCACTGGAATCAAGTCCACGGTTCTTCTCAAGCTTGAGAATGAGTCAGAATCACCTGGAGGGTTTGTTTGTTAAAACAGATTACCTGACATGGAGATTCGCGCCTGTGACTCCTGAGGATCGAGGGTACAGGCAGGAGTATCACAAGTTCAAGGTCAGCCTGGCCTACATAGAAAGAATGTGTCTCAAAACAAAAACAACAACAAAAGCAAAAGCAAAACCCCAAACCCAGAACAGGACAAAATGCCTCATACACCAAGGAGATTGCTCGGTGGGTAAAGTACTTGGGTGCAAGTGTGAGGGTTGGAGTTCAGATTCCCAGCACCCACATAAACGATGGGTGGGTATGACAGCCCCTGTGGTCTCAACACTGGGAAGGCAGAGATGGGGTCCCAGATATAGTCCCACTGGCTATATAGCCTGGCCTAACATCTTGCTGGCTGAAACTCCCGTACCTGACTCTATCCCAGAAGCCCTTCTCTTTGCCGGATGTCCCGTCTTCTATTTCCTGCCTAATCGATAGACCACCGGAGTTTGCATTGACAGGTGTTACATCCGTATCATGCACACGATATTCTCTTAACACCAATGCTTCCTTGGAGGCAGTTTTCTGTCCTTGTCAAATGAGAGTCATTTGCTTCTGAGATAGTATATCCAGGGCAAAAGTGTTATTTTTTTCAACAACAACAACAGCAATAATAAAGTTATCAATAAAAATAAGTTCATAACATTTAAAGGCTAGGAACCATAAGAAATGGGTAGGTGCACTACTTAGTAGAACTTATTTTTTTTTTTAAACTCTTTCGTGTCTTTCTCAAGAGAAAAAAAAAAGGCAATTAATTTGCCCATTTGATCACACCACAATGTGTAGTCAAGGAGATCCAAACACAGGTCATTGATGGAAAGCCAGGCGCCAAGCAAGCCTATGGGCACTGGAAGTGTGTACCTTACCCTCAGAGTGGCCCAAGATCTCAGCTTTGGCCTTTTGTTCATTTTTTCTCTGTTTTCGTTCCTTCTCTCCCTCCTCCCTTCCCTGCCTTCCTCCCACTCTGTTTCTCCCTCCTTTGTTGTGGTGGTGGTGTTTCTCTCTTGTGGAAGGTTTGTCTGCTTGAGATTTCTGCTTCTATTTGGGTGAATTTTGATATTTTGCATTTTCCTCAAGAATTGTTCATTGTGCAGGGCTGGGGGATGGTTCAGTGCATGAGTTTGGGTGCTGGGAGGTTGGCTGTCTTCCTCTATTGCTCTGAGGTATGATCTCTCAGTGGATGGAGCTCACCAATTAGCTAGCCTGGCTGACCTTAGAGCCCTTGATGTCCCCTGTCTCTGCCTCCCAGTGATGGGGAATGAATTTCCACCCCTAATTTTATACTTGGGATATACTCAAGTCCTGATGTTTGGTGCAGCAAACAATCTTTATGCACTGAGCCATCACTCTGGCTCACAAACAATTCCTTTTGTAAGAATTATGTTTTTCAGGGCTGCTGAGATGGCTCAGTGGGTAAAGAGCTAACCTTGAAGAATTCAGTTAATCTAACTTGACCTATGGTAGATGAAGAGAACTGATTCCTGCAGGTTTCCCCGTGATCTCCATTCAAGGGCCATGGCACTATGTATTCACACATGAACAAGTGAAATAAAAAAGATTAAATGTAATTAAAAAAAATTATGCCGGATGGTGGTTGCGCACGCCTTTGATCCCAGAACTCTGGAGGCAGAGGCAGGCAGATCTTTGTGAGTTAGAGGCCAGCCTGGTCTACAGAGTGAGTTCTAGGACTGCCGAGCTCCACAAAAAAACCCTGTTTCAAAACAAAAACAAACAAAAAACCCCGATGAATAAATAAGTAAATAAATAAAAGACATATTTCTATATTTGTACATGTCAATCCATTTTCTCATTCCCAATTTTGTGTATTTTTTTGTGATTAGGCCAGTGGATTATTGATTATTTTTGTTGTTTGGTTTGGTTTCCCGATGATTCAGTCCTTCCTTTCCCTCCTCTACCTCACTCACTTCTTCCCTTTCTTTCTTCTGCCTCACTGAGCTGACACTCTGTAGCTCAGGCTGGTCTTGACTCCTGCCTCAGTTTCCCTGGTGGCTGGGGTTACAGGCATGTACCACCATGCCTTGCTTTGAGAGGCATTCTTTAGGAGACATCACTGTACAAACCTTGAAAAGGTAACTCAGAACAAAGGCAGAGGGCGCTGAACCGTGGGAACTGTCTCCCAACAGTCAGTTCTGCTGATTTTGTATCCAAGTTTATTGTTACACAGGCATCCCTGGGTACCCAGAGGGGGATGGATTCCAGTGTTTTCTCTCCAGATACTCAAATCTGCAGATGGTTGTCTCTAAAATAGGCTGTCATAGTATTGACATACAACCTACACACATGCTTCGGTGTACTTTAAACTGTCTCTAGATTACTTAAAATATCCAAAAGCAATGTAAATGCCATGCAACAGTTTTTATACTGTATTGTTTAGAGAATGGTGATGAAGGAGCTGTATATGGCCAGCACAGACCCAATCCTCCCCCCAAACCTTGTCAGTCCATTCTTGGATTTACTGATGCAGAGCCCATGAATAGGTAATTGACTATAGTTCTAATTCTGCCTTTTGTTTTCCTCAGATTTTAAAACTTTTTTTTTGAGTTGAATAATTTCCTTCAGATTTATTCTTTTTAGACAAATAAAATGTTATTTACTTATTATTTATCTATTTGCCTACTTATCTATCTATCTATTTATTTTTGTGTGCGTGTTCCATGGGCCATCCCAACAAATGATTTTGAGAGTTCGGTTTTTCCTCTACACACACACACATGCACGCACGCACGCACACACACAAGCAGTCTTTGATTATATTTCAGACTTTAATAAGTAAAATTTTCCTTATTATCTAGCCTTTTGTCTTTATTCATGGAAATGAAAGCTTTCAGACATAAATAATCAGTCCTTTGATCTTGGTCTGGATGCCTCTTCGTTTTCGATCAGCTTCTGCAGATTAAAGCAATAAAGCCTTTTAACAGGATTCCTGTGTGGTGTGTGCTCAATGAGGTGAAATTGCACTTCTCTGCAGTTTGGAAGGAAATGGATTTGGAAGATGGAAGTTCAAGTCCCAACTCTGCCACTTTTTATTGGTAACCAAATAAATAACCCGGTTTGAGTCTCACCCTGTGTACAGCTGTAAGGTCGCGTTTCGTTCTCATCTGCTCAATTTAGGGCTGCAGGGAGCTTGGAATTAGTCTCAATTAGGCTGGCTTAATGATTTCTAGGCTGTCTTGTTAGTTGAGTCAGCTTAGCTGTGGGAACTGGAGGCGCCGACCACAGCTCTCGCCATGGTCAGGCTGATGCTTTAACTTCCTCGCATTTTCTTGTTTGGTACAGAGGGAAAAAAAACATCCAGTCTCCTCCGGAGACTCATTTCCTCCCTCTAAACAAGACAGGCCCTAGAGCTGGCTGGAAGGGATGACAGCTTGCTGCCGGGGCAGGCTCCTTGCAGACTGCTCTTCCAGGGGAGGCTGTTTGCTTGTCAAAAAGCTCCCCACTGCCCAGTTTCCTGGGTGACCTGGCCTTTCCTGTCCACACACTTGCAGGCTGTCTGCGCCCTTTCCCTGGTGTGGCAGGGACCTCAACGCTACAAGGACGCACCTACTTCTTTGCCCGTAGGTTTTCAACACGACAAATGCCTGTCCGTCTTGAACAGCCCATGCGATTTGATGACCACAGAGACATGCTTTACACATATTGTGTTTTATAATCCCACAGCAAACTCGATGCCATGGTGTCCTTTTCTTAAGTGGGAGACACCTGGTGCTCAGATAGCAGAAGCAATTTCCCCCAGAGAAGCAGAGAAATAGGTGAAACCCCCAACTGCTTGGTTTGGCCCAGGATTTCAACTCCGGGGTGCCGGTTCCCATTCTAGATGTCACCGTTTTCCTGTAGGTGGCGCTAAAGGGTCTGGTTCAACCAGAGTCTTGTTTATCATGACAAGATTTTAACAGAGGAAAGAAAAGCATAAGGCACACCATTTCTTCTTCGCTGGCTGAGTCCCATAGGGGCGGGCAGCAGCCCTGAGGTAGCATGACGATGCCACAGGAGAAAATTAACGCTTGGTGATGGGAACTTATTCCTCTGAGGAGAGTTTTAATTCTAGACACAGACACAGAAAGCCAAGTCACTGAAGAGGGGAAGGAAGCCATGAGGTCCTAGTGTGGAGCTGAGGCGACCACGGCTTCTCCCTCACCCCTCACAGCAGGGCATGGTGATGCCAGGAGCTAGACTTTGTTGTAACTATGTGTCAGTTAGCTTGTCACTGTTAACAAGATACCTGGGAAAACAACTTAAGGGAAGAAGGGCTTACGTTAGGCCACAGGTTTGGAGGCCTCAAGCGATGGTTTCTTGGCTCTGTTGCTCCTCAGGCCCCCACTTAATTAAGCAGCATAGCATGAGCTTGTGCTGGAGCAAAGGGGCTTAGCTCACAGGCAGCAGTGTGCAGGGGTGAGTGAGAGCGCCTGGGTGGAAAGCACCTTCAAAGGAGTTTCTCCGGAGACCCAGTTCTCCAATCAGGCGCCACCTCCCAGTAGTCCACCCACTCAATAGACCATTCCATGGTCGAAGTTATTCTCTCATGATGCTTGCAAGGCTGCTCAGAAGCTCACGGGCTGGCAGCTTGTTGGATCCCACACCTCAGGCTGCTCAGGTCATAGCCTGTGCCCTGTGCCTCTCTCCACCGCGGCGCTGATTCTGTGTATGGGGCGCTGGCTAATGCACGCCAGGCTATCAGGGGCTACCTGTGCCGTGCCTGGTATGATTAATACACAGCAAATGGACTCCCTCTCTCCCACATTGTCAAGATCGTACGTTCCTTCCTCCAAATGCAATCCCTCTCCTCATGTCCCTGTCATCCAGCCATCAGAGATAGGCAAACTGCCAGTACCATGAATTATTTATCAACAATGTGGCATGGAACCTCCGCCTCCTTTGGAATCTGTGAGAAGCCCCTCCCCTCCAACACCGCCACATGGGATCCTGTCCTGTTGTCTCTCTGTGACATTAATATCTCTTCTAGCAAATCTTATACCCAAATGGCAGTCTGGCTCAGTGCTTCCTCTGAATCCCAGTTTTCAAACTTCCAGCAAGCAAGCCTTGAACACATGAGCCATTTAAAGAGCACTTCATACCCAAACCATAACACACTGCAAAGTCCTGTGGGCTCCTGAGGTGAAAGGGCGATAGGAACTGAGAGAGAGATGATTGAAGAACGTATTCGAGAAAGAATCAGTTCATGGCTGCAAAGTAATGTGATTCTGAGGTTCCCCAAGTTTCTTTCTTTTTGTAAAAAAATTATTATATTTTATTATTTTTTGTGGGGGTGGGGTGGTATGTGTGTGACTCAGTGTGGGTTGTAGAGGTCAAAGGACAACTTCCAGGAGTTTTTCTCTTCTTGTGTGTGTAGCAGAAATTGAACTCCGCTCATCAGGCCTGGTGGCAGGGGCCTATAACCACTGAGGCATCTTGCCTGCCTTTCCTAGATTTCTTAAAAATACCATTCACAGTTTGAAGCCTGGGATCTGTGACTTTCGGTGATTTCCCCAGTACAACTCAAACAGGGAGAGAGCTTTGATCTCATAAGACCGTCCCAAGTATGAAAGGAGTTTTGTGTTAGCTGCAGAAATGTCCTCCAAATAATTCATTTATTGTTCCGTTCATTCTTGGCCCATCCACTTGAGCTTCCTAATATACCGGGCTCCCCAAGAGTATCACTGGTAAGCACTGCTCACCTCAACAGAACCTCAATAATTCCAAAGATAGTTCCACTTGGCATTTTTTGTGGGGATGTTCCCCATGGAAATATTAAATCAGGTTTATCTCTCACAGCAAAATAATAAATGTTTTCCAGTATATAAATTAGCCTCCTGACAATTGAGCTATAAATACACAAAGTAGAATTTGAAAAAAAGAAAAATTTAAACAGCAGCCCAAATATCTCTAACTCTCTAACTTTTCAGAAGTAATTTTATGGCATTTATTCATTCATTCACTCAACAAATATTCAATTAGTGCTTAATATGTTCAAGGGCTTCTTGTAGGTACATTAGGGAATAAACAAAATTCCTGTGGATTTCTTTTTGTTGTTGTTCTTGCAGAGACAGTGTCTTGGAACTTTATGTGTATGTATTTATGTATTTGGGTGATTAAAATATATCATTTGGTTATTTTTCTTTTTCATTTCCTTATGTGTGTGACACGCACGCACACACACACAGACACACACAGAGACAGAAAGAGAGAGATTTCTATAGGGCATGTGGAGGTCAGAGGATAACTTTTGGGGAGTCAGTTTTCTCCTACCATATGAGTCCCAGAGAACAAACATCAGTCATCAGGCTTGGCAGAAGCTGATCTCACCATCTGAGACATCTCGCGGGTCTTTAAGTTATTGTTTTTTTTAGTTTTTTGGTTGTTTTAGAGATGGAGTTTTCTTTGTGTAATAGGCCTGGCTGTCCTGGACTTGCTTTGTAGACCAGGATGGCCTTGAACTCACAAAGATCTGCCTGCCTCTGCCTCCCTGAGTGCTGGGGTTAAAGGTATGCACCACCATGCCCAGCTCTTTAAATTATTTTTAAATTAATATCTAAGGACATAAAAGCTATACATGTAAGTAGGACACCAAGTATGATTAAATTTGACCATCCCATTTTTCCTTCTTTTGTAAGACTCATGTGGATCAGTCCAGTTTTGCTAATGAATGTCTAGTTCTCACACAGAGCCAGTTCATAAATAGACACTCAAATATTTGATGAACAAATAAATCAAGTTCTCAAGCTTCATAACAGAGCATTAGATCTCCAGTGATTGATTCCCTGAGCCTGTAACTAGTGTGTAGGCTTAGAAATTACTCATGGGCATTGCTGTCTTGTTCCAAGATCTCTGGTGGCCAGTTTATGGGGAAGGAACAGATGATGATAGTGGTAGCCAGCCAAAGGGTGGCCTTGAGTTGCTATTAGAGCTGGGTCCTCCATGAGCTCTAGGTGAATGACATCGCAGTAGGGGTTGGGTAGACCAGCTAGCCAGCTGGAGAAGGCGGGAGAAACCTGGGCTATTCTAGTAGTGTTTGGTTTGAGGTGGAAGCCGAGAAAACCCACTTCAGAAACAGACGCTTAAAACGCAAGCTTTATTTTCTGCATGCGCACAGGGAGGCAGCCAGTGTGGGATCTGAACCCTGTTCCCAGAGGGAGAGTGTACAATAGTTTTAAAGGACGGGAATACGAAGCAAGGGGGAGCAGGGTAGGCTGTTGCGTTGACCAATCACATTTTGACACAAGGGGTTAAGCAAGGGGTGATGGGTCTTTCCAGGTCACCTGGTTTCAGGACCCTCAGCTCAGCTCTTGGCAGTCATGTCCTTTCTGGGACTTTGGCCTGGAATTTAGAGTGATAAGGGAACAAAGGAGTGGGCAAGCTGTAAGTTAAGACAGGCAACACATTTACAGCATGTGTGCCTTAGCTTAGATAGCAGATAATGGCAACTTCCCTCTTTCTGTCCTTTACTGGTTAACAGACAAACGTGAAATACCTGAAGCAGCAGGATGGGAGTTGGGTTCCGAAGCCTGGGAATACAAACTCATTTTTGACGCCGCCAGCAAGATGGAACTTGTTCCTGAGATGGCTGAACCCAGGAAACTGCCCTCCTAACAGTAGAACCAGGATGAGTGGACAAGGAAAGAGCTCCTCAGCTCAACTCTGTCCATACCTTTGTGTTGCCTTCCGAACTTGTGAACCAGCAGCTGCTAGTTTCAGAATCTGAGGTCTGGAGTAGTAACAGAGAGAGGAATGTGAGCTAGGGACCTCCGAGACAAACCCAGAGCCAATCCTACACTGCTCTCAGCACTCTAAGCGCAGTCAAGCACACGCACGCGTGCCAATCAAGTATGGCAGAGACAGGCCGGACAAGCCTCTGAACAGGCTGGTCCTCTACTATGGCAAGGATGATGTGAATGAGTGGGAGCTTGGATGACAGAATTCTAAACACAGCTCCAATGGGATGACTCAGGAGCAAAAAGCCAAATTTTACTGCTGGAGTTACCTCAAGTTGGGAAGCTCCTCCACTCCCCTCTAGGGGAGAAAACCACAGTTTTGTGTTGGGTTTCATTCATAGATATCCTAGCCACGGGTTAGACATGCCTGCTTGTATGATATTCTTCTACCAGAGAACTGGCCATGTTCTATGCTAGACAAGACAAGCCTATTACCCAATGTAAAAGGAATTTTTTAAAAACTTTCATTTTATCTGCATTGGTGTTTTGCCTGCATTTGTCTATGTAAGGGTGTCAGATCCCTGGAACTGGAGTTACAGAGAGTTGTAAACTGCCATGTGGGTGCTGGGAATTGAACCCCGGGTCCTCTGGAAGAACAGACAGGGCTCTCAACCCCTGAGCCATCTCTCCAGCCATGTAAAAGGAACTTTTATCCACCCATTTCAACTGTTGTGGAGGTTTATTGTCTCCTGCTCACCTAGGCCTAGTCCTGGAAGCTTCCAGCCTCCGTACAATCTAACCTAGGCTAGAATGTTTTCAGTCTCTGAGACTTACTGCTGGATAAACTCACCCTTTCTTGTTCTTTCTGAGCTCTGGGCTGGCTGGTTCAACTCAGCTGTTCTGATTCAACCTCCTCTCCCAGCTGACTTATTCAGTCTGGCTCTTCTCTTGGCCTCTGAATTGTTCTGCTTGGCCTCAAACTAACTCTAGCAATCTGCTCTGATCTCCTGTTCCTTCTCATTCTCTGGCTCATTCTGTCTTCACCTGTGTCTAGCTTGTTCTCTCATTTAACATCTCTGTAAAACTCTTCCAGTAAAACTGCCTCCTTTCTTTCTCTGCAACCCAGGCTCTGTTTCGGGAGAGAGCAGAAGAGGGAATGTGTGAAAGAATGAAAATTTCTTTCTTTTTTCTTTTTTGAGACTATTTTTTCAGTCTTACTGTGTAGCATATGCTGGTGGCAAAGTCTCCCCAGCCTCTTTGCATTTTTATACCCAGGAATGTCGCTTTTTATAATCAACCTTACTGAGATATTTACATATGATGGAAACCTTAGATCTCCCTTCTCAAAGGAAGCCACAGATCGGAGATTCAATGACTTGTAACTCCAAAGCCAAATGTTGAAGTTGGTGGATTAGTGGCCTCAGACTGCGGAGACCACACCAGGCACTTGCAAAGCTATTTCAAAGCTTATGTGGCATAGGGAGCTTTGAAGATACAGTTGCTTTTCTCTTCAAACTTAGCTTAAATAGTATTTCTGACCACAGGCTCTTCTTGTCATACTCCCATCAGGAGCCGCCCAAGTCTTCCCTTTGTGACTGTCTCTGCCAAAAGAGCTGGCAGAAGGGAGTGTCTGTGACTTCTGAAGCGTGGTGCAACAAGGCATCCCAGCTGTCACTTGGGTCTCTCTGGAGATGCTTGCTTTTGGAACTTGGCTGTTGTGAGTAAGAAGGCCCAGACTTCATGCTGTATGAGAGAGCCCAGAGACTACACCTATGGTGACTTACTGGAGAGTTACAGGGCTCTGTGAGCAGTTGTCATTATGGCTGATCCATTGCAGCAAAAGGAAGAGCCATGTAGAGCTAGGCAGAAGCAAAGCCTATGCCTCCAAGACTCCCCCAGTGGGGTCACAGGATTGTTAATCTTTGTTGGCATCTCCTTGAAAACATACCTCTGGGTGTGTCTATAAGAGTGCTTCCTGAAGGGCTTAACTGAGGGGTGGGGGAGACTCACCTTGAATGTGGGTGGGTACCATTCCATGAGCTTGGGTCTTGGATGAAATAAAGTGAGACCAAGTGAAGCATGAGCCCCCTTTCCGCTTCCTCACTGCAGATGCAGCTGCCTCACATTCCTGCTTTCCCCACCATCATGGACTGTATCTCCCTCAAACTGTAAGTCAAAATAAACCCTTTCCTTAAGTTGTTAATGGCGGGTATTTGGTCAGAGACATGAGAAAAGATATAAATAATTTCTCCAGCAACCATTTGAACCAACAGGCATGAAATGCTATCCAGCTGGGAGGTGCAGAGCGATCTGTGGGTACACTCTGAAGGCACTCTCCTACCCCACCCCACCCCACCTCTATACTTATCAGGTCCCAGGCCAGGAGGAAAGCAGGTGTTCAGCCCAGGCTGTAAGATTCATCACCTTTCCCAGATTTCAGTGCCACAAAGCCAACCCAAGGCCACTTTTGCACACAGACTGTAGATGGTCAGTTCCGCTATTCAGTTTTTTTCTACGTGGTGCCTGTGCTTCCAGGCTTCATCTACGCTTGGATCTTGGCTAACAGTGGGTAACAATGCACTGTCTTCTTGAGAGAGTCCTGTGCTCTCTGTCAAGCCATTCCTGCTGCAGCCACGTGAAGCAGAGACCAGGCTTCCCACAGCACCCCTCCCAAATGACATCTTTGTAAGCAGAGTGATTACAAAGCAAGATAAACAGGAAAACTGCCTTGGCACAGGAGGGAAAGAGTTAATGATGGTCTTTGTTTGGACCAGGAGTTTCCAGATTCTTGCTATTTTGTTCAAAGAGCTGAAGACGTGTTCAGAAACAGCAAAGCAGTAAGAAGCAGAACAAAGGTGCAGGTCACCTGGGCTGTAGAGAGCAGCCTGCTTTCTGCTTAGAACATCTTTTTCTTGGTCCCTGAGGCGAGGTTGGTTGCTAGGGGTGGAGTGTAAGAGTTTTTTGTGTTGTTGTTGTTTAATTTATTGACAGGCTTGGGTTATGTAAGCCTTCCTCCCTGTGCGCATCCTTTCCCATAATGCATCTGATTTTAATCACATGCATACCCAATCATGCAGATTCATAGGGTGATAGATAGGGGAGTCCCCTTAGACATTCATGAAGAGGAAACAGTTTGTTTGCCTATGCACGCACCCCAAATTAATCTAAGTTAGGCTGAGCCACTGTTCCCAGTTCCTGGATATGTTGTGGGATATTTTTGGCCACAAAAGGGAAATTACTAAGGGTTGCTAGGTAGTGGTAGGTCTAAGTAGCCTGATGATTTGTTTAGAGAAGGGGGTGCATGTGCTGGCTGCAGATCTGGTCCCAAGCGGCGTTGCTTAGAAAGGGGCATGTGTAAAGGGGCACGTGTGTAGTCCAGGCCACCTGGGGCCCCAGACTTTTAAGGTTTCCCTATGCTACCCTGCTAGAAAAGTCCTGATTTCTTTGAGTGCTTTTTATTTATTTATTCTCAACAAATTACTGAAAAAATTATTGCACGTGTATTAATAACAAAATGGAATTTAATTGAATTTGGAATAAGTTTGTGGAGTGCTCTTTTAAATATTCTGATAGCCCAAGGGAGGGCTGCATGTGAGTCTTCAGAATGTCTCTGTTCCTTTCAGGACAGTTACATTTTCCCACTCTTTGTTTTCATGCCCCAATCAGTCTTGAGGTATAATTCATCTGTACCTGAAACAAATGTCATGGGTAAACTTCATGAGTTTGGCAACTTTTGGAAGGTGTCTTAGTTAGGGCTCTGCGGCTGCAAGGAAACACCAGTACTAAAAAGCAAGCTAGGGAGGAAAGGGTTTATACTTCCACATTGCTATTCATCACCAAAGGAAGTCAGGACAGGAACTCAAGCTGGGCAGGAGCCTGGAGGCAGGGGCTGATGCAGGGAGCATCAAGGGATGCTACTTACAATGGCTTGCTTCCCCTGGCTTGTTCAGTCTATTTTCTTACAGAACCCAGGACCACCAGCCTAGGGATGGCTCCACCCACAATGGGCTGGGCCCTCCCTTTCTGATCAATTATTGAGAAAAACGCCTTATAGCTGGATCTCATGGAGACATTTCTTCAGCGGAGGCTCCTTCCTCTCTGATGATTCTAGCTTGTGTCAAGTTGACACAAAACCAGCCAGTACAAAAGGGGTGTCATCCTGGTCCCAGCTTCATGACAGGGTTTCCTCTATGAAGTGAAGGAGGCTACGGTACTCAGATATTTCTGCTCACAGCTTCTGTAAGACCATAGAATCCCTCACCTATTTTTGAACAGCCCCAAATCTCTGCATCATAAAGTGAAAGGAGCTGGAGAGGAGGTTATCTTTGACGCAGTAACTCCTGCCTTGAGCTTGCAGAAGGATCACCTGGGGCCTTGTTGAAGCCCAGACTGTCGTCTGTTCTTGATTTCTGGTTTGGCAGGGCTGGGCTGGCACCTGAGGATGTGCATTGCTGGGCAATCCCCAGGTAACGCCAGTGCGGCTGGCTTGAAAGCTGCTTGCCTGTTGTAGCTTAGATATTGATGGTTAAAAATAAAAATGTCAGATTGCTCTTTTAAATGTTGCAGATAATTTAAACCTACAGCAGTCTGAGAGACTCCGTGGCCTGTTACCAAAACAGAAGAACAAACTCTTTTTGGATATTGGACATTTTGTGTTGTTCTTCTTTCTCCTTGAATTTTTCTTTCCATACCTCTTCCCAGTAAAATTTTATGCTAAAAAGCTATGGTTAACAATGCTTTGATAATTTGCATTTATGTCTTTGCCATGAATATGCACAGGAATTAAATTTTCCTGAGGCTCTGAGTGTTTACAAGTTTTACTCTAGATTACATTATTAAGACATCAAACAAGAATGGTCATCATCTTGGTTTTGGCTTCATGACAGATTTATGCAAAATAATATATGTGTCTTTTTATGATGCACTAATAAAGATAGGAAGTATTATTTTGTTGAAAAATATTGCTTGATAAAATAGAATTTCCTTTTTTAATTGCCTCATATAAACTTTGTATTAATATTACTAGTTACTAAAACAAGACAGGCTTGCTTGTGAATTCTATGCCTCTTATTTATTTATTTAAAAAAATCATTTAACTTTATTTTATATGTATTGGTGTGAGGGCTCAGATTCCCTGGAACAGACAGTTGTAAGCTGCCATATAGGTGCTAGGAATTGAACGCAGAAGCTCTGGAAGACCAGCCAGTGCTCTTAACCACTGAGCCATCTCTCCAGCCCCAAATGCCTCTTTTTTTAGAAAGAGCATTGAAGAATATTGTGGCAGTAAACAGATAGAGGCAAAATTAATTCGTGTGCCTGGCAGGGTGGCGCAGGTCTGTAATCTCATCTGGAAGTAAAGGCAGGAGTTTCAGGTCATTCTTGACCGTGTATGGGTTCAAGAGCAGCCTGGACTACATGAGACCATGTCACAAAAGACCTGGAAAGGGAGCTAGAGAGATGGATGGTTCAGCAGTTAATTAGTTGTGCTTGAATTCTTGACTCTCAGCTGGAGTAAAACAGGAAAGAATTCTTGTGCTGGCCAGAGGGCTGCAAACTTGTCTTCTAAAAATGTTCTCTCCTCTGCATATCTGCCTTAGATTTACGCCTAAACCTTTTATCAGTCACCCCCCCCCCCAAAGACAGACACAGGAGTCACTAGAAACCCTTTGTTTTTCTTTATAACTGCCCACATGGAATACATTCATTCCTGCATTTTACTATTCTGTCGTTAGGTGACCTATTGAGAATGAGAGGCTGAACCTGGCTTCCCAGGGCTGCTAGCACCCAGGCTGTGACCCTGATGACACCAGGTGTCTCTGGTTATGTCTAGAGTTCTTTCTTCCTTGGAGGAGGATGAGGACAGGCATGAAGTTAGAAACGGATGGGTCTGAACATCCATCACCGTAGGCAGAGGAGCAAGAACAAGGCTCGGAGGTTCAGCGGTGGAGAAATGTGAATGGAGGGATGGTTGAGCCCAGCTGGACCACAGTGTGCCAGAGAGTGGCTAGAACTAGTTTTGTATGAGAAGATGTTTTCCTTGGCGGGAGAGGGCTGTGGTCAGAGTTGGCTGTGGGTATAGCTGGAACTGCAGTGGGTCTCGTGAAAGAGACCATATTAGATAGATACCAGGGCAGCACGCGGGAGCCCAGCTGGGCCCTCAGAAAGACAGTTACTCATTTTGTTGGCTGAGGAGGTCCCTGCTGGGCACCACTGAGAAGTGCTGCCTGGCAAACCCTACATAGTCCATATGTTGCTTTGGGTTCCAGCCTGGTGCCATGTTCAAATTCTTCTTCTTCTTCTTCTTCTTCTTCTTCTTCTTCTTCTTCTTCTTCTCCTTCTCCTTCTCCTTCTCTTCCTCCTCCTTCTTCTTCTAAGTAGACACCTCACCCATCAAGACTCATTGAGTTGTAAGCTGTCAGAGTTCCTAAGGCAGAAGGAACTCACAAATTCCTGGAGAAGAATAGATTTGTTCCTGTTTGGTCAAGGACACTTCCAGGGAGAAAAGGCATTACATCATAACAGCAGTCTCCCATTGGCTGGCCATTTACTTCGTAGTTGCTTAGTTCTGAGTGTTCTGTGCATTGTGGAGGCATGTTTGGCTGCTTCAGTTTCTGGACTCAAAGCCCCTGATGTCATAAGGTTATGGCCAGTGAGTGAGATAATACGATGATGGGGAATTTCCAACGATGGAAAGGGCGTCCTTCCGGTGGGCCACTCTGAGCACTGCCTTAAGGCACTTGGGGCTTTGCATTACTACATTAATTCATAATGCAATATGCATGAGGGACAGGATAATGGATCCACGACACCTCTCTTCTACTTGGTGTTCCATAAAATGGGATGCAAATAAATTGAAATTTTTTTTTTTCTAAATCACACAGCTTCAATTCAGGACTCCTGAAGGATTCCTGTCTTTGTGAGCTTCAGGTGCCATTTCCGTTTTCATTGCCAGTCTTATTTCTTGGAGGTTAATAATGAAACTGGTTTCTTAAAAAAAAAAAATCCGCACAATTATGTTGAGGAAATGGAGGAAATTGTCACAGTTGCTTTTCTCCAGACTTGAATTTGAATGTTCTTTTTGGATGAGAAGAGTTAAAATGAATACCTCATTTTTCTTTTTTCTTTCTTTCTCTTTTCAGTTAAAAAGCAACATAATTCTAATGTGAAGTTTTACAAAATCCATCAAGCAGTTCCAACCATTTGACAAAAAAAAAAAAAAAAAAAAGAACAAATCTTCAAAGGGATTTTATTTGAAAATAGCCATTAGGCATGTACTGTAATAAAAAATTTTAATGGCCATTTTACATTTCAGTTCTGAGCTCATTTTTAGTGAAATTACTTGGTGGCAAATGGAGCCAGAGTGATCACCTGGGAGGCAGAGCTTGTGGATTTCTGAAATAAGAGAGTGGGCACCCTCCGGTGACAGAATCCTCGCCACGACCAGCACCTGCTGGTAGGAGCTCCCCCATCTCCCTCTGGCTGCCTTGGAGGTAGTGATGAGAGAATTATCCAGCCTGCTGTGGGGCTTGGCCTCAGAGGAAGCTCACAGCTGGGCTGGGTTCCCTGTGAACACCTGACAGGACCAGGCTTGACCCCCTCCCCCAAGAGTCATCAGTCCCAGGAACTAGGCTATAGATCACCAATTCCAGGAATAAGAAAAACCATAAAATTCCCTACCCAAGGAAAAGCCTGGAGGTAACCACAGGAATGGGAAGGTATCTTACCTCAGGGTGGGGTATCTGTGCTGGGCAGCCCACCGACCTAACATTCCTGAGGTCTATAGATAGCTCACTCAATGTTAGTTATGATAGTTAGCCAATCACTTTGCAACAAGCTTGCCCTTGCTGAATATCATCCAACTGTGTAACTGCTAAGCTGGGAATTTCGGGTTCTTACTCAAACCCCAAATAAAAACCCTGCCATGCAGCTGCTGGGGACTCTACTCTCAGATCCACTTTGTTGGTGACAGTGGAGAGACCGAGCTTAAACCCGAATAAAGTTCCATGCTCTTGAATATGTGGTCTGGCTCCTGGTGGTCTTTGGGGACCTTAAACTCTGGGGATAACACACCCATTGTAGGGGCTCTCTCTGGCCCCACCTCTGGGATGGTGGCCCGAAATGAACTTCCCGGGATCAGCTGTGGGGAGGCTTTAGTCCAGGGCTGAGGGGAGTATATTTTTAGGAGGGGAGGTGGGGAAATCCAGGGTGGCCAAAGGTCATTGGCTGAGGGGCTAGGATATTGATTTACCTCATTAGTATGGGGGGGGGCATTCCTAGAATCCCAGGGGCTCGCTGAGAAAGGGAGTTGAACCTGTAATCTCTCTAAAGGTGACATTTCTCCTGTAGAGGGGTCGGGGATTCTCCCAGGCAGAGAAGAGGGGCGGACAAAGGGAGTCTCTTTTTGCACTGAGCTCAGGGCTTCCCAATAAGGCCAGACTTCCACCTCAGCAACTGTGTTCCCCTACAATCTAGGACCTTGAATCCAATGAGCCCAGGGTCACAGGCTGCAGGGCAGAGCCCTAGGCAGAGCCTGCCCTCTTCGGAGAGTCCACACCGAGGGACTTCGTGTTCCAGGGCAAGGACGCCAGCTCCCCTGAGGCCTCTCAGCACCTTAGCTTGAAAAGAGCTAAGGAAGCCGGAGGCTTTTTTTTTTTTTTCCTTCTCATGCTAAATTCCTGAAAGGCAAACCGGGTTGCAACTGTGTCCAAAGGAACCGTTCAGTTTTTCTCTCTGCTGTGAGGCATGGGTTTGATATATTGAGAGCTAATATGTGAGGGCTGGAAAGATAGCTCAGTGGTTAAGAGCACTTGTTGCTCTTAACAACAAGGACTGGGTTCCTAGAACCCACGTGACAGCCTGCGCTGCCTTTAACTCCGGTTCTAGGGATATGATGCCGTCTTCTGACCTGAGGACACCAGGCACACACATAGTGCACACATATACATGCAGGCAAGGCGATCATTTGCATAAGGTAAATGAATAAATATATATTTTTAAAGACTAAGGTGTTATGATTAAAACCTCAGGCCTTTTATTTATTCTGGGGAGGGCTCTGGCTTTAATATTTGCTAATCACACACACTCAACGGCAAAACTTTCTGACTTCAATTTACTTGTTTGTCAGTTGGCATAATAAATTCATTCCTATGTCTGGTGTATAGATGAGCATATATATGGATTCCACAGTAAATATTTACATGTATAGATGAATATATATGTGGTCCCATAGTAAATATTCACATGAATTAATGGTCTTTTAAGGAATGCTCCTGTTCTAAATGTGACCCACTATAGAAAGGCTCTCAATTGCTGACATTTTTTCTCTCTGCAGTTTAACCCGGTAGGACTGACCTTAGGTGGTTGGGTGGAGAATAAAACACTTCTGGTGGTTTACTAAAGAAGTCTCTTTCTTTACTTAGGGTTCTGAGGCTGGAGTAAAGCCGCTGGTAAGCAAGCCACAGGCTGCTCTTGAGAGAGCCTGGCTAAATAAGCCTGCAACTCCATGACAGGTTTCATTTTCTTGCTAGACAGAACAGGCCTAAGAGTTACAGGAAAACAAACAAACAGAACAGAAAAAGGGCAACCAATCAGAAACAACCAAGACATCTGGCCTGGGGAAGATAAGGTTGCTTAACTACAGGTTTGAAAAGCACCTAAATCCTGACCAGAGTCACGTGGCCTCCATGGCACCAGCCAATCCCACGTGCCCACAGTAGAATTCCTCTTTCTGGCTTTAAAAGGGGCCTTCAAGCTCCCCTCATCATTGCCACCATTTTGTAAAGGTGGTGACCCCAGCATGCTGGACTTCTCTAGAATAAATACCCTTTGTTGTTTGCATGCTGCTTGAGTCTGGGGTCATCCTTTCATCGTATTCCAAACACTTTCAGGTCAGAGGACAGGGATGACTAAAGAAGATGTTCTCTGAAGGGCTCTAACAGCTGCTCCCATATCCATAAAATACCTGTCTTTTGCTGGAATTGGAAGCAATCTTCCCGGGCTATCATTTAGAGAACAGAACATTTTCAATTCTTTAAAAAAAAAAAAATCTTTCTAAAGAAATGTTTTTGCTGGAGACTCAAATGAACCTGGGTTGTTCCCAGACCTAGGCTGTTCCCATCAGGGAGAAAGAGGGCTTTGCCTGTGAACTGAAAGGGCTTAGGAAGGCAGTTTGTGACATTCAAAGCTCCAGAAACCTTGTGCAACAGCTGAGTGTAAGCAGGAAGTGTTTGGTTTTTGTTTTTTCACAAGGGTGACTGTTTTTCTCCCTCATGGAGTTGTCCCATAGTCATCCCAACTATGGTTCTGAGAAGGCAGAGAGTCACTGAACTTGGACATGTTCTTTGGAAACAGGACTGAGGCACCCTCTGTACTAGAACACTAGAAATACATACCCTGGAAGGGAGAGGAATTAAAATAAAATACAAGAGTTGTGGTGGTTTGGATAGGAATGGCTCCATAGGCTCATAGTTTTGAAGGCTTGGCCACTTGGGAAAGATGCTATTAGGAGATGTGGCCTCATTATAGGAAGTGTGTCGTACCACACACATGGCAGTAGAAAAGGAAAGAAAAGTGGGTGGGAGATACCTCAGGCATGAAAAAGAGGCTCAAAGAAGACTGGGTTGCCCTGGTGTTCAGGCTGGTGGTTTCTGCCCACTTATCTCTGCCATGGTTTGGATCTTTGATGTGCCCCCAAAGGTTCCAGTGTTTCGGGTTTGGTCTCCCAAGGTGTTGGTGATGTGTACGGAGTTTAGGAGGGAATATCAGTGAGAAGTCCTCAAGACCAGGGACTGTCCCTGGGGAAGGACTGGGGTGTCCCGTGGGTTCTTCGCACTTCTTGTGAGACCATGATAAAAGCCCAAGCTGCTCTTTGAAATGTAGGTCTTCCCTCCCACACCCATCCCCGCAATTGTGTGCAGTTAAGAGGGCCCCTGTCAGGGTCATTTCCTCCACCCTGAAACCAAGTTGAATAAACTTCTTTCTCTTCATAAGTGGCTTGCCTCACACATATCATTATATGATTAAAAGCTGGCAAGAAGTTCATGGCTAGTTGATTTCTGAAGTGATTCCTGTGGAACATTCAGCAGATATCCTTCCCCTCAGTCCCTGTAACGGTCAGAAAGGGAAGGGCTGATTTTTTCACCAGGGAAATTGTCACCAGGGAGTGGAACTATTTGCAAGGATTAGGAGGTGTGGCCTTGTTGGAGGAAGTGTGTCACTGTGGGTGGGCTTTGAGGTTTCAGAAGCTCAAGCCAGTCACAGTGTCTTCTCTTCCTGCTGCCTGTTCACCAAGATGTAGCATTCTGGCTCCTTCTTCAGCACCAGGTCTGCCTGTGAACCACCGTACGTCCCACCATGATGATAATGGAGTAACCTATGAACCTGTGAGCTAGCCCCAACTATGCTCTCCTTTGAAATCAAAGTTGCTGTGGTCATGGTGTCCCTTCATAGCATTAGAAACCCTAAGACAAGGGGCTGGAGAGATGGTTCAGGGGTTAAGAGCACTGTTTGCTCTTCCAAAGGACCCGAGTTCAATTCCCAGCACCCACCTGGCAGCTCACAACTATCTGTACCACCAGTTCCAAGAGATCTGACACCTTTACATTAATGCACATTAAAAAAAAAATAAAGAGAAATCTACACACCTAGAGAGGATATACAAGAAGGAGGACCCAGGTTGGTATGATCAATGCTTGTTTGAATGAACAAATGGGATGGACATTGAGTGGAGGAGAAAACAAGCAACAGAACAGGAGCATGCCAAAGAGGACCTCTGGGGGGGGGGG
>CM053766.1:28045740-28100436 GCA_028658305.1 Pachyuromys duprasi | reverse complement strand
CCCCCCCCCCCGCCCTTCACCACCCACGACAAACAACCCAGTGTGAGTGCTTAGCCAGACTGACAGACGCTTGGCACTGTGTGAGGGGCTGTCAGTCAGGATGGCAGAACTTTTCACTTGTCAAATTGCTGTCTTGGTTCCTGAGGAGACGGTTCTGCAGGAATCATTTAGAATGTTTTCAGACAGTTTACCTGTGTGCTTTTTCTCACTCAGTCTCTGGTGTCCGAGTCCTTAATGACAATAAAATATTGACCTAAGAAATCTGAGCGCTTGGGTGGGAGAGGCTAGCAGGCTGGCTTCAAGTTTGAGGCCAGCCTGAGCTCTAGTGAGACTTCGTCTCAAAACAAAAACAAGCAAACAACTGAGGCTTTGCCACAGGAATTTAAAATTTAAGATGAGGAAAATGCTGGGACTCCAGGCTGAGGGAGGATAGCCCAGGGTGCAGTCTCAAAGGTTTCTCCTGATGAGTCTTGGAAGCCATAGGGCCTGTGGCCCAAGAAGAGGGCGGCAGAGATACTAAAGGGAAACATGTAAGACTGAGCCTCGGACCCAGCGCTGAGAGCCTGAAGAGGGGCAGGCAGGAAAGGAAATCAGGAACTCTGAGGACCTAGACGCCAAGGAAAGACACTGCATCCCGAAGGGAAAGTTAATGAGTGCTTGCAGATGCTCTAGATGCAACTTCAGGAGGAAGTTGAAGTGAACTCCGCAGCTTCCTAAAATAAGAACTCCTCCATTTCACACATCTTCTCTTTCACGACACTGCTATCTGCTGGGAATCACTATAATATCCCTTGGTTACAATAGACTACTCAGAGAGCTCTGGGGCAGGAGGTACCCGGTACTGCTGGACTGCTGGACGCCAGGATACTCAATATCTGGGGATCAGAGAACCCATAAAGCAGGGCTTTTCCTTCTCTTCCTCCTTTCCCTCTCTGATTTCATTTTCCTTCTTTGTTTTTTCTTCCTTCCTCCCTGCCTCCACCCTCTCTCCCTCCCTTCCTCTTTTCTTTCTTTCTATTTGGAGATGGGGTGGGTTTGCTAAATTTCTCAGATCAGCCTTAAATTAACTCTGTATCCAAATGATCCCTGGAATGACAATGCCCCTGCCTCCACTCCCAGGTAGCTGGGATTACAGAACTGTATCACCGACCAGGAACTATTTTGGGGATCTTTACAACAATGAACCTTTTAACTCTCACAGAAACTTAAAAAGAATTTTTGTTTGTTTTTACATTTTAAAATATTTATTTACTTTCTGTGTGGAAAGCTGGGGTCCATCTGCCCCCAGCCTTTTGCAGAAGTCAGAGAAAGCTTTCAAGAGGTGGCTCACTCTTTCTACCTTGTGGGATCTGGGGCTGGAACTCGGGATGTCAGCCTTGGCAGCAAGTGTCCCTACCTGATGAGCCACCTTGTGGCCTGACCTCACAGGAACTTTTGAACATGGGTACCATCCTTACATCTTCCAAATAAGGGACACCAGGCAACAAAACGAGTGACTCTGTCAAGGACACAGAAGAACAAACGGCAATTTTTATTCTGGCTCATGAGCCCTAATTCTAGAATCTATCCAGGTCTTTAAGTAAGTCAGTCACCACAGGCCTTTCCGAATTCCAACCTCATCTCCACACACTGAAACCCATTTTTCTCTCGGAAACACACACAAAAGCAAACTACAGGGCTGGGGCTCTAACCCAGTGCTCAGCACGGACTCATCCAGTATTGGCAAGGCTCTGGGTCAGTCTCCAGCACCAACCGGCAAAGCATGAACACAATGCCAACCGCTGGAGAGTTATTTCACAACTTGCCGCATCTTCCAGGAAGCGGCATGTCTGTTATAAGAAGCAGTGTCCTGTGGGAATTACAGACCTATGATACTTCCAACAAATAGGAAAGTGAAACTGAGTGAACCTGACAAAAATCTGAAGATGACAAAAATCTGGGCAGCTGCAAGATGGCTCAGTGGTTAGGAGCACATACTGTTCTTCCAGAGGACCTGAGTTCTGTTCCCAGCACCCACTTTGGGTAGCTCACCACAGCCTGTAACTCCAGCTCCAGGGGACCTGATGCCTTCTCCTGAACGACATGGGCACCAAATTTATGTGTGCACAGTCACACACAGACACACATGTAACTAAAAACTAAAACTGAGATCTGTTAAACAAACAAACAAACAAAAGTCTTTGGAACATGTGATAGAATTTGTTTAGGTTTGATCCCCATTAATTCATAACTGGATTTGGTGGTCCATCAGCGCTCACTGGAGGATTGGTAGTTCAAGGTCATCCTTGGCTATGTAGCAAATTTGGGGCCAGCCTGTTACATGTGACCCTGTCTCAACAAACAAAACAACCCCCACCCCCAAACGCAAAGACATTTGCTTGGGGAATGATTGAACTGCTGCAATAGTATCTTGTTAAATGGCACAATGCCTGGGGTGGGAGAGACCACTCACCCACCAAAATGGTCATAGATCAGAGAGGCTCAGAGGTAAAGTCTCCCTAAAATGCATGGAAAGCAGCGAGGAAAGGCATTTGTATGCAGGCCAGCCTTTCAAATCACTTTACAGTGACATTTGGAGAAGCGCGTCTTTGGCACGGAGCCCAGCCTGCGTGCACACGCGGCTGCCACGTGAACAGTCTGGCATTGCGACTCACAAGGCATTGGAATTGGAAGACAGCATGGCTGGGTGTCAGTGGTTTCACTGGCATGGGAGAGGAAGCAAGCGTATTTATTGACAGGCGGCCAGACCACAGCTTCGCATTTGCAAACAGCAAGTGGGCTGTCTTCTCTATAGATGTGTGTGGGTTGTGGGTTGTTTTTCTTTTTCTTTTTTTTTTTTTAAGTAACTGCTTGCTTTTCTTTCAAAAATAACATTTATTCATTTAAAAAACCACTTTTAAACATTTATTTTGTGCCTGCCAATCCATAATGTGATGTCGAAGGACATATTTGAAGGAGTAGTTTCTTTCCCTCTGCTAGGCAGGGCCCAGGGATCAAACGCAGGTCATGAGGCTTGGCAGCCAGTCTGCCGAGCCATCTTACAGGCTCATAATTTGCTATGTGATCACAATAAAGGTTTACAGTCTTTCGAAAACTCTGCAGGTCTCCAGGGATTGTTAGCATCACTCAGAACGTTGTTTTCCCTAAACTAAAAATCGTGGCTGTTTACAGAGAAATTCGTGGAAATTAGCACAATCTCTCCCCCCCAACCTTTTTTTAAAGATTTTGTTTACTATGTATACAGCGTTCTGCCTGCATGTACTGCACGCCAGAAGAGGGCACAAGATCTCATTACAGATGGTTGTGAGGCACCATGTGATTGCTGGGTATTGAACTCAGGACTTCAGGAAGAGCAGACAGTGCTCTTAACCTCTGAGCCACCTCTCCAGCCCCCACAACCCAAAATTTAACGTTTCACAAGAACATTTTTAAAAATTGAAAATAGAATCTTCTTACATCTTGACCAGTTTCCCCTCCCTCCACTCAGCCCAGCTCCGCTCCCCCATCTCCATATTCCCCCCCACACCTGGATCCATTTCCCTTCTGTTTCTCTTCAGAAAATATCAGGCCTCCAAGAGAGGACTAGTAAACATGACATAAAAAAAAGCGAAAGCCCTCATGTCTTCATTTAATTTTGGTAAGTAGTACCTATTAAGAAAATTATCCGTGCCTCTTAGATTTTCCAATTTTGAGGAATGTTTTCCTTTCTAGTCCAATAAATTTAGTGTTCTGAAAACTTCGTGAACCTTTTAAAGCATTTTCCTCTTTATATTAGAAAAAATTTCCTTTAGATTTTGTTGAAAATATTTTCTGATCTTTTGAGCTGGAATTCTTCTTCCTTTATTCTTGTTTTTAGGTTTGGTTTTCTTATATTGTCTTTTCACAGTTCTTGGATGTTTTGTGTCAGGAATGTTTTAAACTTATCATTTTTTGACTGATGTGTCTACCTTTCTATTGTGTCTTTAATGCCTGAGATTTCCGCCTTCATCTCTTATATTCTATAGGTGAATCGTGCCTCTATAGTTCCTGATCAAATTCCTAAATTTTTCATTTCCAGAATTTCCTCAGTTTGAGTTTTATTACTTCTATTTTCAGATCTGGAACAGTTTTATTTGTTTCCTTCAACTACCCCCCCCCCTTGGTTTTATTTAAAGGGTTTATTCATTTCTTTTCCTTTCAGTGTTTATGTTTTCCTGGATTTCTTTAAGGGATTCTCTTTTTCATTTTCTCTTTAAGGACCTCTATCATCTTCATACATCTAGTTTTAAGGTCTTCTTGTGCTTTAGCTATACTGGAATAACCAGGTCTTGTTGTCGAAGGCCAGCTGGGCTCAGGGGGTGCCATATTACCCTAGCTGTTGTTGACTGTGTTCTTACACTGGTGTCTAGGCATCTGGGTTTGGAGTGATTATGGGTCTAGGTGCTAATTTCTGGGTTTGTCTTTTTTGGGTGATGTTTTTATTCCTTGGTTTCTGTTTCCTCTGTGGATTTTCAGCGTGTGTTGCCTGTTCTGTTGGCCTGCTCGGCTGGTGTGCTCACAGGGTATGTTTACTGTTGTTGAAGGCTGGGATGCATCGATAAGGTAGGGGTCTGTGGGATCCACAGGATGGGTGGACAGGCGCTCTGTTGCAGTGCTAGGGGCAACCCTGAGGATTGGGTCTGGGTTGCAGAGAGAGCGCAGAAGGCCCTTGGGTGGCCTACCTGGTCTCATAAGAACATCTTAATATTCAAAATTAACTCCCCCCCCCCCACACACACACACCTCAAAGGACACCTATAGTCTTTAGAGGAAACCTGCTTTGTGCACCTTTTGGCACTGGTTAATTACACAACCCTAGTAATTTCTTTTAGTTATAAGAACAGAATGCATTTTTTCCATAATGAGAAAATACTATACACCAAGCTATTGGATGTCCGTTTGTGGCAGACTTAGAACAAGAGACCATCAACTCCCATCACCAGAGGGCACCAGTGCTTAAGTTGCCCAGGAAGACTGCAAAATACAGGGTTACAGCATCTGGAGAGGGGTCACCTGGGGTCTGCAAAAGACTGTGAACGCCTTCCTCGGGGAAGATCCTTCCTGCATGCTTCTGTAGCTCTGTCTGGTATTTAGGAACTCTCCTGCCACACGTCAGCAGCAGATCATAGACTCATCCACTTCCTGTGTACCTAGTTAGGCAGCAGTGTGTAACATAAGAAACGTCTCTGCCCCCAGGAACTTGCACTTCAAGGGGTAGGATGACTTTAACCCACCCAGCCAAGCACAAGATGGATTCCTGAAAAGGCAGAGTAATCGCAGTGAGAACATCTGGCTGGAAATGGTGCAACATCTGGTCATGGAACTACAAACTGTCACACACTATGCGGCTTAAGACAACCAAAAGGGATTATTCTCTCTCAGAGGCTCATGTAGCCCAGGCTGGCTTCTCTTCTGACTATGCAGCTGAGGATGACATTGTACTTCTGATCTCACAGAGTGCTAGAGTTTACAAATATGCACCAACACACCTGACTTTATGCATTTCTGGATCAAACCCAGTTCATGCTAGGCAAAGTACTCTACTAACCAAGCTATGTCTTCAGCCTTGTATTTTAAATATTGTTTTTATGTTTATTTAATGTGTGTGTATAGCAACACTTGAGTTGAAGGGCCTGAGCATAACAGGCTCCATTTTGTCATTAGCCTCCATCTTATACATGACCTAAAACTTACCCCTGCTTCAGAAAAATGTGTTTATACTTATAGAAAACCACTTTTCTGAAAATGACCACAAAATGTGCCAACCCTGATCAGAAAACAGGTCAAAATGACTGTTGTCCTTATGGTTACTAAAACAATTATATGTTGTCATTATGGTTACAGTAATTACTGTAGATGGTTACAGTTTGCCTCTATCCAATCACTATGTAACAAGCTTGCTCTTGCTGAATGTCACCCAGCCATGTAACTGCCAAATCTAGAAGCCCCTTCCCCTTATTAAAAACCAGCTTCTTTCTAGGCTCAGGGCTCCTGGCCTCTGACTACTGTGACAATTCATGCTGGGAGTCCAAGCTTAAGCCCGAATAAACGCTCTTTGCTTTTGTATACGATTTCTGACTCCTGGTGTGGTTAGTGGTCTTTTGGGGTCTCCTGAACTTGGCACAACAGTGTCACAGTGCTCAAGTTGAGGTTAGAAAGTAGCTTACAGAAGAGGGTTCTCTCCTTTCACAGGATAGTATTGGGTCTTTGTGACAGACACCTTAGCCACTGAGCCACCTACCAGCCCCCATTTCCTATGAGGGCCACTGACCATTGAAATGAAACATCCCTGGGCCCCACCCAGGGCGAGCGTTCTTGCTTTTTCTCCTCAGATGGCCCTCCACCCCGTGCTTCATTAGGTCACAGTGCTGCCCGCTTTTGTCCTGGGGCGTCTTCCTTACTCGGATACTGTGTAGGATTTGTCGTGGGCTGTACTGTGCCCTTTCTCCAAATCTGTCTGCTGAAGCCACAGTTTTCAGTTGTCTTAGTCACTGTCCCGCTGCTGTGAGGAGACACCACGACCAAGACAAACATTTAATTGGGGCTGGCTTACAGTTTCAGAGGTTTAGTCCATTTTTCCTCATGCAGGGGAGCGCTGGCAGACATGGTGCGGCAGGAGGAGACTGTGTGTCCCAGCGGGCATGGCTTGAGCACATATGACCTCAAAGCTCTGCCTCCACAGAGATACACTTCCTCTAACAAGGCCACACCTCCTAATAGTGCCACTCCCTATGGCCAAGCACTCAAACACAAGAATCTATGGGGGCCCGTTCCCTCTCAAACCACCACATCAGTGTAACTGGATTGGAATGGGCTAGAGGAGCTAGGGACACAGTTAGGCTTAAATGGAGCCCAAGGGTGGGTCCTAATGCCGTCAGGTTGTGTCCTCACGGGATGAGGAAGAAAGATCAGCTGCCCCTCCCCACCCTCCCACCCCAACATCACACACTTGGTCTCTTTTTTCACACACATTACAGAAGGGTCATATGAGGACACGGAGGAAAAGCAACTGTCTCTAAGCAAGGAAAACTTCTCACCTGAACTGAACCTTGATGTTGGATTTCAGATTTTAGAAATGTGAGGGGGAAAAAAAAAATAAAGTCTGTTGTTCAAGGCACACAAGCCTGTGGTATTTTGCACAGCAACCTTGTAGAATCCACAGTGTAGGTGAAGATGCCTCCCTCTGTGTGGGCTGCTCCTCTCAGTCTTCAGCTCGCCCCTGAGGTGGGGGAGGGGCGACACCAACTGAATCCGTGACAGAAACTTCTGGAGCCTGAGTAAGGGTTAGACAAGTTGAAGGGAGCAGGGTGTGAGGCCAGAAGGCGGGTGTGTATGACCAGGCTGGATGGGAGGGGGAGGAGAGATGGGATGGGATGGCACAGGGGTAGGGTGCGGGTGGGACCCTGACACAGCATTAGTTTGGGGAAGAGAGGAAGGCCCAGAGCTGAAGGAGGTGTTAAGTGCGAGGGGAGAGTAAGGACTGAAGTGTGAAGGGCCAGGTCAGTGGAGGGGGCCCTGCGAGCCACGATGTATCACCTGGTATCTTCGTCTTGGCTTTAGGCGGTGTAAAGTTTTAGGATGGGCTGGAGCACACGAGCCAGACAGAGCCCGGGGGAACCAGGGCTACAGCTTGCATCTGGAATATCCTTCAACGGTTCCTGTCTTGAAGGTTTGTTCTCTAGACTATGGGTGCTGTTGAGAGATGGCGGGACCTTTAGGAGGCGGGGCCTAGTGGAAGGAGGTTAGGTCACCAGGGCATGCCGTTGAAGAGCTAGGATTGTATTTCATTGTATACATTTCTGTAATTCTGAAGAATAAAGTTTTGTTCTTTTGCGTTTTCGGGACAGTGTCTCTCTGGCTGTTCTAGATCTTGTTCTGTAGACCAGGCTGGTCTCAGACTCACAGAGATCCACCTGCCTCTGCTTCTCGAGTGCCCAGCTTAAAGGCATGCACCACCACATTTTTTTAAAGTTGATTATTTTGGGTATTTTGTTACAACAAGGATGAGCTTACTAACACGTTCAGGGGCATTTTAGAATTCACCAAGGAAAGGCTGGTAGCCTGGACTCCGCAGAGGTCACAAAGCAGAGGACAGGTATCTAGAGGGAAAGGTTCTCCTGGTAAAAGCAGTCAAGAGAATTGGCCACTGATCGGATGTGAGAGGGACAGGAGAGGAAGGCTTTGGCAATCACTCTGAAGTCTAGTTTAAGGTCTGTGCTGAACAAGTGGATAATGAAAGCGGCGCTGGCACAGGAGGAGGCGCTGAAGCTGAGAGGAGCCTCCGTGAGGGCGAGGGTTAGCTGAGGACAGCCACCAGAGGGCTGAGCTGGGGGGAGGGACTAAGGATAAAGCAGTCTAGGGCAAGATGGGTCTGAACACCATGACTTTGCAGAAGCAGCTCCGGGGGAGGTGCCCTGGTGCGGTCAGCTGTCTGAAGCCAAAAGGAAGCTCTCAGCAGGGAAAGGAGCAATGGTGTGGTCAGACTTGGGTAGTCAATGAAGCCTGGAGCATAAAAAAGCTCGGGTAGTTAGAGTTTAAAGAATAAACTGAGGGCAGAGGCCAGGACAGAGATCCAGTAAAATGCAAAAGGCTCCATTCTGGGGGTGGGGGTGGGGGGCAGAGAGAGAGACAGAGAGAGACACACACAGACAGACAGAGACAAACAGACACAGAGAAAGAGAAACAGAGACAGAGAGGCAGACTGGTAAGACCATATGTTATAGAAAGAGGACAGGGAATCATTTGTCGCAAAAAAATGTTCATCATGGAGCTCTCTCTGGGCAACAGTGGCTCTGGAGTCAGCCATTTTGCCATCTTGGCCTGCAGTGGGGAGGGGGAAGCTGGGGAAAGAAGAGAACCCTAAAGAAGGGTGCTGGAAACAGAGGAGAATGGAGAATGAGTGAGAATACAGAATATGTTTGTGTGTGTATATGTGTGGAGGCCAAATGGTGATGTCATGTGTCACCCTCAGTTGCTCCTCACCTTTGTGCCTGAGGCAGCATCTCTTACCTCTTGCTGGGCCTGCAGCTCACTGATTCTGCCAGCAGGCAAACCCCAGGACTTTGTCTCTAGTTCCCCAGAGCTGGGTTACAGGAGTGCCTACCTATGCTCAGTGCTGGCATGGATGCTGGGGTCAAACTCAGGTCCTCATGCTGTGTGGCATGCCCTTTCCTGACTGAGCCGTTTCCCCTGATTTTACTTCCAAGACAGTCTGTTATCAGCTCTGCTTCTTACTGTGGCAAAATATTTGACAGAGGACACGGCTTAAGGGAAGAGTTTAGATCACGGTCTCATAGACCTGGGACCACTGTTTTTGCTTCTATTGATCATGGAGGAGTCTGTTCACTTTATGATGAACAGGAAGCAGACATCAAAGAAGGGACCAGGGACCACTTAGAACCCTTCAGAGGCACACCCTGGCAATGTTTCCTCCAACTAGGCCCTGTTCTTCTAAAGTTCTTCCACCTTCCCAGATGGCATCACTAGCTGGGGGCTTGAGCCTGTGGGGGACTTTTCATTTTCAAGCTGTATCCAAGGAAACCAAGGAGTGAAAAGGAAACATGCTCAGTGATGATGGGGAGAGTCTATAGGAAAGAGGAGACAGTAGCTAGGGCTAATCCCTCCACGCAAAGGCAGTCGAGAAGGGACCTGGAGGGAAGAGAAGGGGGAAGCGGGCAGGTGGGCAGATTTGCTGTGGGGTTGTTACTGGTATTCTCCTTGAGGTAAAGCAGGTGGGGGTGATCTGCTGAGGCTGGGATTGGAGCAGCAGAGCTGCAGGGTGGGTGGAAGCAGAGAGTTGGGAGAGAACCAACTCCAGAACCCAGGGAAGGCTCTGGAGGTAAAAGATGGTATCTGAAGAGTTACTGGATGTGGGCGGGTCAGAAGGTGAGAAGTTACAGGCCTGTGATTTCAGAGAGGTGACCATCTGCTGTGACAAGATCAGAGGTATGTTCCTGAGTGCAGGCTTCTGAAGGAGAGAGAAAAGCAAAGAAGTGAGGTGACACAGTGGCAGATACTGAGGTCACCTAAGATTCAGTCAGGACTTGGGAACTAGAGTTCGGATGGAGAAATAAAACCTTCCAGGGAAGTCAGGAGCTCACATTGTTGGAAAGCCTCACCCCTAAGCCCACCTTCAGTAGTCTGTCGACATTGGCATGCCATCATCAGTCACCAAAACACAACACATTTCCATTGTTGTGAGTTGTGTATTCTCCCTATGAGCTAACGCTATACACCTTCTAAAAGGCCAGTGCCTTCTCTTACCTCCCTCTTTCCCCTTCCACTTTCGCTCATGCAGGGAGCCTCCTCCCTCCCACAATAAACCTCTCGCTTGAGGCCTGTTGGTGGTGTCATCTTTGCAGCATACCTGAGTGCCTGACTCAGCTTCAACATTATGAATGGGTCAGAAGGATCCGTTACCAGACTTCCTTTCCTGTTCTGCATAATCCCAAATTGGTGTTATCTCTGCCTCAAATTCCATCCCTGTCTTAGTAGAATTTGACCGTAATAAATCTTAGTATCTTTATTGAAAACTACTACTAATCTCACATACTCTGCTTTCAAATTCAAAGTAAAACTCACTCCTGTTATCTTTTTCAGAGGGAACATTTCTCGATCCCTTACTCACTTGCAAATGTAAATGCAAAGATCTTCTTAAGCGACAGACTTGATAGAACCATGTAATTGCTAGGGTGTCTACAGACAGTTCAGTACTTGAACACTGGAGATGCCAGGACAAGCAATTGTTAATTGTTGGGGCAGACACAGCTATGGCTGGGTCTCCTCTTGGCCCTCAGCAGGGCAATCCAGTCCTGCTGAGTTTCTGATTGCAGACATCTCTGCTGGTTGGCAAGATGCTGATTCCGGAGTCACTCCAGACCATTCGGTGAGAATTTACTGTTCCAGGCTCTGGGTTAACATCAAACTTAAAGTCCACGAAGTTCTCATGAGGCATGTTTTTGTTACTGTACCATGGACTAGGCAGTAGCTCAGAGAGCTCGGGTGCCTGACTCATGAACATAAACAAATGAGCAAAATTTGGATCCAAGTTAGATCAGTCTAAATCCAGAGTTCTTGCTTCAGTTGTGATAAGGATGCATGTTGAGTGTTTGTGCAAGAGGGGTGAGAGAGGGAGAGGGAAAGAGAGGAAGGAGGGGAGAGGAAGGAAGAGGTAGGAGGAGGAGAGGAAGGGAGAGAAGGAGAAGAAGGGGAGGGAGAAGAGGATGAGGGAGGGGAGAGGATGGGGAGGGGCAGGGGGTAGAGGAAAGGGAGGGGGAGAGAGAGAAGGAGAGGGGTGGGAGAGGAAGAGAGAGAGAGGGAAGGTGGAAAGGGAAAGGGTGAGAGAGGGTGTTCATAAGAAATTTGGAAAAAACATTGTAATGTCTATTTTCTTAAGTTAATTTTCAGGAGTTTGGACCCCAGAAACGCACGTAAATGCAGGTGGGCTGGACTTCCTGCTTATACTTCCAGCCCTGGAAGGCAGGAACCGGAGACCTCTCAACAGGGGACCCCAGGAAAGCTTCCTACTGAGACTATGCAATCAGGTGGAGAAATGATCAAGGGTGACTCCAAACATCACTATCGGGTTTCCACATGCATGCACACTTGTACAACCATACTAGTACACAATGAGCGCTCATACACATGCAAAAGCATGCAAACACAGTACATCTGCAACAGATACACACACATACACCAAAAGAACATTCTTGATGGAAATGAAGGGGCAAAAAGTACATCTTGACTGAAATACCCAAGACCTTAACAAGCCACTTTCTTAGCTGGGCTACATGAGGTCATGTTCATCAGCTGCCACATTTTAATCAGTGTTTCCATGCTTTGAAAATGAACATTTGCTGCTGGGCACAGTGGGGCCTAATCTCAGCACTTGGAAGGGCCTAAGTGTGGGGGAACTGACCCTGCCGCTCATCTGCCGTGAGGTGGTGTGGGCTCAGAGGGAATGCCTTCTTTCCTCACCCTGCCCCTCACCACCTCTGGGAAAGCTGGCTCTGGGATCACGGGAGTGGGTGAGCTGGCCCTGCCCTTTGCCAGCAGCAGCACTCAGGAGTAGTGATGCCCTCCTTCCCCCTTGCCCCGTGCCAACTGTGGCAGTTGGAAGGGCTTGCCAAGGGTCACGAGAGAGGCAGAGATGGCCCCGTCCTTGGCCAGCTACAGTCTTTGGGAGAGTGTCCCCATGTCTCGACTGGGCAGCACAGTGGAGCTGACTCTGGAGGCTGGGGTGCGGGTGAGCCAGCCCCCAAAGCATGGGAGCAGGAGAGCTGACCCTGCCTGCTGCCGATGGGGGCACTGGGTGGTCTCCCGGAGCGGTGCTGGAGAGCTCACCCTGGTGTGGATAAGGGAGACAGCAGGCCGACCAGCTCAGCTACCACCCAGACCAAGATCCAGGGCTCTGATTGGCCCACCCGAAAATCTACATCATCTGTGACCTGTTGGGGCACACGAAACAGCCGCTCCTATGGACCCAGGATACAGGGCACTAACAGGGTAACCGGGAGGAGTCCTGGTGAGGACCCAGGATGGATGGTGTCACAGAAGCCGGCAATGTCGAACCAGACCAGTGACTCATTGCGATGAACATTTGCAAGTGAAGATGTGTGGGCAGAGGGGTATTCTGTGGGACACACTGTGACACACCACAGCTTCCATGACGAGGTGTTTTCTAGGTTTATGGGTGTGTGTTATTTTGGAGGGAGGTTGCAAAGGCAGAGAGCAGATACCAGGGAACTGGGAGATGAGTGGGACTAGGGAAGGTGATGTGAAACTCACAAAGAATCAATAAAAAGATTTTTTAAAAAGGTAGAACAGACATGGGGTTTGCACTGGCCAATCCTTGTTTCTTCGTATCTGCTTAGCTGCTTATCTTGTTTGCTCTCTGAAAGCAACTGGGATTTTAAGTTCTTCTACAGGACTGCAGAACCCACAACACCCTCACCTGTGAGTCGCGTTGCCATTGAACTTCAGTTTCTTAAATGAAATGAACTTATTTGCTACGAAAGTAAGCTTCCTGTTCTTCTTCATGCCCCGTGGCCCCTGATCTACAAAGGGGGCTGCAGTTGCTCTGCTTAAAAGCTGACCCAGTGGAGGAGGAATGGAGAGCCTCTCTGCACCTCTTTCTCCAGGCACAAGGCCACAGGCGCGCACTTTTGGAACTCCATGAGACCTATTTTCAGAGTCCCGCAGCTTCTAAGATGCCAGTGGGTGAAGATGTGAGAGTGTCCCATATTTACTCTTGCCTAGTATATAGAAAAAACAATATAAAATTCAGTATAAATACCTAAAGTACAGTGTACATAGACTGGCACATTATGGTTCTTACCATATTGAAGAAGGCTCTGAAATGGCACCTTTCTCCGAAACACAAGCAATACTCAATATGTTTATGATGCTGCAACAAAAACAATTTAGTAGAGAACATCGATTTATTTCCTACAGTTCTGAGGGCTGGCAAGGTCAAGGTTAAGGCCAATGTGCTAGCTGATGACTCGGTATGTGCTGAAGGCTTGCTGGCTGTTTACAAGGTGGCACCAGAAGGACTCTGTGTCACATGGTAGATGACAGAAGGACAAAAGTTCAGCTAATTTCCTTGGGCATTTCACATGGGTGTTGATTCCCTTGATGAGAGTGGGGTCCCTCAGGACTTAATCAGTTACTTAAACCCACAGCTCAGCCTTGGGTTGAAATGCTGACATACATCCAAATAGGGGTGTTCTCTATACTAGTTATACTTCTTCATGTGTACATAGGTGTGTGTGTGCACGTGTGCAAAGGTACACGAACGTCCATGTGGAGGTCAGAGGTTGATGCCAGGGAGCACTCTTTGATCACTGTCCACATTATGTTTTGAGACAGGGTCTCTCCTTGGACCTGGCACTCACTGATTTGGCTCGTCTGGCTGGTTGGGGTTCTCCTTTCTTAATTTTCTATGCATTGATTACAAGTGTGATATCATGCCTGGTGTTTTACTCAGGGGCTGGGAATCCAAACGCTTAGTGAACCATTTTCCCAGAGCCAAGTCTACTTCCTAACTACATTAGATTGTCCGATGGTACATGATATGGGCAAGACAGCCTCCAAGTTCCTTCATAAGATATCTGTCAGATAATATCCAAGGTCATGTAGACATAAAAACAATGTCCATGTTAGGGTCAAGTGCCCTGCCTTTTCTGGCTAACCTGACGGATCTAGGTGGCCCATAGTTACACAGTTTGGCCATGCCATTGGTGACATTTGCCTTTTTTTTTTTTTTTAAGGTTGTACAGTGTCTACAGTTCCTTCAGCGGCCATTTGAGTCACAGGAAAGAAGAAGAAGTTCCCCAGGAAGCTCAGTATGAATGATGGCAGCATGCTGAGGAAATGCTCATGATTATGACCCACTCACAGATTTTTGAAATATAGGTCAGATGGAGAGGAAGTGAAACTTCCTGTTGGAGTTTCATTTATAGTATGTGTCTGGAAATTGCTAAAATGTAATTTCTTGGTGTAAAATAAACTGCAGAAGTCTGGGCTGTGTCCGTCTGCTATATGTTTATGGAAGCCATTCTGTCTGAGGCTGAGACATTATAAAATCACATAGTGGCATGAACAGCCACAATTAGTTTAACAGATGTGACCCTTTTCCTCAACTGAAAAGCTGTCAAGATCTTAGCAACCGGATCCAGAAAGTATCTGGGAATTCCTAAAATCCACACTAAACTCTCCATGAGAAGGGCAGGGCTGGCATTTTATTCATTACACCTGCCTTTGTGTGTCTTAGTACTTTCTACCTTTTTTTGGGGGGGGGGCTGGAATGATAGTTCAGTTGGTAAATTGCCAGCACAGCGGAGGTAGAGATAAGATAATCCCCGGGAATCAATGTCCAGTCATCCTGTCAAATAGTTGAGCTCCATGTCCCAGTGAGAGACCCAATCTCAAAAGTAAGGCAGAAGGAAAAAGAGGGGCCAGAGGGAGGCTCAGTGGACAAGATCACTGCAGTGTAAACGAGAGTTGGTACAAAGACAACAAAACAAAACAACCCTCCCCAAGTTAATGAGGTATTTTATACTATTCTGTATTTTTATATATTTAAAAAATATTTATTTTAATTGTATGTGTATGGGTGTTTTGCATGTATGTATGTCTGTGACCCGTGTGTGTGCCTGGTGCCCAAGGAGGTCAGAAGAGATGTCAGATCCCCTGGAACTAGACAGACAGCTGTGAGCCACCATGTAGTGCTAGGAATAAAACTTCAGTCCTCAGGAAGAGCAACCTGTGCCCTAACCCACCAACCCCTCCCCAGCCCCTGTATTATTTTTAAATACTTAAGTCTTTGAAACCTGAGTTTCCACTCATAGTGCATCTCAGGTCAGGCTAGTTAGGCCATACTTTCTCAGCAACCATACGGTGAAGCATTTATTATAGTGGACGTTAACTCTGGATGATTCATCGTCACACAGTTCTGATTCAAACAGTGTGTTCCAAGTCTTTAGTATTGTGATGAGAGTCAGAATCACCATGGAACAGACCTCTGGGCATGTCTGTCAGGGGATTTCTGGATTGTGTTATTTGAGGTGGCAAGGCCCATCCCAAGCGTGGGTGACACCATTTCATAAACTAGAGTAAATAAACAGGGAGAAAAAAAAAGGCGAGAGCAAGCTGAAGACCAGCATTTCCGTCTCTTTGCTTCCTGACTGCAGTGTGACTGGTTGCCTCCTGCCACTGCTTTTTTGTTATGATGGACTGTGCTCCCTCAAACTGTGAGCCAAGACAACCCCCCCCCTTTTTTTCCTTAAATTTCTTTTGTCAGAGATTTTATCAGAGCAGTGAGAAAGATAATTCCAGTGTTTTTCAAACTCTTGGATTATCCCATGGGACATTGTTTTAGTTCCCTTTCTGTGCCTGTAATAAAACACCATGACCAAAAGCAACTTACAGAAGAGTTTATTGGCTTACAGTTCCAGAGGAATAAGAATCCGTCATGCCAAGGATACATGGCGGTGACCGGCAGTGATGGCAGGAGGTAAAGCAGGAAGAGAAAAACAAAGTGGATGAGGGGGTAAAGAACTATACAACACTCCAATGCAACTCTGAGTGACGTGCCTCTTCTAGCAAACCTCCTAAACATTCCCCAGACAGAGCCACCAGCTGGCATCAGGTATTCAAATATCTGAGCTGATGGGGGACATTCTCATTCAAACTGCTACAGCCATCACTACATATGCCAGGTATATTTGCATGTTACAAGCTTTATGCATAATTAACATGTATTTACCCCTATAATTAGAACAGGAATCCAGGTTACCCAAATAACATGATCCAAGATGAAAGCTATTATAATCATAAAACAAAATAAGTCATAACTCAAAGCTTTTATCAAATGTAGTGGTGGGAACGGCAGGTAGGTGGGTGACAGCAAAGTGGGGAAGCCGCTGCTTTTAGGTCCCAGATGCTATTTGACAGCATTCCTAGCGTTGGGGCTGATAGAAACTGATAGTCTGTTAATTCAGTGTTCCCCCAAAGGTTTTACCTGTTAAATGAAAGATGATAGGCTGGATGGGATTAGGAATTAAATCTGGACTTCCCAGTCCATATCCACCAATAGGACACTTGACACGCATCCATCACCCTGAGACCCCTGAGGGAGATTCCTGAAGGAGCACAGCAGCAGGCTTGTTAGGGGAGGGAACCCATAGCGGGTCACAGTGGCGCCAAGGATCAGGGAGCTTTCTAAGAGGGTAGCTCAAGGAGCAGTGTTTTTTTCCTTTGTTTTGTTATCAGCTTGCCTCTTGTGAGGTGTGGTGACTTGTCAGGAAGCAGACCTGTTGCTAGGCAACCAAGAAGGCTGAGGAAATTCCCCTCCCCAGGGAGACAGAGTGCTAGGGGCCTCCAAGAAGGATCTGGATATTAACAAACAATAATGTGCTGCCTTAGGGGGCAGCAGTCACCCTCCTCTCCTCACCCCCAATTTTTTGTTTGTTTTTGAGAAGACCGATTGGTAGAAAATTATGAGCTGGGCATGGAAGGGAAGTGAAAGAAAGGAAGAATAAAAACGAAGAGGAGGAAGGAGCAGGGCAAATAGATTGCAGCAAGTATTTGCCTATTACTTTTCTTGTTACATTGACAAAATACTTGGAGAAAGCATATGGAAAGTCACAGTGGCTTACTGTTTAAGTGGATACAGTCCATTGTGGTGGTGAAGATGAGGGTAGCTTTACCGGCAGTGGGCCCTCAGCTGGGACTTCTTGTTCCCTTGTATCTTGGTGGAACAGGAAGTGGGAGATGTGAATCTTGGTCCTCTTTACACTTTATTTTCTGTTTATCCCAAGGATTCGAGGAGAAAGACCACCGACCCAAGTCATCATGACCAAATTAATTACAGCAAGCAACTAGTTAAAGCAAGCTTTTTTATTCTTGTACTCAGGCTGTCTCTCCCTAAAGATGGGGTTCAAGAGGTCAGCATGGGACATAGGCAAAATGAGGCTTTTATAGTGTTGGACTCCCGAGGTGGGGAGACCCTCTGTTCCTCGGGATAGACGCCAGACCCCAATAACTTACAAAACAGAACTTGATGCAAACAGCAAGGGGTGTTTACTAGTAGCCAGCATGCCGGGGCTCTGCACACAGCTCCCACGAAAGGGGGTGGTACAGAGCCCTGAGCTGCAGAATCACAGAGTTTATAAAGGCAAAAGCCACAAAACAGGAGGGGGTCTAGGGGTAAGGGATTTTTCTAATGGGGGGGGGCAGTCAGTGATTGGCTGCACCCAGGTGTGGTTACTAGGGGACGGTTAGGGACTGTTTGCACTTCTCAGTCCAGGAACAGAGAAGGGCGTTTAGGGCCAAGTTAAAATGTCCTACCCTTACAATAGATCAGGGATAGCAGTTTTCCAGAATCAAATTATCTTGCTCTGACTTCAATCTCCTTAACAGCCTTTAGCTCCTACTTCTTGTATCTCACCTATCAGGTAAAACCTTTGGGGCTGCACTGAATTAACAGACTATCAGTTTCTATCAGCCCCAACGCTAGGAATGCTGTCGAATAGCATCTGGGACCTAAAAGCAGCGGCTTCCCCACTTTGCTGTCACCCACCTACTTGCCGTTCCCACCACTGCATTTGATAAAAGCTTTGAGTTATGACTTATTTTGTTTTATGATTATAACAGCTTTCATCTTGGATCGTGTTATTTGGGTAACCTGGATTCCTGTTCCACTCAAATTTGGCTCAGCATAAACTCTCTTCCTGACTTTGAGGTGAAAAAAGCTGTATTTTGCACTGACAAAAATCAAAGCCCAAACTAAGCAACATGGGAAAATTCACACTTGACTAAGACTGAGTGGAGTTGGTCCCCATTCAAGACTGACCACCCTGAGGAATAAATTATTTTTCTTTCTTTTGCTGTATAATTTCTGAACGCACCAAAACCAAAGGGCAAGTTGGAAATCTTTAGCCACAAGAAGAAAAGGCTGGAAGCAAACTGAGCTATGGTCCTGAGCACCCTGACACTGGCTAACTCTAAAGAGTGGTCATTTGTATTCTAGTTGCAAACCAGGCTGGTCCTTGGCGTTTTCTAAAGGGATTCTACTAACAAGATCACTCTCACCTACAGGGCCAAGAGAGACAGCTGAATAGAGCTGCTCACCTGTTCATCAGTTCAGGTCTCTCCCCAGTGTTCTCCCCACTAGGAATTCGTGAGCACTCAGGCATGTTAGGCTGCCCTGTGCTCAGAGAGTGGCAAGGAATGTGCTGGTGAGGCCCTTCAACTCCTGTGGAAGCTTCCTTAATCTCCAGCATTGGAGGGGCATGGTGGTGTCTCCGGTGCCTGAGCAACAGAGAAGGGGGTGCACAAGGCTTCTTTAGATCCCCACTTGAAAGGAATAAAATCCTCAGTGCTTACCATGGAATTCTAGGAATCCAAGCTGAGGTGTTAAGAACAGACAGGGTGGGGAGCTGGAGTGCTTAAGAGCACTTACTAGTTTTGCCGAGGCCCTGATTTGGTTCTTAACGGCCTATAACTCCAGCTCAGGGGATCCAATGCCCCTTTTTGGCCTCCAAAGGCACTGAATGCATGTGGTGCATATAAACTCAGGCACTTACACACGTACACAGAAGTTTAAATCAAGCAGAACTGAAGAATAGACTATAAAGTGACCTAAGGTACAGGAAAGCCTTGCCTTTGTGCCTTGTACCTGGCACATGAGCACCAAGGTCTCCCTGGGCCACTGATTGCGTTTTCCTTCCTCTTTCCCACTGCTTTAAAGCCTCTGTGTGTGTGTGTGTGTGTGTGTGTGTGTGTGTGTGTGTGTGTGTGTGTGTGTGTAAAAGTGTAGTCCAGTATCCCGGATACACCCTTGGTTTTCTTGTAATTAACTATGATCCAATAGATTCGTTGGCTCAGACTGTGTCACAGAATGCACAGAGTGGGTTTGTAATCAGCAGAGCTTAATTTTCAGTCCTGAAGGCTGAAAGTCAGGATCAAAGAGTACAAGGTGGATGGTGAGGTCCTCCCTGGTTTGCAAAGGACAGCTTTCTGGTGTGTCCTTGCAGGACCTATTTTCTGTCCCCCATCCCTGTAAAATGTCTATCTAAGGTAGCAGCAAGGCAGAGAGGGATGGTGAAAGGGAGGAGACCCTTCAATCAAGAGTCTGTCTGAAGCCCCTCAGCACCGGGGAGTCAAGAATTCCATCTGGGTCCTCTGTATAGATGTTATAGCTGAGTAGCTTGGGGTTCTTGTGGGAATCCCAACAGTGGGAGTGTGTGTGTGGAGGGGGAGCTGTCTCTGATTCCTTTGCCTGCCTGTGGGACCTTTTTCTCCAACTGGGTTGCCGTGTCCAGCCTTGATGTGATGGAATATGTCTGGTTTTATTGTAGCTTGTTATGACATGTTTGGTAGATGTCCCTGGGAGGTCTGCTTTTTTTCTGAGGGGAGGCAGATGAGGGTAGTGTGTCCGGGGGAGAGTGCAGAGATGGGGGAGGAACGGTAAGAGAGGAAACTGCAGTTGAGCTGTAATATATGAGAGAAGAAGAAGGAGAAGAAGAAGGAGGAGGAGGAGGAAGAGGAGGAGGAGGAGGAGGAGGAGGAAGAAGAAGAAGAAGAAGAAGAAGAAGAAGAAGAAGAAGAAGAAGAAGAAGAAGAAGAAGAAGAAGAAGAAGAAGAAGAGAATTCCAGAACAATTAACAAAGTTTGCTGTGGGGTTTGCCTACCGAGAGGCGGCAACATTCCTTTTATATATAAAGTTCAACCAAGAGTGTCAAAATAGTAGCCAATAATGTTTAAGGTCTCAGTGTATATGATCAGCTGGGGCCCGTCTCTGTTCTCAGCTGCCAACCCACCATTTTCTGAGGCTCTTACAAACAAGACTGTAAACACCATTTACAATAAAGGATAGGTCTTCAATTCCTTGTGCAGTCTTTGTGATCCACAGATTTACCTTATTAGCCTATAACCTAGCCCCCAGGCACCCCAGAAACCTCCCTATTATCTTAATTCATCAAGAATGGGGAAATGTGGAGGAGTTCTTAGAGACACTCTGAAGAAGGCTGTGTTGGCTCAGTCAGTTAGCGCTTCCTTTGCAGCTTGGGGACCAGAGTCTGATTCCCAGAACTCATGTTAAAAGTAAGACGCACCTGGTGATTTGAGCTTATAAACCCAGTGCAGGGGAGGCAGAGGCAAGGAAAGCCCTGGCACTCACTGCCCAGCAAGCCTAGGCTAATGGGTGTTAGTGAGAGACCCTGCCTCAAAACAAAAAAAAGTGGATGGTGCCCCCAAAAACCAACACAAAAGGTGGTCCTCTCATCTCTATTACGCACGCACGTGCGCGCACACACACACACACTATTAATTCCACAGGCTTGAAGAGAAAGACTACTGACTCAAATTGTGACCAAATCAAAGCAAGCTGTATTTGTGGGCACCGGAGCCAGGCAGCAGCTGTCTCCCCCTAAGGCAGGGTTCAAGAGATCAGCCCTGAGCCAGTTTCTCAAGCTGCTTTGATAGGATTTAACTTCAGGGTGGGAGATTTTTTTGCACTCAAGCAAGCGTGGTTACAGAAGCAAGGTCAAGCAGTTTAGGAAAGTCTCTTTTGGAACAATGGGTACAGAACATTTCTGGAAATAGGTGGCCCCAAGAGTGGCAGGTAAGGGTATGGGTTTACAGTTAAAGGAAATAGAAATGTAACTTTTACAGTAAACAGAAATCTAACTGAACTCGAGTATCAAAATAGCACCTGATTACAAAATGGAGATGGGCTAGTTTCTCAACATCTTTGTGTATGAGCACAACGGATTCAAAAAACGTCTTTTGAACAATGCAGTTTCAGGAACCTTCAAAACTGATATGGCTGCTGGAAAGACACTTCAACTGGTGTGACTCTCTTTTGTAAAGCCCATGCCTACCTTTGGGTGACTATAGCTTCTTTCCCTGAACATGCCTCTTAGCTTGCCTTGGCAGCCAGGGTCACTCCCTTAGCTATTCAGAATCACTTGTTTGTTGAGCCAATGGTACAAGGAAGCCAAAGCTGCCAGTTGAATAAAGCTGTTACTGTGCCCACAAATAGATGTCTCTTGCCTGAGGATGAAAACAGCCAGGCAAACAGAACCTGAAGATGCGGGAAGAAGCCAGACTTCCCATGGAGCCTAATGGGAAGAGGATCTGCTTCTATGAAACCCAGCTGATGGAGACCTGGTAGCTGGGTAGCCAGGCTGCTTGTGGTACTGAGGCAGAAAGATCATAAGGTCAGATCCTTCCCAGGCTACAAGGTGAGTCCAAAGCCAGCCTGGGTGGCCTTATGAACTTCTGTCTCAAAACAAAAAGTAAAAAAGCTCAGTGGTCAATTGCACCCTAGTATGTGTGAAGCCCTATGTTCAATGCCCAGCACTTCAGCTAAACACAACAAACAGCCAAGCATGGTAGCACTCGGCAGTCAGGAGGCAGAGGCGGGTGGATCCCTGTGAGTTCAAAGCCAGCCTGGTCTGCGAAGCGAGTTCCAAGCCAGCCAGGATACATAGTAAGATCCTGTCTCGAAAATCAAAACAGAACGGAACAACAACAACAAAATAAACAACCCTGCAACCGAGAGGGTATTTCCCTATCCCCATAAGCTAGTTATTGCCACGCCCCTGACACCATCGACCAACAAGCCATCAAAAGGCTTCCGGACCAGGGCCCTGGCTCTATCGGTCATTCGTTTGCCTCACAGCCTCACAACGAGTGAGAGGTCACAGGAGTGAGGTGTGTTGGGCGTGATGCATCTAATTTTTAGAGGAGGGTAAGCCTGGTTATGTCCTCCAGCCAGCTGCGGCTCAGGGGAGATTCCGGCCGAATCTGCCTCCGGTTGCCGTGTGGGATGGTGATGGCTTGGGGCCTGGCTTCTGAACGTAGGGCTCCCCTTTCCTTCTTCTGCCTTGCCGTCTTAGCAGGGGTGCCGCCCTGCGCTGAAGCCAGCCTCCCTCTCCTCTCAGCCGCTGGTTCACTGGGGGCTGCACACACCCCTAACGCACGGCCTTTTCTCCATCTCTCTTCCCACGGCTTGCCTTCACACACCTGCCTGCCTTCTTCCTCTGTGGACCACAGCGATGAGTTCCTCAGCGGCTCTCTTGCCTCAAGTCCGACCACTGTCCCCAAACCCGTCAAAGTGCAAGGCCCTGGGACCTGCAGGAGAGGGGATCAGATCCCCCAGAGTTGGCGTGATAGGCGAGCCACCCGACATGGAAACTGAACCCAAGCTCTCCGCAGGAGCAGCGCTTGTCCTCAGCCCCCCAGCCGCCTTCCCGGCCCTGACAGCAAACATCCACCGGCGGTGATCGCTGTCAACCTGACGTCTCGGCTCACATTTGAGGCAGGCCTCCTGGCAGATCAGATTCGTGGCCCCGCACCTCCTCCTGCGCGCCAAATATAAACCCTTTCTTCTTCAAGCCCCTTTAGGCAGGAAGGGAGACGAAGACAGCGCTGCAGGAGGCTCTGCGGACTGCTGGCGCTTCTTCCCGGCCGCTGCGGCACGTGATGTGATAGGCCGTGGTGTGTGATGTGATATGCCGTGCTGTGTTTTGTGGTGTGTTGTGACGGGCTGTATTGTGTGTGATGTGGGTGTTGTGACGTGTTGAGAGGTGGTGGGGTGCATGTCTTGGGATAGGAGGTATGCACTGTCATGCGTGAGAGGTGCCATGCTGGCATGCGTGTTGTGATGTGTGTGTTGAGCGGGCTGCACTGTGGTGAGCTCTACTTGCAGTGTGATGTATTGTGGTGTGGTGTGTGTGTTTCGGGTGTGGGGATGTGATGTGCGGCGTGTCTCCTGATGTGACATGTGCATGTTGTGTGTACTGTGGTGCATGTGCATTGGGTAGGTGTGCAGGAAGGGGGTGTACCAGGGAAAGGCTTCTTTCCGATACTCCAGGAAAGAGCTGCAGCCTCGAGCCTCTCCATCACCCTGCTTGTCGCTGCCTTCTCTCTTCAGGACACTCTGTTCTCTGATGTGGGGAGATGAGTGCCCTGCCCTGTGTCAGGGACGGAGAGAAAATAGAATCGGATGTGGGTTAGCAGTAGGATGCGGAAGGAAGAAAAGCTAATTCGCTTACAGCCTGCCGAGAGCCAACCATATATCCCGGTGGGAGACAGGGGCAGGCAGAAGGCTTCACATTCTTAAATAGAACTCTGTTTTGACATTCTCCTTGCTGCCGCTCCCCCACGCATGTCTGTGTGGAAAGCGTTGGTAAAGATGCAGGAGTTTGCCGCTCATTGTGCCATCTAGTGGCGAGCCCGGAGAGCTGCAGGCTGCTGGAGCTCTGAGCCAGGTCGACCCTGTCTATGCTCAGCCAAGCCGAGTGACAGGCGGTCTTTGCGCCATATCAATTGGGTCACCTTGGGACGTTCTTCCTCTTTTCGTTTACTTGTTTGTTTTGTTTTTCGAGACAAGGTTTCTCTGTGTACCCCTGGCTGTCCTAGAATCCAGGGATCTGCTTGCTTCTGCCTCTCGAGTGCTGGGATAAAAGGCGGGCTTCTAGGAGTTCTCGTCCTTCCTTCCTTCCTTCCTTCCTTCCTTCCTTCCTTCCTTCCTTCCTTCCTTCCTTCCTTCCTTCCTTCCTTCCTTCCTTCCTTCCTTCCTCCCTCCCTCCCTCCCTCCCTCCCTCCCTCCCTCCCTCCCTCCCTCCCTCCCTCCTTCCTCTCTTTCTTTGTACCTCACTTTCTTCTAGTGAAACACATGGGTCGTTACTGTGAAGAGCTTGTGAATGCATGTCGAGGTAAAGCCACCCAGGAGAGTAGACAGTGCACAGTGAGGTTTCTGTAAAGGAGTCACCCTTCTTCCCTGCTTTACTTACCCCCCCCCTCCCGGCCTTGTATTCCCCTTCCCCAACAGGACTCTATAGCTGTTCAGAAGTTTCTGTCATAGGCGCGGTCGTGTTGAAATTAGTTGGGAACCAGAGTAAGAAGTTGTGCGGGGACAACAGCAGGTTAGGGGCGTGGATCTGGGACCGCACCGAGGCCCTGCCCCTCTGCACTGGGAGGCCTTCCTAGGACTTTCTGTCTCACAGGAGGTCTTACCTGCCACTTTCTGTCATTGTAGGCATCCAGAAAGAGGGGATTGTTCATTTCTAACTTGGGGGTTGACGTCGGTGATTCAGGTCTCATGTTTGCCAGGTTGTTCTATATTATTATTGTCGCTGCTGTTGCTGACAGGTCACTTTCTGCCCCTAGCTGCCCTCTGGCTCACATAGATCCCTCTTGTATGCTGGCATCAAAGGCGTGTGCCACCATACCTGGCTACCTTACTAACCTGTCAGATCATCTCCAGGCCTGGAGTTGTACTAGCTTTTAGGAGCTAAAGCGACATTTACAAGAAGAGAAGGTCAGAGGCTCCAGTGACAGAATAACTTTCGGAAGACAAGCCTCACACCCACACACGTAGACCTTTCCCTTCGGGTCAAAGGTGAGAGGAAACAACATATATTAGTGTTTGCGCTCACGGATTTTCTTAAACCATAGGATGGTCTCTTCCCAGCAAGCGTTTGGATCCAGGCATGTGTCTGCCGAGGGTGGCTCTCTCAGGAATGCTGCTCGTCCTGCAGCTTTCGCCTCTGTCTGCTTTCACAGGCTGGTTTTGATGTGACTCAGCTGGTGAGCGTTCCTAACCAGGTATGTGGAAGGCACCTCTCGGGGGAGGAGATTCCCATAAACCCTAGGTCTTCTTGGGGCCCGTGGGTTAAGATCCGTGACTTTGTTGTAGATTCTATGGATTGGAGTCTGTTAGTCTTGTGGGCTGTGGCACTAGCTAGGCTGTGGGTAATGGTCCAGTTTTCATCTCATTGAGCTGAGCCATCACCAGGCCACCGAGCTACTCAAGCCAGGAACCAGAAATGGCACGCCCTGCCCTCTTCCTTCATCAGACACACTGACAGTACCCTTCCTAAGTTTCTTCACCTCAGGTCTGTCTGGAGCACTCAGCTCAGTGTTCCCCCTGGAGGTTTGGGGGGTGGGGGTGTGGGTGGGGGAGGGGCTGGGGTGTGCTCTTCTGCCCTGTCCATTGAGAATCACCAGCCATACTTTCGATGCTCCTGGCTCCTGCTTGGAGTGCCCTACTTCGGGGGAAGTCAAAGCAGCCAAATGGTTCAAGCGGGAGCCTGATCTCTTGACTTGTACGGAGGCTGTTCCAGTGGCTACTCTGGTGTGACCAACAACTCACACCTACAAGCTAGGGCTGGAAACAACATTTGTTTCTGCTCATGGGTTATGTGGGGCAGTGGGACTGGGCTTGTGTCTCAGCTGGGGACACCCAATGGTTAGGAGTGACTCCATATTGGTAAGCTATCTCATGTTGGGAAAATATCTTCGGGAAGGCCTGGCAGTTCATGTTAGCTGTTGGCTAGTGTTTGCCACAGCCGTTACACATGGGCTCCTCATGTGGCCCACACTTCATCTGAGCGTGGAGGCTGGAGGGAAGCTGGCTCTTTACACTGAAACTCCATGTGTGGGTCACTATGAGCAGAGCATGCGCTGTGCTATGTCACCCTGGACGCCAGACTGCTGGGCAGAGTTGACAAGCGAGTTAAGGCCAGTTTGGACTCTCTAAAAGGGATGTCTTAACTACCTCAGACTCACAATGAGAGACATGTGGAAGAGCGTGTAGGCATGTTTGAAAGCGGATTGCCAAGTGGGAGGCTGGGCGTCAAATGGGAATTCTCTCTCCCTCCTCCCAGGGGTGCAGGCTGTGGCCTCACTGTTCTGAAGACCTGTTCCCCCTCACAGTCTGCCCAAAGATCTGCTGAGATGCTAGCGGGCGGGCAGCGGGGGGATCTCCTTTTCACTGACAGGCTCTCACCACGGCTCCTCTGCGTAGCGGCTGGCGCGGACACGCTCTGCTCAGCTTTGGTCTTCCTACCTGGCTTCCTGGTTCCTCATTCTTCCTGCTGGGGGGATATGTTATTCAAACATGGCACCTGCATTTGAGCTTTGCCCAACTGCTGCCTCCCAGGAGGACCCTCCATACCCAGCATGCCTCCCTGTCCCACTGATGTGGTCTTTTAAACCTCGTATCCACCCACTGTGTGTGTCCACACTGGCTATGGTGGCTAACACTCTTTCCTAACATACCCCTTCTCATCTCCAATAACAACGCTGCCCCCGTTACCCATACTGATGTCACAGTGGTCACAGTGAGACTTGGTGCAAACCTCCTCAGCAAACCTTCAGCTAAGTGTCCTTGAACGGCTGTGCAGCCTCGGCACCATGGGATCGTTCTCTATTGTGAGCTGGCCTGTGCAGTGTAGAAGAAATACCCACTAGGTGCCAGTAGCTTCCCACTCCTCTGCTGTGACAAACTAAAAAAAAAAAAAAAGTCTCTGACATTGTCCAGCATCTAAGGAAGTGAGCTGACCACAGACTGAGTGCCTGTGGTGTGAGGTAAGCACGCCTGAAGTGGCCCTGTGTGGGCCCACCCTGCCTCCTCGTTTGCTCTGCCCTCCCACATCTCCAGGATTCTTTGATCATGACATATCCTTTTCCTCCTTAAGCCTCTGCACTGCTGTTCCTTCTGCCTATACTCCAGCACAGGCTCTCTGTCTCTCTCTTCATCTCTCTCTCTCACACACACATACCCCTCTTTGCAGGCCAGTCACCTAGCTGACATTTTGTTGTCAGCTGAAGTGCCATGACGCCGTCTTTCTTGGTTTAGGTTTTCCCTTGTCTGCTAAACCAGACTCTCCCTCCAGTGTGGGCCTGCTGGCCACCGTCCGACAGATCCCGGAGACCACCTGACTCTCTGACGTGCTCCTCTCCAACGACTTTATCCCACGTTCTAGCACGGCTATCTGTTTTTATTTTTTAAATAAAGATACACTAGAAACCAGATGTCTGTTCCTCAGAACATTGTTGGAGAAACCCAGTGCACTCTGGAGCACTTCTGTCCTTGTTTCCCACAGACCCCAGTGGTGGCTTTCCATCTGAGGCCTTTTCTGGAGGTTGTCAGGGGCAGGCGCGGCTTTGTGGGCTCTGTGGGTGGTTTGGTCTGGCCTTGTCACTTATGAGCAGGTCAGGGTTTAAGCCCTAGTAGTTTTGTATTTCCCTACTTGTGGCCTCGAGCATTGGTGTGTGTGCTGCTGCTTGTCAAGGACTCTGAAAACCTTGTTTGTTTGTTTTTTATTTTTTATAGAGCATTTAAAACTGATTCCAGCAGACGTTTTTCCTTTCCTTTTCCTTTTCTAACTCACTTGCTCCAATTTTGATGACGCATCCTTAGGGTAGAAGCACCTGAGAGATCAGACTGAGTACAGAGACTTGGTACTCCTGGGACTTCGCGCCCCCTTGTGGTCTGACAGAAAAGGTTATCATGATAGAACTGAAGGCGATTATTTAGACTCCTCCTCCTCCTGCAAATCCGCTGAGAAGAAAGAGAAACAGACTCAGGGGAGCAAGGGGAAAATGGTGTACTAGGCAGCTCTGTCTGGAATTCCTGCCCCAGATAATTTTTGAGTGAGCACTGTCAAAGACTGAAATTCTGAGAATGTTCTGCCAAAGCCTCAGAAACAAAGGCTAGAGCCAGGCACAGCCTAAGGGCAGCAGGAAGAAGGAACAACAGGGACTAAGACATAAATAAAAGCAGGTGCCTGAGCTTTGAGATCTGTTGCCACCTTGCTGTGTCTCCTGTGTTACAGGGCGTGGGTGCAGCAGACCCCTCCTGTTGGGGCTGGTTGGCTTCTTGCTTTTCAGCGTCACTCTCTATCCAGCTGGCCTTAGCTTGGCCTGCGATCTGGTCAGATGAGTGTTTCCCTGAGTCATGTGACCACCCGCTTGTTGTGTGGCAGTTAACCGTTGTCAGGCCCCTCAGCCCAGATGCAGGCTCAGCACCGCATTTCAAAGTGAGGCAGAGCTGCCTGATCTAGCTCGCTGTTTGTTCTTAATTGGCCAACCTTTTCTGAGGGTTGGGGATAGCACTCAACTTCTTCCTTTCACCTTAACACCCCCCCCCCCTTCCAGGAACGTGGAGGAAGCCACAGTATCCCACGTTTTCTCAGTCCAAATGTTGTATGCTAGTCATACGTGTTTTTGCAGGTTACATAGGATGCCTAGTGATGGGACTGAGGCAATGTGTTCACCCACAAAATAACATGTTAGTCCGAACGACACATTAAATAAGAAGTGTTGTTTCGGCTCAGAGGAACTAAACATAGAAGCTTCAGGAAGTTCTCTGGCCACCCCTGTTTCAAAAACAAAACAAAACAAAACAAACACACACACACACACACACACACACACACACACACACACACACACACACACACACACACACAAGCAAACAAGAGAGGGCTGGAGAAATGGCTCAGCGGGTAAGAGCATTGTCTACTCTTCCAGCAGCTCTGAGTTCAATTCCCAGCAACCACGGGGTGGCTCACAACCATCTATACTGGACTCTGATGCCCTCTTCTGGCATGCAGGTGTACATGCAGAGAGAGCACTCGTCTCCATAAAATAAATAAGTAAATCTTAAAAACAAAATAGAAAAAGAAGTGATTCCTGAGTTCAATAGATGTTTAAACAGCCCCTCCTCCTCCAATACACACACACACACACACACACACACGACTGACCATGAAACCTTCCACTCTGCATCTAACATCTGAGCCAACTGCTGTGGGTTTTGCTAAGGCTTAGGCTACAGCAACACTCACCTGTGTGGTGGTGGCCTCAGGTCTCTTTCCCATGTGGAGAGCTGCTTGTTTGTCAAGCGGCTTTGTTACTTATCAAAAAAAAAAAATGTTTTCACCCTAGCCTTCACCTTGAGACAGAGAAAAAGGAAGTTTCGCCAAGTACTTTAAAACTTGTTCCAAGTGCCTTAAAGCTTGTCTGTGTGACCTTGGACCATAGCTGCTATAGGGAAGTAGTTTTAGAAAAGAAGTTTGGCCGTTCCACAAACTTCTTTTGTATTGATGTGACTTGTTATTGCTTTGCCTATAAAAATGAATTGTGAGATGAACCCACGCTGCAGTCTTACTGACAGCCCTCTCAAGCCGATACCTGCTTTAATTATTTTAATCCTCCCTCCCCACTCAGGAACTGTTCCCCTCTGCTGGCGGGCTCCAGCATCCCACGTCTGCCCTCATGTCTCCACCGGATATGATCCCAATATTCCTCCACTGAAAACCTGGACTTTTCTGAGTTACATTCCTGAGATTCCTCCTCTCTTCATCTCTTCCTTCCTGCCACTATGAAATCTATGCCTCCATAGATTTCTCTCCTCCTTCCTGGACACCAATGGTGCTCATTTCCAACTTGTTCAGCCTCTGTAACCTCACTGCTCAGATCCTCTATCTCTGGGCTGTAGTGAACTTGGTATGGTATAGGAATCATACAGACTAAAAGTCTAGATTGGGTTTGTTGTCCCTGCCAGTTACAGAATTAGAAGGCACTGCTGGTCATAGTGCACAGTCCTTTAATCCCAATGCTTGAGAGGCAGAGGCAGGCAGATATCTGGGTTCCAGACCAGCCTGGTCTACAGAGCAAGTTCTAGGACAGCCAGGGCTACACAGAGAAACCCTGTCTCAAAAAAAAAAAAAAAAAACAAAAAGAAAGAGAAGGAAGAAAGAAAGAGAAGGAAGGAAGAAAGAAAGAAAGGAAGAATTGAGAGGTAGGAAAAAGCAGCAAGTAGCAGCAGGGGAATCTCACCACAGGCAGAATTAGCAGTTAAGAAAGGTGTTTATTATGGGGGTGGAGAAACACATGAGCACACACAGAGAAAGAGGTCCCTTGTGCAGAGCAAGGACTCAGCAAGCTGAAAAAATCCAGTCTGTCCTTGATGCCTGAGGGCTCTGAGGCCTTGGAAGAGTCTTCTTCCTCTACTTTAAGGTCCATGAGTTGCTACACAACTGTTGCGTGACATGTCCTGATCAGGCCTTGAATTTAAGCCAGTCTACCAGCAGGCTTTTGTCTCAAGTCAGGAGGGTAAGGAGGAAGCTGGTTATCTTGAAAATTTGACACCATTATTAGCTAGCCACGGTCACTCTCCCTGTTTGTCTGCCTAGGGAACCTGTCTAACTCCTTGCTTCTCAAACTGAAATAATAAAGAAAGCCCCGGATCTCTTCTTGATCTGCAAAATGGGAATAATTTACAACCTCATGGGAGTCTTGTGTGGTTTTTCGAGGCTGTATGTGAATAGCTGAGGTGTCTGAAGGGAGCCTGAAGCCCAGAAATCTGTCCGTTTGTACCACTCCAGGTGATGTAGATGTCTGAGAAGTGCTGGCAAACACCCTGGCTCTGTACAGGCCTGGGCATGGGGCAGGGGTGAGGCTAGGAAAGTCAGGTGTAGGGCTGGAGAGATGGTCCAGTGGTTAAGAGAGCTTCCTGCTCTTCCGGAGGACCTGGGTTCAGTTGTCTGCATCCACATCAGTTGATTCACAAACTGTCTGCACCTGCAGCTCCAAGTGAGCTCCAAAACCTCCTTCTGGCCTCCATGGGCACCAGCACACATGTGACTCACACACATGCAAATAAAAATAAAAATAAATCATAAAAAAATTCCTTTGAAAAGGATATTGAAATGGATACCAATTAAGTCAGAAGTTCCACGTGTGTGGAGATGATCCCGTAATGTGGCCAGAGTTAATCACGAAGGCTCTGTAGAGAGCAGGGCTTGGTCTGGTTGCTAGCCTCTGAGCCTCCCTGTAGCCATCTGAAAAGAGTGAGAGAGAATGAGGATGTATTTAGTTTTTCATGGGGGTTCATTGGGATAATTTTGTGCATAGCTGTCACTGAGTGAAGATTAATACCTTGTCTTCATTGTTTTGTTCTGTTTTTGTTGTCTTTTAAAAATGTATTTCTTAAGGATTTATTTTCTTTTAGGGGTGAGAGAGAGAAAGAGAGAGAGAAGGAAAGAGAAAGAGGGAGGGAGAGAGGAAGGGAGAGCGGGAGAGGGGGAGAGGGTCTTCAGAGGGAGGCCGGAGGTGTCAACTGCCCCTAGAGCTGGCATTGTGAGCCACCGGCACAGGGAACTGAACTCGGATTCCCTGCGGGAGAAGTCCATGCCCTTAGCTGCTGTCACTCCAGGTCTCCCTCCCCTCTTTTAAGACAGCGTACTCTGTGTAGCTCAGACAGGCCTCAAGCTCAAGCGTATGGGCTACAGGCCTATGCCATGACACCAGCAATTTACTGGGAGCCAGTGGGGTGATGTCAGGAACCCTGGACCCTTCCTGAGCACTTCAGCCTTCGGGCCCCAGGCTCTACAGTCTCTCGTTGCTCTGAACCTAGTTGAGTTTTACGTTTCAAACTGTGAGCATGGCCTACAGGGCCTCGGGCAGAGTCTTTGTGACAATCCTGTTTTAACACACGTAATCCAGCCTACCGCTCAGTTTAAAACAGTCACGATCAAGACTAACTATAACATTAGTCAGAAACAAATTATCACAAGTTATCACGTCACCCACTTTACGAGACGAGCTTTTGTCAAATGGGTGGTAATGTAGAAACTGGTCACCTTTTATATGCGAGCTGTGTGCCTGTGTGCCGACGGGTGCTGGGTAAGCATGCATGTATGGGCGTGAATGTGTGCTGGTATGTGTGGCTTGGGGCAGGAAACGACATATGTGGCCCTAGGTGTGCGTGTGAGTGTGTGACAATCAGTGTGTGTGGAGGTGTGCAGGGCTGTGGGGGACTTGGAAGGAAGATTTCTATTTCTCTTCACCAGCCTCTGGGTTCTTTTTATCTTATCCTCTCCTAACCCTTAAGTAAACTTAAGAGGACTCAGGTTGAGGCCTTCTGCTACTGTCAGAAGCCATTCTTAAGCTAGTTCCAGTCTTCTGGGGGAACTCGCGCAGCCTTGGAAATGACGCCTGCATTCTGGGGCCTCATCAACAGACAGAGCCAGTCTCTGTCCCTACCAGAGGCCATCAGCCAAGGGGGTGGGGCTACTGGGGTGCTTATGGACTGCATTGTGTTTGCTCCCCACACATTATCTTATTTGCCTGTCTGAGGAGTCCTTTAAGGTCAGAATTATCATTTGCCTTTGTGGAAAACTGCAAGGAAGTGTAAGCTGCTGGTTCTACCCGGGGCTGTGCGTTTAGGCCAGTATTCCCGAATGGTACCTTTCCTTACTGTGATGGAGTTGCCTTCCTTTTCCTACATTTTTGCTCTTCCATCGTTGGGTTTTGACATGACACTCCAGTGTCGGATGACAGGCACTTTCTAACATGTTTTAACACAGCCAATAAGCCCCGTGGGCCAAGGGCAGATGACACCTCAAAATGGGTAAACTGCCTTTGCTCTCGGTAGTTTGCTTTTCCCCCCACGTAGGATTGATAGAGCCAAATGCCTGTTTCTGAAAGGCAAGAAAGATATTCTGTATTGTTCAGCTTTGTGTTACTATAACAAAATAACCAGAGAAAAATGGGTTGAAAGGGAAAGAGGGCATTTTGGCCCATGGTCAGAGAAGTTACTGTTGCACAGTGCCTCATCGCTGGAGGGTGTAACAGGGAAGCCCTGTTGGTCTCATGGTGGCTGGGAAGTAAGGGGGGCAGGCAAGGTCTCAATGTCTCCTTTAAGGACACTCTCACAATGGCCTAACTTCTTCCCAATAGACCCCACCTCTACCAACCCTTTCAGCCCAAGACAGGATTCTCTGTGTAGGCCTGGTTGCCTGGAACTCACTCTAGACCAGGCTGGCCTTGAACTCAGAGATCTACCGGCCTCTGCCTCCTGAGTGCTAGGCTTAAAGCCAGGCTCCACCTCCTCCCAACTAGGCCCTACCTTGTTAAAGATTCACCCAGCACCTCCAGTGTTTTGGAGGCCAAACCTTTAGCACGTGGACTCTCAGAAAACACTTCTATATGTGATGACATCTTCTATCATATTGTTGCTGTTCCTCAAATTTTTGGAAGTACTTGACAAAGTGGGCATAATTCCTGTTTCATTTTTTCTGAGTTTTTTCTTTAAAACTTGCCGAGTTGGTATGGGCCTTTTCATCTGGCCAGAACTTCCTCATTTTCGTGCCATGAACTTGAGGCAGGTGCAGAGCATCCATGGTCCACTTTTCAGTCAAGACCATTGGGGTCACCAGGAGAACCTCCTCCTTGCTTATTCCCGGCAACTCCAGGAAGGAGTTGTATTTTCCGCCTCATTCTCTCTCTGCTTCACAGCACGTTGGCAGCTGGCGGAGCCCTGCCACGCTGCCCTGCACACTCCAGGATGATAGACAAGCTGTCACCACTTGGAAGCTGCTATTACTCTTGAAGGACAGGGAGAGAAGGGAGGAGATGTGCTGTAGAGCAACTGGGTGGTTGTGCAATGGAGAAGGCTTTTGAGAGAAAACATTTATTTCATTCTAAATCTCATTTCTTTTCAGTGGTTATCAGGGTCATGCAAAACAGCCACATTTGTTTTGAGACTTGCTTTACTAACGTTGCTCAGGCAGAACCCCATTTCTCAGCGATGGGGGCCAATTCCAGGGCTCTGCCTGTGCTAGGCAAGAGTGTAGGCTTAGATTTTTCACCAGAACCTACTTCTCCCTCCCTTCCATCCATTGACCAGAGGTAGGGAAGAAAGAAGGTTATTAGGTAAAGGGGGTTGGAGACCTTTTTAGAAGTAGTTCCTTGGGATGAGGCCACTCTTCTTTGCCCGGATACCAGCAGTCCAGTCCAAAGGCCAACACCAAGCAGCAACATGAATCAGCATGGAAGATGGGGACAAGTCAGAGAAAGCCACAAGACTTAGTTGGATTGCTCTGAGTTCTCTGGAATGTTTCTCTCTGCGAAGTCAAGCGTAGAAGCACCAAGATCAGCACAGAGATGTCGACCCAAAATGTGATGTCCCACTGTGTGTCTCCCCTCCTCAGAACACCCACGGATGTTCTCAGCTGGCCAAAGTCACGCCCCTCACTCGCGAGAGCTCACAGCAAAACATCACTGCCCTCTCACAAGCCAGCCTCCAACAAAACATTTCATGACTCAACTGAGTCTTCAAAGGAAACTTGTACTTCACAAGAGCCATACTGTGGAGCGACATTCCCAGCGCTGAGTCTATAGGCCTGTGTGACCAGGCCCAGCTTCCAAAATAGTTACATTTAACGTTTCCAAGGATCCTTTCCCATCATTTAGAATCGTTTTTTTGTCACCAACCCCTGACCTGCCTTATCCCGAGGATGGCTTTGGTGAGAAGGTGGGTAGTTAGCGAGATATTCTGAGTTCTTAGAGAGCCCTTCTTTGTAGCCACTCACACACTGTGAGTGTACTTAGCTACTACTGCGAACCTGCTAATTACTCTCTTTCTTAGTTCCCTCTTCTTAGACAGCCACAAGGAATGTGTAAGGTTGCCTCTCAGTGGTGTGCGGCTGACATCATCTACAAGGCCCTGGTTGCCTCTGTGTGGTGCGCAGCTAGCATACATGGGCCCTGGATGTGATGCCTAGCACGGAGGAAAGGAAAAGGAAGAAGAAAGGAACCACACCCTGGAAGAATTGGTGTGTCTGCAGAGAAATGTCTCTCTCCTTCAGCCCAGGGGACGCTGCAACAGAGCTCTATGCCTCAGTAGGTAAAAGCACTTGCCTTGCAAGCCTGAGGACCTGGGGTCACTCCCTGAACTTCACAGGGAGGAGACAACCAGCTCTGCTCTCCACGTATGGGCTGTGGCAATACATACCTGCACACATACGCATACCTGTGTATATACACACGCCTGTATATACACACACCTGTACGCACACATACATACACCTGTACATACTCACATACCTGTATAGACACACACCTGTATACACACATGCCTGTACACACACACACACACACACACACACACACACACCAGACTAATCCAAGACTTTCTCAGAGGTCCCGATGAAAAGGACAAAGGGAACTTTAGCTCTGTGTCCTTGTTCAGTGTATATTTGCAGTGGCCGCCTTGCCCGGGGCCAGTGCTCTGACGGAGTCAGGGTTGTAGCCTCTCTACCTGGCTCTTCCACCCTGGCTGTGGTTGTCAGTCCTAAAGCAGCAGTGACTGAGGTGACCTGTGTTCTCCTTGCCAACATTGTCTGACTTAGCTCTCTGTTGACCTCGGTCAGTGTTCCATCTGAAAATAGTTTATGTGACACTCGTCTTCTCCTTCTTCTTCTTTTTTGAGACAGGGTTTCTCTGTGTAGCCTTGGCTGTCCTGAACTCCCTTTGTAGACCAGGCTGGCCTTGAACTCATAGAGATCCACCTGCCTCTGCCTCTGCCTCCCGAGTGCTGGGATTACAGGTGTGTACCACCATGCCCAGCTGATGTCATACTTCTTAATACACTTGCTTGGCATATGTCATCAGCTTGTGCAAGACCTCAAAGGCCCAGATATTGCCTCTACCTTCTTCATTTCTCATCCCTGGTCCTTCCACTCCATGCCTCACTGTTTGGGATCCTTATATCTACTGATTCATATCACAGACATACAATAATGTATATTTATTTATTTATTACTTTTAAATTAAATTTTTTATTTTATGTCAGTTACAGTTTATTAACTTTGTATCCCAGCTGCAGCCCCCTCCCTAATAATGTATATTTTAAAAGAAAATAAAACCCTCTAGTTTTGTGGGCTTTGCTGGAACCACAGCAATACTCTCAAGGTAGGATCATGTGGAAATTTTGCCTCTGTGGAAGGGTCAATAAATATGCCATATGTGAAGCTGCATCAGTTTGTACCGTCCTAGAGGCAGACTATCCACATCCAGGACTAACCTGCCTCAAAGCAGATGGTGGGTGGGGGACAGGACATGACCAGACTGCCATCCACACAGACACGGTCAAGAGCTTCTTCGAGCCATCCGAGGAATAGCAGATGTACAGGGATGGCCTCCTGGCCAAACAGGAGCCGGGCCATCCAGATAGCTCTGTGCCTGTGCCCGCCATAGCGGCCCAGCCTCCGCGGCAGAGGGTGTATTTCAGACCCTTTGTGTTGAGCTTTGCTTTACCTTCTAGATGTGGTTAAACACCTCAGGACCCTAGAGCAGTGCCAAGTGCATGAGGACCAGAGGACCAGCATCCCCAAGGAAAGAGAATTGAGTGTCAAAATATAAGTAATAAAACACAACAAATGCATAGGGCTTGAAGGGGCTTTAGGCTTTTTTATTTATTTTATTTATTTTTATTTTGTTTCTTCGAGGCTGGAGTTGAGGAATTGGGAGAGAGCAGTGCGTGTGTGTGTGTGTGTGTATATGTGGGGTGTGTATAGTGTATGTATGTGTGGTGTGTATGGGTGTGCTGTAGTTTTGTAGGCTGTTCAGAAAGGAGCAGATATGGCTCTGTGCCAGCAGCCCAGCCTTGCTTGCCTCTGGGGTTTTCTATTCCAGTGCAAAGGTTGTTACCCAGCCTTGGATCCTGTCTTGTTTTTTTTTTTTTCCTTTCTCAACTCTGTTGACTCAACTCTGTTGACTTTATAAGGAAGACGATCAGGCCTTCAGGGTCCTAAAGTGCCTATGCTCTTCGGCTGGCTTCCTACAAACAGTTCTGTGAAACAGACCAGAGAGTGAGAGAAAGATGGCGAGGGATTCAGTCCTGCTGGCTGCAGTCTCCCTTCTCTCAGCCTGTCAGCAAAGTAAGAACATGGGAAGTGTGTGTGTGTGTGTGTGTGTGTGTGTGTGTGTGTGTGGAGAGAGAGAGACAGAAAGACAGAGACAGACACACACACACACACACAGAGGTTGCTTCAGTGTTTGGGTTTCATGCCTGCCTGTAGTTGGTGGCCCTGGGTTGCCAACAGGGCACAGATCGCTCAGGGTGGCCTGCCCCCTCCTTCCCTGGGATGGGTAGAATTTGGGGGTGTTCCAGAGATTAGTGTTCTCAGGGATGTGGTGGACCTCAGAGCCCAGTGAGTGTGTGTCATCTATGGGCAGTCACATCCCAGTGCAGGGGAGCACCAGGAGTGTCAGACAGGGACTTGAGTGTATGAAAGGGACAATGACGAATAGCCATTGGGAGGTTCACCAGGAAACTGGTCCTGTTTCTAAGCTTGCTTGTAGACTTCTGCAGAAACATGCAGTTTAGATTAAGTAACGAATTCTAAATATTAGGCTGACTGCACACCCCCTCTGTCCCATTAAATGGAGGGTCTGTCTCTTCAGTAACAACAGTTACTCAGCTCCTGGTATCTTCCCTCCACGCTTGGCAAACCGTTTCTTACCAAGAATGCCTGTTTATTCTTCTCCGGGTGCATGTTTCTGGAACCGGGGCTGAGAACTTTGGACAGCGCAGGCCACACCCTGCCGGAAGCAAAGGACTGCCATGCTGAGTGCAGAGCCCGGGTCTTCTCAGTAGCTCAGTGGCTAGTCAGCCTGCCAGTCTGCTTTGTGGATGAGGGGAGATATCTTATACCTTCAAACGTGTTTTGTTTAGCAGCTTTTGTGGAATAGAGCAAGTGTCTGCTACCAACCCCAGAAGAGCTTGGGTCTAAGCAAACAGTGTGCCCTGGTATTGTGTTTGCAGAGCAGACAGTGGAAGGCTCACATGTCCCTCCCTACAGAGGCTGTCTCCTCACAGAGAGCCTTCATGTGCTGGCTCATGCTGGGGACACTGGGAACTGGGACCAGAAACTAGGCTATTTGATGGTGAGGGAAGAAGGGGCAGGAAGAGAAGAGACCAGAAAAATTATACCTGTGGCAGAGAGAGAGAGAGAAGCAGAGAGCTATAGACACACACACACAGAGACAGAGAGATAACGTTTAGAGAAACTAGCCACTTCAACAGAAGTTTATTGTTCACAGAATTAGTGTACCTGGTGCCAAGGTACAAACAGCTCAGGTTCTTGAGACAGACCCACCCGGATCTGTGCAGTCCAGCCTTCCGGAAGCTGACTGCTCCTGGCCAGGATATTCTGCTCATTTATGTCCCCAGCACAGAAAGTTTAACAGGATGCTGAGTAGGAAGGGCCTCCATGGTGACTGGCCTAGTATAGGTCCTTACCGCTGTTGGTTCTCATCCTAAACTTCTTATCTGCAGAGAGAAGCAGCTGAGCAGAGAAGTGGCTGCCCCAGGGAAGGATCTATCTGTGACACGGAGTGGCCATCAGTGGTGGGGGAGGTATACCCCTTCACTGTCCCTAGCACACAAGCATCCTCCAACCTCAGGAAAGAGCAAAGAGAATTGTGCCCATGTGTGTCTGAAGAGAATGGATGGACTAGCTTGTCCACAGCTATTGTCTGCCAACGACTGCCACGATCTTCCTGGGGCCCTGAGCCCAGAGCGCAGACTGGGACTTTCACCCCAGGGCCTGGCCCTAAGCCCAAATGCTCCTACCATTGTGGATATTCTCACACCCTTCCTGTTTACGGTCCTTGCACTGGCTGGTGTGGCAGACAGCTGCAGGTCACAGTCTTGAGAGAAACTGAGCCTCTGCTCATTGGTCAGACTAGGAGCATGTAGCCTTCATCACTTCCAGTTCCTAGGGGCTTCCTCCTGGGCTGTGAAGCAAATCAGGAGAAATGGAAACAGCGCAGGGGCAAGGGCAATGGTGGCCTTGAAAGGCCGAGTTCCAATTTCTCCCTAATAGACAGGTCCCCCTTCTTTTGGCTCTGGTTGGGCCTGTGAGCTACTGGCTTGTCCACATTTATTTTGCCCAGCAAAATTGTATGCGGGGTCGGACAGCACCCCCCGCCCCCATGGATTGCTTCAGCCCTAAGCATTAGGTACTCAGTGTATTCGTTTTCCCCTGTTTAACTCCTAAGCAACAGCTAAGTGAGAGCCAGAGGGAAGGAATGAAACCTGCTCAGGGAGCCCTTCCTAAGCCGGGCTCAGTTCTTACTGACTTCCTGTTCAAGGGTAAGTGTGCTGATTTGGGAGGAGAACACTTCCACAAATACGCACACTGGAAAGACTGAAGCCACCAATTTGGTGTAGGATTTTATTTTTTTAAGAGGAAGCTATTCCTTTTAAAACATCAGCGCACCAGAAGTGGATATTAAAGTGAGACCAAATCCGGTTTGAGGCAAACATTAAACTGGGAGAGATAATGGGAAGGGAAATGATAGACGCCAGGAGGTAATTGCGAAGATGAGGGAGCTAGGAGATCATTCAGGTGGGAGAGAACTTGCTTTGCAAACACGAGGGCTTGAGTCTGATTCCCAGAACTCATATAAAGACAAAACAAAAAACTGGGCATGATGGCACAGGCTTGCAATCCCAGCACTAGAGAGAGAGTCAGATAGGTCCCTGGGGCTCACTGGCCAGTCTGTTTTGCTTTGACCATTTCTGGTAGGTAGCTGTGGTCCCCAATTGTACTCACACTTCAGTGTTGACCAGCAATGGGCCAGACTGTAACACGGCATCCCTTTCCCTTGCAGCATATTTCGCTTTGCGCGTTGCACTAGGAAGATTAAAATACAAGATTGCGGCCCCAGCAGTCACAGGGTCCCCGGAGTTTGAGAGACTATTTCGTGCGCAGTAAGTAGCACTTTTTTCCTGCTGCAGACAGACAGGGTCTGGTTAGGGGAGAGGGTAATAGAGAAGGTCCTAAGTTCACTTTCAGCCACGGCAAGTCATTCTGTGCCAATCTCAGGCTCCACTATCACGAACTGTTTAGAGGGTGGTGTCTACCCAACGTTAGTACAGAGCTAATAGGATCTATTTGGCCAAAAGGCTGCAGTCGGAAGATGAGTGTCTCTTAGGCACACTGGCTGATTGCAGAGACTTCTCTAGCCCCCCGAGGGCTCAGTAGACTCAGGTGGAACTAATGATTTTCATAATTTCTTTTCTTCTGCCAATTTCCCCAAGAACGTGAGGAATGTAAGGATGAGAGTCACAGGAGTTCTCAGTGTTTCTGATCATCCTGTGCTCCCTGCCTCTCCAGACACACATGGAACCTTCTGTCACCAACACAGTGCACTTGCCTGTAGAAGTTAGGGTGACCTTTATCGTTCACCCCCAAAACCCAGTGCTTTGAGACTCACTTGATGCTGGTTTTTGTTGTTGTTAGTTTTTAGCATACTTTTCCTTGTATAGTTCTTGTCTCATTTTGGCAATTAAAAAAAAATTACGTCTTGAATTCAGTTTTGGTAAGGCAAGAAGAGCCTTGGGCCGACAACATGGTTTCTTGATCAGCCTCTTGCTCCCAGAAAGCTCTTCTAGAGCGTTCTCTCCCTCAGCTTCAAAGTGTATAGGGTATGCCACTCACAGAACACAAGACAATTTTAAGTAACGACAAGCCCTACAAGGAGAAGTCATTCCCATCCACGCTGTCTTTAAATACTCTTGGTATGTCAAGCAGTGAGTGCTGCTTTGGTGCCAGCATGTTTTATACCTAGAAATAAATGCTTACTTCACCAGGGCGATACATATGCACAGCCTGGACACAAAGTGGGGCGACAGGTCTTCATTACAAGTCACTGTCCTTTGCTCTTGCCTCTCACACCCCCTCCTGTCTGTCTCCACATAACCACTGGCACCCATTTTGGCTGCTTTTGTACTTCTAGATGATGTGATTTTCCTGCTGTTTTATTGGCCCACAGTGTTAAGGCTTTCAAGTTTTGGTCCTTTTATGAAAGAATGTCACACTATTCTCTCTTGTAGCCCTGTAATTGGATCACTCTGTTTCGTGAAGCCTGGAGACAGTGTTTGTACCACCGTGATTAAGTAAAACAGTGTCTGAGGCGGAGCTGCATAGGATTCTGGGATTCTGTTTCCTTCTGGTGCAGGTTTTATTTTATTTTTTTTAGGGTTAATAATTGCTTCTTTGTTGCTTTAGCTTCCTCCTTAATTATTCTGTAGAGGTGAGTCTGTCCTCTGAGCATGGTCAGATGCACTAGCAATGATCTGCTCACAACCCATTCCTGCTTTGAGCCAGGTTTACCTGAATCCTCCCCTTCTTGCTCCAAGTAGAGGGTGGTTTTCAGAGTTACTGCGTGGCTGTTGATCTGTGCCTTCCTGTTGCCACCCTGGAGTTTTTTTATACTCTCTGGTTTTGGATCACCTGTTACCTGGACTAATATATATTTATATATCTTAAAATATAAATATATATTAATGTATATATTTTGCATTATTTTGGTCTCTTATTTTAGTGGAGCACATTTGTTAGCTCTCTGCTACAGTGATCCACACACGAGTTAATCAGCCCACAGAGAAGAAGGATTTGCTCTGGTCACAGTTTCAGACATCCTGATCTGCACGCTGTACTGCCTTGGACGTGAGACAAACCCAATTCACCTTGTGGGCAGATGCGAAAAAGACTCCCTGGGGTTCAGCACAACAACCCTCTCCCCAACAAAATAAAACCACAAAGGACACTAAACAAACCCCTGAACCGGCCAACGCCAATAACTGGTGTATAGTTTCGTAAGCGGCATGAAGGCAGCGCCCGTGATAGGTCCACTTTGCCTCTTTTGACCTGAGCTTCTGGTTGGGGAGTACGAGGCTTCTGGCAGGTGAGATCCGAGGCTATCTTGGTTCTATTTTCGTTCTCACCCTTCCCACACATTTGCTTCTCTTTCAAGTTAGTGTTTCGTCCCTCCTCTCTATAACTGGACTCCGTCCGTCCTAGAAATAAAGCTGGACACCGTTCTAAATATTGCTCTGAAGCTGTTATTTATAAAATAAGTGCACAAGCTCAACTAATTTGTTGGGAGTTGATTTGCTTGTTTATTGAACCGCAGTGGAACAAACAGAGTTCCACAGGGAGACCCTGTAATAATGATACCCTTACACTATCAAGGGGGGTTTGGAGCCAAGAGAAGGAGGTGGATTCAGTGGCTGTTTCTTTGCTTCTCTTGGACGGGACAAACAGGCAGTTCTGCCCGACTCCACTCTTCTTGGATGCTCTATAGCCCTAGTCAAGCTCTTGCCTTAAATTCTAGGGTTTAGGACAAATCGGGCCAATTCAGATTCCATTTTTCAGGAGTATGGTATGTAGATTTTATGCGAGGTGCCTGGCAGAACTCCCTGGGCCAACCAGGTCTTTGCAGGCTGTTTTATCTGTTTCTCCCACAATGGCTTCCTTAGTTCTGCAGAAGAAATGCACTCTGTTTTCTGCCTGTACTGGCTAAAGCAGAGAACCCCTTTAAGCTCTCCTTACTCATCGTAACGCTGCCTTTTCCCACTCTGCTCTCTACTGCACAGCCTTCAGCACGGCCAGGAAGCCCAAAGTCACTGCTCCGTCTGTCTCTAAGGAGAAATTACATCTCCCCAGCATCACGTCAAGGCCCTCTAAGCCCCACTGGGGCACCAGTCTCTTGCAGCAGGCGAGGGAGTCATCTGTTAAGCTGAAATGGTGGACATTAACTTTTTAGACTCATTTAAAATCTGAAGCCCAGAATTTTGTAAATTGAAACAAATGATCCTAATGCATGTCAAACCCCAGAAAACTCTGATGCCCAGGGGTCCCAGTAGACTGTGTCTCTGGCCTTCTCAGTGCTGGAGTTTAAGGTATACATGAACATAACCACCACAGGTTTTCTACAGGGTGCTGGGATCTCAACCCAGTTTCTTGTGCTTGGCTGCCCTTACCTGATGAGCAATCTCTCTGGCCCCAGCATTTCTGAGGAAGCTTACCTCCTGGGTGTTAGCTGGAAGCACCATATGCCCTTTATCCACTGAGTTAGATAAGGAGGGTGCCTGAGATGGTGAATGACTCAGTGGTGAGTTCACAGACAGACAAACGGACTCTGGAGGAGACCTGTAAATCTTGGCCCCTCCTGTGTTCAGCCAGCTTCTACCACCAGTTCAGTTGCTGGGTGGCAGTTGGAATTAAGACCCACTGCCATCAGGATTCACCTCCTGCTATATTTCCACAGATGACTTACCTAATAAGGAACAATCTAATTAATTAACTAATTTATTTATTTGTTCTTATTTTTGAGGCTCTCTTTGTTAGGATTGATACCAGTTCAGGACCCCAAGACCAACTTCTCAGCACAAAGCAGATTTATTTGCCCCAGAGGGACAGAGGGCAGGGAATAAGAGACAAAGACAAGAGATAGGATGAAGGAGAAGGAGGAGGGAACAAGGAAGAGGGGGCAGGGCTATTTGTCCCAGGGTGGGACAAAGGACTGCCTTTGGATGGAGAGAAGACAGATGGGGTACATAGGCAAATGGTGATTTGTAAAGGTACAAGGGGAAACCCCATTTTAGGATGAGGAGTTTAATTGGGCATGTTAATTAGGATAGCCACAGGGGATTTTGATTGCTGGACTTCAATACTGTGATAGCTGAACCTTGGTAGTCAGCCTAAGGAGGAGGAAGTGGCCAATAAGAGAACAGACCTTGGTGGCTAGCTTTAGGAATGTAATCTGTTTTTAGCAAGGCAGAGGGAATAGGGGGAAAAGGGCAAGGCCTGCCAGAGCCATGCTTGCCACGCTTGGGCTGGCCAGAGTCCCTTCACTCACGGTGTAGCTCAGGTTGGCCTGGAATTCCTGCTTCAACTCCCCCAGTGCTGGGATGCCAGGCCTAGATCACCACATAGCCTGTCCTATAAGGAGCAATTCAGATATGTCTCTGCTAATACAGAGTCCTGCTACCCTTTCTTACCCAGAGGCCTTTTTACCCATGCCCTTCTCTCAGCATGATAAGCTGTCACTCTGACAAAGTCATAATTCAAAGGCCTTCTTGCTTCCTTCACATACCAACCCTGACACCTGTAAATGTGCAGCTGCTGAGTCAGAGTGAATCGGCAAAACAGAGGGGGTTGCTGAGGAAGCAAAGAAAGACACTTGAAAGAGGAAAGTTCCTTCAAAAGCCTCATTGAAATGCCTGGCCTGTTTTTATTTTTAAAAGCTTTCCTACAGAAGGTGCAGGGGGTTAGGTAGGTTCTGGGGCTGGCCAGCTTTGAGAATGTCCCCCCCCCCCCGCCCAGCTTTTTGGAATGAGGTTGATGCTTGCGGATGTTCATGTTGTATGTTCAGAAATCTGTCTTTCTTGGCCTAAGTGTGCATTACTGTTCTATTGCTGTGGAAAGACTCCATGATCAAGGCAACACATAGGAGAAAGGATTTGTTGGGGCTCATAGTTCAGAGGGTTAGAGCCCACGACTGTCACAGTGGGGGGCGAGGCAGCAGGCAAGCATGGTGTCAGAGCAGTGGCCGAGAGCTTCCGCCTTGGTCCACAGGTAGGAGGCAGAGAGAGCTAACTGGCCTGACATGGGCTTTAGAAACCTCCATGCCCACCTCCTCCAACAAGGCCACACCTCCTAATTCTTCCTAAACACTCCACCAAACTGGGGACCAAGCATTCAAACGGGGCCACCACAGTGGGTACCAGAAAATCAGTGGTTACCAAATGTCAACCGGAGACAGTGGTTCTTGAGTTCCAAGTGGAGGTAAGCAAAGGGAAGTGAGCTTTACTTAGGGTCACTAAGGAAAAGTGAGAGAAATTCCTGTGTGTGTGTGTGTGTGTGCATATGTGATATAGATATAGATAGGTAGATAGATAGATATAGATAGACAGACATGGAGAGAGAGACAGAGAGAGAGCACTTGGCTAAATAAGCCTGACCAACTCCACGATGGGCTTCATTTTCTTGCTAGACAGAACAGGCCTAAGAGTTACAGGAAAATAAAACAGAAAAGGGCAACCAATCAGAAACAGCCAAGACATTTGGCCTGAGGAAGATAAGATTGCTAAACTACAGGTTCAAAAGCACCTCAGTCCTGACCAGAGTCTTATAGCTCCTATGGACACCAGCCAATCCCAATCAGAGTCACGTAGCCTCCACGGGCATCAGCCAATCCCAATGGCGGTGACACAGCCACAGTAAGAATTCCCCCCAATCCCCGTCTGTCTTTAAAAGGGGCCTTTGAGGTCCCCTCATGGTCCCCGCCATGTTGTGAAGGTGGTGGGCCCCGCATGCTGGACTTCTGCAAAATAAATGCCCTTTGTTGCTTGCATGCTACTCGATTCTGAGTCTGGGATTATTCTTTTCTCGTATCCCGGACCCTCACATGTGTACTGATTTAATTTCTGTTGCATTGGTTAGTTCTCTGGGCTGTCATGGGTGGAACCAATAAGGATTCCTCCCACCCTCAACTCTATGGGTCCTTTGCAAGTCTCTGCCTTCCCCCTTATTAGCTGATGACCTTGACTGTCTGATAGCCCTTAGCCTGCTAGCCATTGGTCTTTCAGGTGTCTTGGTGGCTGTTAACTAAACTATGCTTTCACTGTTATCATATTTACACGAGCAGCTTGTATCACAGCTGCCAAGATGAATCTGTGGTCTTTCTTTTACCTCATGGTTGGGGCTGTATGTAGTCTTGTGTATGGGGTGGTCTCTTTTCTAAACTGGGTGGACGTTTCTGGTTAGAAGGCATTCTTATCTAATAGTAGGTCGATAGTGTAATAGTAGACGACTTTGTCATAGGAAAGGGCAAGCATGCCTTACCTGTGTTCTGTAAGGAATGTGGTGGGGTTGGGGCTGTAGGGGCGACAGCTGGCCTTCGGACACTGGATCAGAGGTCTGTCCTTCCTAGCATCTTATCTGCTTGCTGTCTCTTAGTTGCTAGCCCTCTTATTGATCTTCCTTGGTGTTCCCGAATTCATTGTTTTAACCCAAACCTTCCTATTAATCCTGTATCTCTGATCCGTTTTCACTGTAATATCTGTTATCAGAATGTCTTTTTTTTTTTTTTTCTGTTCTCAGCCTGTGCCCCATGGGCAGTGCTAGACAGCTGGTGGTGTCTGTGGGCGGACCCAGGGCTATTTTCCTCCACATGTGCAGCAGACATGGAGCCAGAGGGTGCTGGCAAACCGGAATCACCCCGGCAAGGAGCAACCTGCCGCCAGGGCTCCGCGCCCTGTGGAGGAACGTAGAGCACGCATAATCACGGCAGTGCCCGGTGTCTTCAGCTTTTCTCGGGCTTTTACCATTTTCTCCTTCAAGCCTCCTGACTCCTAAAACATTCTGGCATCAGACAAATCAGGGCTAATGTACCAGAGGCTATACTGGTTTCAAAACTCGAAGTTCCTCGGTCTACAAAGTATCTTAAGTCCTGGCCAAGTGGCACACTTGCTCCCCCTACTGGCCATACTTCCCCCTGTAGTGAAGACCTTTTCAGTTACTCTCCTGGGTGTGGAATCGAAGGCCCCTGGTGACATAACAGTGAATGCCCACCATCTTTCTATGTGGGAATGGGGGTTGTGATCAGAGAGTAGAGACAGTCTTTTTTTTCCTATGTAGACATACAGGGGAGGAAATACAGGGGAGTCCACAGGTAAGCATCATCAACTGTATTCATAAAGGTAACTGGTACAGAAGTTTTCCCAGGGATCTCCATAAAGAGGGTGTAGAGTGTAGCTGTTTAGATGGTTAGAAAGAGGCTAAAGTTGCTTCCATGTTTGTTTGCCCCGTCAGTGGGAACAATTAGCTGCTGATAGCACAGTCAGGAGTTTTTTGTATTTGGTCCACTAAGTTGAACATATCTACTGACAGTTTGCAGTGGTGGTTATCATGGGGCACACCACGCTTTGTCATTGTGCCATGGGAGCTTTTCGGGGTTCAGATGGTGCTGCTGGTGGGAGGAGGGTGTGGTCACGGGGTGGGGGGGGGAGAGGAGGTGCTAATGAGCAGGTAGAATGGGACTCCAGGTGTTCCAAGGCGAAACAATACTACGAGTCAGACGGCAGCAAAGAGTAGGGACCCCCGGCAGTCAGAGGATTGTCTCCAAAAGATGATAATGAAAGACAGGCAAGGTGGCATATGACGGCTGTTCATTTCAGACAGACTGGATTTGAAGTCACTGTGGAGACAGACCTCTGGGCTTCTCTTTGAAGCTGTCTCCTGAGAGGCTAAGCTGAGGAGGAAAGCCCCATCGCGGCTGTGTGTGGCACCATCCCATGGGCTGCGGCTCAAGGGTGTTAAAGGATGAAGCCTGACAAGCAAGCTGAGCACCAGAAGCCGTCCCCCTCTGCTCCTTGACTGTGGAGGTGGTGTGGGCGGGTCCAGGAGCAACTCCTGCTTGCAATGGGAAGAGGGACCCACTTCTTGGGGATAAAGATGGAGAAACACAGAGTAATCTGCCCTAGTACTCTAGGCTCTGCCTTTCCATGAGCACACATGGAGCTACAGTCAATTCTTGCCCGATCTCAATGGCCTCCAACTACCCCCTTACTCACCCCAAATCTTAGCACCAAAGTTTTTATCTTCTTGATTGCTTCTGGGAGTTGGGGTATTCCCAGTGACGCGGTCCCAGCTTCACGCAGTGAAGTGGTGGGCCTCAGTGTCCATGGTCCTCTCTCCTTGGGTTCTGGAGCATTGTCCAGACCTGGCTAGTTTTATGTCAGCTTGACATAAACTAGAGTTAGCTAAAGGGAGGGGACCTCAACTGAGAAAATGCCTCCACAAGATCCAGCTGTAAGGCATTTTCTTAAATAGTGACTGCTGGGGGAGGGCTCAGCCCATGGTGGGTGGGGCCATCCCTGGGCTGGTGGTCCTGGGCTCTAGAAGAGAGCAGGCTGGGCAGGCTATGGGAGGCAAACCAGTAAGCAGCACCCCGCCATGCATCAGCCCCTGCCTCCAGTTTCCTGCCCTGTTTGAGTTCCTGTCCTGACTGAACCCTTTTCTCCCCAACTTGTTTTTTGGTCATGGTGTTTCTTCCTGGCACTATGACTGAGGGTCTACCTAAGACACTGGCCCAAATCCTGGGTTGCTTTGGGTGCTCCAGTGGAGGGAGGTTAGGTTCAGGGCCCTCCCTCCAGCGGAGCCTTGTCACCTGAGGCCTGGTACTGTCTTGCCTGGAGTGTCTCTACACCTTTCACAAAGGTCATCCATCCAGACTGCTCTCCATTAAGGATTTCTTCAGCTTGAGCTGCAGGGAAAGATCTATACCATCTCCTCCATTCTCATTTCTCTTTTCTTCTAAGAGGCTTTCTTCTTCTTTCCTGCAGGAGCACAAAACACATCAGTGTGTTAGCCTCTGGGAGACCACAAGCTCCCGGATTCTTCCCGATGTGAAGCTGGATGTGGCTAGGAGGCTCTGTGTAGTGGCTCTTTGTTCCTCAAATGCAGCACCCAGGTCATTAACTCACCATAAGGAAAGTCCTTCAAAGTAGACTTTTGTGAATGATGCTTCTGAGGTGTTTAAAATGTCACAGCTAATTTTGAATAAGAAGATGTGGAAAAATACAGTCCCTGTGTCTGGAGTAATTTGGGGTATATCAAGAAACCTAATAAAGAATGGGGCAGTTGTGTGATGGTTCCAAAAGGGGCTGAGAAATTGCCCTCACTAGAAAAAGAGTTACATGCTGTGCTTTTCTCTTGTTCTCAGAGAAGATTTTATGGAAAAGGAAATGTTGAGAACTAGGTCCTTAGTTTTAGCTAACTGTCATAATTCTTCCATGTCTTTTCACTTAACCTATTATAGCTACTTACAAACTTACGAAACCACCAGAAGCAAGAACATGTCAGGGATGCAAACAAACAACAGTCAAACAAATGAAAACCCCTCAAAACGAAAAAAACCAAACCACCAACAACAACCTCCCCCCAACAACATCTTGGGCACTCCTCTGAGCACTAGAAAGCTGTGCCTCTCCAGCCTTAAAGACATGATGAGAAGAGAGAGAAGAAAGCATTCCTATAGCAACACTGCCCATTTCCCATTTTTCGGGTCCCCAGAGAGCAAAAGGTCCTCACTGTTTTTCTTGGTGAGGTTATGACTTTCCGCGTGTGCTCCAGGATTCGGCAGCACCTGTGGCCTCTAATGTGAGTCTGGGATTTGTCAATTTTTCACTTTCCTCACTAATACTGAGGAGTAGGGATTGAATTTAGAGCCTTTCATGTGCCAGGAAAACAGTCCAACACTAAGAAACATCCCAGCTCTTAAAGATTTTATTGTTATTTTTTTCTTGTGTGTGTGTGTCTTTGTGTACAGGCACATGTGTGCGGGTGCCAGCAGAGGTCAGAAGAGGGCATTGAGTGTCCTGGATCTGGAGTTACAGGTCATGAGCCAATTGGCATGGGTTCTGGGAAGCAAACTCGAGTCCTCTGCAAGTACTTCTCCATCCCCGCTCCATCCCCATTTCTGTAGTTTTTGTTTTGAGGCAAAGTCTCACTCAGTAGCTCAGGGTGGCCTTGAACTCATTCTATGGCTCAGGCAGGGCATGAACATACAAATTCTTGCCTCAGCCTCCCAAAGAGCTGAGAGGACAGGCTTGTGTCACCAGGGTCAGACATCACCTGTTATTCTTACTTGGCTTCAAGTGATGCTCGGATGACCACAGAGAACCCTGTCTTCCCTGGCTGAGCTGTCTGCTAATAAGACAGAGCTCACCTGGTCACTGCTGCCTCTCTCCTTTCCCCTTCTCTGCTGGGTCCAGATGCGTTAAGTGTAGCTCCCAGGGAACTATTCCCTTGTGCTTAAAATAGTATCAAAACTTCCATCTGACTTTCCCACAAACAGCGGTAACGGGGTGCTAATGTCTGCTAGCTTTAATCTTTACTCTGTGTGTATGATTGTTTGGCCTGCATGTGTATCTGTGCAGCACTTGCGTGCCTGGTGCCCACGGACACTAGAAGAAAGCATCAGATCTCCTGGAACGGCAGTTACAGACAGTAGCCACGTAGGTGCTTGGAACTGAACTCGGGTCTTCTGCAAGAGCTGTCAGTGTTCTGAGAAGCATGTCAGTCAGCTGGCTCTTGGATCTTACCTTCCCACTGCATAGCATGGGAATCAAATGTGTTCATTTCTTTACTTCAGAAAATTTTAGGGGAATTATTTAAAGACTTGAGTGGAAAGCTATGGGTGTGAGGGAATTTTTAAGAAGAAATCTGTTTAATGTGGATTGAGTAGGCTCTCGGGCGACTTGGATGAGACACAGAATGATAGTTAGGCTCTGGAGGCCTGTCTTTGAGGAATGGGCCATGACGGCTTTGCTAGTGACTCTCTACATCTGAGAGAATGATTCTTGGCCCAGCTCTGCTGTGAGTAATATCTGAATCTCACCTTGAAAGACTCCTTTTCAGTGAAAGGATCCTTTAAATTCCTCATGTAATTTCTTGTATTATTTTTGCTTCAATAGATTGAACACTCTCCTGCAGATGGAAAATCAATACATTAGTGTATGTTTCTTCATGAATTTAGCATTATCTGTATTTTTTTTCCCTTGCAGCCAAAACTCTTTGGAGTTTTATTCTGTATTCATCGTAACGCTGTGGATGGCTGGATGGTATTTCAATGAAGGTAATTATGAGAACATGTCAACTCATTCCAAAGATGACTGTGGTGTTTAAGCACAATTAAGGGGCAGATAGATGACCGTTTGGCTACTGATGCTGGAAATGACTTTAAATGTAAGAAGCAACACCTGTGTACATCCAAACTATAGGTGTGCTGACATGGCTTCAATGTGATTTAGTTCAAGAATTAGAAAGTAAACCCAAACACTAGCAGTTGGATATGGTGGTAAATACCTGAGATTTCAGCACTCAGGAGCCGGAGCCAGAGATGCACAGTGAGATTCTGCCTCAAAAAGAAAGAGTTGGTAAGGTAGCTCAGTGGGAGAATACTTGCTTGGCATGGGCAAGGCCAAGAGTGTGGGTCCAGGCATGCTCCGACTCCCCAACGTAAATGCCTTGGCTGAGACAGAGTTCATTCAAGGTCATGTGGCTATCGACCGCACACAACTTGAACAAGCAACACGCTAGACCCTCAGGGATAAAAATGACATGAACCTTGTCTTCAGATCTAATAATCTGATTTAGCTGCATGATCGGAACACAGAAAACAATTCCCTTTTGCAACAGCCATGCTTATGGGGCACTTACTAAGTGCCAGGTCATTCTTTTGAAGCTCATAGACTTGGAGGATTTAAAACTTTCGTATGATACAGAGTCAATAATGGATTCTTCCTTTACATGTGAGGAAACTGAGGCACACAGATGCTAAGTAAGTTGTCCAACCTGATATTTGCCATTGTGGACCATCTTCCATTCAAGGACCTAGCAGGTCTATTGGTATTTGTCCCAACAACCTATGTCCCAAGGCTGCAGAAGGACATGGATGCCACATGTTTGCAAGCATGACCTTTCTGTTTGGCTGAAGTTTCCTTGGTGAGCTGGGAGCTTTGTGTGCCCGTGCATTTGGGTGTTGGACTTGCATGGATACCCTAACTAGAGAGATAGAATCCCCTTTGATTCTTGCTAACTGTAATGGTCCTACTTGGCTATGCATTTGATTGCTAAGATTTAAATAAACTAAAATCTAGCTGCTTCCAAGGAACCTTCATCAATCTCTTTCTTGCAATTTTTACTGTCAACCAAGGAATTTCAGATACAATGACCTTTAGAGAATGACTTTTTAACTTTACTCAACTCGTACTTCTGTTCCTTAATGGCACAAGTGAAAGTGGCTGTTCCTTTTGATCTAAGGGCATATTAACAACTAATAAGGAAAGTGCCTTTAGATAATGGGATTCTGGCTCTGTCTCTTGACCCTTCAGATTTTCCCATGATGGGCTGAATGAGGCTGACTGCCTAGAAGAAAAGGGTTCTTGGGTACCTTGCCATTCGTTTCTCTCCTGAAGTAAGTTGCCTACTAAGGTGCCTCTGGCTGTCCATTGGCTTTGGGTGAATAATTCAGTAGGTTGGGATAGTAATTCTCAACAGAGAGCATACCCAGAATCCTCAACATCCTCAGATGCCAGGCAGCTCTGCATCTCCTTGTTCTCATCTTTGGTGCCTTCCCCCTCAAATGGTGGCCCCCACCCCCTGGAGCCCTTTCTAGGAAGACAGAGCACCCCAGTTCCCCTCTGGCCCACATTGCTCCTCAGCTTTCCACAACACTTCCAAATATGCAATTTTCCTCTCCCCATTTCTTGTCTTCTTTATTGGTAGAAATTCTGGGGTCGGGGGGAGATGCTCAGGCCTTACAGGGCCAGCCATACTTAAGTTCTGACCCCAGCCTCTGGTGCAAAGGCAAATGATTCTGTAACCCAGGGACAAGAAGGGAGGAGGGAGACAGGCTCTAGCCAATGAGCTACAAGTTCAACAAAAGACCCTGGCTCAAAAGCGGGGGGTGGGGGGATGATAGTGAGTGAAAAAGATGCCTGACATCAATCTCTGGTTTCCATATGTGCGTACATGTAAGCACACCCATGTGCACACATGGACATGTACATCATGCAACACACTCACTTCTCATACAAAGGATCTGTTATGGATAGACAAGAATTATCTCTTTCCATACAAAGGATTAGCTATGGGTAGACTCTTTGTTTTATCATCTTGGGGTGCTGAGGATCAAACCCAAAGAAGCAAGCCTATTGCCCAAGCACTCTATTGAGCTACAGCCCCAGTCCTAGAATAACTTCATAAAGGCAGGTAACTGCTAACCAAACCCTTAGAAAAACACCTGGAATATGCTGGAAATTAAAAAAAGGAAAAGCTTGCTGATGGAAGCCAGTAAAATGGTGAATTTCACTTTATCCGGTGTGTCACAGTCCCAGACAGAGGCTCTGCAAACCTTTAATGCAATTCCTCGTGGTTTTTGGTGATTCCCCAACTGTAAAATTATTTTTGCTGCTTCTTTGTAAGAGTGTTTTTTTTTCCCCCACCGCTATGGGTTGTAGTGTAAATATTCGTGGCTTCTGATGGTCTTAGGCGACCCCTGGAGGGGTATCATTCAATCCCAGAGGAGTCTCCACCCATAGGTTGAGAACCAGCCAGTGCTCTAGACATTCAGTTTGCATCTGTGGGGTGCTGAGGAAGGGGTTTCCTTTAGAGATGTCAATGATTTGACTGGTCAGGGTGCTGGTACTTCATACTGTGCGCTGCATATTTGGGGGATAAAACTTAAATGCAGAACGTATACAGATCTTAGTCACTCAGTGAAGTTTCACAGAAGAACATGCTTGTGGGAATCAATTTCTCATCAAGATATGTAATGTGGTCACCACTCAGGAAGTCTGCTCTTGCCTCCGCATCCACCCATTTTCGCTCCTTCCACTGCACAGACTTATCCAGTTGGTCTTACCCACTCTAGAGTTTCATGTGACTGGATAATACAGGGGACCCTGAGGGGCAGTGCTTCATCCCACAGCAAAGTGGGATTAGATTCGCTGTGTTGCTGCAAATACATATCTTTTCACTCTCTGGGAGTGGCAGTGATCTGAATGCCTATATCGTTTGTTTCAATGCTAAGTCTCTCAATGCTAAACTTCCAGACTATTCCATCTTTTATTTACTATGAACATGTAATTCATAGTTGTGATGACCAATCATAGTTCTCAAGAATGCTCTGGAATAGGTCTTTTGATGGACACTTGTCTTCCTGTTTCTAGAGTAAATATGTAGGAATAGAATAGCTGGGTTACAAGATATTTTACTTTTACAAGAACTTTCCAGAATTTTCCCTAAAGGGGCTGTGTCATTTTGTGTCCTACCAATGAAGGGTGTGGATTCCAGTTGAACTATACTCTTACCATTTTTTTGTTGGTATTTAAAATTCTGGGCATGGTGGCATTCAGGAGGCAGCATTCAGGAGGCAGAGGCAGATGGATCTCTGAGTTCAAGGCTGGTCTTATTTACAAAGTTCTAGGAAAGCCAGGGCTACATAGAGAGACCCTGTCTCAAAAATATATATATAAATAAAAATAAAAAACAAAAATAAAGTTCTAGCCATTCTTCTGGGTACTTAAAGGTGACATCTTACTGTAGTTTAAGAACATTTAAAAGGAATTACTCTTTACTCATTACTGTTGCTCATGTGTGCCCATGCTATGTGTGTGTTAAAGCGTGTGCCACGGAGCCCACATGGAGAGCTAACCTTGTGGAGTCTGTTCTCTCCTCCCTCTATTATTGGCTTCTGGAGGTTGAATTCAGTAGCCAGGCTTGAGCTGGAAACTGGCCTCTACCCACTTACTGGCTCTTACTGCAGTCTTAACTAGTGGTTTGCTGGCCTTGAATTGGGTTGGAACATTTTTCATGCGATTCCAGGCACACTTATTGTCTTGTGGGAATGTGTACTTCTGTAAATATGTAAACATACTTTATTTATTTAGACAAGTTGTCTTTCGGGCTGGAGAGATAGCTCAGAGGCTAGGAGCACTGGCTGCTCTTCTAAAAGTCCTGAGTTCAATTCCCGGCAACCACATGGTGGCTCATAACCATCTATAATGAGATCTGGTGCCCTCTTCTGGCCTGCAGGTGTACATGAAGGTAGAACACAGCCTACATAATAAACAAACAAACAAATCTTTAAAAAAAGTTGTCTTTCTGGCTGACTCTTTGACCCTCCCCCATATAAGCCAGGGAGTGACAGACTGGCTAGATCCCG
>CM053766.1:27984210-28045240 GCA_028658305.1 Pachyuromys duprasi | reverse complement strand
GTGCCACCACCAGCCGGCAGCACATGAACTCCTAATCCCAGCGAGAATTTTGCCTTGTGTCTAGAGAGCGGTTAGGTAGTTAACTGCCATGCAGGGACCAGTTAACCTCCGGGGCTTGGCAGCCCCTTTACTTTTCATGATGAGCTAAATATCTCAAGTGGCCTATCATGAAAGTTCTGAGCAGTTCCAACAACGCGCAGTCTTTGAAAGGACTCCACAGTCCTCGCCACAGCCCAGTTTGCCACCTTTCTCCTTCCTGTTCACCCTGCAGGATTATTGGTTTCCGGCTGAGCCTGGGGATTTTGGTCTTGTTGACTGTCCTAGCTGTCCTGGGGGTAGCAAGCAGATTCCTGGATGAATACCTGGACATTCATGTTGGCAAGAAACTGAGGCAAACCTTCTAAGGTTCTCTCTTCCCTTTCATGCTTGTAGAAACGTGATGTCATGTGTTAAATAAAACTTTTAGAACTTTTCTTTTGTTTGTCTTGCTGTGGCTCTGTGGAAACACTCTGTTTGCAGGCCCAGGGTCTGCTTGGAGATGTGAGTTTCCCCGATGTGGGCCCAGCACTGGTGTGTCAGTGCTGGGTTCTTGCTTTAGAATTCGTGAAGGGGTGCATGTGTGATTGTTTTAGTTAGGATGAAGCCCAAGCCACATGCTGGCACTTATGTGGAAACATCACTGCAGCCTCTGACTTCTGTCCTGATGAAGAGTCCCAGGCAGAAACAGCTCAGGTGGATGGCGCCTCAGCACTGGCTACAACTGAGCAACAAATGCCAGGAGATGTCAAGCACACGCAATAGCCGGAGAAGAGAGTCATCAACTAACCACATGGGACAAATCCAGCTGCTTAAAGAACAACAGGAAAAGAAAAACACTGCCCCATTTTAAGGACCCCCCAAGGGATTATTCATGCTCACCCCTCCGCAGGCAGAGGACTTTGGGTCCTGCTCACAGAGGTAGAATCTAATCTGGCTTCCACAGCACATCTGTATCTTGTGGGGCTTGTGGCATAACTGAGGACAGGATGGAAGCTGGGTGGGTGTCCTGTCTTGGTGAGCAGTTAGTGCCTGGCAACATTCATTTGCTATTTCAATTTTTTACAAAATCATTGGGCGTGATTCTGGCGTACAGCCTCTAAGGCCTCCAGGTTTATCCACTATGCCCTCTGGGAGGCAGGTGCAGACACCTTCCAGACGCTCTTTATGTTACTGGGATATGAATAATAGAAAAGAAAATAAGAAATAACAGTGATTCCAGGGTGGCAAGAGGAGCTGACAGCCTCCTGAAAAGCACTGGACACCCCAAGGCATACTGGGAAAGGGGACGTTTGGACTTGTCTAGTTCCACGATTGCTAGGTGATTGACTTTGGATGAGGTACCCCTCAATAGGAAGATGTATGGCAGAAACTGAGCACGCCAGAGCCATAAGACCATTGTCTGCTCTGCCCTGTCACCTGCTCGGCACAGCACAGGACCCCAGCCCTCTGTAGCTCTGATTTTTTTTCTCTATAGCATGTTTACCACATCCACATGTCACTCGGAAGAAGAAGAAAAAAAAGTTCCAAATGTTTAAGATCATAAAATAACTTTTATTTTGATTTAGTGATGTGCATGCTCAATGCACAGACACACACACTGATGGTTAAATTATGTGGAAACAGGCAAAGGGCACGCCAGGCTTTCAAAGCTCTGCATCTCCAGCTACTACCATGGAGTTAGTTTTCGCTCTAACCCAGTGCCACCAGGAAAGCGCTTTCAGATTTTAATTACTATTAAGTTGGGCTATCAGACCCTGGGTGGAGCTGGCCTCCTCCAGAGTGGATTTCATTCTGCCTGACCAAAGAGATGTTATTTTTGAGACAGGGCGTCCTTGATTTCGTGATCCTTCTGCCTCAACCTCCCCAGCACCCAGGCAAGTAGTCTCTGCTTGGTCTGACAGTTGTATGGATATATCTTTATTAGTAAACCTGACAAAGTTTTACCTAGAAGTCATTACCTGGAAACAATGTCATGGGAAGAGGGACCGAGAACTTCCGTTTGTTGACTAGTGAGGCCTTAGATGGCACAAAGACCAAGGGGCAGAGAGATCCTTCATAAAGTTCTGAGTAAGGAGAAGGGGCAGCCGTGGAAGACTTTGTGAGACAGCAACAACTTGGATAAGGAGTAAGAACCAGACACTACCAGCCAGGTGCAGTGGTACACACCTGTAATCCCAGCACTCCAGGAGACAGAGGCAGGAGGATCGCTCTGGGTTCGAGGCCAGTCTGGTCTACAAATCGAGCTCAGGACAGCCAAGGCCACACAGAGAAACCCTGTCTCTGAGAAAACAAACCAACCTAGAAACTACGAGGGGTCGCATGTTGGGTGTTGTGGTATGTTAATGACAGTGTGGGTAGGGCAGAGCATGCTCTCTGCATGTTGAGGTGCATGTTGAGGTGCTGAGGGGGACGTGGTCATAGGCACAGGATTTGCTCTGAAATGACTCCCAAATTATGTGTAAGAAGTACTGACAGCAAAGTAGTAAGCACAATTAGCCTGAGTTGATGACAGGAGATCCTCTTTCTGCTTCCCTGATGCTTTGGAAGTGTTTGAAGTTTTAAACTCTTAAAGTGAAGTTGAAACAAACGAACGGATTGGGGTTTCCACAGCTGGAAAGTTTCTTTTGTTCTGTGTTACAGAAGTGATGGGGACATGGTGGCTTTGCTGGACCCATCAGTGCTGGTCTGCCTGACGGCCTGTGCATGGGCGGGGCATGAGGGCCCCCTGACTAGGTGGAAGCTGCAGTAATTCCTGCCACTTGTTACTAGACGTGATATGGGTACCCGTGGCAGCTGGGCCGTAGAAGCAGAGTAAGTGCCTCATTGCCCTTTGAACTGAACAACAGCCACAAAAGGAAGACGATAAAATGAAGACAAAAAAAAAATAAAAAAGAAACCGAGAAGACACGGGTCACATAGAGTCTGTTCCTTCCAAGAAAACCTTCTCCTGCTTTGTTTCCACAGTTGGACATCAAAATATGTCTAAAGGTCCAAAAAATATCACATCATTTGTGTGTGTGTGTATGTCACCCCCCGCACCCCCATGTCTCAGAACTAGACTTTGAAACAACTCACCTGAGTCTGGGAACTTTCCTTAATCCATGAAGAAGTTACATGTGTCTCATATTCAAAGTGACTTCCTATCTAGAAGTGCTGCCTCCTTCCTCCCGTCACGGCACGCTGACAGCACCCAGAAGATCACACATGGGGCTCAGTTGTTTTTTTTTAAAACAGGGTTTTACTATGCCAACCAAGCTGGCCTTACACTCAAGACAGGGCCACCTGCTTCTGGGATGAAATCTGGGATTAAAGGTGTGCGCCACCATGCCCAGCAAGAGAACAGAGAGCTGGATTAGCGGGACAGTACTGCCTTGACGTGGATCTGAACCACACACCGGAAGGAGAAAGGTAGGCTCTAAGTGCCGGCACTATAGCTGCCATATCTACGGTGCAGGTGGCAGCGAGGAGTGGTTGCTGCCTCAGCAAGGGGGGTTGGATGGCATCCATGGCTTGCCACTGCCCCGGGTCAAATGATTTCGAAGCCCTGGACTCAGGAGATTACTTTTCACACTGGGTCTTGAGACACAAAATCTTAACAATCAGCTGGTGCCCCCGCTGTCTTGACTCACAGGTTCCATCAGTTCTTGGCTCGTTAGACTGGCGTCTACAGTCATCTTGTACAATCCTCTTAGGCACACGGTAGATGCCTGTGAAATGTTTACACATGAACTTCATACCACACATTCAGTTTTATCTTAATAAAAGTATAGATTTATTATTTTTTTTAAGAAGAAAGGTATTTCACTCATCCAGTGCCCAAGAGACTTTAGTGTGAATTTTAAAGCGAGGAGTCATTATTCTTCTCAGAGCTTCATGTTTTTACCCTGTTGTCAACTCCCTCTCTCATTCTCCCTCCAACCAAAACAGATTCAAGTTTACCATCCCGTTATCTGGCAGAGGCTGAGCTTGTATAAGGGCCAGCCTAATGTCAGGCTACTTTCTCCATAGAACTGTCAGCTAGTCTAGAAACACAGCCCGCTCTGGGTGGGCTGGCCTCTTCTTTCACAGTCAAGTTCATTTTTTCTCTTGGCTTATGTATATTAAAACTCACCTTTGTTTTGGAACCGTCTCTACTGATGACTTTTTCGGTGGCCTATTTTCCTGCCTAACTCAGAGTTTTGAAACATGGCATTTTGCTGTGTTTTAAGTATACTGAGGTGCCGTAGGGCAGGTCTTCTCAAAGTGGAGAAATGGACTCCAATGTATGGGTATATTAATGAAGGGCTTGAAGGAAGAGGAAAAGAAAAAGAGTGGGGGCAGCAGAATGGGAGGAAACCAAGGAGGGGGGCACGTGTAAGCCCTCGCCTCTTCCCGATCCTGCAGTGAGCTTACAGCATCACTCAACCTCAGAGTTTGTCCAAGACAAATGAACCGGCCTTTTATTATCCTGCAGCAGTGAGTTATTGGCTAGTGTTGCCGGAGAAGTACAGACCTGAGGCATGTCCAGCTCAGGGTGGGCACAGCGAAAGCTGGCTCGGGCTTTGCTTTGATGCAGCGTGGGTGGGCTGGCGGAGCCGAGGAACACCAGGAAGTGGAGATGTCAGAAGTGCAGCTGTAGGGGGCAAGACTACTGAAATGTTTCTCCCTAACACATTCTTGCATTTTTCCCCCATCAAATTTTCACTACCCATTTTCTTTTCGTAATATTTTTATGCGTTTATTTGTATGTGTTTGTGTATGTGGATGTGCACATGGGCCATGGTGCTCATACAGGGGTCAAAGGACGACTTGTGGGTTGAATCCTCTCCTTCCACCATGTTGGTTCAGCGTGCTTGGTGGCAAAGGGCCTTTACCCAAAGAGCCATTGTGCTGGCTCTGCTGTCTTCTGGATGCTCTGGCTGAGCCACTTTTGAATTGTTCTGTTCTTGGATCTAAACAGAGTTCTTTGTGTTAGACCTTCTCCCTCCCTCTTGCCACATCCCTCAGGACGTGCTAGTAAATTCAGAGTCTCTGCTGTGTGGCTGAATTTAAAAGGCTGAGAGCAGTTGATATCTACTGTTAAGTAATTGTTTAAGTCTTGACATGACAATTCTGACAAAGGACTCTGCAGTTAGTCCACTAAAGCCCAGGGGTGAGAGATCTGCCTAACCGACCCTGGGACACAGACAGAGAGGACCCTAACATGAGCTATGCTATGGACTTATTCTTATAGTGACATTTTATTCCCGTTGGCTGATTTCTCTTTAGTAGTGGTGTGTCAACTTTGCTTCTCTTCTACATCAGAGTTGTGTACATTCCTTAAAGGAAATAAGCAATGCTCGATGTACAAAGTAAAAACAGAAAACTAGAAAAATCTGAATAAAATGGAGGAATTTGCCGTAAGTCATACAGTATAAATCAGTAATTAGGTCATCTGAAGTGTAACATCACCTCTTCGGTGATGAGTTAGGGAGGAAATAAAAATACTCTATTTTAAACAAACATTATATATATATATATATTTTATATGTATACTTTTTACATAAGTAGACCCAGTGATATCTGTAGCATTGTAAAAACTTATGTACAAATAACTTTTTTTAGACATTACATATACATCAGCACCGTAGGAAAAACAAAACAAAACGACCTCATTAAGACCTACCACGCTATCAGTTGGTCCTCTGACTGAGCACTTGCGGGAGGCCTTTCAAACACAGTGAGCCCCCTGTCTCCACCTCCAGTTTGTCATCATTGCTTAGACTATTTCTTCCCTGTACCTGGCAGGAAGGGGTGATACATCTGTACTCTATGTTTTCTCACTTTGCTATTTTATTTGCTTTTTTTTTTTTTTTTGGTTTTCACGTGTTTCCACTCAGCTGCCCCTCGTGGCAGTAAACCTCCTCACTGTGGGAGCTCACAGTCCCCTGCCACCTCTTTGGAGAGGCACATGGCTTCTCGCCCCAGGGCCTCCGGGTTTACTTCCGGTCTGAGCGGGTCTGGAACTCGCGGTACGGGGAACAAATCAAGGGCTAGCCTCTCCCTGGACCGTCTTGGGTACAGCTGCTGAAGTCCCCGCGGGACAGGCTCCAGTCTTCTGCAGTAAAATGTGTGTGAAGACAGTTTGTAGGGTGGTTGTGTGTGTGCATGTGTGTGGTTAGGAGGAAGTAAACCCCATGGACAGATGCCACATGACCTCCAAGATGGAGCTGTGGGAGGGGAGAGACAAGGCTTGTGACCGCGGAGGCTGTTCATTCCGTAGTTTTCACTTCGGGCCGCGAGAACGGCTGCACGGCCTCTGAAGCAGATTGCCTTTAGGAGAGGGGTCACACCTCCTTCTCGTCAGCATCCAAACTGGGAAGGTGGGGTTATGATTTCTCATCTCTTCCGTCTCTAGCATTCGATGTTTGTCTTTCTGATGATGGCGTTGAGAAGAAAGATGGATTCTGGAGTGCCAGCGCCATCGGAAAGAACCGGGGATCTGCAGGCCGGTTCCCTGGCGGAACGGGAAGTGTGGGCGTGGCTCTTATGAACCTGCAGCTTTGATCAGTGCAGTCCACCCTGCCTTTCCACATGGTGGGAGAAGATCCTAGTGTTGGCCTGGCATGCCGGGCGCTGTCTATATTCTTCTCGCATTTACTTGGACTCTGCCCCAGAGCTTTACTTCCCGGATGGTCTGTGGGGAAGAGGCAGGCTGGCAGAGGGGCCAGGAGGAGCACAGACAGTGGTGAGGGCAGAAGAGGCCGGCCGGCAGACACTGAATTCAGCAGGGGGCTTTCCACCCTACGGCCATAGGCTGAAGAAAACCAGCTAGATGTGTCCAACTGGATGAGGATTCCAGGATCCAGCTCAATCTGGCCACCACAGCCACCTGCAGATGCTGACTGATGGTCAGTGCTTCTCGCTGGGCCCTTCTAAAGCAGAGTTGGCTGTCTCGGTGAGGCGGCTGGCAGCAACGCCTCACCATTCCTGAGGATCATCGCTGGGCAGGGCCTGAAGGAGCCTGGCTTGTCTCCCCAGGGCCAGCACGAGGGAGTTCCTGACTCCCACTCCACTAACATGTCTGGAAGTATACACCTCTCTCCAGCCAGCATCTAGAGCATTCCGACCTGTGCACAGGGCCTGCGTCTGCATCCTCTGCTGGACTTTTTTTTTCTTTTCCCTGGCCGAAGCTCCATCTCTTGTCTCCAAAGCTGAGGTCTCAAGACCTGTGGCAGGAAGGCCTAAGGGTACCTCATCTCAGGCCATAGTCCCTCTGGGCCGTAACAGCTCTTTCTGGACCAGAAGATCCCTGCGGTGCTTAGCAGAGGGGCTTCCTGCCTTGACTTCCTCACATGCTTGCCACATCCCTTCTCGGCAAGCGGGTGTCTGCATGGACTCTCTGCTTGATCGCTCTGTGGAAGCCAGGTGGAACAATGCCCCACGGAGCTGGGGATGGACACCTGGACCTTCTACTGTCAGCCGGATGTTGTCTTCTCAGTTTACGTGGGTCAAAAAAAAACAAAAGACAAGGATGGGTCACCATCCTGTTTCTCTTTCACTTTGTGAGGCTCTTGGGCACCTCCTGACTAGGGGTTACCAAACAGTTCATCGAGCTCTTGCATCCACTCATCCCCCGGGCCACTCTTGATGATGGAGTCCACGAGGTCTGTACTGTCTGGGAGGCCAGGGAAGGCTGCCCCGGAACCCTCACCGCTATAATTGTATGACATGTCCTGAGCAGGGTTCCGCTCATAGGCCTGGCCCTGGCTGCCTGCAGCAAAGCTGCCACCCGCTATTTGCTGCTGTGCCGGGGGCTGGCTGAATGCCGGCATGCCAGGGACACCCTGGCCCAGTCCCGACATGACCAGTGGCCTCACCTGGCTGGCACCTTGCTGTCCTGCCAGCGGCGGCATCATCTGCCGCCCCATAGCCGCTGGGTTGAGGGTTCTCACTGTGCCAGCATTAACGTCCATGACTGACTGGCTCAGGCCCTGTGGGAAGTGTTGCTTGGTCAGTCTTGGCTGACCAGCTTGAAGTGGGTAGCTGGCGCCATTGTTGAACGGTCCCAACTCTCCACTAGTCCTCCCAGGCACTCCCTGCAAGCTCCTCTGCTGCCAGCTTTGCGCTCCTTGCTGGACGGTTCCCATGACGCTCTGAAGCCTGGGTGTGCCTTGGGGCCTGGGCAAAGCCTGGCCCACGGGTCCTTTCAGCTGCTGGTGCTGCTGGGGAAGAGCCGAGTTCACCAGCATGCTTTGACCAAAGCCACTCACCATGCCTACCCCTTGACTAGAGGCCGGCTGCCTGGGTCCCTGGGCTTGGTTGTGTGGGATGCCCATGGCGCTTTGGTTGGAGTGTTGCAGCATTTGGGTCATTCCTGTGTTCATGCTGTACATTCCCGGTTGGCTGGTTGGAGGGGCACTGTAAGGAGCCAGTCCTATCTCCGACTGAGCTGCTGCTGTGGCCATTGTCCCTGGGTTCTGGGAAGGTCCCATTCCCATCATGCCTGCATTCTGTGCTATCAACCTTGACGTTCGCATGCTCTGGAGGGCTGCCTGGTTTCTCACGGCTGCCATGTCCTGGGGTGAACCTACAGAAAGAGAAAGGACAGCCATCACCCACTGCTCTCCACATGGATATGTAAGATGTTGCCGGAATCTTCCTTGGGAATGACAATCCTGCATATAAAAGGATCTACTGCAGTAATAAATCTCCATAAAAAGGTCATTACTTCTAATGATTTTAACACATGCGTTGTGAAAATTTTGCAAAGCACTGAAAAGTACAACGTCAAAAATTAAAGTCACCCAAATCCCAGCTTCCAGAGACGATCCCTGCCAACTCTTATTTATATTTAAATAGACACAGAAAATTGAGGTCATGCCCTGGTGTTCTATTTCTTCACATTTCAGATGCAAGTTATTTCCTTTTCTGGGTATTATGCCATCAAGTCAGTGGGATGCCATCTCTCTGGGCTAAGTTGAGTGTGGTGGTACATGCCAGTAAGCCTATCAACCAGGAGGACAGCGAGGCATGAAGACTGAGAGCTCAAGACCGGGTAGTGAACTCCAGGCTGGCCTGAAGTATACAGTGGGGTCCTATCTCAGAAAGGAGGCATAGGATGAAGAAGAGGAGAGGAGGAAGAATAAATGTATTCACTGCATATTTTCTTTGTGGAGTTCAGTTCAGTAGAGAATCCATTCAATGAACAGATTCAGCTTTTTTTTTTTTAAGGCTTGAGTAGGACTTGAGGTAAAAGGTCATTATCACTGCCTTCAAGCTATTTGACAGATGAGGCATATTTTAGATCCACCCTGTAGCTCTCCACGAGCTCTGGAGTCACTGCCAGTGCCTGCAGCTAGAAAAAGAAGCCATTCTGTCTCTTGTTGCTTGGCAGAGAACCCCATGCCTTTTGGTAGCAAAGCCCACCCTTTGGATTGGCAATCGCTCTGCACCTTCCCTCCTCTCCTCCCTTCCTCGGTCCTCTTCCCACGTCCCTTTTCCTCTTCTCTCCCCTCTGGATTAAGATGACTGTCTAGCCATGTAAACGAGACTGCTCCTGGGGCCAGCACGTAGCCTGTCCTTACAGCTTGTTCAACTAACCAAAACACTCTATAGCCTTGACAAAGGAAAGCAGTCTCGGTCTTGCTACTACACCCTGCCCTGGGCTGGCCAGAATGTCTCCATGACCACCAAGGATCAGCAGGCATAACAGAGGTCTTGCGGAAATCCTTTGTTGTTGCTCCTTTCGGTCGGCCAGGTGTTAGGTTCATCCATCACGACCCGGATATGGACACACGGAAGGAAATGCACTGTCCACAGACTTGCACACACTTTACAGCCGGGGGCCAGGGCCAGCAGGTACACAAGGGCCTCACCTTGGAACTGGTTGACCTGCTGCACTGGGTATGGATTCCGCTGCTGCTGGAGGTGCTGGCGGGGCAGGTGCGTCTGCTGTAACTGCTAGAACGACAGGAAGACAAGAGATGCCGGAGGTGAGGCAGGGAAAGCACACAGTTGACTGCTGCCAGCTTTGACAAGGCAGGACATTCGGTTTTTTCTCAGCAACTAAGTTTTGTGTGGATACAGGCAAGGGCTTCATAGAGGAAACTGAGTGGATTTTCACAAAGTGGAAACACCTAGGAAACTTGTCTCACCCTCAGAGCCAGAATCAGACACTGCTAGAAACAGCCACTCCTCTCCCTTGACCCAGAGCACCATCAACTTAACTGTGGACCACGCAGACTCCTTCTTGCTGCCGCTGAAAGGGGGTCATACAGTGTGTATTCTGTGCCTGGTTTCTTACATTTCCCATAAGACTGGTTCCTTCATGCCAAGGTGTATGCTTCATCTTCTCTACCAAGTAGTGTTCCATCCTATGGACATACCACCGTGTACTCATTCTACTAGAGACAGTCTTTTAGGGGGTTTCTAGTCTGGGGCTGTTGCGGACATCACGCCGTGACACGTCTTCTGATGACAGTTGCTTGTATATCTGGTGTTTCACTTGGTGGCTCATGCACCGAGTGAAGCGATTTTAAATTTGACGTTCCAACATTAGCCAAACTGTTTTCCTTGGCACTATGGGGACCTGGCTCAAAGGGACAAGCAACTTCTTTTTAATGACCTAAGTAGATAATGTAGGCATAAAGGACTCCTTAGGGACTATATATGTGTGTGTGTGTGTAAACATATGTATATGTGTGTGTGTATGTGCTAATCTTATTCCCATGAATTCACACTTCCTGTACAATACATGTCTACAAGTGAAATACTCTAAATTTGCTGTTCTGGAGCAATCATGGGGGATTCCTCCGATTCTGGGAGTCAGAGGGCTTGCCTTTTAGTCTTCGTTCTTTGACTCTCGGGGCTCCTGTGCCTCCCGCATCGTTACTAACCTGCTGGGCCGGCTGTTATGATCTTTATCATGTGCAAAAGAGAGACACAGGGGACAGAGAGAGAGCTGGAGCTTTGAGTTCTCGGTTGGCCATCAAGCAGTCATGTGACCTTCAAAGCCACTTAACCTCTTTCCTGCGGCTGCTGAATATTCATTCAGTACTTTTCCTCTGCGAGGGCCAAAAAGAACATGCAGCCAGATCCCTGCTCTTTAGAGTGTTCATTATAAAAATAAAACCCACCGGCTACTTCTTACCACATGAGTTTATTTCTATTTTCTCTCTCATGTTTGTTCCTGGGCAGGTCTGTAATTTTCTGTTTTTCTTTCTTTTCCTCCAAAAGGCCAGTCAGCGTTCTGGCATCCAAAGGAAAGAAACAAAAAAACAAAAGCAGCCTCTGCCCTGCTGACCCAACCTGCATGTCTACCGTGGGATTCTACAGAGAGAGACTAATCAATGCATAGACCATTATGAGTGTAGGCCAGAAACCGTGCGAACCTTTCAGGCAATAATGCAAGGATGTTATTGGGAGCAAGGTGAGCTTTTAAAAGTTTCTCCTGGCCTGGGGAGATAGCTGAGTCAGTAAAGTAATTAATTGCCTTAGAAGCATGAGGCCCTGAGTTTGAGTCCTACAGCCTAGGTACAAAACCAAACCAAACCAAACCAAACCAAACCAAACCAAACCAACCCAACCCAACCACCACAAAAAACCAAAACTGTCAGGCATAGTATCATTCCAATGCTGAGGAGGCAGAAGCAGGCAGCTCTCTGGCCAAGCAGTCCAGTCTACTTCAAAAGCTCCAAGTCAGTGAGACACCCTGTCTTAAAAAGCAAGGTGGACAGTGCCAGAACAATGCTGTCTGTGGTTGATCTATGATGCGCGCGCACACACACAGTTTCTCCTTGCCGAACTTCCCATACAGCATACAAGTTTAACAGCCCCCTTTCCAGGGAGGAGTAAGTCTGCAGTGTGCCTGGAGTCAGGATTCTCTACTTCCTAAGTTTGCGGTCTCAAACCACAGAAGTCCCTCCCCAGCTTCAGCGTTCCCGCCTGTGAGTGATGGGACTGTTTACCCGAGGCCTCAAATGGGAAGTTTCGTTCAACCTTTGTGAATGGATGAGAGTGTATGTACTTGTTGAGAATAAGGCGGCTGCCTGGGCTCCCGCCTGCTTTTAACCTTCTTGGCTCTGACTACCACATCAACTGAGTTTCTGAAGACAGGCAGGATCTCAGCTCTGTTTTCCTTCACATGGCCTTTCGGGGAAACACCCGTGTTTCTAATACATTGTTTCCAGAACTGCAAGTGCTAGGGCATGTTCAATGCTGCAGAGACTGTGAAAATTCACAGAGTCAGCGTGGTGCTGATGTGACAATCAATATTTACTCTCGGGGCTGGGGGTGCGGCCCAGTGGCAGAGCACTTTCCTAACGTGTGCTCGGCCCTGGGTTTCATCCGAGGCGCTGACAACAACAGAAAGCTCAGCAGAAAGCGGAGGGCACCCCTACCTCGGAGGTCCCTGGTCACCCCACTCTAGGCGGCACTCAGGGCACAGGCAGGTGAGACGTTGCACTGACACAGACGGCACACGGGCTGTAGCTTTTCTACAATCCCTGATGCTGTCGTGTGCCCTACAAGCCGTTTCCATACACATTCGTGCAGAGCACAGTTTCCTAAGGACTTCGCATACTTTATCTCAAGCAATCTTTAAGATGCGTAAATTATGCTAACCTAACCTGCTAGGTGAAGACAGACTGGTTCTTTAAAATGTGTGTGTGTGTTGCGTGCCAAGGGTGCAGACAACCTCTGGTGTTTGTCCTCACCTTCTGCCTTGTTTGGGGTAGGGTCTCTGGCTTGCCTCTGTGTATGCCAGCGGGCCTAGAAGCTTTGGAGATTGCCCTGTATTCTCCCATCTCATCGTAGGAGCGCTATGACTACCGCCCCCGCCATTAGAAACATGAAGATGCTTATAGAGCAAGCACTTTACCCGCTCGTCAGCCTTTCATGATTTACTTATTTGTTCAAAATCACATTGGAAGTGAAAGGGCAGATAAACCCCGGCCCTGAGACAGGTGATTTCAACTTGGTCCCTCATAATCTGTACAAACAGTTGCTAGGGCAACTCAGACAGTTTCCTGTTTCCTCCATGTTTTCCAGGTTAGTCCCATCTCACCATGATTCTGAGGGGTTTCTGTGTTGTCTACGAGTCCAGGTGCATGGGTTCGGCACACCTCTTCCTGTAATCTCCCACCTCCCTTTTCGTTCCTCAGGGCTCGGCTGGCCAGGCCGTGGTGTGGCACAAGAGCACAGCCCCGGGAGGGCAATGATGGGCTCTGACTGGGTACTCTGACTCCTTCTGTGCCTTGGTTGCAGCCCATGTACCAGACATGATTTCTCAGGGCACCGGGCACACCTGAAAATGTCCCGGGCTTGGCCGGGGAGAGATTTACAAAGCCCAGAGCCCCTTAGCAGCTCCATTCATCACTGCTGGAGACGTAGTAGCACAGCTCCTTGCCACACACCTTATGCAGGGTGAGAGGGATGGAGGTTTGTTTGTACAATAGCTGCCAGGTGGCTGGCTGACCTTGGTAAGAAGGAAGATAATTACGTGGCTGTTGAGGAACAAAAGCAAAACCGAGGGACACAAGCAAGCCATGCTCAGCAGTTTGCTGTCCCTCTTTGCAGGGTGACTGGTGTTATTTGTTGTTTTTGGTGCACAGGGGCCTTGATGTGCCTGGAGCCGCCTCGGTACCTTGACGAGGAAATTTCAGAATTCTAATTCTATTAGGAACAAGTGCGAACAAAAGCCAAGGCTTTGCTGCTTCGGTGTTAGAGGCCCATCTGTGACACAGGGCCTGCCTGCTACATGGGATACACTCACACTGCCCCCACAGGGGCCACCAGGGGATGGCCTGTGGACAGACTTAGGCCAGTCCTTGGGATAACACCAAACCAGGCGGCAGCTTCTGAAAACAGAACAAATCAAAGGCTAGAGGGGCAGTCTGCAGGGAAGGCTTTGTTCCAGAGCCGGAGGGATTATACCGCTGGGGCGGAAGAGGAGGCCTAAGGTGAATGTGTGTTTGTGCTAGGCCTTCACAGACTTTCTGCGCGGTAGGAAAAGGTGTTGGGGACTTTCTCCAGGTGCGCCCTCTTCATGACACCTGTTCAAATTCCCTGATAGTCCTGTGTGGTTTACTGCATTGTTCCCAGCTGTCTCTGTTAGGGTTCTCTTCCTGTGAAGAGACACCATGACCACAGCAACTCTTACAAAGGAGAGTGTTTACTAGGGGCTGACTTACAATTGAAGAGGTTTAGCTCGTTATTAGTCATGGTAGGAAGCATGGCAGCATGCCAGCAGACATGGTGCTGGAGAAGGGGCTGAGAGTTCTACATCTGCATCCGCAGGCAGAGGAAGGAAACTCTGTGCCACACTGGGCATAGCTTGAGCATAGAAGACCCCAGAGCCCACCCCGCCCACTGACACACTTCTGTAACAAAGCCTCTCTCCTCCTAATAATGTCACTACCTATGGCCAAACATTTCAACACATGAAACTATGGGGGCCCTAGAGATTCGTCTTCCAGTGGTGGACTGATGATGGAGCATGGCCATGCCTGGATTTTTACACAGGTCCCACAGATGAAATAAGGTCCTTCTGGTCACTTTACCAACGGAACTATCTTCCTGGCCCTTTAACTATTTGTATTATTACTACTTCACCTAGCAATATCAGGGCCTGTGGTAACTGTGAGCTAGTCCCTACCACATGCTGTACCAGCAGTCAGGAGAAGGGGAGTCAGGCATGAGCTGGAGAGCCGTCTTCAGGAAATGGGCCCGCGCACTGATGGCTGACGCCTGCCTTTAAGGAACAAACTGATTCACTATGGGAGAAAAGCCTAGCTAGTTGAAAGGGTGTAGATTCCACAGGTTCTTCTACGCTCCTGTGAAGGGCTGGTCTGTATGCACATGGACAGGGACACTGATGACTTTCTCACCAACAGCAGGTGCCAAATCAGTGCTTGCTGAATTGATGGCTCGCGCCTTGGGGCATGTGACTACCTGCTCAGCCAGGATCTGCTGCTGCTGCTGCTGCTGCTGCTGCCTCTGCTCCCGGAGGAACTGCTGCTTCTGATGCTCCACCAGCTGGGCGCGCTGATCCAGCAGCATCTGCTTCATGATGGCTGCCTGGGGCTGGCTGCCTAGGAAGCCGAGACCCCCAGGACTAGCCCCGGAGACCATGCTGCCCGACCCTGGGGGCACAGAGTTCTGCATGGGGCCTGTGGTCCGGGGAAGACCAACTGCGTGCTGCTCCTAGAGAGACCAGAAGAAAGCAGGTTAGAAGTTCTGCCGGGACGCTGACTCATCGTGGGAAACTTCTGGGGAGGGGAACGCGGCAAAAGTTAGAACTGGGAGATTCCAGGGGTCCTGGGCTGTGCACCTCCATACACCTCCATACAAACCATCTTGCCATCCTCACCTTAGTAGAACTGGAGTCTACAGGGCAGGGAACAGTAACAGAGCTAGGTCTGGGAAACGGGAGGCCAATTCGTCTGTTTCAGATGGGATGGTATGTGGCCGTGCATGGGGATTACAACACTGTTTCTCTAAGGAAGGAAGTGCCCTCAGGCTGGCTCACCATACATCTCAAAGGCAGTTCCCACTCTTACCTTTCTTCAGAACCCTACTGCTTACTGTCTACTTTGCCAAAATGGATGTCTTAGTAACAGGAGAGCCCTTCTTGGAAGACATATACTGCTGCTGTGGGTTAACAGACAGACCTGATGCTGCATGTTAGTTTAGCAAACCAAAACACCAGCTTTTGTGCATGCATGTGTTTTAATTGATTTTGCGTGTGCACTTTAAATTCTGTCAGACAGAGAGGTTTGATAGTAGGAACCGGAAATGTTTTATTTTGGCCAAAGGTTATATAATCTCAGGAGAGACTTCTTGGTTAGAGAAAGGGGTTCGGTTGGAGGGGGAAGGGCACGAGAAGATAATGGTCAGGAAATACGATCAAGGTGAGTTACAGATATGGAATGAGAAACAATACATTAAAAAAAAGCTATGTAACCACCTAATCCCTTTAAAAAAATAGAATTGTGTCTCCTGTGTCTGGGATAATTTCAGCACCAGGGACTGGATTGAGACTCTTGATTCTACAATGACTTGTCAGAGAGTTGACAGCAACTTTTTAAGGACTGACTCCCAGGGGCCAGGGGTACTGTGGTAAATAGCTGCTCCCAAGGGCTATCTGGGGGGACTGCCCTCAGAACGGAAGTCTATGAAGCTGGACCATGGAGGCTACCAGGAGAAAAGGCTGACGGGCACAGAAGGTGTGTGAACAAACAACTCAGTTTCTAGACACTCTGTCAACACATTGGCAATGGCAAATGCTGTCTGAATGCTCTGTGGGGACAGCCCTTCCTTCGGGTTCACTGGTGTCAAGTGACTAACCTGAGCACAGCAGGCACTCACTAAAGTGGCGCTCACCTGAGGCATTCTCATGAGGCCTGATAAGAACCAATAAAATAAAACATCTGCTAGTATCATAATCCAAGCTGGATTTTAATATATCCTCCCCTCTTGAGTTGCCACTGTTTTGAGATAGAAGTGGTTGATCAGGCTGGCAATTTTCTTTCAGAGCACAGAGATAAGATTATGTCTGCCTCTCCAAGGCCAGTTTTGGGGTTAAGCCGGGGCTTGCTGACCCCTGCTTCGCTCTTCGCTCTTCGTCTGCTACCGACCCAGACAGGTGGGGGTCTTTTCTCGTGACCCATGCTGCGCCTCAGCTCACTCTGCCTCCCTGCACCCAAACAAAATGGGCTAAGCAAAACAAAGCAAATCGCTTCTACTGCCCCAGAAACAATAGCGGAGGGAGACAGGCTTGGTTCGTGTAGTTGTTCAGGTTCCACCACTAACAGGAAGGCCCCTAAGAGAGCCCGGGTGCTGACGTTAAGTCCACTTCGGGATTCTTTCCCCTCACTCCTGCCTTCCTGAACTATGAGTCCACAGTGCCAAGCACACATATCAGAACAGCCTGTTGACTACATATGAGCTGTGTTTGTTTGTTGTTGTTGTTTTTGGTGTACATGCTGCATAGATAATGTATGTTTGTGCTCCTATGTGCAGGTGTCCACAGAGGTTTGAAGAGAGCATTGGAGTCCCTCAAGCCTGAGTTCCAGGCAGTTGTGAGCCTCCTGCTTTGGGTGCTGGGAACAAACCTCTGGTCTGAGAGGAGCAGTTTGTGTTCTTAACTGCCAAGCCAGCTCTCCAGTCCACGAAGGATGCTCTCATTTATGCACGTTCTCTGCAGTCAGGTAGAGAGCTGTGAAATATTTCAAATGTCAACAGAGGACCTTACACTAAAAGATGAATGCTTTGCAAGGCTGCAGGGGTCTAGGTGCATGAGAGATTCCCCTTATCTTCCAGTTCTGCTTGCTACCTGTTTCTAAGCCCCTCCCTCCTACAGGATCAAGCTGTTTCTTGCCTCCTCGGGAGACAAATTGACTGATCAACTTAACACTTTCACAAACGAGTTAACACTTAGTATAGCTGGCCAACCAGCAAAAGGACAGATAATAGTTTTCCTCCCGTGCATTTTCAGTCTGTTTAATATATCCTGGTTTTGATGAAGAGAGATTTGAAGGAAAAATGAGATCCAAGGGAAGATAACAGTCCCTTTAGCTTGTTTTTGAAAGGGCTGTTCTTTCCCTTCAATGCGCTTGGAGATTTGATTGCCATGTGACCCTTCCCCCACCCCCCACCCTGCACAGCTGAGGAATGTAGCCAGGAGTGAAGGACTGCTTTCCTAGCCTTCTCTCCGCTGGCAAAATCTCAGAGGCAGATGAGACAGTGTTCAGAGACCCAGCTACGCCTTGTCCCTGTGGATACACTCAAGGTATGACCTCGGGGGCTACTTTCATTCCTCAAATGGCCCTGCCTCCAAAGTTATTAGGGTTCTCAAGGCAGACTACACTACCCAATGGCTAGAATGTTGCCTTCTCAACACAGTATCTTTAGGGGCTTTCCAGCAAGCACACAGGTGTGTGTCCCAAAGTGTGAAAGCATATTGTGACTGGCTTTACAAATGAGGCCTGTGCAGGAGGCTGTTTATGTCACACGGCTTCTTCTACCCTCGAAATCTAAGAGGGCTTAATGAGAAATAGGCTGTCAAATTCCAGGGTTCCGAGCCCCTGCTCTGGTTTCTAAGGAGGATGGATGCACACTGGGTTGTGCAATTAGAGAAAACCAGAGCAAGCTTTCGTCATGCGACATGTGATGCCTGGGAGCCAAATGATGCAGTATTTTTAGTTTTAATTACTGGTTTGTTCTCTACTCCCAGCCCAGCGACCTCCCTTGCTTTCCACCCGGAATCTTAATACATTCTCGTCCCCTTGAATCCAATTTGCTACCTAGATCTTCCTGGCTCTCCAAACACTCTCAGTAAAATAAGGGAGAGGAAAAAGAGATCAAAACCAAAGAGCCTGTCTTACACATGCACCTTCCGCTCCAGGGACAAGAGCTTAACAATTTTCTATGGCTGGAGTGAGGTAGGAGAGTGGGGGGGGGGCAGGGAAACAACAACAGAACACTCTAGCTTCCCCCAAAGAGGCTGTTTCCGACTTCACAAATCAGAGGCGATAAAAATATCTTCCAAGAACAGCTGTTTATTTATAAACCGACTTGTGGGGGACTTGCTTTCTCTGAAGGGATTTATTTTCCCCCTAGAACAAGCAGCATTTGGATGCTAGGGACCAGAGATGCAGCGGGTATGGGAGATCCTTGGTTCCTGGGAAGGACAGGACGAGACATCCTGGGTACCCGGATCCAGCAGACCCTGGGCTTCAGCCTTCTCCAGGTGGCCCCGAGGGGCTTCTTTTGAGCAGCTGCTGTTCTGCCGGTAGCCCAGCAGAGGGTGGTGTGAGCCCGAGACCGCACTCCAGGCCGCGCGCTGAGGACCCCCCCCTCCCCGCCCCCGCCCACCGCAGATGGCTTAATCAGGGCTGGGTCCCCCGCCCCGCCCGGGCCGCCGCTGCGGACGTGGAGCCAGGCAGTCAAGTGTTCCTGCGTACAGCAGGTAGCCTGGCAACTGCGAGCATAATACGGAGCAGATGGTGTTCGCACGGCGTGATGGACATCTCACACGACAGCCTGAGACAATCCAGGAATTCCCTGGTGGCTCGAGGCCCTCTTTGCACAAAATGAGTTCTCTCACCATGGCCGCGCATCTTGTGGGGGTGGGGTGGGGTGGAGGTCTCCCTCTTCCCCACTCTTTGACACTGAACGAACGCGTTTCTTCTTACCGACTTTTCTCCAGCCGGAGGGGAGAGGGCCTTGGGGAGGAGGCAGGAAGAGGACGTGGGAGGAAACCGAAGGACTGGGAGCGGGAGTCCATGCGAGGGGACAGTGGCGGCCGGACCCAGGGACACCTTGTTGGAGGGGACAGGGTTCCTCTAGCCTGGGCTGCACAAAGCCTGTGCAGGGAGCAGGGACGTGGGCTCACTGTGCAACCGCGTGGCCTACCAGTCGCCCCGATGAAATTTAGGGCTTTCGTTAAAAAGTCCCCCGGGGCGTAATTTAGCCTCTTCAACTCCAGCCTATCTGCTTACAAGTCCTTGGGGGCGGGGTGGGGTGGGAGGGCTCCAGCTAAGCGTGCAGGAGTGGCGGGAGCTCCAGGCTGCCTCACTGCTGGGTGATCCTAACAAAGACCAGGAGCTCGCGGGCAAGGCGGGCAGGGAGGGTGCCCTGGGGCCCCAGAGAAACGGCCTTGCGCTCTGGGGCGGGCACATTGTTCAGTGCCACCGCTCTGCGAGTGCCTGTTAGCCTGGAAATCACCAGAGGACTGTTGTGGGCAAGAAAGAGTTGGACTAAATCAATAAGCAAACAGACATCCGTGTTACACACACACACACACACACACACACACACACACACCACACACACACCCCACTGAACTGGGTCAAGTAATGAGAAAATAAAAACCGATTTTGGGGCCAAATGAATTTTTGACTAAATTCTATGTATCCAAAGACTTCACATTCAGTATTTAGAGGCTGTCTGCAAAGGCAAGTTTTAAGTTTCTATGGAAGGGGACACCTGCCCAGCAAGAGTTTCAGTAAGCAGCCGGTGGGACAAGTCCATCACCCAAAGGACCCAGGCTGAGACTCCCAGGGACACTGGCAGACCGTGTCTCCATCCAGAGTCCCTTGAAATGAAAACTTTGGAGATGAAAAAGCTAAGAAGATGGGAAGGCCCCTCTCTTCTTTCTGTAGGAGCACTCTGTGTGCAGCAATGGGCAAGCGCACAGCTCCTCAACCTGTGGTCCAGGCTCACCAGCATTAGCACTCCATGGGAGTGTGGCAGACATGCAGATTCCCGTCCCCACCATGCCTTCGGAATCAGGCCAGGTTCTCCAGGTGATAGGGTACCCTGTAGTAGCTGGAGAATTACTGGAGCGAGTAATCCCGGCTGATTGCAGCCTGGTCCTGATTTGATTGCAAACTTGCATTTTCAAAATCAAGCCTGAGTACAGGCTTGCTCTGGTTTTAGTGCAAAATCTTCCACATTTAGAATAAAACTTCCCCTCCCTGCTCAGGGCTGCTCAGGTCAGTGATATCTGTCACGAAGACCTAAGAATTCTCAAGGGAGCCAGGGATGTAGAAGGATGCAGCTGTGCTCTGGAAGCTGAAGGGTAGCCAAGAGCAATGGATTTGGGGAGTGGGGTTGGAGGTTGGGGATGCTTTCCCTTACAAAGGGAGAGCATCAAGCATGCCCTGAACTTCCCTAGGGAAGCATGAGAGAAAACTGTGGTTTGATAAATATCCCCTCTGGTTCAAAAGGGTTCTCTTCCAGTAAGGAGGAGACCGAAGGGCCACAATAGAAGATGATAAGGAACTTGTGTGAGGAAGGAGGCATGGGCAAAGGCTCTGCTACGTGCATTTACCTGTGTAATCAGACACATTCGGCTGATTAAATAGCTCAAGTCTCTGAGAGGCTGAGAAACTTCTCTGATTGTCCACAGCTGGTGGCGGCATCTTTGGGATTTGAACTTTTCTACCACCATAACATACATCTGGTCTTAACAGAGCAGGCTGCACAATTCCTCCAGAGGGGACTCCAGAATAAAGAGGTTGATGAGTAGGGGAAAGGCTAGACCCAGAATAAAAAAATAGAAACTACCAGAATAAAACAAAACATCAAAGGATGAAACAAAGTGTGAATACACAAAAGACATTTAAAAAATTTTTTTTGCCTGAGACTCCAAATTAGGATGTCTTTGTGTTATCAATTTCAACATTAAAAAAAAAAGGGGGGGGGGAAGACTAGGCCATTCAACCATAAGTGGGATGATGAAACAAAGTAAATTAAAATCTGAGTTCTCTCTGAAGTACACCAAGTGTCAGGGCAGAAACATGGCCCAGGGATGGTGGCAATCTTGTATGAATTTCCATTCTCAAGAACGAGCTCTTTTCACTGTGGCGCTGGAAAGAAGCTTAAAAGGAACTCCCACCAGAGCCCCCAACACTCACCCCAAACACCTCTGTTTATAAGATGATTTGAGAAGGTTGCATTGAAAGGTCTGTTTTCAGCTGGGTGTGCTGGCATGTGCTTGTAACAGTACTTCGGAGGCAGGAGAGTTACAGGCTGAGGGCTAGCCTGGACTACAAGGTGAAATGCCTGTAATGTGCATTGGTTGTGTGCCCCAAGCATTTCAGTTTTGAGACTGTGATTGTCAGTGTAGGAAGTGTTTCACTCAAACAGTCGTCCTCACGTTCTACTACCAAGAAGCTGTTTTCCTTGGTGGGGGTGGGGGACATAGATCTGAGGAGGAATTCAGCTCTTCTATGGGACCACGATCAACACACATTATGAAGATATAAAAACCATCTTTTGGTTAGCGCTGTTATTACTGGGCTTCTCTCTCTCTCTCTGAGAGACACACACACAGAAACAGAGAGAGACACATACACAGAGAAACAGAAACACAGAGAGACAGAAAGAGCAGGGCAGACAAAGGTTGATGTAGGCTGTCTTACTCTACTGTCCTCTACATTAGTTTGTGAGTAGGGCTCCTCAGTGAGGCTGGAGCTCATGGGTTTGGCAGACTGGCTGACCAGCAAGGCCCTCTTGACTCTGGCTCTCCAAACCTGCGATTACAAGCTTTTGTCACCTGGTGCTCGGGATAGAACTGGGGCTCTCAGGCTTGCCTGGCAAGCACTTTATCCACCAAGCCGTCTCTCCAGCTCATGCCAGAGCTCTCTGGTTGTATGGTACACCTTCAAGATGGAGTGAGTATTGTGTTTCTAGCTTAGTTCTTCCGAAAAGAGCCCAGGACTTTACACTTGGTTTTCTTTCTCGACTTTCAATTAGTGGAATGATGTCTACTTAAGACACCAAAGGCAGCAAAAAGTTATAGCCACAGGTTTTTCATCTGCGTATTGAAAATATCTGAAACAAACTGCACCCCTGCACTACATGTCTAGACTTTTCTCTTGCCATTATTCCCTAAACAACACATTAACAACTATTTACACAATATTAATGTTTTTATGGTATTACGAGTGACCTAGAGATGATGCAGAGTTTACAGGAGGTTTGTGTAGGTCATATGTATATCTCATGATTGTTTAGATAAAGGACTCAAGCAGCCACAGACTTTGGTGTGTTCGGGTGTTTGTCCTGGACCCATCCCCCCAGATTCTGAGGGACAACTGTATTGAAAACATGCATGCTGGGCTAGAGAGATGGTTGGATTCCTAAGAGCGGGCACTGCTCTTGCAGAGGATCAACATTCAGTCCTACACCCATACCAGGCAGCTCACAAGCACCAGTAACTCCAGCTATACGATTGAGTGCCCTCTTCTGGTCACCACAGGCACCTGCATTCACATGCACAGATACATTCATATATAAGTGATTAAAAACAAAATCTTTAATAAAACAGGCATGTTGCTGGCTCTCCTGCTCTCACCCACCCAGTCACAGAAGTTTCAAAAGCAATGTAGGAAGTAGAAAAAAATAAAAGAGGCAATACTTGTTTATAGCATTCCAAGGTAACCATTGTTAATCTTACAATTGCATTCACATCCTCCCCCTTCTTTCCTCAGTCGGCAAAAGCATATTTCCATGCTCCTGATTATGGCATATGTGTAACAGCACATCCTACCAAGTCAAGCTCTGTAGAATGGGAAAGCAGAAAAGTTCCAACTTTCCAAATGTTTACAATACAAGTTACAATTTATTGGCAGGAAGATATCTTATTGGCTCATTCCTGGAAGGGTGTTTTGTTCCTTGAGGATAGAAGCTTTTATGTGTTTCCCCCCAACATCTAGCATAGTTAAAGGAACAGATTCAACAAACTAAATGTTTGCACAATTCAGCTAACTGGGCACGATGAATTCTAGCCTAAGCGAATATAAGGTATGGGGGAAAGACTGCTTCTTTCAATGTCTTGTGGAGCCCTCTGCTGAATATTAAGGAGAGGGTTAAAGTTGGCAGTACTCTGTGAAGACATGAGAACACCACCAAGGGAAAGCCCAGGTTTTCAGGGACTTTCTTGGGCATGAAAAATCAACAACAACAACAAAAATACCAGTTTTCCTTATCAGTGCTTTGACCAAAGTTACAATCCCTCCTTGCAGTGGAAACACAACTTTGAGAGTTATGCTTTTCCTCTGCCTTTGATGTAAATTATAGTGTCCTTTTGATCCTTTTGTTGCATTTAATCCCACCACCAAAGCAACTCTAAATTGGTTAAAAGTTCATTAGTGTGCAACAATAACAGCTTGATTAAATAAATTATGGCACATCCACACCATGAATGTGAGGCAGTCAATAAAAAACATGTCTTCTTGGACTGTCTAATCATACAGAGGAAAGCTTACACCATGCAGCTGACAGAGAAGAGATAAAACATCTCTGAAACACTAGCCACAGGCAATATTGCCCGACAGGGATTAATATGTAAACATTTATTATATGTTAATATATATAATTAACAATATATAATATATATTATATATATAATGAGAGACAGGTTTCACTGGGTAGCCCTGGCCGGCCTGGAACTTGATATGTACACCAGGCTGCCTCTGAGCTCACAGAGACCTTCCTGCCTCTGCCTCCTGAGTGCTGAGATTAGAGATGAGCTTCACCATTCCCAGCTCCAATTTTTATACTCCAATTTTTTTATAGTGAATGAATGATACTTTTAAGTTACTTTACTTATTTAAATAAATATTTCTTTGTTTATTGTGTGTATGTGTGGAGATATTTGTGAGTCAAGGAATGCAAATGGAGTCCAGGAAGTAATTTTCAGGAGTGAGTCCTCTCCTGCCACATGGTTCTTGGGGACTAAACTCAAGTTGGTTGGCAGCACTGGCCTGCTGAGCATGAATGTACTTGATTTCGAAATAAATGTTACCTTTTCCTTGTTTGTTTTTGGTTGGGGACAAGACCCTATGTAGTGTAAATTGGCCTTAACCCTGCTGTGTAGCCTAGGGTGACCCTGAACTTCTGACCCTCCTACCTCCACCTCTCAAGTGCTGAGATCACAGACACCTGTCACCAAATATTACGAGTCTGACAAGCTCATTAAGAGCAGGTCTAAACTGACATGGGACAGAACATAGTTCATGAAGAATCCAGGTCACATCTGGCACGTGGCTACTTCCCTCTGATTCTACTTTCTACTCTGCATGATGCAACAGGAAGCTTCCAAGGCCTGGGACGCATGTGCAATTGGCTTTCATTGCTCCACTAGGAAGCCCTCGAATGCCAGGAAAGGCTCAGGAGGATATTCCCACCACCTTCCACATCCACCACCTTCCACATCCCATCTCATCTTTGGTGGAACTATTTTGCTCTGTGGTGTTTCTTCATTCTAGGCTGGAAAACACAGAGGTGGCTAGGGCCCCAGAGTGAGCCTGGCACCGTGGAGCATGCTTAAAATCCCGGAAGAGGATCTCTAAGAGCTCCAGGTTGTATCAGTTTCCTTTTCTGTTGCTATGACAAAATACTGACAGAAACAGCTGAAGGAAGGAAGGAAAGAAAGAAAGAAAGAAAGCATCTTAGTTACTTATTTGGTTACTCTCCAATTGCTATGAAGAGATGCTATGCTCAAGGCTTTGATTGGGGGCTTACTTACAGGTTAAGAGGGTGACCCCATGATCATGGCAGGAAGCAGACAGCCATGGTGCTGGAGCAGGAGCTGAGAATGTTTCACTGTGATACACAGGCAGCAGGCAAAGGGGAGGGGCCTGGTATGGGCTTTTGCACTCTCAAAGCCCACTCTTAGTGACACACTTCCCCGCACAGAGTCTCCTAGTCCTTCCCAAACAGTTCCACCTTTTGGTGAGTAAGCATTTAAACATATGAGCCTATGGGGGTCACCCTCATCCCAAACACCACAGAAGGGATTATTTCGTTTGTAGTCTGAGGGTATTGTCCACCCTGGTGGAAAGTCATTGCAGCAGGAATGTAGGGCACACCACATCCACAGTGGATAGGCAGAGAGATAAACACCAATGTTCATCTTGTACCCCCTCCCCCATTTTTTTTTTTTTTACAAAGTCTGGGATCCCAGCCCATATTCAGGGTGGGTTTTCCCACCTCAACTAACCCAGTCTAAGAACTCCCTCTCAGATGTGCTCAGAAGTCTGTCTCCTTAGTCATTCTAAAACCTGTCACATTGACAATCAATACTATCACACAGGCCAACCTGGGGTACACAGTTCAAGGTCAGGAGGTTTACATAGAGAGACTGTATCAACAGGACAAAACTAAATGGAAAACCTTGAAAGGTTCAGGGAGATCACCACTTGCACGAGTCTGCTCCATGGGCTGTAAGAAGCTCTGGGCCATCAGGGCTGAGGACAGTGCAGCACAGGAGGCCAGCACAGCTTTTGCCCCTTTCCAAGAGGCTGCCCTCAGGCGGCACGCACACACAGACCTAATGGTTTGTCAACTGCCATTAGGGTCTCCGCCCATCAAATCTCTACCTTCTTTGACTTACAGACAGGGAGGAGAATGGTCTCAGCTGTTTATCCACAGCTAGGATGCCTTTTTTCTTGAGCTCTCTCCCCAAGGTCCAGACCTTCCTCTCCCAGCCTCCAGCCTTCTGACAAAGTTCTCAAGGCCAAGGTTGCAGAACCGATACACAGGCCTATCTTGTGTTATACTGGGAGACTGGCCAATGTTTCCATTTATAGACAAGAGCATCACTGTGCTGCTGCGGCTACGAGACGGAGGAAGGAAAGAGCCGGAGCTCAGGGCTCCCAGGAGAAGCCTTGAACCCCCTTCACCAGCCTGGGGACAGTGGCTGAGGAGACTCAGCTCTGACCTTCCGGAAGAAGCTTCTTCCAAATAGCGACCCATTTCCACGCCCCACCCCCGCCCCCAAAACACTGCTGCGGCAGGATCAGGGCATGCCTCATGACAGCTGGGCCCATCTGTAGGCAAACCACATGAGCACATGAGGCTGAGGCAGGGGCTGGTGTAGACTGCTGCCCTTGGGTAAGCCCTCTTGAACTCAGCAGCTGTCACTACCAGAAGGAAAACATGCCTGAGACTGGACCTGTTAGCATTCCGTCAGGCCCACCACTCCTTGAGAACACACATATAATGTTGCTGGGAAAGTAAGAGACATTTTCTTCAGTGGTATAGCTGCTCATATGTTGCCCATGTTCCTTAAAAAACAAAACAACAACAACAAAACAAAAACCAACCAACCAAGCAAAAAAAAAAAAAAAAAACCGAAACAAAAAGCAAACACATACGCACAAAACAGAAACAACAACCAAAACTCTCAGCCCTGGTCCTGTAAGTGCCCTTAATTAAACTCATCGATTCACCAAAAATAAGCCTTGAGTGGAAGGGTTCCTTTGGTTTGTGGTTGGTGTCCTGTCGAGAGGCAACGAGATAATTCATCACCCCTGGAAAAGTTCATGCCATATGCACCCTCTTAGCATCTGAAAGAGCATGGGCCTGCTGGACCTGGCAGCAGGGTGGGGCCTGAGGAACGTCAGGGCCTGAAATCTGGACTTGGTCATTTACACTCGTGCATCTTGGTCTGGAACAAGCTTCTCAGAGAACGATTACATGTCAGGGAGGCCTAGAGCCAGGTGATCTGGGGATGGGTGCAGAAGGCTGGTTGACTCTGGGCCTTACACACACAAACTCCTTTGAATATTTTTTTTCATGTATTCTTTACATGTGCGCTGACAATGGGGGTGTTTTGGTGAAACTGAAGGGAAGCATCCATTTTCGTACTTTACACTGTATGTGCCCTGTAACTCTCTTCTCTGTGTGTGCATGTGTGTGCAAGTGTGTACATGCAGGGACAGACTTATGCCTTGAGTGTATACACACACACACACCCCTATGTGTCGGATCTAAACAATAAAAGTGGCCCAGGTATTTTCTTAACCTTGAGACTTGGGGACAAAATGGCAAAAAACAGTTTGAGAAGAAATGTGGACCTCAATGAGAGTTTCTTAGTCAGCTCCTGCACTCGAAGGTAGAAACAGCCTGGGTGGAGTTGCAAGGCATTGGACTCACGGGCTAGCTGGCTTGGTCCACGACTGAAAATTCTCTGCTTCTTCTTAACAGGTTCGAGGGTAAAAGAGGGTTTGCCTGGAAGTCTAGAAGGAATTGTAGATTTCTATGTGAGTGGAGAAGAGAAGGAATGTTTCCTGGGTGTGTGGGAAACCACCCTTGTCAGTGTGTGTGGGGGAATGACTAGCCACAGACAGGCCTGGACACAGGCCAGTCATCTGATGGGACCAAGGGACAACAGGGGCTGGAATAGGCTCTCAGAAGGTAAGATGATAAATGCATCATTTCAAGACTGGCAGGGAGCAGGCAGAGCAGAGATTAGACGGGGACTGGATGAGGAGGAGAACGGGCAGGAAGCATGAAGAGGTAGCTTCCGGGGTAATCCTGCCAGTGAAGTGAATCTGGCTTCTCACCATGGAAATTGAGAAGAATAAGGTCAAGTCCTTGCAAGGTACTATCCGGTAGAGCTTTGCAGCCTCTTTATCACGTGCAAAGACCACTTTCTGGCCCACTGAGGCTCATCTCCTCACACCCACTTCTAGTTGGTCATTTTCCCTTTGCTTGAGCCCAGGTGATTCCCAGAGATCTGGCAGAGATGGTAAACTCCAACTATAGATCAAGTGTAGACCTAAGTGTGATGGCGCAGGCCTGTAATTCCAGAACTCAGGAAGCTGAGGCAGGAGGACCATCAGTTACATATTGTGCTACATACTGAGACCCTGTCTCAAAATTAAACAAATAAATTAAAAAGGTAGATGAAATAATGTCAGTGTGCTCGGGCTGGAGAGATAGCTCAAGGGCTAAAGCCCTTGTTATGTAAGCTCGGGGCCTAGAGTCCTTGTCACCCATATAAATGCTGGGTAGGAGTGTTGGTCCACCTACAGTTCCAGCAACAGGAGGGTGGAGATGGGGTCCCACAGCAAGCTGGCCAACCACTTTGCTGACCAGCTGACTAGTTGTATTGCCAAGCTATAGGCTAGAGGTTCACCCGAGAGACCCCGCCTCAATGAAAACTATGGAGTGTGTCAAGAGAGTTAACAGGGGTCCCTGCTGTGGATCATCAGGCCATCCACAAACTCCATGGACTTGGCCCTCTGCCCTCAGAGCTTCCCTGACGCCAAAACCTCACAGCTCCCCGCCCCGCTCTCCATAAGGACCAAAGCACACCACCACAGGCCCTTCGCACAGCAAGCCCTCCTAGAAGTCTGTAACGTAGGAGATGAAATCTTGCCCCAAACCCCCCGTCTCAGAACAGAAGGGTGGGAAGCCAGAGCTACCTGCCATGTCCTGGCCAGTGCCTTTGGCATAACCAGGTCTTGGCACATGCATCTGAAGGCACACACACACACACACACACACACACACACACACGCACGCATGCAAACCATACATACATACATACATACATACATACATACATACATGAGAGGTAAAGGAATTCAATGTGTGTAAATATAAACAGCACACCATGTTTAAAATACTGTGTGGGACTAGAAGGTATATAGCACAAGCAGGTATGTGTCTTGACTATTTTCAAGGCCCTAACAATATTTAGGAAATAAGGTCAAAGCTACGCTGAGAGGAGGAGATTTATTTCCCCATCTATCTATCTATCTATCTATCTATCTATCTATCTATCTATCTATCTATCTATCTATCTATCTATCCATCCATCCACGTCACAGCCTGTTCGCGGCTCCCTCCCTCGAGGGGAGGACAACTTTGAATTCTGTGCTTCTTTTACTTGGCTCTCCAGCGTTCTCCTTCCTGCTAAAGGCTTCCCTTAATGTCTATGAAAGCCTGGCAAGGCAGAGTTAAAAGTGTGAGGGCGGCCCAACTGGGGCTTTAACAAGCGGTCTTCATAACAAACACAGTAACTAATTATTTCCTAGGCTTACGCTCACTCTTGGAAAGAAACAGCCAGAGAAGTACAACTTGCTACAACTTGTTTGCAACAGAAATATTGTGCTAAATATTTTTATTTTAAAAATAATGTTTAAGTTAGCACACGGTATGCTGTATTTTTTTTAATGGGATAGTGTTGCCCTTTTCCATTAGTTTTTTTAAACTAAACTAGAGATGGTGTTTAAAAAGATGGCTCAGCAGTTAAGAGCACTGGCTGCTCTTCTAGAGGACCTGGGTTCAATTCCCAGCACCCACAGGACAGCTCACAACTGTCTGTAACTCCAATTCTTGGGGATCAGGTACCTTCACACAGATATACATGCAGACAAAACAAAACAAAAATAACAACAACAAAACCAATGTGCAGAAAATAAAAATAAATAAATCTTAAAGAAGAAGATATTAAAACAAAATAGTAACTTAGCACTGGGCCCTTTAGGTCATTGAAAATTTCTAATTGAAGTTGCGAATCTGCAGGAGGTCCTAGGTAAAAGCTTGCTTTGTATTTTGACTTGGAGGTCTGTGTCTTCTGTTGAACACAGGAAATATGCTCCCTTTGAAAAATCTTCCCTTTCTTCAGATGACAGTGGGGTGAAGCAAAAACTGCCATTCATAACACTGAAATCTCCCTGACCTGAGAGATGGATCGCAGCACCTGCCTGGTCTGTCTCCCACACCAGAGCAGGTGCTACAAATCTCCCCCAGGCTCCCAGAGTACCTGGTGCTGCGGTCTTTCCCACACTGGCCTCAGGAGGAACAAAATTCCTAAGATGGTTGACACCAGCCAATCTGTTTTCCTTTTCCCTCCCTTCCCCCTCCCTTTCTAATATTCTAATATTCTGTCTGTGCCTCTCAAAGTAGCCAGGAGCCAGCAGCCACAGTCTCCCCTTGTCTGAAAGAGGAAGAGAGGGGGCTTGCCCTCAAAATGTACGGGGAAATCAAACTTAGATTTGTTTCTTTCCTTTCTTTGAGACGTGATCTTGCTATACAGACCAGTCTCAAACCTGTGACTCTTTGGGATTACAGCGCCTAGTTTAAACATTATTTCTGTATTATAGGCCACTTCTCAAGGTTCCTGAGGAGTTGAAGGAAGTAAGCAAGTGGGAAAGTAAGACCCAAAGGGACTAGTAAACCCATGCCATGCGTATTGCCGAGGAAACAATTCAGGGTGGGAGAGAAGAATGGGGGACAGGAGAAGGGCACAGGGCAATTTCCCCATTCGATATAGGCTTTTCCTCTTCAAGTATGTTTATTTTAGAGATGGATAGATTTGAAGATCTTGTATGAGGGCCTGGATTCTATCTTTAACACCACACACACACACACACACACACACACACGTAAGAAAGAAAGACAAATGATAATAATATCCCCCCCTCAAAAAATTGTAGATTTGTTTACTCTTTGTCTACATTATCAGTCTTATGCCTGATATTTTGAAAAAGATTGTGTAGGTGTATGTGTGCAAGTATGGGTGCCTGTGTGTGTGTGCACCTGCAGAATCCAGGTCAGTTAGGGCTGGGTGTCCTCCTCTATCACTCTCCACCTTAATTTTTAAGACACTGCCCTCCGCACACACTGAACCTGGAGCCCACTGATTGGCGAGACTGGCAAGCTCTCCGTGCATCTTTGCTGCGCTGTCTAGGGCTGGCTTTACAGATGTGTGCTGTCATGCCCAGCGTACCAGTACGCGCTTAGCTCGCCGGGCTTTCCCCTCAGCCATTACGCCTGCTACTGTTCAAGAGCAACGGAAGCACAGAGATCTCTATTGGGCCTTTACAAAGCTGATGGCAAAGAAAACAACTTCCATGTCCCCACAGGCTCTCTGTGAGGTGCTTCTATTCCTTTCAACTGTCTGGAGGGTATGGAACTTGGGGATTGAGCATCAGAGAACTGGGGTCAAAGGTGAAGACAAACCTATCTCGGGCTTTGCAGTCTCTCTGCCTCGTGTTCACCCTACACTGGCTGAAGGAAACAGACATCCTTGGGACTTAATTGTAAGAGGGTCTAGATGCAGAGAGGACCTCAGCTCTCGGGGAAGAGAGATTGCAACGTGTATATACGGAAACAGCTGAAACCAGAAGCGCAGGAGTACAGGAGAAGAACTCACCTGGGCTAAGATCAAGAACAGATGCTGGCTGGTGCTCCAGAGAGCACTTATGCCTCTGTCCAAGTCCCACAATGGTCAACAACAACCCAGCATTTCTACAGAGAGCTCACATGTCACACACGCGCACACCTCACAGAGACTACATACATACCTCTGCATGTGGCTAGTGAGCTTCAGTGAGCTTCCTGTCTCTGCACCCTAAAGCAGGGGATGAAAATGCGCATGGCTTTTTTATGTGAGCTCTGAGTATCAGACTCAGGTCCTCTTGCAAGGACTTTACTGGCTGAACCACATTACCAGCTCTGTAGTAAGTATTTTCTCTCCAGAAAAGATTAAAAATTTCCTCTAGGTGAGGAGGAAAAAAATCAAGGAATGGTTTACAAATATATAGTTCTTATATTGACAAGAATATATTTCTGATTATAAAAAATAATGGCAATGTTTTAATTTAACATTTAAAATCTTTCTATGGGTAGATTGTTTTGATGCATGTATGTCTGTGCATCACACGCATTTCTGGTACCCATGGAAGCTGGAAGATTCCCTAAAATTGGAGTCACAGATGGTTATGAGTTGTTATGCAGATGCTGGCAATTGAACTTGGGTCCTCTGGAAGACCAACAAGTGCTCTTAATTGCTGAACCACCTCTTCAGCCCTTATGCTTAAAAACAACAACAACAACATATTGACACTACCACCCAGGTACCTTAGGGCCATGACACAGGTTTGGAAGCATGAACAGGGATGTGTACACAGCCCCTTCATCATCTGTTTTCTCACAGATCCAAGTGGGAATCTGACTGTTCTAAGCCCTCTCCCCCACAGTGTCCTGACGGCAACTGGAACTATTTATTTTGGCTCATGATCTCTGGCTACTCTCTAGGGGATAGAGAGGTACCCATAAGAGGAGTCTGAAAGACAGGACGTAGGAGAGGACTCCATGCTGAGGCCATGTCCACACCCCACACTTTGTACGAGCCCTTCTGAACAGGTGTCATCTTCATGAGGGACCCTCAGTGGTTAACTGGTGAGGTTCGCACTCAATTTGTGGTACCAAACAGGAACTCTTGCTCCTTGCCTATGAAGAAGACATTAGCCACTCAATAATTATTTCACAGCTAACACAATTCCATTACCTCTTTGTGTACCTCCACATGTGGAGCTGAATGAGAACACCCCTCGCCCTATCTTGCATGCCCTTACCCTCCAGAATGGAATTCATGTTATTTTTTAAAAAGTTAAGAAATGGTAAAGATACAATATGGATGGATTACTCATATCACTGAGTGACGGTGATTTTGACTGTACCTTCAAAAAGCCCAAGAATTCTTCTCCCTCGAGTAAAGGTAGCCCGGATGCTTCCCATAGCCCCGTGGCACTGGGAAGAGAGAGGGAAAATCGTCCAGCCGCTTCCCAGATGACATTAGAAGCACTACAAACTTAATGTGGGTGTCCCTTGTAGGTCACCCTCAAGCTGCAATAAAAATCACTAACGGGAGGGAAGGAGAGAGTTGGGAGGTCATTAGCTTTCCTGAGGACATTCCAGTATTTGCTGCCTCTGAATTCAAATCAAATTAAAACCAGGCCCACTCGAGAAATGGCCCCTGGGACAGTTTGGGAGCTCTTTTCTCTTTGTTCCTTTGAGATGGTGAGGCTTAAATCTGAGTTGAACCTCAGACTAGCCAACTGAGTCTCTTCTAAACCTTATTGTGTGGTGTAACTCGACCCTGTGGACTCCCCCTTCTGCTCACTCTGTCTGACCCCAGGGCCCATTTAAAGAGGGAGTCGGATCCTCTTCAGGCTCCATTAACTTTCTTGTGTATGTTACCTAGAAAAATATCTTCCTTAAGATTTGTGTATTTTGAATTTCTGAAGTTAGCAAAGTGCCTCAAAACCAGTAATTCTCATGTCCTGGCCTCAGCAGCCCATGCTTGGGGACCCCCTCCAACCCCCCAAGTAAAATTGTGTTGTCTCATTCTTTTATTTTGAGACAGGGACTGGGTTAGCATAAGCTAGCCTCAATTTGCTAGGTAGCAGAGGATGGCCTTTAACTTCTGATTCTTCTTGTCTCTACTTCTCGTGTGTTGGGATTATAGGCCTGGGCTTCCATGCTGGCCTCGCTTGTTTTAAAACGGAAGTGGGGAAGCTTCCAGAAGCCGGGAGTGTTTTGCTTCTGGTCTCAACTTTAGATGGAAATGAACAGTGTTTACAAGCAGGGGAAGGCACCTGCTACAGTTTGAGACAACGTATTTTTTTCCTTGTGATGAAAGCACCCCTTTCCCACGGCAGCAGCATGTAGATGCAGAAGGTGACCCTTGGAGCAGGCTCTCATTCTGGGCGGCATGCAGCGCAGGCTAAAGATGAGTATTTTGGGGGGTGGAATGAGATATAGCATCTCCCTAATGTAGCTGGCCTTGCTCTTTCAATCTCCTGCCTAAGCCTCCTGACTGCTGGGATTACAAGTGTATGCTGTCATGCTAGGCTGAGGCTGAATCTTAAATGTGAGTTTACTATGATTTGATTTGTCAAGTAACAAAATATGTCTTTTTTTTTTTTCTGAGAGAGGGTCTCTACGTAGCCCTGGCTATCCCTCAACTTTCTATGCAGACCAGGCTGGCCTAGAACTCACAGAGATCCTCTTGCCTCTGGATTCTGAGTGCTGGGAGCATGTACCACCATGCCCAACTATCAAAAATGCTTCTGAAATCCTTCTCCCACATCTTTGTCCAAATATAGTATTTTTCCCCTGAATGAATTTAGATCCTATAGAAGATTGTTGTGCTTCAAATACAACTTAGGTTTCAAGGGATGTTCACCCAAAATGGGTTCTAGCTACCCAGAGATATCTTGTTCATGCAGGGAACAAGATATGGGTGGGGGTGGAGGTGGAGAGTGGGGGGCGGGGTGGATACTGACATAAACTGCACAAAGGCCACGCTTTCACCCTCAAATTCTCTAATTTTGATTTTTGTGTGTAAGGCTAGCTCTTTTTGATAAAGAAAGGTACCACTCAATGCAGAAAGCCCCAAGAAGCCTGATGTAAAAGGAGTTCTTTCTGCCTTTGTTATCACTGCACTCTGGGCCCAAAGCAGAGGATCATCTCCTGCCTGATCCTGAAATAAGAAGTCATCTTCCTAGCTCACGACTCGGAGGTTCACATTTCACATCTCCCCCTGGCCCGTTACTCTAAGGTTTGTATCCCCATTGGCCTGCCACTCAGATGTTCACATTCCAGCTTCCCTTGTAGCTAGATATTCACCAGTTTATTCACAAAAACATTACAGACAGCTGTGTTTAGGACCTCCCTCATATGTCCTATTTCATCAACCCTAAGACTCATGAAATTGAAGGCGCATACTATATACGACTGGAAAAGATAGGGCTGCCCCTACGTAAGGCATACCATCCTGTGTAAGATGCACTTATATGTATTTTTCTGATTATAAATGTCTCCACTATGGAAAATCTGGACAACACAGAAAAAATGAAAATGGGGAAAGTTGAAGGGGGGACCAACGATTACCACAAAATGGTAACGACTTGATCCCTACCAATTACTCTCCTTCTGAAATATTCACCTGAATGAAACAAAGATTGTGGGTGTACTATTCCATTATATGGGGCTGTTATCACTCACTCAATTAAAGCTCGAGTTCACAGCTTGGCTAGACTGGATAGCTCCCAGAGAGCTCCTGTTTCTGCCTCTCCGTTGGAATTACAGGTGTGTGTGTTGTCATGCCAAGATTTTTATGTGGGTGCTAGGGATCCGAGCGTATGTCCTCATGGCCTGGGGGCAGGCACTATCCATCTCCCCAGCTCCTTCACCATGTATTTTAACTTCAGAAAAAAAACCTACTCTTGTACTTTTTGTACATATCATTGACGACTTCCTTCTAATCAGTTCCAGTAAGTAAAAACTCTGCATCAAAGCCTGTGACCATTTTTAATTTTACTGTCTAAAATAATGGGTTTTGCGACATTTCCACACACATACATATCACTGTTCTTTCTCACATATGCTTCTGCCCTTCTCCCTCCTCCATTTCCATCCCTCCTCCAAGCAGTCCCTCTTGGAACACTAGAACTTTAAAGGTTCTGTTCTGGCATCTCTTCTTCAATTGTTCCCCTCAAAGTTCTTCATTTCCTACTTTCTTTCCCCTGAGGCTCAGAGAAGGTCTCTAAGTTGGTCTTTGAAGGAGCAACGTTCCAGCACAATTGTGCTTCTATGCTTCCTCCCTAGTGACAGAACGGAGGACACTGCAAACAAGATCACCGTGGATCGCACGGTCACCAGGCCTCCCCCAGCTCCTCTTCTACCCATTGCCCTGAGCACAGGCACACTCGCTCTCTGCCGTCATCACTCAGCGGCCAGACACCTTGTGCCTCCCGCCCTCTCTCCAGGGTGGTGGATGACCAAATGCCACAGACAAACTAGCTGTAAGCCAGGAGTCCTCTGCTGTCTGCACTGTGACTGGCCTCCGTGGGACAGAATGAAAGGCATCCTTCATGCCTGTAGTCCTGGCACCCACCATTTCTCAGGAATGACAACTGGTTTGTCCTTCTATTCATAGCTGTGAGCCACAGCAACATCTGCAGACTCTGGGAATGGGAAGCGCTGGGCCAAGCCTGGAGAAAAGCAACCTACTTCAGCTGTTTGTCCGGAACCTTCCACCACCTTAGCATCTTGGACTGGAAGGAACTATGCCAGCAGTGATGAAGGCAAACTTGGAACCCATTCCTCTGTTACCATGGCAAATTCCCTGATTCAGGATTTTGAATTAATTTTTCTCTTTCTCAATGGATCTTCCTTACTTTAACAGCACTTGCCCCACACTCCACCACTAAATAAAAGAAACACAAAGACTAAACGGGAACGGTTGCACCTTGGTGTTTGGTGGACAATAGTGGACACACATGATGCCGCTGACAGAACTACCATAGGCTGAGAAATTCTTGCAGAGGACCTGGGTTCAGTACTGAGCACCCACATACTCACAACCACCCGCCAGTACAGTTCCATGGGATCCGATGCCTTCGTCTAGCCTCCTTGGGCACTAGGAACACATGTGAGGCACAGGAATACGTGTTGGCAAAACACTCATACACATAACATTTAAAAAATATTAAAAAACCAAACAACAAACTCCACATGGTGCGACTTATACTTCAAGTTTTTAAGAACAGATTTGTCATTTTAATGGTGCTTAAGTACATGTGTGTCTAAGTGTGGGAGCTTGTATGTGGGTACAGTGCTTACAGAGGCCATAAGAGGGTGTCAGATTCCCCGGAGCAGGAGTTACAGGTCATTGTGAGCCTAGGAGAAAGTACCCGAGGAGTCACAACACTGTCTAGTCACTCACTTTAAAGCCTTTCGTTGTTTTTGTTATAACATTAAGATGTGGCTAACTATGTGCCTGGACAGAGATTGGAAGAGGGACCTACATGTGCTCAGCTTTTCTCTCGTAAAGACACACACTTGGATCTGTGACTTGGACTTCTCTGAATGACCTTCTCAGAGAAAGTTCTGGCACTATGGCCCATGCATGTTTCCTTCATCTGTCCAGGCTGCAGAGTGATGCCCTCACTGTTACCCACACTCTGGTTCCCTCTGCTGCTTCCCCCTATTTCCCAGCAACTTGTTCCCAGAACGAGTCTTTTCTCATTCCCACCTGTGCTATCTACTGCTTGCTTCCCTTAGTTCTTCTGTGAGATTCACATCTTTCTCCAGGCGTTTGGCGGATAAAGCAAAGCTCTCACAGAGACTGTCATGAGCTGACAAATATGCCAAGTGATACCCCTGCTTCCAAACTATCAATCACGCATCCAAAGGATGACTGAGCGGAAAGAGACCTCTGGGCAGAGTGGCACCTGAACTTCTCTTGATGAGAACCGACAGGAGAGTTTGTTCGATGTTTGTCCATCCATCCAGCTGTGAAAACTCACCGTGATGGGTTGAGAAACTGGTTCTGAACTGAACAGAATGTACTTGGAGACAGATGTCCAGTGCATCACAGTCACCCAGGGAGAACCTTCCCACTCACATGACTCCTTTCTAATCCCTGATGTTTAAACTGACATGTAAGGGATGAGAGAAATGTGCCCAGACAAAACTCAGGCGGGGAGTTGCAGAGCCCGATGGGGATGACAGAAAGAAAACCCATAACAGCAGAGCGAGGGAGGTCCAGTTATGTCCCTAGGGAAACAATATCAAGAGGGTTGGGGTGCAGCCATGTTCTGCCTTGAATATCAACACACTGAAGTATGTGAAACAGAAGAAACCTACTGAAGCAAAGAGATGTTCTTGGAGGCTCATAGGATAGGGACATTCTTACCCCCCCCCCCCCACTTTATATCTACCCTGGCCTTCCCCTGGAGCTCAGAGTTCCTTCTTACCTCAAGCCAGCATTCCTTTTCATAAGCATAGCCAACATCAGGCTAGTGTCCCTGCTCTAGTTGTAGGAGACAAAGCCTAGTTCTTGGCTATAAATGATTTAGGCACCTAGGCAAATACCCTATAGTTACCAAAATGAATTCTAGAATCCAGGGCTATAATTCTAGGGCTATGGGACAATTTCATTTTGTATTTTCTTCACCCCCCTTTCCTACTTCCCATGAGAAGTTTGCATTCTTTTAATATTTAGGGTGCAAGAAGAAAGCGATCTGAGACTTAACAATCTACATCGGTGGCTATGGACACACAGTTAATGGAGAAAATGAATGAACGATGGAAGATCAGGATGAGCCATAAAGAGCCAGATAAGGAGCAAAGGAGGGGAGCGTATAGTTTTCTACGAAGTTTTAGGACAAAGGGTTAAATATAGGATTTGTGAAAATGCAGAAAAGGAGGCCATTTTGGGGCTGTACCCTGGCACTGTCGGTCTGGTACATGAACTGTGTCGGCTTTAGTCCTCAGAGTGATGTTGACTTGAAGTTCTCTGATGGGTAGGATGAGGCCATGAGTGATGTGGAACTGGACAAAGGTAGCAGATATGCTGAAAAGATGCAGCTAAAAGCTGTCTGTGGAGTCTGACGGACACTGGAGAGTCGAGAGGAAACTCAGTCTGCCAACTTAGCAGAGCGAATCCAGAATTAAGACGAAGAAAGAAGTCAGGTATATAGGTTTGAGATGAGAGGCTGGGAAGCATTAGACTGAATATGAGTTTTAGGGAGCAACAAGCTAGGTTGAAATCCCAACACTGTGGGTAAACTTAGGCTCAGAGTAAGTAGGAGAATTAAGGAAATCCGACAGTAATTGCTTAGTATAGCACCCGGACCATGGGCACAGGGCATTCTCAATAGCCAGCGGACATTATTATCATCATTGGTATTAGAAACAGGGTCTCACTACATAGCCCAGGCTGGCCTCAGCCTTGTCATCCACTCACCTCAGCTTCCTGGGTGCTACTATGACAACTGTGTGCTACTGTGCTCAACTCCAGAGACTATTGTAGTAATTAAAAATGATCTGACGCAGGTTTGTGGTGTGTAGAATGCTAAGGTCTTTCATGCCACAAGAGCAGTAAGAACGGATGTGGTGATAAGGCTGTAGCATCAATGAAACTGAATGTGGGCTGCAGACTCAGGGGACACGCACTGCCTACGCTGATCAGAATCCATGCAATGTATTGTTCGGCTCGAGACGCTAATGTTTTAAGAGGTGTCGGGAGACCTAAGGGCATCCAGAGTGACGTGACGTGACAGGAACCGGACAGGTCTGGTGAGGAAAAACGAGTGTAACATGGGCCATAACTCTTCGGAGAGCCTCCACGAGCTATTGCACAGATGAGAGAACAGAATTATTCCCTTGCTCCAGAAGACAAAAATTTAAAACTCTTCAGCCAAATTTGCTTCACAAAAGGTAGGTTTTTCCAGTAAAGTGGACAGAGGAGCAGGCTGCTGGAGTCTACTACTGCATGTGCTCAGAGAACCTACGTGAGCGTCACTTAGGAGAACTGAAGAGGCACTCTCTTCTTCCTCACTCGATTGCCACGGAACAGACACCATGGCCTAGGCTCAGTCTCACAAGCCCCTCCCTTGTTCCATTAAATACCGCCGGGAAGGACAAGGAGTTTGCACATCTTTCCCACCAGGACAGAGAAGTCACAGGGTCACTCACAGGTTACACGTTCACCAGACAGGTATTCACTCATGGGAAGACCATGGTCAGACACTGTGCTAAGTGACAGATCTACAAAAATGACACCCTAGGTCTCAAGTGGCACCCGGTGAGCAGGAGGACCCCTTCTTGGATCCTGTGGAGAGGCAAGTGCTGAGGCAGAGCACATGCAAGGAAGCACATGCAAGGTTCAGCGTCCCTGGTGTGACAGGGTCCAGGATGGCCAGGGTAGGGTTCTGAGGGAGCAAACTCTGGAGCTGAACAGGGGTGAAGTAAGCAGGATGTTGGCGGTACTAGGGTCAGCATGGGCGGAGAACCAGAAGCAGGAAAAGAGCAGTCAGGTGTGGCCAGACTGAAAGGTATGGCTTCCCTGGAAGTTAGGCTAGTGGGTGTGGAGGGGACCCCTGAGCACACGGTGCGCATTTCTAAAGGCTTGCGTGGCCGTTAGTACACAAAGGACTCTCGTGCAAGCTTCAGGGTGCCAACTAGTCTCTGGCCTCTAGAAATCATTTGTTCCGCTGTTTGTCCAGTGGCTCTAGCCACTGACTGTGAACAATAGAGGAGATACTCGGTCTACCCAGAGAATAGGCTTGTTCCGGCTAATAGTCTTAAGGCTTTCGGTCCTTGGCTGCTTGGCTTCACTGCTTTCAAACTCGGAAGGCAGCACATTAAGACAGGAGCATGAGGCAGATAAAGCTGCTCACTGCACGAGATGCCTAAAGCAGAGAGGAAGAGGAAGGGGCCAAGGTCCTACTGACCCCTAGAGAGCACACCCCTAATGACCAGGTCCCGGCCCTAGAGGATGCACTAATTCCAAGTATACCACAGGTCAGGGACCAAGCCTGTCACACACAGGCCCTGAAGGAGACTTATCCAAATCACAGCAATTGCCCTGTGCAGAGCACTTCATGAGCACATGAACTTTGTCTATCTAGCTCACTACTATACTGCTGTTTCTAGACTGAGCCTGAAGAACAAACGTAAAGGAACAGAAAGGATCCAACTTCGTAGGATCCTGAAACTATATGGAGACTGCTTAGAGCAAGCCCTGTGCCTGGTAAGCTTGGAGAGCCATTGTCATTATCATCCATTTCCCTTTCTTGTTTAACTTTTGTTTTTTGTGCCTGACTTGCTTAATAAGAGTTTTGTTGTTGTTTGTTTTGTTGTTTTTGTTTTTTTTGTGAGAAAGGGGGCCATTGGTGCTGGGAATTGAACTCAGGGCCTCATGAATGCAAGGCAAGCACTGTATCACAGAACTATAGCCTCATCACCCACCCCTTTCATTTTTACTTTAGGACAGGACAGTCCTGGAGTGGTGGTGCACAACTTTAATCCCAGCACTCAGGAGGTAGAGGCAGGCGGATCTCTGTGGGTTCAAGGCCAGCCTGGTCTACAAAGCAAGTTCCAGAATAGCCAGGGCTACACAGAGAAACCCTGCCTTGAAAAAAACAAAACAAAAGACAATGGAGTCTGGGTTAAGTTCCTTGTTCTGAAGATTCAGGGGTTTTCCTTGAGAATCCAAGGTTTTTATCAGGGATGATCCTACCCTGGGAGAGATTTCATCTACCACAACACCAGGCCCAGGAAGACCCCAAATCTTTCTCTCCTAGTTCAAACCCCAGAAGGCAATCTTGGGGGTGTCTCCCTGTGACTCAGGCCCCAGGTAAAGCCGAAGAACAGTTTGGAATGGATGAGGTGGTTGATCTGAGCTGGCAACTACCTGGCCATCTAACAGTACAGCCCCAAACGTATGTGGCATTAACACATGCTGGGTCCACACTAGGGCTTTTGGTCAGTTCTTGAGTCAGAAGAGAAAATGAAGGCTAGGTGTTAAAAGTCTGAGGGTAACGGGAATGACTTCAACTTCCCAAATAAACAAAATTGCTTAATCTAACTGAAACAAACAAAAAATGGTTCAGCATTAGATAAAAGCAAAAGAGAAAACAAGCCGTGTTGATGTCTCTGTTTATGTGGCTGGGTGCTGGAGCGAGAGGGTATATTTAGTGTCATACGCTGTGGGGCTGCATCTTGCAGCCCAACAGGAAGTATCTGCAGTCACAGCTAAAGATATCTCTACATGTTTGGAAATTTATGAGCAGCTGTAATGTGGCTGTATGGTGGGCAGAGGGCTGGAACAGGCCTCTCTTCAAATGAGAGAGGCCGCTGAATTAAACACTCAAATACGCCAGGTTCATGGCAGGCAGAGCACACCTGACATGCTAAAAATAGCTGCAGTAGAAGCTTCTGTTGCTAAAATAATACCGGGCCGCTCTGAGCCTTTCCCTCCCTAACCTAACAAGGACGGGTGGAGGGGGTGGAGGACAGAAGGGCTCCGAGATTCCACAAAGGGTGCTAGAAACCTGGCCAAACTAAAAGGACTAATTTCCTAGATTTGGCACTTTCCAAAATATGAGCAGCTTCCTTAAAATGAATCATCCAAAGTCCCAGTAATCAATATATTGTTTTTTTAATAACACAAGACAGACTCAGACGCACCGAACAGGGCTTGCATGGTATCCCGGGGATGAGCCGTGCTGCGGGCAGACAAGCCTGCTCCGTCCTGGTTAGGGACCGGTTATTTTTAAACATCCTTTCGCTGGGCTTCCCTTATCAGCAGCCCCACACCCTGCTCTCTAATGCTCAGGCTGCAAAGGGCCCCCACCTATTCCAGGCACGGAAACTGCTTGCTCAACGGTATGGGAAAGGGTGAGCGTGTGCATTTGCATGTGGCTGCAGAGCAGGCCAGCACCCTTTACAGGGCGATCCGGAGATCCAGGGACAACTTCACATTGAAACTTCAATCTGTGATCAAAGGCACTTATTGTTTTTCTCTCCTGATTGTCACTTCCGGCTGGGGACACAGTGCCTGCTGCGTGAGCATGAAGACTCACGTTCAGTTTCCAGAACCCACGTCAAAAAGCTGGGAACACTGGTGTGTGCTTATAATCCCAGCAACAGGAGGCAGGGAGGGGTGGGTCCCCATCGTTCAATGGCCAGTCTGCCTCGCCTAACAGATGAGCCAAAGACCAGTGAAGAGACCCCGTCTCAAATAAACAAATAACGGTGACAACAAGGCATGGTAGGCTGAGATGTTGCTCTATGGCTTCTACAACCACATGCACATACACACAAACCCGAGCACACACACAGGCACACAAAACCAATTGTGTGTGTGTGTGTGTGTGTGTGTGTACAATGGAGCTGATAGGGAACAGCCTGGTGGCCTCAAACTTTCTTGTGGTGATGGGACCAGTGTGTGCAGAAGCCTAAGGGATGTTGCTGTTGCCATAGTTACTGGGCATCTTAGTCAAAGGTGGGTGGGGGACCAGCAGAGAGCACTGAGCACATCTGCTTCCCTTCACATGGTAAAAGCTCCGTCTGCATGCCTTCCTGGGCAGTCGGGACTGCCAGAAATCACTCGCTTTTCACCTCAGTGCGACTCTTGACCATCTTTGCTGGGTTGCATCCCTGCACCCCTAATATGTGTCCCAGGGCAGCACACACTGGGACTGTCCCCGGAGGCAGGCTAATTCTCTGAGCTGGGAAGAGTGGAGCCCACCTTCTCCGAAGCAGGTCCCTCTAGAAGTGTCCGCTGGGTGGCCATTTAACTGAAGAGATTATCATTTAGCTTATTTGGCCCCTTTCCCTCGAAACATGTTCCACTGAAACCAGTAAGAACTGGAACTTCATGACAGGACACATATACACATTGCCTCTGACTGGGATTTAACACGAAAAAGTGAAATTACTTGCTGTGTTAGATGGTGGGGTCATGAAGGTTTCTTTCCCTTGCTCCCTCTCTGTACGGTCTATGTTTTTTAAATAGCTTTACTTATTTTTTTTTTTAGGTTTTATTTATTTTTATGTGTATCTTTGTTTGCCTGACTGTTATGTCTGTGCACTATGTGAACGCAATGCCTGCGGGGGCCAGAAGGGGGCATCTGGTCCCCTGGCAGCAGAACTACGGTTGTTAGTTGCCATGGTGGTGGGAGAAATTAAACCTGGGTCCCCTAAAAGAGCAGCCAGTGCTCTCGATGGATGAGGCATCTTTCTGCCTTGTTAAATAGTCTTTAAAAAAATAATAATAAAAGAAAATGTGACTGGAGTTTTTACATTTTATAACATGGCACCTGTCACCCTTAATTTGGCAAAGTTAAAGAAATGCCACACAGGCCAGATTTCAAGGAAATGTTTTAGATTTTCAGCATCTAAAACATTTTAGGGGTAGCCCACTTCAATACAGGTTTTTTGTTTGTTTGTTTGCTTGTTTGTTTTTGAGAATGTAGTAGGAGGCAAAGGATGTTAGTTGTTTAAAAATTATACAACAAATAATAGTTTTTCTACTTAAAACTCCTTTAGAGTTGCAATATTTCAGTCTTTAACTGTCTCTCAAAGGCCTGTACCGTGAAAGGTTGGTTTTTAGTTTATGTTGGTATTGGGAAGTAGCAGAAGGACGGAGTGGAAGGAACTTAGGTCACTGGGGACATGTCCTTGGAGGGGACAAGAAGACCCCAGGAACTCCTCTTCCTCTTCCTTTGCTCCCTGGCCACCCTAAGGTGATCAGCTTCCTTAGTCAACTCCCCCCATGGGTTGTCTCAACTGACCACAGACCCAAACCTCCAAAACCGTGAGCCAGAATGACATTTTTACTTTTTAAGCCATTTTACAAACTCAGGCATTTGCTATAGTCATAGGATGCTTGCTAGCACACAAGTCTACAATCTTTTCAATCAATGAAGAACCAAGGATGTGCTAAACACCTTATGTGCTGAATATTGGACAAAGTGTTGCACATTTCTTCCTTCTCCCCAGCCCCTCCCACAGACTACCAGCACTAGCTGTTTTGTCAGGCATTAGGAGACAACATCCCCCATGTATGATTTTCAGTGCTCTAGATGCCAAGATCATGTTAGTGATGCGAACCTCCAACAGTGTGTGGCCCTTCAAAGAAATAAGCAACCGTCAAGGATTGCAGAGTACAGCCTATCAAACCTGTGTGGCAGCTAGCCAGTCCCCGCTGTTTCAAGGGTATGTCAGAGTGAGTAGCTGCCCAGAACTTCTTTTTCTACAGATGGCTCTGAGGCCACCATTTCCTCTGGCTTGGTTTTTAAAGAAAAGTCCCTGACTCTATTTGACAAAGAGGTAGATGAGGTCAGGTGAGGTAAAGACACTAGCTGCTAGGGCACTGAACAGCAGAAAGGAGAGGAGAGGCTGATTCTGGCTAGCGTATGGCCTTGTCCGCCCGCAACTGTGGTTGTGCAGTATTCCTTAACATCATTAGACACCAAGTGTGAGGTGACGTGTGCTAGTGACTCTTCATATTGCAGTGTCCAGACACGAAAAACTAGGGATCACGGTGTGTGTTCCTCTCAACCTCCAAAAAAATTTGCCTGTGATCACCATTATTGTCCATGCCATTATTACACCAAATTGGAAAACCCATTCACATCTTCTTTGCCTCTACAGAAATACACCAGATAAAATATTCACACCACAATAACTTACCAGTCTCTACTGGTGACTGATTTTTAACCAAAAAAAATCTTCTAAACTGGGTCAACACAACCTTTCTTTTTTTGGGGGGGGGGCACCAAGGGCCATGTTAGGAAAGCCAAGTTATCTATATCAGCATCAACCACAAATGGTTGGCACTCCATACCAGAGCGAGTTTTCTCCCATATCACACCATATGTTGGACTTAAGTCATTTGGAGAGCTGTTCACAGCTTTGTTCCTCCCATTTATAAGTTAGGAAAGTCCACCACCTTATGAACACAGCTATGTAACTGAGTGAACTTTTATCTGTTTCCCTTTGAATGTATCCTTTTCAGGCTTGGTCCTCCCGATTTCCTTTTACCATACCAGAATTCAGGAAATGTGCCCATAGCACCGACACTGGGTGGTGGAAGACCTAACAAACTCAAGTTTTTACATATCAAGACAGAAGAATCCAAACGTTTAAATCTACCTCATTAAAGAAATCTATTGTTTAAGAAACTGGCTTCAGCTGCCCAACTGAGCTTTGGATTTGCATGAAAATCAATGCAAATGTGTGCATGTATAGACACCTATTTCTCTGGAGTTCATCTCTCTGTAAAGGCTGGAGACTATTACCCTTTTCAGCTCCTTCTAGAATCTTCCTTAGTTCTGATTAGTTATTAGTTATTAATTATTAGGCACAGCAGGATGATATCCCCTAGTGCAAAGGAAGATGTGTCAAGTTCCAAAAAAGATGCTTTTCTTTATGGTCCTTCAGAGGACGCTTCCTATTTGTAGGCTCTGGAGTTGGAGCAGCTGCCCCTGGACCCAGGTCCTCGGGGAATGGTATATAATGACCCACATGTCCATCTTCCGAGTGGAATATTATTATCCCATTAGTACAACCTAATTTGGATTCTTTTCCCTAGATGCGCTGCCTTGTATTTTTCCACACTGAGTTCAGCTGCTGCCTGTCCACCTCTCCGCTGCCACCCTGTCAGGTCTTCAGGAATTTACATAACGTGGACTTGGCTTTACACTGTGACACTGCCCTCTGCGAACTTGCGGGGCTCCCGTTACTCTCTGAACAATGTCCATATGGCAGAGATAGCCACTCACGGCCCCACCCCCCAAACACTATGCTCCTGTGCCCACAGTAAGGCTTCGACTGGGTAGGGCCTGCCTGACAGAGGCCACAGTGCCCTAGCCCCACTAAGTCCAGATGGGGCCAAATAACCAGTGAATGTATGTGCACACATGTGTATTAAATGTAGGTACATGCATGTGTGTAAATGTATGGCACATGTGTAACTATGTGTACATGCAAATGCGTGTAAATGTGTGTGCATACACATAGATATGATGATGTTCTCCATCATCTTCCCCCATTTGACACCAGGACAATACAAACCCTCTGAACCCAGCAGAGCCAGAAGTGAGGAGGAGACCTGGTTGAATCCCTGTGACACCATGTGAGGTAAAGCTGCCTGCTCACTGGGACGCCACGTCGGCTGTTAGCGGGCGAGAAATAAGCATGAAGCAGCCCACGGAACTGTGGGGCAGCGGACAGCGTGCATGCTGGCCACCTCCTGGAATGTTTTACTTCACAGAATGTTCCCATTGCTTGCTCCAACTATGTCCACACTCTTTTCTCGTCCAGAAGAAAAAGGTCCTCTTGTTAAATCTGAAGTACCTCAATTCATTCCATGAAGGATTTTTGTCAAAGATACTGTCTGTATTTTACGCCACCCTTTAAGCTATTTACCTAAACGGCAGGGACTAGTAAGGTGTTTTGATTTACACACAAGTTGTTTTCATGAACCCCACGTGCTAGTATTTATTATGCAGCTCAGGCTAATTTAGCCTTCGAAGTAAAGCTCACAGCTCCTGCTCATCAACTATACACCCATATTTTAACTGAGAGTTGCAAGCGCCTCTGCAGGAACCAACAATACAGACACCAGACCTTTCAACTATTCTCAGAGCGTTCAGAGATGACACAACATCAGTGTGAGTTCCTGGCACCATATTAGTGCTGCTTTGGTGTGTTGTGTGGTAGACAGGCATTAGGTTCTGGGTGCTATTGACATCCTCTGAGACCAGCAAGAATGCCTGACATTTCCTCTCCAACAACCTGTCCCTCCTCTCCTCCATCTTCCTGATATAGGATAAGAGTTTACATTTCTTGCTCTGACCAGCTAAGAGTTGGGTAGAAGCTCTTAGGAGTCCAACTGCTACTTGCACAGATAGGAAAAAAGTTTCCATGTTAATTCTTGGCTCACCACTATTCTGTTTCTGTTGCCAGCACCTCTCAGGCTCCTCTGGGAACAGTAGGAAAAGAGAGCCATAGTTGGGTTGAAGCTGGACAGAATCGGATATTGATGTCAAGGGACAAGCAGTCATTTGTTTGGGAAGTTTTTCTTTGTTTCTATAAATAAACCTGACCTTGTTTCTTTGTGGGGGAGGCTTCCCTGGGATGATGAAGTCAGCCAACTTCTGGCCTCGTTTTAGAAGTATCTTCATCTTCCTCAGTCCACATGGAAGCACCACGGACCCTCCAGATTCCCCAGTCTCTGATGAAGTTGGGTGGATGACGACACAGTGATAGGTTTTCTCACCAGGATATGGCTGGCCAGTACACTGTAAAATAAGGGACTCTGACGGAAGTGGGCTCGGGCATGGAGGGCACCACTGAGGATAGAGGATGAAGGCTTTAGAAACTGTGCAAGCCTAAACAACCAGATGTGACAGTTACACCACAGGAAACTCTCCAAGATGGCGTTGGAGATGCCTACGAGCAAGGATGCCTATGACCAACGGGCTCTGAATCAGGAGTTCTTCTCACTCCCAAGATCAGATACCTGATTAAGAAGATGTAAATTAAAGGGAGAATGAGAGGCCTATTTTGGCTGACACTTTAAGAAAGGACACAGGCCGTTATCCCGGGGAGGGCACGGCAGGAGCAACACGAGGAGGCTTCTCACATCGTGTCTGAAGTCAGAAGGCAGAGAGCAGAAAGGAAATGGGCCTCAGTTATCACACCCTCAGGACTCTCTCCCGGTGACACACTTCCTTCAGAAAGCCTCTATGACCTTCCCAAACAGCATTACCACCTGGGGCCCAAGTGTTCAACAGTTCCATAAGCCTGTGGGAGACAGTCCATATTCAAACCGAATCGCCCTCCATGAAGGTCCACACTTCGTCCTGCTCTAGAGCACTCTAAATCCCTTTTTAACTTTCTCCACTGGGTTCCTTCAATTAAAGTTGCAGCCGCAACTGATAACCCCATGCCACAGGCCTAAGAATAAAGGAGTCGGAGTCTCCGGGCATATCATGAAGCAGCCCTGGGTAGACTGAGCACGTTAGTGTAGGTCCAAGAGTGAATGCTCCTTAGGGCTCTCCAGGACTGAGTCTTGTGCTACAGATAGACGGCCTCAAACCTAAAGAGACTTTTTTTTTTTTTTTTTACGAAGCAGCCCTGAATTTTGTATTGTTTAAAAAGGGTCTCACACAGCCCAGGCTGTCCTTGAACTCACTCTGTATTGGGATGAACTCCTCATTTTCCAAGTGCAGGGATTACAGGTGTGTAATACCACCCTTGGCTTTCTAAAGGGACCCTTAACTAGTTTTTTTTTTTTAAGTTAGTTTAATTTTGGATTTCATCTATTTTACAAGTGTGCAGTGAGGGAAGGGGTTGTACACATGCTGTGGCAGGCTGGGTGTGGAGATCAGAGGACAGCCAGGAGGCTTCGGCTCTTTTCTTCCATCACGTGGGTCCTGGGGATTGAACTCGGGTTGTCAAGCTTGGTGGTAAATGCATTTACCTGCTGAGTCATCTCAGTGGCCCCAAAGGGACCCTCCCTAACTATGTCATGCCCCTGAAATGACCATAAGCACAAAGCAAACAGGAGATGATGAAGTTCTCCCTTCTCCAGGAGGGGGGGGCAGGGTGCAGGCCTTACAGTATGCTTCCCCACAGCTTGGAAGAACTGCTAGGACCTAGACCATTATTTTTCATACAGATGGTTGGAGCTACAGGGTGTCAAATACTAGACAAAATGTTTCACTAGTTCATCTCCACACCACCTCTGAGTTTAGTTGTTGGAAGTCAGAATGTTATTTCTTAAGAAAAAAAAAACAGTTGTAATCAATTTCTTGCAGAACCTCTCCAGACTAGGGAAGAGTTTCTTATTCAAGTGAACCACAGAGACTTCTAGCATCCACTCCTGGTACTCTGAAGATGCAGATCCCGGAGGCTCGCATGTCTGGAGAGGAGAATGAGCTTCAACAACTGGAACCAGCTCAGTGGGTCATTCTTGCACACAGCGAGCCTTGGAAATTATTGGGCTTTTTTTTGTTGTTGTTGTTTTTTGCTCAATTTGAGACAGGGTTTATACTCTGTAGCCCAAGTTAGCCTTGAGCTTCTGGCAATTCTGCCTCTATCTCTCAAGTGCTGGGATCACAGGCATGAGCCACCACACTTGGCCATTTCTATATCTTGAAAGATTCCTGCCTCTTTTCTTTTCTCTTTTTAGCAGCCAAGAAAAGATAACCAGGTGTAATCGCATTCCTCTGGAGCAGTTCTTGCTCAGCGACTTCACATTCTTAAGAAGTTATTTTAACATTATTGTTCTCCATGTCTAACTTTTGCACGTATCATAGCAAGATCTGAAAGCATGAACGCTGCAAAAATGGAAGGGCTCAGTGACTTCTCCATCACCAAAGCTGTGGGGGCTGAAGCTAGAAAACCAATTATCAGAAATACTGGGAGAGAGCTCTAGGGTCAGTGGAGAGTCCCAACGCTGAAATAATGTATCATGTTTCCTCTATCTCTAGGAACTTATGATAATGTTGTAATGAAATCAGCTTCAGCATGTCAAGAACTACATATTTTAAAAGTCTCTCCTTGCACTCAGAGATTTTTATTGGTAGTTTTTAAAAGAAGCAAGAAAACTAGCCTATAAAACAAAAAAAAGTTACAAGTTGAAGACAGAGCAATCAACGGATTTGGAGGTTTCTTAAGGTTATATTCCATCCTCGAAACCGATTAGCTAACCACGAACACAAGCAGATGAAAAGTAAAAGTACGAGCCTGTAATGCTAGCGGTCAGGAAGAGGTGAAGGCAGGAGGATGATGTGTGTGAGGCTAGCCTGGAACACACAGAGAGACTTCATCTCAGTGACAACCACCACCCAAAGAAAACAGACCAAAGACAAGAGCCTACCACCCACACCCTGGGCTCCGCCACCCCCGGTTTCCTGCTTGATACCCGGTGCATGGAAACAAATGCCAAGTCTGTGCACTGTGCAGCGTGCTGTCCATCCCGCAGCTCACGGGTCCTGAATCTCTCCCACCGTTTCAAGGAAGATATCAAAACCGTGCAGGGAGGCACAGCTCCCGGGAGGGGAAATGCCAGTGGGCTGCACCTGTTTCCTATCACTCCCAGCATTTCCTCTCCACTTGTCAAGAATGTCACTGACGGAACCTCACTGCTCCAGAAAGGAATTCTGTCCGACGGTGGTGAAGCACGTTACCAAGGACTCGGTGCTCACAAGGAGGGACAGACATGGGCCTGTAACCCTCGTAACCACTTCAGACTCGTGGAGTGGGTAAGTTTATAACCAATTTCTACAGAAAGAGATGATCACTTCAATGCTGCCTCTCTCTCTCTCTCTCTCTCTCTCTCTCTCTCACACACACACACACACATGTGCACACGTGTGCGCGTGCATACGCACACGGGGTACACTTTGTGTAGATGGTGTACAAGCATCACACTGGTTTGGGGCCTCAGGACTGAGCCGAGTAGAGAAACACTCAATATGATAAGAAACCACATACAACAGGGCTTGTGTGACGTCACATTTATAGCCTGTCATGAACCGGGCAGGACCTTACTGAAACAGTCTTCAAGTGGGAACCCAAAGCAAACGGCTACACTCTCACCCAGACCCTGGCCCTCCTTGGCAGCAGGCCAGGCGACCTTCACTTCCTGAAAACTTACAAATGGCCTCAGAGAGGTGGCGCGGAAGCAGCCCTCTGCCCAGCTCTCGTCAGAATGCCGCTCTTCAGAGCTGAACTTTGTTTCACAGCTCTCACATGTCCGAATCAGCAATAGCCAGAATGCTCCCTGTCTGCCCAAGTCCTCCAGAGCAGCCGCACTTATTTAACTGGACTAGGCTTTACCACACTCTCTGGCTGGTCTACAGGAGTGAGGGCAAAGACCATGTCTGTTTAGTTCACGGACTTTTCTCTAGTGCTGGTGCACAGAGGACGTTCCTGCCTGGAGAGTGGGGGATGCTATCTATGCCTGTCACATGGCCCTGCTGCTCTCAAAACCGAAGGTCCCCAAGAAACCATTGTATTTTTCATCAATGTACTCTTTCATCTGACACATCACCCCAATTTGTCAGGTACCAATCAAGTCTCGAGGTTGCCACTGTCCTCAGCAAGGTAACGAATGCTCTCAGTTTCAGAGTGCGTGCTTTCAGAAGCCAGAGGATGAGAGAAACTAGACAAGCGAAGGGCTAGGGCAAGAAAGCCCTCGGCCAAGGGAGCAGCCGTTACAAAGATGGAACAAAGCACACTCACTTCTGCAGCCACAGGAAAATCTTTGTGGTCCAGAGCATCACTAAAGGTGTGATGAGTACTCAGCAGACAATAGAAGCTCACGGACAACAAGCCTTGGTGGGGCGGGGGGAATGGGAATTTTAACCTAAGTATGAAGGAACTCCTGTTTGCTCTGGAAGGCAGCTGTCCTGAGAATAGGTTGATGGACGCCTGAACACCCTCAATGCTTATGTCCAAACAAGTGATAATTCCAGTCTGGATGCAGAATGAATGAATGAATGGATGGATGGATGGATAGACAACAATAGAAATAATTAAGGCTCAATCCTGAGGCCTACTCTTGAGAGCGACTGCGTTTACAGGATTTCATATCTTAGTTGCAGAGAGTGGGAAGAATAATTTTGTGAATCATGGAAAGAATTTAAATTCCGTGTTGCTCCATTAACGATCAAGACAAGACATGTCTTAATAAGAGAATCAGCAGAAAAAAAAATCATGGGAGGGGAAACTGCTGGGGGTGGATCATGTTTGGGAACTAATTGAAGATTTACGATAGTAATTTTTAAATCATAGACACGAATTAGTTGGAGCCATGATGGCTGAATTCACCACATGCAGCAGTTGCAGGACGACATGAATGGTTACATGATATTATTTTGAACCTCCACATTACAAAATTGTTGGAGATTAAGCTGTTTGTAACTTCCTTTGGAGGCAAGAGAAATATGTGTGCAAATGTTAATCAGGCCCCCAACCTGTCTTTCGGTGCAGTTTGATAGCCGTATCTGGGATAGAAGCCAAACTCTCTTCTGGGGGAGAGCTAGCAGCCCCCAGAGCCACAGTGATGAATTACACGGAGAGGAAGTCTCTAGATCTAGAACAGAGTGCCATGGTGGCTGCGCGGCTGTCTGCGGTATATGGTCCTCCGGCTTTTAAAACCACTCCTTTCTCAGCCCTCAGAATTCTTAATCCTATTTTCATTGCCCTAGGTAAACTGGGAAAATATTTCCTTCTTGACTGCAGTTATTCACACAATAAACAGGTAATAAACATTTTACTGCCCAGAGCAACCTCCTGCCGGGCAGGCAGACCAGAGAGAAAAGGCTGCGGAGGGTGACCCCCTACAGGACAAACTGCGTGCGACAAAGGAGGCTAGTAACCCTTTAATAGTGCTCATCTCGGCGGTTCCAGCAGAGTGACCCGAGCTGCTGGCATGAATTAGCCGGCCCGGTGCTCTGGAGTCCTTTCTGCTTGAGGCTAGCAGGGAAGATTTGATTTCACCAAAAGGTAATTTAGTTGCCATTTCAAAACTCTGTCTGGCTAAATTAAGGATGAGGATGAAACTGAGTTTACAACCTCCCAGCTTAAAACAGGAGCAGGGGGCCACGAAGGCAGGAGGAACAGGGCAGGCACCAAAGAAGAGGCTCTGGACAGACTGATTAGCTTCCCAGTGTGCATCTTGCTTTCAAACACGTCTTTATTTCCTTGCTGTTGTTTGAATCGTCTCTGAATATCAGACTGGATAATTTTTATCATCCTTTGACTTATGCAAAACACAGTGAACATCCCTCCCTCCTCTTTCCCCTCCCTTTCCCCTCTTGCTTTGCTGAGCACCTAACGCAGGGATTTGTACAGGCCAGGCAAGTGCTCTACTACTGAATTACATCCCAACTCAACATCCTATTTTTTTTTCAATTTCATTTTACTTTTATTTATTATTTTGGGGGAGTACTGTGGAGGTCAGAAATCAACTTTCAGGAGCCAGCTCTCCCCCTCCCATCTTGAAGATTCTAAGGATGAAACTCAGGTCACCAGGCTTTGGGGTCAAGGTGCTTTTACCAGCTGAGCCATCCTGGCTGCCCCCAACATCCTATTTTTTATTCACTCAGGGTTCCCTCAAAAACCTGCTACCAGGCTTGGGGATGATGGCCCAGGGGATAAGGTTCTTGCCAGGCAAGCCTGAGGATCACAGTTCAAACCCCCAGACCCACAAAAAGGCAGATGTGTTAGGAAGTACCTGTAACCTCCATTCACTTATGGTGACATGGAAGGCAGAGACAGGACAGCACTTCCCCCTAGCCTGTCATCTGCAGTGGTGGTCAACAAGAGAGCCTGTCTCAAAGCAAAGCAGGAGGCAAGGGGTAAGATTCAAGACTGCCCTCCGGTCTTGGCATGTATGTGCTAGCATGTACACCTGTTCTCTCTCTCTCTCTCTCTCTCTCTCTCTCTCTCTCTCTCTCTCTCTCTCTCTCTCTCTCTCTCTCTCTCTTCCCTAAAAGCCTGCTACCTTCAGCCCAGTTAAAGCTTTTCGTGATTTTTCAACTGTCTGGGAAATATTTCAGTTTTCTTTTACTGAAGGCATAACTGACAGCTGTGAGGAGACGCTGAAGCCGCCCCCACTGTAGGAGAGAGAGCACAGGCAAGCGGAATCGGATAAACTCTGCCCCCACCGCTGCCACTCAGCTTACCTACGGGAAATTGAAATCTTACTTACATAAATATTTCCTACTAACTAGCATGCCAAATCTGAATGTATTAGCCCAGGGCAAATGATAAATACATAGATAATTTTCTAATTCATGTAGGATGAAAAAATGATTTTTTTTAATAAATCAACAGTTCTATGATGCCAGCAGCAGTTAATTTATGGTATCTGGTTCTGATCTTATTTCAGAATATTAATTTCTATTGTGTTCTGTGGTAGAACGGGGGGGGGGGGACTGGCGGGCAGGTACTGTGAGACTGTCACTGTAAAGAGGTACTTTTGCCTGAGACCCGACTGGGCATCTGTGAAGTAGCTACTGTCCGGACATGCGGCTTCGTGTACTCCTACACATCCTTTCTGCTTTTGATTTTCTTTTGATCTTTTCCTGGAAGGGTTAAGGGGAGGTGCTGCCTGCCTAGAAAGCCTTCTGAAGAGCACAGCAGAGAGGAACAGAGCCTGCAGCAGAGCTCCTGGGCCATTTTGGACATTTCGGCAGAAGGGTTCAGGTAGATTGGGGTTTCCCCTCCACTGTCTTTGGATGCCTCCTACAAAGGGTGGAGGTAACTCTCAGAGTAGACACTTAAAAAATGAAAGACTTTAACCCCTCCCCCCTGACAAAGGGTACAGAATGGCACAGGATGGGCACACACAGCCGCAAGGGGAAGAGATCACAGGAGGACAGGGATCAGACAGGCAAGGGCTGCATGAGGACAGGAGAACAGGAGGCAGGATGCAACTCCTTTGTTCTACGGGCATTCGACTTTAACCAGGCACTTGTCCTGATTAGCTCTGTAACTGTCAACCTGATGCAGCGAGGAGAGCTGCAACCGAGACATTCCTGGATCAGGGTATGTGTGTGCAGCTGTCTTGATCGTCCACTCATCTAGCACACCCAGCCCACTGTGGGCACCACCATCTCTACATGAGAAGGCTAGCTGCGTACAAGCCATCCTGCTAGCAAGTACTAGCTAGCGAGGACTGCCAGCTCCTGCAGAAGTACTTCTTGATTGTGAAGTGGGTTCCTCGGTGGATGTGATGCTGTGCAGAACAGCGAGCAGGCCGCCTTCGAGTTCCTGCCCGCAAGTTCCTGCTTGAGTACTTTGCGCAGGGATGCACCGTGATCTGGGATTGTAGGCTGGCATAAACCCTTTCCTTTCCGCAGTGGCTTCGGCCAGCATATCTGTCACAGCAACAGAAGTGAAATGGGAACAGTGTCTTTGACTGACTGTGGTTCCAGATGTACAAATGTCACATACAACCAGGCATGGTGACACAGTCACCGGTACTTGGAAGGTAGCAACAGGTGGATCTTTGTGAGTTCAAAGCCAGCCTGAGTTGCAGGACAGCCAAGGCTACAAGAGAGAGAGCTGGCCCCAACAAGATGATGATGATGATGATGATGATGATGATGATGATATCACATAGAAAATGACAGAGGACCCAGAGAGGCAGTGGCTTCAGAGATACAAAAGATTCTTGAAGTAAGATCAAAGGGGTCAGATGGCTTACTTGGGAAGGGAAAAGGTTAAGGATGATGGGGCAAATGCAGGAAGGGCTTTACAAGGACACCCCTCAACTCTGTGTTGTCCTGGGCAGATCAACAAGTTTCAGTAAAAAGATGAGAACCTTCAGTCGGACATAGAATTTGTGGAATGGCAAACAAGAGGCAGACAGGTAGGGATCACAGCTCAGTATGTTCAAGACTAAACTTTTGATTCTTGCTTGATAACTCTTGAAAGAGAAGACCAGTGTTTATCAGTGTTCACCAGGTGAAAGACCCTAGGCCAGAAGGTCTCAGCCTGTGGTTCTGAAACCCCTTTGTAGGTGTCAAATGACCCTTTCATAGGATCATCCAATACCATTGGAAAACACAGATATTTACATTATGATTCATAACAGTAGCAATATATATATAGTTATGAAGTAGCAACAAACATATTTTATGGTTCACAGCATGAGGAAGATTGAGATCCACTATCCTGGGCATTCTTGGCACTTCTTTCCCCTTTCCTAAGCACCACACTCCAGCCCTTCAGCAGACGTTGTAAGAACACGGTGAAGATGACTGTGTTCAGTACCCACCATCACCCAGATGGCCCAAGGCTTCACTCTCACTTGCTTGGATCCTGTGCCCTCCTCTTCATGTTGAAGACAGCTCTCCACATACACCAAGGTCTACCAATCACATTCAGAACTAACCCCCTTTCCCCACTGCTTTTGGGCTAGTGGTTTTGTTTGCTTTCGCTTTGTTTGGTTTTTCGAGACAGGATTTCTCTGTGTAGCCTTGGCCTGCCTGGACTTCTTTGTAGACCAGGCAGGCCTCAAACTCACAGAGATCTGCCTGCCTCTGCTTCCCTGAGTGTTGGGATCACAGGTGTGCGACACTTCACTAGTGTTTTTAGGCTCCTCGGCAGACTCCTCTCCTCCTTGCCTCCCACCCAGCCACTTCCCTGGGCTACAAAGAGTTTTCCGAGGCCCCAACAAAACTGCTTTGTTCTGTCTTGGTGGCAGCTGCCCCTTCAGCTTGGGACCCTCTTGCCTGGCTTTTTACTTGGCTGGATCCTCTCATCAATATGACCTCCGCTCAGGTGCCACCTCTGCAGGCCTTCTCGGGCACTTAGAGAGGGGGGCCTCATCTAGGATGTTGATGATGGTATAGTCACTGTGGTCCAGCCTCAAACGGGCACCTTATGTACTGGGGTGGTGTAATAAATATCAGCCCAATGAAAGAATAAAGTGGCTTCAAGAACAGGTTGTCGCTCGTTGGATTGAGAAAGTGGCAGGTGAGGAAGAAAAGAAAGCATTGTGGGGGACTAGGAAGACAACTCCAGTGGTGAACTGCTTGCTCTGCAGACATAAGGATCTGAGTTCTATCCCCAACACTTATATGAAAAACTGGGTGTCTGCTCTGAGGTTTGTCTCCAAGTTACGTCAGAGGCAGCACCCATAAGGTCTCTCTAACATGACTGCCCAAACATGTGCTGAACAAGAATGACACTGATGGCCAGGCCAAACTCCATGGGGAAAAGCCCACAAGGCCTCGACCCCATACAAAGAACTACACAGGCACCGGAGGAAAGCTGAGAGCGAGAAAGTGGCCTTCCCAAAGGAAGAACAGACCAACTGCAGTGCCAAATGGTCAGCCCTGAAAACATACATAGAGGCAGCATTATACAGACTGAACGTGTTACAGTTAAAAAAGATACGCGAATATCCATATATGCACGCAGTAACAATTAGTGAAAAGAGTAACAATTAGTGGAAGGAGAAGGGGGAGGCGTCTATGGCTGGTTTGGAGGGAGGAAAGGGAATGGAGAAATGTAATTAAATTATAACCCCTCTACCCTCTAAGAAGGGAAGTAGCAGTGTTGCAGTTTGCTCCTGCTACGCAGAAATTGGGTGCTTTAGCTCAATTTCCCATTACCTATACATAACACACAGCTTACTTGACTGCATGCAACCATGTTTTCCTCACATTAGAGAAGAAGTGACAAAAGAACATAAACTGTGTTATTATTCTGTAGACTTAGAGGCATAACATGCAAAGTACGAGTCTGGCTACTAGCTAGTGGTGATCTGAATGAGAAAGGTTCCCCATTAGCGTACACATTTGAACATTGGTTGCACCGTTGTACGTCACTGGGAGTGGCCTTCATACCCCTTCCAGTTTGTTCTCTCTGCTTTCTGCTTCCTCATCCTGTTGCCAAGCACGCTGCTGGTGGCCATGCTTCCCTGCCATGGTAGACCCTCATCCCTCTTTCTTCCCTAAGTTGCTCTGGCTGTGGTGTTTTATCATAGCAACAGAAAAGTGACTAACACACAGCTGTAGTGCCCATCAGGGTGAGCTGAGGTTTCCACTGTCCTTCTTTATGAAAGATCCTGAGAGACTGGGCTGTTCTTTCCATCTTCCTGAAGATGGAACATCTTTCCCATTCTTAGGCCCCTCCCACTTCCCAGGACACTTATAAGGCCCTCGTAGTTCTAGATTCTTAGACTGGAGGGAGCCTACTCTGATTCATCTTGAGACATCTTGCATGCATCGGCTAAGCAAGGCTCCAGCCATTTAGCCAAGGCCTTTCCAGCGTGGCTGGTGTTTCCTGATTTACTCTTGACCCTGACAGAGCTGAAGGGCAGTCTCTGACTTCTGTAAACATGAATGGCTTCCTGACATACTGACGTCTTAGAACGCTTTTGCTATAGCTGGGTGGTATTTGTTGTTGAAAACCTCAAAGCGTAACCACTTAAGTGCTTGATAGAAATTGAAAACAATTTAACATTTTGAAATTTTATTAAAAAAATTAATTTGTGATTCTTGCTCCCCAAGCCCTAGTTGGTGGTCACGATTATAATTGTTGTTTTTAAACTGGTCTTTTGCATTTAAGATTGTTTCTTAAAAAGACAATAAGCTATTTCATTTCAAATTTAGGAATGCCAGTTAATATTTATTTCCTGTTGAAAAAAAATAAATCATGGACTATGTCTGTACCATGGGATTTGCTGGCGTGACACATGACCTCTGGCGACGATGACAGCCTGGGACACGGAAGAGGCTCTTTATAAATCAGTAACTGGGGGGCGGGGGATGGCACTTTGGTGATTTTATTTCCAGCCACAGCTGGCCAGATTGCTTATTGCAAAATAAAAGTCATGGCAAATTGAGCTTGACAATAACCAGGCTTGACTACGTAGCGTCCCTTCTCCACACGAGGCAGTTAGACGGAGTGGAAGCGGGGAGGTGACTGGGAGAGGAGGCCCTGTCACAGATCCGTCTTCCTTCTCTTGTAGCGCACAAGCCATGTGCCATTTGCGTGAGTTTTACTTCTTTCAGCTCCCAGGCTCCGTACCTTCATAGCTTCTCCACACTGGGTGGATGTGTGGTCACTTTACCTTTCCTGTTCCCCAAGAGGGAACAAAAACCAGAGAGCCATGCTGTCCAATAGAGTAACCATTTGATCTTAAAATCTTCAGGGTCTGGAGAGGTGTCTCAGGGGCCAAGAGCACGGAATACTTGGCAGAGGGCCTGCAGTTGGTTCCCAGCGCCCATGCCTGGTGGCCTCGCTGCAACTCCAGCTCCAGGGAAGCCAGAGCTGTGTGCTCCACTTCCGGCCTCCTCGGACACCTACGGGGTGCCCATGCCCACACCCATGTCTACACATAATTAAAATTTTCTTTTTGATTAAAAAAAATACAGTCACTCCAGGCACTTTCCAAGTGCCATAGCCACAAGTGGCTAGTGACTACTGTATTGGGCTACGTGGCAACAAGTTGAACCTCACTTCCCAGAATGTCCTATCAGAGAGCTGCAGTTCAGAAAGCTGAACTGGTACCAAGAAGCCACTTCCTTCTCTGTCCCCCGACCCTCAGGTCATGGTGACCTTTGTGGTAAAGATGCTAACTGACTCTGCTAGAAGGTAATGATTCTCTAGTGTCCCGTATTTTCCCAGGCTTCGGGAAACACCAATGTTGTGACCTGGGGGTGTGGTTCGAGCATCCTCATGCCAGAGACGTAGAGACGTAGACATGATGTGTGTCTTCCACCCAGCAACAGGAGGCGGTTCACCTTGTATGAGCCCCTCCTGCTGCTACAAGCGGTCCTAACAAACTTGTATTTTTTTTTGTTGTTGCTGTTTTGTTTTTTATCATCTGCAGGCGACTGCGTAGGTGTCATGGGCTTTGAGCACCAAGAATTACAGAGGCTCTGATAATTCTCTGCTCAGAAGACAGCCATCAAAATCATTGCTTTCCCCTTGATAGGATGCTCAGTCTCCCAGACTGTCATTCCAGCCAATGAACCTCACTAACTCGGAGTCCCAAGCGCATCACTCTAGGATGCTGCTTGCAATATGTACTAAATATGCACTATGAATTCCTTTTCTTTTTTTTCCACTTTTGGGTCAAGAGCTTGCTATGTAGCCCAGGCTGACCTCAAACTTGTGACCTCTCTGCCTCAGCTTCTAAAGTGTTGGGATTACAGGAATGTGCCTTCACACCTGGCTTTGAATTCTTCCTTTATTTACAACCCTCAGGATGTTACACATCACTAATAAAATAACTGTGAGTGGCAGTTGCTGAGGAAACCCCAGAAACATTCCCTGACATGAAGCAATAGAACCGCCTTTTCCTGTGTGGGGCAGCATTTTGTGAGGCACAGCCTGGCTGCTGCTCCTTTAGGGCAGGCGCCAGCAAGGCAGAGCCTTTCTTTCTACCGACAGACATAGAGCGGGACTCACACAGTTTGAAAAGCAGGATCACGCTGTTAAAATTTGGTAAACTTCACATCATCTTATTTTGGTGAGCCTCAAAAATCCCCTGGCTGGACTGAGTTTATGGCGGTTGCTCTCATTCAACTTCCCAGAGCATTTTTATGCCTATAATCTGCATTGCACACCCGTCATGGCTCCTTTTCCTCCACTGGCCTCATTTGTTCTCCCGCATTAGGCAGGATTAATTATTGCCTTAATTTCCTAGGTAGGCAAATGGAGGACAAAGCAGGGAAAGGCTCCGGCTTCACACAGTGCAGTGAAGTGCGGCTTTACTTTCGGGCCGCTGAGCACAAGCCAAGCTTAGCTCACAGCTAGAACACGTGACACGTGGCACTTTTGACACCAGCCATTCCGTTCATGGTGACACTGGCTCTCAATGAAAACTCGATGAAATCTCTTGACACCTTCAAGTCAAGGTGACTGACCAGAACAAAGACTGTAATGTTGAGTACGACAGAAACCATTTCATGACATTTTTCTACCTTGCAAGGACCTGCTTGTTCCTTTTGATGGGCTGACAATATGAAGGCCAATTTGGAACATGTTATGAGTTGAGTGTGGAATGTTCCTCACAGGCTCTTGTATTTGAACCTTAGCCTCCAGGTGTTGGGTTTCAGGGGGACATGGGCCTAGCTGAATGCCAGGCTCAGGATGTAGC
>CM053766.1:27714210-27979210 GCA_028658305.1 Pachyuromys duprasi | reverse complement strand
CGCCGACCCAGGCCGGACTACAGCGCAATATCCTATCTCCAAAGAAAAGAAAAGAGAAAAACCCAAAGCAAACCAAAACCCAAACAAAACCCTCCAAAAGTCCCCCTGAGAACTAACATGAGCCCCAAAGAAACACATACATTCCTCCTTGGGTATCTCCGACCAGCAGTAAGCAGCCTTGGGCGCCATCACCCCCATCCAAAGCTTAGCTGGAGACAGCATCTCCCGCTGCCCCCAGAACACCACTATCCTTCGCTGACTGCTCTCAGCTGAGCAGACACAAACGTTTATATAATCCTGTGCCCATAGCAAATGCCTATTCCTGGCCTGCACCGGGAGATCTCCAATCAAGGAGTCCTGGGAGAGTCCACTTGGGTCTTGCTGCACTCACTACGTGCTATTATTTCCCGCCACTGGACAGTAGTGCCAAGGAGGAACCTGCTCCTGTCCTTTGACTGACACTTCCCCTTCCTTCTTTCAAGTCAATAAACTCCTATAAACCCCAAGCCTTACTTCTTTTCTAAATGACTTTCAAGTCCCTTTTCTGGGATTTACTATCTCCGTGGATAACCTAGACTGGACACAGAATAGCACTAATGTTTCATCTGTTATTTTAAGTTTTCAATATTATTTCTTTCTTTGAAGCCCCCAGCATCCTATTGACTTTTTGAATTGCTGCTGCATATTAGACAAATCTCCCAACCATGACTCTTAACTTACTCCACTCTGAGTTCAGAGCTGATCAGAGAGTATGAGACGCTTACACGAGTTCTCCCAAAGTGCACCGTTTTACACTTAACCAAATTAAATTTAATCTGCCTTCACGCTCCTCAAACCCCCAGTTTGTTTAGCTTCCCCCGAAGCGTCTCATAGCAATCCTTAATTTTTTTATTAACTGTGCCTATTCCTGCTCAACTCTCCACTTGAGTTCTTTGGCCTGGGACCCTCCTCACACTTCAGGAACTTCCTGGGCTTTAAGACGGATAGCATGAAACTGGTGGAACCTATGTGACACGTGAAAGATCCCCCCCAAATTTATGAGGAGACCCCTGAGGAACAACCTTTGGAGTCCCATTTGACCCTAAGAAGCACCCCTCCCCGCCCCAGACTGAGCAAAAAGCACACTAACAGGTTTCCCATGTTTTTGGATGTCTGGGAGGAATTGCGGCTAGCTGTGCCTCTGGCTTCCTTTGTGACCAGGAGAGGCAGCAGTCTGGACAAGGGGAGGCCCTGAACACCACTCACTCGGCTCTCCTCTTCCTGGGGCTTAACAGAGATACTTCCTTGTTCATTTGAGTATCGTGTGTGGATGAATATGAGTCTGTGTTCACGTGTGTATGCAGGTGCAGGAGGCTTATACCATGGCTTGCATGTGGAGGTCAGGGACAACTTTTGATGTGGCTCTTCGCCGTCTAACTACAAGACAGGGGCTTTGCTGACCCTGCTGTGTTTGCCAGCCTCGATGTCCAACAAGGCTCTCAGGATCCCCTGTCTCTCCCTATGTAGGCATTGGGATTACACGGTTCCTCAGGTTTTGGGGATTCCAACTCACGTCTTCATGCTTGCATGCCAAGCACTTTAATCAATGAGTGATCTTCCTATACTGAAGGCTTTTCTTTTAATAATTAAACAACAATATTTATATAGATGTATTTTATATGCAAACTTTTATATATTATGTACAATGTATAAAAATATAACAAAATAAATAATTCAGTTGAATAGAAGTGAGCTTAGCTCATTGGGCAATTGCCCTGAGTAATTGTCCTTTGTTTTGAGGGGAGAAGAAGCTTTGCACTTTCTCTCTCGTCTTTGCTCCTATGTGACTCTGATCCTGCCCCCCCCCCCCCCAGCCAGGGAAAAGCTTACAGCAGACAGAATAAACTCCTCCAATATGGCCAAGACTGCTCTTTGTCTTCCAAGCTCTTTCTCCAGCCTAAGGCTACAATCTTCAACTTCTCTTGGCCACAGGGATGGTCCCAAACCCATGTTTTGGCCTATGTGATACAATGTCGATTTGGATGAGTTTTTAGACATTTCCACAGAGGGAGAGTGGCTGTTTTTTGTCCCTAGAATAGATATCCTGCCTGGAACTCACATGTGCTTATAGCCAGAGCACACAGCCATTGTAGACCATGAAGAGCGTAGGAATGGGCAGAAACCTGTGTTCTTGATGACGGTAGCTACCTCACTGACCCTAGACCCCTCACTTCTGGACATCTGGATGACAGGAAAAAATTAACTCACCTGTTGTGGGAGTCAGTGCTGGGAGGTGAGTGAGGCTGTACCTAATTCTTACTGATACAAAAGACTAGCCTTGGGTTGCACTCATGTAGCCAAAGCCTTAGACATCAGCACATTCATTCCAATTCATTTGTTGAATGGTTACATACAAAAAGCCATAGGCTGGGAAAAGGGAGAAAGAAATGCTATAAACTATGTTTTGTTTTCCCCTTAGACAAGCTCTGATCACACACCGAGCAGTAATACAGGTGTGTGTGCTAAATGTCCTAAGAGTGGAATGCCCCTGCAATGGCATGGGGTATTCAGTATGAGATCAGGGCCAGGGCGTGGGTCTAGGCAGCAGATGTGAAGCAAGGAGAAGCTTATAGGCCTAGGTAAAAGGTTCAGGATGTCCACAAAGAATCTTTTACTATAGCCTATAAGCTTGTGGAGGCACCAAAGTTTTTTGTCCAAAGAACAAGTAATCAGCCTTTAAAGGAAGCCTTTGACCAGAGAAATTATCACACCTCTCTCTCTCACCTAGATTAATACACGGGTTATTTTATTAATGCTGATGACTCAGGAAGTATAGGGAATGCAAGGCCTGAAGCATTTGGATGTGGCTACTGAAGGACCAAGAAACCTGTGCAGATTTTGAATAGACCTGGAAAGTGTTGGGCTCAGGCACCATGCAATAATTTCTAGAGATGTCTGCCTATCTGGCCAAGTGAGGAGTGGCACGTGGGACATTCAGATCTTGTCTAGAAACTCAAGTGGGAAGCAGTGGTCATTCAGGCACTGTTAATGAGCCCTGAGGGGTCAACAAGGCTGAAGGGCTGGCTTCCTCTATCGGCAGGCAGATGCAGGCCGGAGGACCAGCCGCCCAGCCGTGAGAATAGTCTGCTTCACTCTAGTGTTTGGTTGAGAGAGAACAGCACTCACTTCTGGAATGAAGCAGATTAGTTCCAGGGATGGGACGGTACCCAGAAATCGCTGTCCTAAAGTCTGAAACGGAGCGTGTCAGCTGACAAGGCAAGTGAAACGTGGAAAGGAAAGGCGGGCGGGCAGCTGCTCTCCAGCGGACCCATCACTTTGTCTCAAGCCGTCAGGAGGGCAGAGCAGAGCAAAGGAGGTGAATGGTGAAGGCCAAGAACAAGTCTAGGAGGAAGAGGAGGAGGAGGAAGATGATTAGAAGGAAGAGGAAGAGAAGGAAGAGGAGGAAGAAGAGGAGGAGGAAGAGGAAGAGGAAGAAGAGGAACAGGAGGAAGAGGAGGAGGAGGAAGAGGAGAAAGAAGAGAAAGAGGAAGAGGAGGAGGACCTGGAATGCTGGGGATGCTGGGATGCGTCTTCACCATGCCTGGAAAGTGGGGAGAAACCTGTAAACTCCAGGTTCTCTGTGTGTCCAGCTGGAACAAGGACAACAGAACTTCTCAAAGCTGTGGTGAGAATCACCCAAAGCCCTGTGGGAACATGCCCACCACCTGTGTTCCACGCACACAGCTCAGATGGACCTGGAACAAAACACTAATAAAAACGCCCCGCACATGGCCCTCCATACCATCAAATTTCACTGCCCACATGATTTTACTTTGCTTGATGTATAAACAAATGCCTACCATTTTTTTTAATTGTGGAAAAGATATCTTTTTTGAGCCATTTGTAAACACTGATTCAGCGGCATTAGCACATTCGAAACACTGTACAACATCCCTTCTGTCTATTAAGGTTTTTTTGGTTCCCTTCGAGAGAAACTGCACCTGTTAAATAGTCACAGTTTCCTCCTGCCCTGAACTTCTGGAAATGTCTCTTGTAAGGGGGCCTTACAGATCTGCCCATCCTAAGTACCTATCTGAACAGTTGGGGGTGCTATTTACTCTGTTGGGTCTGGCTTATATTGAGCACAATGCTGTCAAGGTTTGCCTATATATGTATATCTCGGGGAAAGTGTCCTTCTTTTTAAAGGTGGGTGACACCCCATTGGATGGATGTCTCACTTTGGTCACCACTCATCTCTTGCTGGACATTCTGGTGGTTAACACTTTTGACAGTGTGAAGAACTTGGGGCCTAGTAAACCGACACGGAAGTTTCCTTAACCACCAGGTCTTCATTGCACTCCCACAGTTCACACAGAACTGAACGCTCTACCGTGTTCTAGTTCACACTGTGGGTGCTCAGGAGTGGAGATCTCAGCATTTTAAACTTCCAAGTCAGCGAGCTGGAGAGATGGCTTGGCCATGAGACACACAGTACTCCTGCAGAGGACTGAAGTTTAATGACCAGCATTCACACCGGGCAGCTCACAACCACCTGTAACAACAGCTCCAGGGGATATGATGCCCTCTCTGGCCTCCAAGGGCACTGCACACACACACACACACACACACACACACACACACACACACAGCTAACTAAAAATATTTTACAAAGTAAGTACCACCCTAACACAAGTTAAACGCACTAAACTTATATGACATTAATTTAGCCTGGAAGGGAATTTGGTAGACATTTTGCCTAAATATTTTTGAAACTCTCAATAATGCCGTATTTTCAGAAGTTTTCCACTCACAGAACATTACCCTTGCATACATTTTTAAAGTTTATTAAGTACCGTCTCATGCTGGACTTCAGCAGAACATTCACTATTCAAACCGATTATTTCATTGTCTTGTCAAGTTATGAATAAATTCCCTCTGAAATAGTATAAAAGAAGTTTCATGGCAGGTCAGTGGTAGGGGGCTTGTCTGGCATGCTCAACACATGCTCAACACATCCCATTACTGAACAGTCTTTCACTGCAAGTCACAATTCCCCTTAGTATATACAGTTTTTACTTTACAGCTTCCAAGAAATCTCCTTCGGTTCTAACAAGCTCTCAAGTCTAGGCTCCTGATTATGCTAGGCAAGTGTGCTACCATTTGGCTACATCCGCCTTCGGCTCTTTAAACTCTTAATTTCAAAACGACAGTCAAGGGAGCTTTGTTCGTAACACAGATTAATGCCTCCCCCCGATATTAGCCATTTAGTTGTTTTGGTTACAAAACACATTATTCTAAAACCAATATTCCAGAACCCTGGGTATACTCTGCAGCATTTTGGCCCACTCTATCCTAGCCATATGTTCTGTATTGCTTCCTTCCTGAGGTAAGCTACTGTTTAGTAACCAGCTTCCTGGCATGGCTGCAGTAGATGAAGGTGTTCCTTTCCAGGAAAGCCTGCTGGAGGCAGATGGGGCCTGCCATTAGGCTCTCCGCTAGCAGGCTTCCACACTCTAGAATCTCTGCTTAATGCACACTTGGAGTATTTGGGCAGATGCATGTGATAAGTGAGAGAAACATTAATCCAGACAGTGTAATGTAAGTTTCTGTTGCTGTGACGGAACCAATTCAACCCAACCAACATCTATTGAGCCCTTGGTAGGTCTTACCTGGCTTTTCCTATGCAACTCTGTTGGTTGGACACATGGACAGGGCGGATGAAAACCTCGCTTACTGTCACACACAAAGAAACAAAGCTTAGGTTCACACGGCGTTAAGCCTAAGAGAGTCCAGGGAGGCCTTCCACTTCTTCCCACACCAAAGAATTCGTGACACCCTTTACAGATGGCATATTCAAAACAGTACACCCAGGCCTGGTTCACCTGTCACCCAGCACTCAGGAGGTCAAGGCAGGAGGACTGTTGAGTTTAGTGCAAAACCTGAGCTACATAACAAGATTCCCCCCCGGAAACAAAGCAGTATAGATATTTTTGCAACTGAGACTTAAGATATCTGAACACCCATGAAGTTTCAAATACTTGAGCTGGAACTTTGATATTAGTTTATGTTCCTCGTAAGTTAATACAGCATGCTCTAGAAACAGTCTACAGCAATGCCCTCTCACAGAGGTCAAGTGAATTAGCCAAGGTGACACGGCTCATCTTCTGGTCCATATCATTCGCAGACTTTACAGAGTTGGCGCTTGTAGATTCCTGGAAAAGACCAACACCCTGTTCACAGCAGAGACCCAAACAGAGAGACGCGCTGTGGCTGGGGAGCCACAGGGGACATTTACGGATGCTGGTTAGCCTGCATCCCTCTTCCTGAGGGTTTCCTCATCATCACCACCGACTGAGAAACTGCCAAGTGTGTGCACCTGCCCCCCTGCCATGTGAACATTAGCCTCAAGATTTGAATTTAAGCAGACAAGGAGAGGGCCATGGCACGAAGTGACTCATTTAGGTGGCACCTTGATGGTCTCAGTGGCGTTTTGGGCTAAGAGAGCCCTAGCTGCACTTTCTTTCTACTTCCCAGGCTCCATGGCTGCCAGGGTTCTGTAAGCTGTGGCTGTCTTAACAATTTTCAGGCACAGGCACATGCACGTGTGTGCGCACACACACTTCTATTACTGTCAAAGCACCCAAATAATACACTGATAGCAGACAGAAAAGCTCTCCCTGCACATGCGTGGGTATATCTCCAGAATTTGCTCATGCTTGAGCAAGCTTCTCTGTGTGTGTGTACGGTTTATATGTGTAGGTGCACAGCTATGTGAACATGAGGTGATGACCTTGGGTAAAGTTGTTCCTCACTGGCCTGGAACTTGCTAAGTCGGTTAGGATGAGTGGCTAGTGAACCCCAGGGATCCACCTAGCTCCAGCTCCCCAAAGCTGGGACTACAGCATGTGATGCCATGCATGACATAATAGTAATAGTAATAATAATAACAACAATAATAAACATGGGTCCTGGGAATTGAACTCAAGTCCTTACTGTAGCAAACATTTTACCAACCTAGCTATGTCCCTAGCCCTAGACTACCTAATTACCCCAGGCTGATGTTTGAATGTTCTACCCGTAGCATCCAGCAGTGATCTTGAGAATATCACTGTGGGTGGATACTGAGGGTATATTACTTTGCTAATGAAAACAAAAGGACAGACACCGTGACTAGCCCCTTTAACACTGGCTGGAACACCTTGTCGGGAAGTATTGTTTAACGAGCAGGCCCTTGTAGAAGATCAATACTCCCGACCAAGACTCCCTGGTTGCACTACGACCTGAGGTAACCTATAAATCATTATCAAAGAAAGATTACACGGCACTCCCTTCATTTTAAGGTAATTGATGCTCCTTCAAAAAATTATAATAGTCCTGTTCACTGCTCTGATTGCTTCAGTGAGATTAAGCAGAGTACCAAATGTCTTAGGAAAGTTGGCTAACGGAGATCATCAGACATTTTGGCTAAAGAATGCCACTCTGTCCATTGCTCTGTTTCCCTGACTTGGAACTAAGAAGGTACACAGAGTGCTGTGAAGGGTGGGGTGACAGCCACTGAGCCCACAGGTTCCACGAAATCCATGGGTACCTCGTGTGTCAAGAGTTCACCTTCCTAAGCCAACTGAACGCCTGGTGGAGAAACGGGCATCTTTCCAGGCCTGCCTGTGTGTTCATTCGCAGGGTCTTGCTTACACGTGCTGCTGTCCCTAGCGTCTTCCGTTCGTGCCTCAGCGGCTTTCACTCTTCATCATGATCCGCTATGACTAAGGTGGCCTCGAAATGAGCCAGGTTCTTAGAATGACTTCCTGGGAAAATGTCAGTTTGGGGAGCTAAAATGTGGCTTTCGGGGACACATCTTTACTCCGGGCTAGAAAAGCACATTGGTATTTGATTCTAGCTAATGGCACCCCAACCATCCTTGTTCCTCCACGGAGCTGATCAAGCTCACTTCATAGATTGCCTCAGTTGCCAAGAGGTTGTCTGTCCTGAAGGCATTTTTTGGAAGGGAGGTGGGAAATGACACCTAGAAACTTCCAAACAGCTAAAGTCTTAGAGAGAGAGAGAGATTCTTCTGGCTTAGCCATGTAGGTTCTCTACTTAGAAAGTGGCTGCGATGGCATGACACTGCCTCTTGCCCAGGGCTCAGAAAGGGCGGGCCACACTGTTAGGTGAGAAGGCATGAAGTGATACAAGGTGTGCAGGCACCTGTCAAGAATGTGAATAATCCACCCTGAGCATTTAGCAAGCCTGAGAAACTGTCTAACTTGAAACTCTATTAGTAATAGTAATAAAAAAAATCCCAACCCAACAAAACCGTGAAAACGTTGGGTGTCACAGACACTCTACTGAAGAGGAAGACCCACACAAACAAGATGTGAAGCCCCTTAAAAATGCACACATCTGCCCATTAAAAAAAAAACAAAAACAAAACCAAAAAGCATCAGGGTGCTGGCTAAATTTGAATTTAGTTGGAGGGGGTCATGATTTATGTGTTGTGTGTATTGTACATGAAACATTGTTGAATGCGTTTCAGTAAATGTTAGGGGTGAAATTAGCAGGTCTTAACGTTCCTCCATTAATCTGTCACAATCTATTGTGTTACAAGAGTTTGTGTGTGCGTGTGTGTGCGAGTGTGTGTGTGTGTGTGTGCACTTGCACGAGTGTGTGTGTGTTGCGGGGGAGATGATGTTGAAAGCACCAGCGTTCTTGCATTCCCTTTTATAAGAAACTGAAGATGCGGAGAGAATGTTTAGAGAGTCTCATTTTTCTGGTAAGGGATAGACTCCATTATTCAGAAACAGCCAGACTTCCTTGGCAGCAGCCTGACAAATCCCCCCTACCCCTCCTGCAGACGAAGGATGCAGGCAGGAAAGGTGCGTTCATGTTCACCGATAACTCTTCCCGCGGACACTTCAGGCTGACCCCACTGACAACCTGCAGGGTTACTGTTGTCAGTATATGAAATATTTCTGGAAGACTGTACATCACGACAGGAGAACTCCCCAGGCGTGTTCCTAGTTAGGTGCGTACACACAGACATGCACGTGAGTAAAGACGGAAGCCTGTCACAGGGTGACATCTGTCACAGACAAACCCCCCCCCCCCAAACACCCAGGCTCTTACTCATCACTGGGGTGCACGCTTTCAGTGATTGCATGTCACAACCCATAAGCCACTGGGTGGGAATGGGGGGGGATGGGGAGACCTCCGAGGCTGGAAACCTCATTGCTTTCTCTTGGGTAGATAGTTTGAGGTGGTATTTCAGGGAACATGGACATGGGGAGTGGAGCTTACCTTTTTTCTTGTAGAGTGCCTTTTCTGTAATTTTTTTCCCCCTGTAAACAAAGGCTAAGCCAGTGTTTCCTGCCGAAGCAGATCATTCCTCGGTATAATCCTTGGCTTATCGACGTGACGACTGTCAGGGGCTTTAGGAACCACTGCTATCTACTAGGGCTTTAGAGAGAGGGGAAGACTTTGAGGGAAAAAAATGAAGACATTTTACGCCTCGCATGTCTGACAAGGGTGTGCGGGGCCAATTTACAGCAGGGGCTTAATATATTTTTGATGAAAATTGCTGCAACGTGGTGCACAGATTAAAGACAAAACAGCTCTTGTAATGACAGCAGTAGATGCTGAAATGAAGCCCAGCTGGTCCAGAGTTCCTACATGGATCAAGAGATGAGCCCTCTTTCAAGGCTTCGCCCTGAAGAGTCCTCCAGCCTGTGGGGGAGACTCCTGGGACTCCACGTTCTAAAGGAATCGGTCCACTATGGAAACCTCTGACGGCACAGATGTGTTGAAGAGCTGGCCGAGCCTTCAGTATGGATCTGCACAGGTCACGGTCATCTGACCCAGACCTTTATGAAACACCTAATGTCATATAGGATCTGTACACACGATGTTGATAGCATGTGTGCTTTGAAATGACTCCATACCACGTGAGGAAGTATTTTTGACATGACTAGGGCAGCTCATTTGCTGGAGTGCTTGCCTAGCATGCACGAAGCCTGGGTTCCACCCTTACAAATCTGGAGTGCTGGCACACAACTGGAATTAGAGGCAGGTGGGTGAGAAGTTCAAGGTTACCCGTATTTACAAAGGGAGCTTGAGCTGAGCATGAGATAGAGGCCCTATCTGAAAAACTAAAACCAAAACACAAAAGCAAGCAAGCAAGCAAAGGGATATTTACCACACCTCAGTGTGGCAGGTGTGATACGACAAGACTGACTGAATTAATGAATGATGGCTCCAGCAAAGACACAGCCGTGGGCCTTACGAGAATGTACTCTCTCTCTTTCTCCCTCTCTCCTTCCTTCCCCCACCCTCTGGCCTGTGTGGCCTTGTGTGTATTAGGCAATCCCCTCTACCAATAAGCTGCTCATCTCAGTAACTTTAGGTCGGTTATTTAATTTCCACAAATCCAATTTTGTCATCTGTACAATGGGCTAGCCACCTCACAGGCTTACCAGGGCACCTTTCGGAATACAATCTGTGGTAAGACAGATTCACATCCAAAGTAGTGACATTTTAACTAACAGAATCCAGTCAGGCTGAAGTCCTGGCTCTCGGAGTGCACACCGTTCAGCAGGTTCATGCTGCCACGTGGGACACTGCGAGTCTGCAGAACCAGGTGACAGGCCCTGGTGGGAATCACTTGACAACTAATCATGTCACAGGTCCTGAACATATTAGTTCAGACCATTTCACAAGGCAACTGACAAGTCTCTTCAACAAGCCAGGGTCACACGGTAACAGGAAGAAGTGTATGTCCCCCTCTAGATTAAAGGAGATGTGTAATCCAAACGCTATGTCCTTGACAGGAAGTGGTGTGCATCCACAGGAAGGTCATTGAGCAGAGAGGGCATCGTGGGTTGGACTATGAACACACAGAGGGCATCCAGCGGGCATCCAGCAGAGGGCATTGTACTGTTTGAGACTCCAAACCCTGTATAAAAGAATGAGTGTGAGGGCTGGAGCCTGACAGATACTTCAGCAAGAGGAAAAGAATACACGTGGTCAATGTTCCCTTATGCCCTTGAAGGACACTTCAAAGAGGGAACACTTAAACCCAGCAGGCTGATTAGGGATCACTTCCCTAAAACCAACCATACCCAACAGTTCTTCGACAATGTAAATATTAACAGCTGTGATAGAAGGCCTGGTGTTTCGAGTTGTTGGCTATAGAACCATGAAGGAGTCGAAGCTACCTGCAGCCTAAAATCTGCTTGAAAAGGCTCAGATGCCGACACAAAAAGCAAGAAGGGACCAAGCACAGAAGCACGGTACTGTCCCTGTAACTGGATTTCCACGTCATGTTTATGGGAGCCCACTCATTTTGAGCATTGGTGCCAAATACTTATTTAAACATAGAGCCACATGAAGTTGCTGTCTCTGTCAGTAAAACATGAGTTCATGTTGACTATTTTCAAATGCTGAACCAGGAACTGGGGTTGCAGTGTGTCAGTAGAGCTCCTGTCTAGCTCATATGAAACCTGTTGGTTCAATTCTACCTCAAAAATATAACAAACAAACAAAAAAAACAAACTAACCCTCAAAAGATCGAACTCAACCTAAGGACCTTCAAGGTAAACCTCATGTCTGTTAACCTATCCATAGTCACAGACAGCTAAACTCTAAACAAAGTTTAATTTCCCAGGGGAGCTGGGCAGGACTCTGCAGAGATGGGCACGAGAGGTCAGACAACCAGCCATCGCCCTTCAGTTACTGCTTCTGTTTCCACCTTTCTGTTAAATGCATTGCAAAGCAGAAGCCACAGAAAGGCCACAGCTGTTACCTGCCCTGGCTTCTGTGGCTGAACCCACAGATCACTGGCCACTAAGCTGCTCTAACAGCCATTTACCTGGAAATCCTGTTATGCAATGTCACATCATTTATAGTAGATGAGCCAAAACCAGGTCACGGTCAATTCAACAAGGGCCTGGATTTCCCCCAGTTCAGACGGGAAAAGCCTTCAGGTTGACATTTCACCACTTCTCAGTGTGTTCTTAGTCTGACTTCCAAAATGAAAGAAAAGAACCGCTCTTTGGCCCTGAACAGCAATGAGGCTGTCTAACTTTCCGGGGCTGTGTAAACACTCCTCCAGCCCTCTTTTTAAGTGCTGGAAGCAGACTCAGAACCTAGGCTAGATAAGCCCGTTGCCATAGAGCCACACCTCCAGGCCTTTAAAATGCTTCCTCTGTCATAATCCTGCTCCGTCATGTGTCTTTGTGTGTTCATGTACATATATGTGTGCTTGTGCATGCATAGTCATGTGGGGCCAGAGGACAACTTGAGGTATCTCTCCTTAGAATCTGTGTGTGTGTTCATGTGTGTGAGTGCGCACATGTGTGTGTCTTGTGTACACGGGGAGGTCAGACGACCCTGATCCCTAGGTTTTCTCATCTTTATAATTCTGATCCCTTTCCAGGCCTCATTTACGGCCCTCACCCATTAAATCTGTTAAGCTCAAATGCCTAACAAGTTTACTTTTCTTATCTAGGCAGATTAAAAGCGGTTGGCTGTCTGGGTCTCTAAGCAATTAGTTAAAGCGGTTTAGACGTAAGCGCGGGTTCTAGAGGTCCCTTCCAGAGCGTTCTTCTGTTTTGTGGCTAGTAGCAGCGTCCCAGCCCTTGCCAGCCCTACTCTTGTCCCTAGTCCCCTGGGAGCCAAGCCTAGAAGAACATAGTCAAAAGTACAACCCGGCCTGTATTTCTTGGACCAGATTTTGTGTGTGAAGGACTTTATATGGTGAAACAACCAACTTCTAAAGGCGATTACTTGCAAAAGTTTTAAAGTCTATTTGTTGTTGGTTTTTAAGTGATTCTTAAGGAAAGTTAACCCAACACTATGCATCAATTGCACACTACAAGTGGCCTGATGTGCAAGATGATCATCAGTCAGAGGTTCAAGAACAGCATCCCAAATCCAAAGAAGCGAAGGAGCAATACTCCATCTTCATTTAGCAGGTTCCTGCAAGGAAAACTGAAAAGCAGGGTTGTGAACCCGAAAAAGTGTGCCCCAGGTTGGAGCCTGGCAGAGGGTGGGAAGGCCACAAGGAGCTGGATGGCATCTTTTCCTCTGAGCTAAACTACTCCACACTTTCCGTAGAAAGCGACGAATGACTTCAGTCAGCGTCAGTCGGTTCCCTCCCACGCCCGGTGAGGAGCACAGAGGGCAGCTACAGCTGATTCCAATTGTGGTACTTCATGACCATTTTTCCAGAGGGAGGCCCTGGGGTGGCCTGTGACTCAACAGCTAAACAGAAGCAAACAGATTTCCACGCCGACCTCTTAAGTTTCAGGAAAACTCAGAGAAAGAGGAGGAAAAGGGAAACATAAGACCAAATATGTACGCCAGGAAGAAAAGCGCAAATCTGGACGTGAAACAAAACGGGACGGACGGCCAAGCACTGTGCTTATTCTGTCATTCAAAAACCACCCACTATCAAACCCAGGACCCAGACTCTTTTGGTAAACAGCAGAATCTGCCTATTTTCCTTTAGACCTTAACAGTCCATACTCTTCTGTTTATCTTTTAAATGCTTTATGTGTCCCCAGCAGTGACTGTTCTTGGATGTTCCTGTTGTGTCCAGTGATACAGATGTGGCTCAACCACGAAGGAGGCCATTTCTCAGTGTAGATTTCTTAACAGTTACCCATCCCCTTTTTATGAAGGCAAAGTGGAACAGGAACTCCTCTGTGGGTCTCAGCAATCATGAATTATATCCTGAAGACTCTGGTTTTGCCTTCTGTAAGCCCATATGTATGGATTATCACAGATGCCCGTGTACTTGGGAAATGACTTGACAACAAAATATGATACTAAAAAATATATATTTTCTGTTTTAAGAGTTACATAAGGCTGTGGCCTAGTACTAGAGTGCTTACTTGCCTAGCATAGGTGAAGTCATGGATTAAATTCCCAGAACGTCACTATTTTTTTTTAACAGACCAGAGAGGGGTTTTTACAACAGAACAAGGGGCAGTGAGGTGGCTCTGAAGGTAAAGGTACTTGCTGCCATGGCTGACAACCTGAGTTCAGATCACCTTCTATGTACACGGCATGGGCTCCCTACTCTCACCTGTAAAAAGATAAAGGTAACCAAAACCCAATACCAAAATGTGTGTGTGTGTGTGTGTGTGTGTGTGAGAGAGAGAGAGAGAGAGAGAGAGAGAGAGAGAGAGAGAGAGAGAGAGAGAGACAGAGACAGAGACAGAGACAGAGACAGAGACAGACAGAGAGACAGACAGAGAGACTGTGCATTCTAGGTGCCAAGCAGGACTTAGGCAGGAGTATTGTGGTTTGGATCTAAATACCACAAGCGCTAATGTGCTAACACCTCCATTGCCAGCCTGTGGTATTACTGGCAGGTAATGGAACCTTTAAGCAGTGGGGCCCAGTGGGAAGAAGAGAAGTTGTTAGAGGCATGCCTGTGAAGGGCTCAGAACTCTGACCCTCCCTCCTCCTCCTCTTTCTCCTTCTTCTTTGCTTCCAGGTTGTCATAAAGCTGACAGATGTCTTGTGCTGTGCGCTCCCCACCTGGCGTTTGGTTCTGCCACAGACCCAAAGCAGTAAGGCCAAGCAACCATAGCCCAAAGCTCTGAAACCATGATCCGAAATGAACCTCTCCCAACTGTACGTTGCTTATCTCTGGCATCTCGTCACTCCATCCAAAGGCCGACGACAAACACAGGAGGCCCTCGTTCCCTAAAAAGATTATGTCCAGGAGGCAAAATAGAGTCAGAGAGGCCTCTGGTTCACTTGTAGTTGAATGCTCAATCCATCTCTAACTTCTGAAGGGAGTGGGAGATAATGATTCCAATATGAAAGACTAGTTTATAAATAGCTGCTTGCCCAGAATGAGTCATAAGCTTGGAGCGATGAGTTGTAAACAGCAGCCACCTCACTTGTTTTGCAAGCGGTCATCCTGGTGTGTACAGGCAGGATGGTGGGTTGCCTTAGTGGCCACAGTATTTTGGGCCCCTATTTGCAAAGTTGAAGGAAGAAAGAAAACAGAGTGACATTATGATGCCTGTAATGAGATGGATCTAGATGGGACAGGTGTTCAGGGGGCAGGGTTAGCGCCTGGGGATGCAGATGTCTGGTTCTGCTAACACAGACAGGCCTGTCGTGGTGGGAAGACCACCCTTAGCACAGGGTTTCAACATCTCAAAACTCTTAAGTGATAGCGAGTTAGAAAAAAAAAGACTGCTAAGGAGCACTACCAAGTGACACAGGGGATCCTCAAACCTGAACTGCAGATAAATTTATACCCCGCTCTTACACACATACCAAGACATGATTCATTATCCATTTACCGGAAATTCAAGTTTAATGAGGCACCATTTTTTAGTCTGTTTTTTTGAATATGCAACTTGATTCCCCAAGACAAGGCTGTGAGGAATGATGAAAACCAAAGGCAGGTGGAGGGGAGAAGGGAGGAAAAAACAGGCTCAGAAACAACGGACTTTTGCCACCTGCAGTGTTCTGAACAATGGTCTCCATAGGTTTATATATCTGCATATTTGATGCCCAGCTTGTGGAAGTTTTTGGTAAGGATTTGGGGTGTGGCTTTGTAAGAGGAGGTGCATCTCTGGGGGTGAGCTCTGAGGTTTCAAAAGCCCACATCATTCCCAGTTAGTTCTCTCTCTTTTGTGGTTGTGTATCAAGATGTGAGCTCTCAGCTTCTGCTCCAGGACCATACCTTCTTGCCTGCTGCCATGATCCCTCCCCACCAAGATAGTCACGGACTCTAACCCTATTGAACTACGAGCCTCCAATAAACTCCTTCTATGAGTTTTCTTGACCACCGTGTTTCATCATAGCAACAGAAAGGTAACTAGAACATCACCCAATGGAAAACTTTGACATATGTCCCAGTGTAGATGGTAAAACCAGAAACACATTTCAGACTTGAACTAGCAACCAAGAGAAATCCAAACTGAAGGGAACAAATACAGGACTAGATTAGTGTGTGGCCACATGGGATCAACTGTCTGGTCATGTCTAACATTCTAGGTGCTTCCTAGCAGGGAAGTGTTCAATGGGAGCAGGCACAGAAAAGGCATACGTTCCAAGACAGATCTCTCTCTCTCTCTCTCTGTGCATGTGTGTGTGAAAGAGGGAAAAAGAACAATCCTGTGGAGTAGGTTCTTTCTTTCCAGCTTTGCTTGGGTTCCGGGATTGAGGCACCAGGCTTGTATAGCCACACCTTTACCCCTGAGCCATTTAACTTCTTTCTGGCCCTTGAGCAGCAATTATCAAATGCAAAGTATCATGACCTAAATGACAAAAATGTCTTATATTGTATTTTATTCTGCAGCAAATAGTGTCAGGCACATGGAATGCCACGGTGTTGAGAAATGGTAGAGGTTCTTGTTGTAAATGTTCTCATCTCAAATCTGTGTTCTGAGCTGCTTCAAGATATAAGCCTATGAATTCCCACAATTTTTCTTTCTATATTTTTGGCATATATTTATATATACTTATATATTTAATTTATGGGGTACCCAACTATATTTCTATGCCTATATACATTGGATTGATTTTAAATGCCATGTTTCTGGATATAGTTAAATACTTATCTTGTAAGCATGAGGAATTGAGTTCAAGTTTAAAAAGAAAAAAAAAAAACCCAAAAACACAGGGTGTAGCAACCAGGGCTTGAATTACACCAATGCCAGGAAGACAAAGTAAGGCCATCTTTGGCATTTTCTGACAAGCATTTAGCTTGCTGGGCAAATCTTAGGCAAGGGAGAGACCCTGTCTCAAAAGACAAGGTGGCTGAGGAGTAACAGCTGAGGCTGTGCTCTAGCCTTTATTTATACATGTGCAAATGCATGCCCACATGTGCCCCTGCATGCACAGCGACACACAACACACACAAACAAATAAAATGTAAACCACAGCCCTTTACAGATGCACTGCCAAGTTGCAGCGGGATGGGTTTCATGAAGTAATACAAAACCAAACCCAGTTCCCCTGTCTTGAAGTTGGAAGAGTTAATGTTCCCAGGCACAGTGCCACGAGCAGGATTTTGTCAGCAGGTGCCAGGGAGACAGAGGCCTTAACGACCATGCTTGCTATCAAAACAGTGGAGAGGGCTAATTAGCCCAGGGAGGCTGGCTCTGGTGGAGGGTGAGACACTGGTGAACACGAGGTGGCAGCTGAAAATTACTGACGCTGCCACCTGACTCCACTGCGCTTCCCATTCCTTCATTCCCCCAGAGCTATGATGACAGCAGCTGGTACCACCCAGGTCTATAAAGCACCCAGGTTGTGCATGCAGGTACATTACCCTGGGATAGCCCAGTTGGAACCCCATGAGGTAGAACTTGTTGCTGCAAATGATCTTCATTTGGGGAAGGGGAAACTGCGCTGGGGGTTCGGGGCTCTCCACACTTGGCTCCAATGGTCCACTCCAATGTCTCTGCCCCCAGACCATGTGACAGACTCACAGCACACAGGGCTCTGAGGCAGGCTTCACAGAGAACACTGAAACCCAGCTTTCTACTCTGGAATTCCCCTGAAGGGTTTGCATCAAATGTCTCCTTAACATTTTTGGCCTCTATTTTCTCATCTGATGATTAAGAAAGGTCAGGTTGCTCAGTCATCCCCAAATCTCATTAGAGTTCTACAACATTTGGTAACTGAATTGCTACAGCTTGGAGCTGGAATATTCTCCAAAGGCCCAAGCGTTGAAGATTTGGACCCCAGTGGGAGGTCTGAGGTCTGAGCGAGAACGTCCAGAAAGGCACTGTGGGATTCAGGCCTCTTCTCTCCCCATGGTGTGGTTTCTGGAAGTCAAACTCCAGTCCTCTGCAAGTGCAGCAAATGCTCTTTAACTCAGTCCATCCCTCCACCCTCCACACAAATGTTTGCTTCCACTATGATGTACCTCCATGGGCCGTGAGCATTAGGGTTAACTTATCACAGATGGAAACTGTGACACTCTGAGTCAGAGCAAATTTCTTCTCTCTTAGGTTGATTATCCTAATGGAAGCTGGCTGACATGTAAGTGAGACTTGGCTACACATGCTCTGCTCAGACAAATGCACACATATAAACCATAACGCCAGTACAACCTAGCTAACAATACCAGGGGATCCCTGGATCCCAGAGTCAAGAGAAGGGTGGACTGCTTGACCTCTGAGGTCCGTTTTCAGTCTAAAGCCCTACAGCACACCTCCTCTCCCTTTCCAGGATCCCCCTTCCTTTTTATTAAGTCATAAGTTCTCACCATGTCGCCCAGGTTGGCCTTGAACTTGGTCTCCCAAGTACCTGGGACTACAGGTGCATGCCACTATGCCTGCTTAGACATCCTTTTTACAACCATGTTAATTTATATCTGCTTATACTCTCACGTGTAGGTACAGAGTAAGTATAGCAGGAGAGCATTCACTTTTTTTTTTTAAAGCAGATATATGTATATTTTAGAAAACCAAATGGTTCGTTGAGCTAAGCCTGGAGAGTTGACTTGGAGGAGAAGTGTGACTTCAGAAACAGAATAACGCAGCTGAAATATTGCTGCTCCTCAGTAAGAAATAACAACTTGATTAGAAGTGAATTTGTTGTAGATTAAGAGTTCATTCATTTCCACCTAACTCAGTGACTAAGTGGGTAATGATTAAGAAAAGTCACTGACGGCAGTATCGGAACAGTGGTTGCACATTTCTTGTATGAAGAATAATACCTTAAAATGAGTTAATTTAATCCAATTAGTTTTCACAGGAAAATTATTTAATTACTAATGGCTCCTACCTTGTCAGGTTCTGTTGGGTTTTCACAGTCTAACCCCAACTTAGCTAATCAGGACCCTCCTTTTTAAAATGCCACTTTGCAATGATTTCAGAAGCAGAAATAATTAAGTATTTGCATTCCCCAAGAAAAGCTTTAGTTATAAATGAATAGGAATTATATGAAGAAAAGGAAAAAATCATAAAAAGATAGGAGATGGAGATAGAGCTCCTTGGTAAGCGGAAAGACACTGCTACATCTAAGACGTCATTTATCCCAAACTCTTCTGTGTATTTATTGTAACTTAAATCAACATCCTGGCAGGATTTCCTTTTTTGAGACAAGGTCTCTGTTCATAGCCGTGGTTATCCTGAGCCTCTCTCTGTAGACCAGGCTGGCTTTGAACTCACAGAGATCTGCCTGCCTCTGCCTCCCAAGTTCTAGGATCCCAGAGGGATCTAATGAAATCTTTTTTTTTTTTATAGTTCTTTTTAAGATGTCAACTAGAGGAAGAGCTCAGAGAGCCTAAGGTAAGCAGTGTTACTCACTGGCACCTACCCATAAGTAATGAGAATGGAAGCTGTGCAGGTGGAGGAAGATGTGATAGTTCACTGAGAGAGACACAGCACACAAAGTGTCTTCAGGGCTATGATCTGCTGGGAAGTATAAGGAAAGAAGGGGATACTAGCAATGGAAGTTCTGAGCCTCACAATTAGACGCACGCACACACACATATGGACAGCTTCTGAGAGTTAGCTCTGTTGTTGTGGGTTCTGGGGACCGAACTCAGGTTGTCTGGCTTGACAAGAACTGCTGCTCATTAAACCATCTTGCTAGCCCGCCTACATACACTTCTGGAAGTCATAGAGTGACTGTAAAAATTAACTTCCCTAAACATTTGGAAAGCCAATATTTAAATATTTTGGTAGCAAGGAAGTCTATATGAAATTACAAATGAGGAAGACAATAGCCAAAATCTGCCCATTTTAAAAACTTAAAATTAAGGAACAGATTACAAACTAAACCCTTGACATTGTGGTGTAAAGGATTTTAAGGAAAAACATATATCAACATCAGTTGTCAACACCAGGCAATAGTTATGATAAGAAGATAGTTCATTAATGAACAGTTAAGCACTGACCATAATTCTTTTTTTTGCTTTGTTCTTTTGAGATACAATCTTAGTATGTAACCCGGGGTGAACTTGAACTCACGAGTCTCTTGCCTCTGTTGAAGTCATGAGTCTCCTACCTCTGTTTCCTGTGTTCAGGGATTATAAGCATGTGCTACAAGGCCCCATTCACTCAATCTTACTGGCGCCCCGCCTTAATAAACTGTGAGTATGAATTAAAATTTCGAGAGGAGTGTGGTGGTATAGCTGTGGGAGTGGGGTGCTGGCTTAGTCCCCCCCACTGCAAAAACAAATAAACTGATAAGATTTATTCTGTATTATATCGCAAGTTAAGAAGAAATCACAGCTCTTAAGACTGAAAGAAAGGTATGATGATCAAATTCGGTGTGTCTTGGTTATTTCCTGATGCTGTCCTACAACACCCTCCAAAAGCAGCTTACAGGAGAAAGGGTTTATTTTGGCTCATAGTTCCAGGGGGACACAGTCCATCAAAGAAAGGAAATTAGGCTGAAGGAGCAGCAGCTTGACTGGTCCCATGATAAGGGCACTCAGGAAGCAGACAGCAAACAGGAAATGGGGCCCAGCTATGACAACTCAGTGTGTGACCCCAGGCAAGTACTTCCTCCAACCAGGCTCCACCTCCCCAAAGGTTCACAGCCTTTCCTAACAGCAGCACCAGCTAGGGACCTGAAGTTCAAACACATGAGCCTGTGGGGGACGCTCTGCTCACAGACCACAATAGATGCTGGAAGCCAGTTACACAACACACATGAACAAAATATTTCCAAATAGTTCCCAACCAAGCAATTTCTCTTCTGAGACTCCATACAGTACAATCATAAATCCCACTGAAAATTCATTTAGAAGGATGTCTGTAAACAAAAAAAGTAAACAATAAAATGTTCAACAAGAAGGGACAGATTAAAACTTAAATTATTGATGGAATAGCCATACCAAGGGAAATTATGTGGGCATCAAAAACCATGTTGTATAAATAATGTTTAATGACAAAGAAAAAAAAAATCTCCACGAGAAAAAGGCCAAAGATACAAAACCAAATGCTGTTTGCTTTAAAGCTATGACGTCAAGACTTCATGTTAGTCTTATATGCATAGAAATGACTGGAGCAAATCCTTCCCAAAGAATATCTGAGAAGCCATCTTGGATGGTATGATCATGTATGATCCTAAAAACATATGTAAGGATATATATTTAACCTTCTAAAATACACATTTTCAAGATCAAAAGAGACAAGCAACGTTAGCTGACTCATCACCGATTTCCGCTCTTGGTCCTGCAACCTATTTGCTCCATGGCCCTAAACCAGACCCTTATTTCTCTAAGTTTTGACTTCTTCAGCTTAAAAAATAACAACTGACAAGACATGCTTTGCAAGCTACAAACTCACACCTAAGCTATTAGAATTACTGTTGTTATTAGGATTTGTGGGGTTAGGGATGTATCTCAATCCATAGAGCGCTTCACTACTGAACACACTGAATGTGGTGGCATACACTTGTAATCCCATTCCTGGGCAGGTGGGAGGACTGAATTCCAAGGTCATCCTCAACTACGTAGGAAGTTCAAGGCCAACACGAGCTACACAAGACCCTGCCTCAATGCATAAGCACACAGATTTAAGCAAAAATGTCTGATTGCATTTCTGAGCAACCCCTGCCTGAACATCTTCAAAGTCATGAACTTGTTTCATCGCTCACAAACGGCCGAAGGGCCTCACGGCCAGGAGAGGAATGAGAAATGACATCTAGGCGAGGCAGACAGGAGAAAGGATGGATGTGCTGGCTGACACAGCACGGGTATGACACCTCACGTGTGCTGCACAGGTAGAAGTAACCTGAGGTGGAACGCATCCACTTCTAAGCATTGGGCACACTGGGATGGACATACCTTCACCAACGGCACTCTGCCAAAGCTGGAGAGCATTGGCAAAGCGATTCGAGAGGTGGACTTAGTGTGTGCTCCGGGAACCTGACCATGCAGCACATAGGTAAAGATGGAGTCCTCTAGCCAGATGCATTTTCTTATCAAACAAAAGAAATGACTGAGTTTTAACTTATCAAGTCCCAACGTTCGATGGTAGTAGCGATTCACAGCCAGGGCTATTCTCTAATCAGGACCATGGGTGTAGCGGGGTCCCAGGTCCCCTTACCCCATTTTCTCCTCTCTGGCTATGGGAACCTGAGGATAGTTATAACTTAGCTTGTAGAGAAGGCCCAGACATTCATTTGTCAGAGAGGATGGGCAATTTCCGCACATTCTTAGTTATGTTTCCAAAAGTTTGCTGAGTGGTGTTCAAACTGTGTCATCCATCCATCCATCCATCCATCCATCCATCCATCCATCCATCCCCTCTTCACATACTTGTTTGTGCCTAAGATAGCCATCCAATGCCTCTGGTGTCCTCATGACTTTCAATGAATATGCACCAATGTGTAAGTGAAGGGTGCATATTACAGGCCTGTGGCCAACCCCTGCAGGTACCATACATGCCCTGCCTAAGCCCCGTGATTCTACTGTCACCATCTTTAGTGGCCTCAGAGGGGAAAGGGTATATTAGGGCTTTGTGGCTTTTGAGAGTTTGTTCCTTAGAGAGCCGCCAAGCCTTGGCAGTAGCTCCCAGATCACAGGGCAGGGGATTTTTATGACCATGCTGCAGTTTTCATCAGAAAAAGCAGGAGAGAGAGGAAGCAGGTGACGTGGAATACACAGCAGCAGATAAGCCTAACAAAGCCCGAAGCCGAGTGGTGGCCTTTCTCCGTTCTTCTTACCTCTGTGCTCCACCCCCCCCCTTCTGTCAACTCTTCCAATATCCTCTCCCAACCCAGACTCCAGAAGAATCTAAATTGGCTTAGCCTCAAAAAGGGGGAAACAGAACGTTGTTTATTATATTCTGTATCGTGATTTAAAAATAGGACTCTTAGTGCCCATCTCAGAGCGAGCAGTCTCCCGTCCTGTGAGCTCTGAGGGGAGGGGGAAAGGGAAAGAGGGAGGGAGGGAAGGGCACAGTGTGAGCAGGCATGTGTGTGTTAGAGAGAGGGAGAGAGAGAGGAGGAGGAGGGGCCATGAATGGCAGTGTGCGACTCTCTCCTTTGCTTTGCAGAGCTGAGTGGCTCTCTTCTCTCAGAGCAATTACTACAAATGATTTATGTGGCCAGTCAAGAGGGCCTGCCAGGGTTCTTATTTCATCTCCAGAAAAAGGAACTCTGCTGGAATGTTATCAGGGAGCTTGGGATTAAACTGACAGCTGCCTTTTGTTTTCCCGTGAAAGCGCTTCTCCTCCGGAGAACTGCGGCACGTGTGCGCTCTCCACACAGAGAGCCAGAATTCTAGGCTGCAAATCGGGGCTAGGAAAGAGCCGCAGGGGCGGGGAGCACTGTGTGCTGGGGAGGAGAGGTCTCTTTCTCCCTTCTGTATTTATCTTAAGAGGACAAGTACTGTGATTCCATCTCCAGCTCTGCAGGCTGGAAGACCGGTACCTTAGCCGACTGTGTACACACAAGCAGGGCTCCGCATCCTGACCCCCTGTTACCAAGCTCATCTTGGCTGTGCCAGGGACACAAAGGCCCCTTGCGATGTAGGTCAGTGAAATGTGACTCTGGCTCCCAATCTCTGCCAGGCCTGCCACATGTCAGGTCACAGGGAATAAAGGGGGCTGAGAAACCAGGCAGGAAGCAAAGACACTGCAGTCTGGGCAGGCAGGGAAGCGCTCCGGACACAGATCATGACACTGTGTGCGCTCTCACCTGCAGACATCTCAGCTCTAACCAACCATGCTGCAATCCCCAGGCCTCGGTCAGAGGCTTGGCTGGCTACAGCCCTCCCAGCCCAACCTGATTTGCTGTATGACAGGAGCAAGGAGCTGGTCAACCCTGAGGCTGATTAAAGGGAAGCATTTATTTGTGCACGTGCACATATACACACTTGTATGGACACACACACACAGACTCACACAGACATACATATACACGCATGAATATACACATACATACACACAGAAATACACATACACCTTTCTTGGCTTTCAAGTTCTGTAGATAAATCATAGTAAATAAAAAATAAAAATAAAAAACTCAAGAGGGAAGCATATGATGAAAAAAGATTGGTGAGTGGGCTGAAAATGAGAAGGAAGTGGTCATAAAGAAGAGGAAAGATTATAGTAAAATACATGGACTGTAAAAATCATCTTTATGGTTTTATATTTTTCTCTCCTGACCAGAGAGCTTTTGGCTTCTTATTTCCAACTTTTGTTCTTAACTAATACCTTGCCAACATGAGACTGATTTTTATCAAGTCACAGTGACTATTCAGGTTCCTGCAGCGTGTGCGGACAGTGTTGTTTTCACGTATCAAACTGGAGAGGGGTGTTGCAGGCTGGGTGGGGGAACTCTGATCTCAGAATGGAGTTCATGCTGATGGAGGCATGAGATGCTAGGGTACGCGTGCCGCTCCACATTTCCTGTGCACTCCCTGTTTAGTCCTCCCTGCAGCTCTGTGAAGTATTTCTAGTCTCACTTTACAGCTGTTAGAGTTGCCAAGTGAGATTAAATAACTCATTACCTACTTTGACAGATAACAGTAGCTGCCTGGCTAATATTCCTTTACCTTTTTTCCTTCGAATTATAACGGTATTTGAGAAAGGATTGCCCAGCCTCCTTTGCAGGTTGGGCCAGTGGTCTAAGACTTCTGGCTAGTATGCCTGCAGACACCTGGGGATTCATGATTGGCCTTTTATTCTCCTGCTGCGGTTATTTCTTCTCTAGTCTAGAGAACAGATCAAGCTGGTCATGGAGGTATATGTGTGACGTAACAACCATGACGCTAAAGGTGACAGGAAGTACTTGTACACCTCTGAGGGGCTGCATTGCTTTTCATCTGCCCATTGCTGGCTTCGGACTACTGAGGAAACTGAGAGACCTTTATATCACATTGCTGTAATCAATTGCTTCTTACACAGAGAGGATGCAATCTGAACTGATGACCTACAAAGGAGAGCTACAACTGGAACCCAAGTCTTACTACATAAGGACCCCAACCATCCTCTGATGCCACCTTCTCCCCCACTTCCCGCTGTGCACCAAAACTCAGGAGGAGCCTTGGGCCAGGGGACAAGCTTAGGGAGCCCTCTTCAGCAAGTTGTAGCTATCTGTAGTTATTTGGCTTCCATATCATTGTTCATCTTCAAAGGAAGTCAGGACAGGAACTCAAAAGGGGCAGGAACCTGGAGGCAGGAGCTGATGCGGAGGCTGTGGACGGGTGCTGCTTACTGGCTTGCTCGGCTTGTTTTCTTATAGGTGCTCAGGGATGGCACCATCCACAATGGGCTGGTCCCTCCCACGTCAATCACTACTTAAAAAAATGTCCTACATACAGGTTTGCCTACAGCCTGATCTTATGGAGGCAATTTCTTAATGGAGGCTCCTTCCTCTCAGATGACTCCAGCTTGAGTCGCGCTGACACAAGACCATCCAGAATATGTTAAGAACCTTTAAAATCTCGGGGATTGGAGCCCCTGGGTACCGTGCTGCTGTGATGGGTTACCCATGAGGCTTTACTCCCAGGAGCACTGGCTCATCTAAGTGCCATACCTCTGGTGAGTCTTGGAGCTGTTTCTTGGAAGGATTAACTGAAGGGGGAAGCCTTTCCTCCCAAGTGGGCAGCACCTTCCAGGCATCAAGAGCTCTGGGAGAATAGCGCATCTTTGCTTCGCTGCCTTTACTCACTGCTGGTGAACACATTCTCGGTTGCTGCCATGGCCACATGCTACAACCTCCCTCCTCCAGCCTTTCAATGGGGGCTGAGGACCACGGCTCTCTAAAAATCCTCAAGACTTTTAGGGCCAGACTGGGACTGTTGAGGCATTAGCCTTGTGGACTGCGCAGTTACTGTGTTCATAGCCTCTTCAGTGTACAGACAGTCGTTATTAGACAACCCAGCCTGTGCTGTGTAAGCCAACCTAACAAATTCCCTTTGTACTAGCATGCATCCGATCAGTTTTGCTCCTCCAGAGAATGCCGAGTAACACAGGTGCTATCCCCAAGACATCTCAGCACAGTAAGCATTCCAAAATCTGAAACACGTCTAGTCTCCAGCATTGCAGAGGAGAGACACTCAAAACTATATTTGTCCTCCGTCCTGGAAACATCTGTGGTTTACGTTTTGAAGAAATAGAGAGTTTTGGCACAAGGGGAAGTGGGTGTTTTGTACTGAAGGTGTCAATCAAATGGAAATCTGCAACTCAGTGGTGGGATGGCCTCATCCTACCTCCAATCATCCCGCTGCCTGACTGCAGCGCGGTGCTGCCTCCTCACTGCATCTAGAGTCTAGTGTTTCCTGTGGGAAATTAGGCCAACTGTGAGAATGACAAATAGAGCCTGTATTCCCCAAGGCTTCCAGGCTAAGGATCACCACTTGAAAGTCCTTCCCTGTGAACACCAGGCTCCTAGTTAGAGCATTCATCTCTTATTCGGTGAGTGCAGACGCAAGACTCACTACACATTTGAGAAAACCCTCCAACAAAAAAATCCAGCATCCAGGTAACAAATGGAAAAGAGAAGATAAAGGCAACAGGACAGTATTTTTTAAATTATTAAGATATTCTCAAGCAAAATAAGAATTAGTATGAAGACTGTATATATGTGAGGTATGTATATGTGTGTTCAATAGGGAAGTCTTCATTTTTCACCATATTTTTAAGAAATTTCTAATTTTGTTTTATAGGTATGTGTGGAATATGTGTGTGTGTGATGCTGTATGTGTGTGGTGGTGTGTGTATGTGTGGTGGTATGTGGTATACATGTATGGTGTAGTGTGTGGATGTGTGTGGTATGAGCCATGGTACTCATGTGGGGCTAGGGAACAACTTTCAGAAGCTGGCTCTTATTACCTTGCTGCCTACCAGTTCATTCTAGGAGTGCTGGGATTACTGATGAACTGTAGTACCTGGCTTGTTGAATGGGTGCCAGGGTTCAATTCGGGTCATCAGGCTTGTGCGGCTGGTGCTTTTACCTGGTGAGTCATCTCTCTGGTCCTCTATTTTAGCTTTTGTTTCTGTATTGTTTGTTGGTTTTGTTGCTTTTTGTTTGTTTTGAGACAGGGTTTCTTTGTATAGCCCTGGCTGTCTTGGAATCGCTCTGTTGACCAGACTGGCTTCAGAGATCTGCCTTCCTCTGCCTTCTTGACTGCTAGGATTACAGGAGTGCACCACCACGCCCAGCCCTCTCTCTTTGTTTTTGAGGCAGGGTCTGTCACTGAACTTGGAGCTTGCCGATTTGGCTAGGCTGGCTGGCAAGCCTCAGCGATTCTCCTGCCTTTGTCTCCCAGCATTGGGATTAAAGGAGCACACAGTGCTGGGATAACAGGTGCAGACAGTGCTGAAACCAGAGGTGCACACAGTGCTGGATTACAGGTGCACAAAACGCTGGGATAACAGGTGCACACAGTGCTGGGATTGCAGGTGCACACAGTGCTGGGGTAACAGGTGCACACAGTGCTGGGGTAACAGGTGCACACAGTGCTGGGGTAACAGGTGCACACAGTGCTGGGATTGCAGGTGCACACAGTGCTGGGGTAACAGGTGCACACAGTGCTGGGGTAACAGGTGCACACAGCGATGGGTTACAGGTGCACACTGCCTCAAGCCTTTTACATGGCCACTGGGGACCTGAACTCAGGTCCTTATCTTTGTATACACACTGAGCCAGCTCTCCAGCCCCAAGAACAGGGTGCTACATAAATAAACACTTGGAAAATTAAAACAAACCAGGCATGGTAATATGAAATTGTAATTCCAAGATTTGGGACACTGAGGTAGAAGGATTTTGTGCATGAGGCCAGCTTGAGCTATAGAGAAAAACTGAAAATAAAAAGAGAAGAGGAGAATAATAAAAAAAAGCTCTCACAGATTTAGAATACAATGCCAGAAATATTATTCTAAAAATTAGAGAGCGCTTAAAAATTGTGGAACAGAATTCAAAGAGAAGCAAAATAGAAAGAGATGACAACACAGGTGATCAGCCTGGGAGGGACCATGTTAAGTAACAGGAGCTCCACACCACCAGAAGAGCAGACAGAGTGGAGGAAGTAATGAAATCCTACAAGGAAACTTTCCAGGACCAAAAAGATGGGAACTTCCAGTCCCTGAACAATGAAGGCAAAAATTATCACAGCAGGGCATATAATCATGTTATTGCAAAATGCCAAGAATAAAGCAGAAGCTTCTGAAAGGTTCCTGAGGGGGTTTGAGTGGGGTTGGGGGCGCTTTCTGACAGGAACTGAGGAGGTTGGGTGAAGCGTGGAGCTGCTTCAAACTTCCTTTTTAAAGGAATTTGCAGCCTGGCACCCTGCACCCAGTCAGACATGACCTAAGTATGAATCTACCTCCCTACATGCAGGACCTTAAGAAATCATCTCTCCTCCCTCCTCAGTGTTAGCTCCCAGAACCTCTAGCTGCCAGGCTTGCCTAGGTCACGCTCCCTGCCTCTGTCTCTGGGACAGAGCTGGTAGGAAGCTTTGCTGTGACCTTGCAGCCTCTCTGACCTTAGAGATGTAGGATGTGCTCACGGTCCTACCTAGAGTCTGCTTTCATGACTCCTGGCACATAGGCCAGGTCAGACAAGGTCAAATGGTGTGGGACTTACTTGGATGTCCTGAACCCTTTTAAGACAGAAAAATGCCATTTGTTATCAGTCTGATCGGAACCAAAGGATCTAGAGCCCCCCAGTCTCCTCTCGAAACCCTCACGGCTGCTTATGGTCATTGTTCTATCTTCTGTTTCTTCTAAGCACCTCCCACTTCAAGACCCATCCATGGCTGCCCATGGCGGGGAAGCTCTCACCTAACAAAGTCCTTCAAGTGTGATTTGCTCCTTCCAGAGAACACGTTTTCTAGGTTATAGTGGTCAGAAGGGGATCAGAGAAAGCACTCCGCTGGAACAGGTTTCTAAGCTGAGCTAGAGGAGACGGGGCTTCCACACGGAAGTGCTCCCGGCCATCTTAGCACCTCTCCAGAAGGGAGCCCAAGGGACAGGAGTCCAGGGAGGAACAGCCCCACGAAGACAGAGAAATTTATCTTGTATCTCATATCTGCAAATGAATGGGAAAAGGTGTCGTATCCAGTGAAGGTTCCGTGGATGACTAAGGCTAGCCCAGAAGACAACCAGCAACGACACAAAAACCCCAAGTTGTGCCTAGTAGAAATGTCATCAAAATCCACTATTCGGCTCATTTATAAACAATATTTATTTAGCCACTGAATGCACAGATATCAAATCTCACCTAAAGTTGTGATACACACACACACACACACACATATACACACACATAAATGGATGTATAGTATACCACACATACATAACATAATATACATGTAGTTATAATCGTGGAGGAGGAGGGAGAGAAAGCTTGCTGGAGAACTGGAAGAGCCCGGGGCAAATTCCCATCGTCCACGCTTGAGTCAAGAGGTAACATCAAGAACAGTAATCTAGGAGCAACTGGAGAAACCCTTTAGTTTAGACGCAGATTCATTCCAGAAGAAACAGCGGAAGGACTTTAAAGCTTTGGGAAGCAGAAGGTGGGTAGGAAGAAGAGTGTTGCTATGAGGACCAGTGCTTCTCATCAAACATGCTCAGCAGCCTCGCATATTACGTAAGTGTGATGCCTGGGTAACGACACAGATTCAACACTGAAAGAGCCAAGTAGTTAGTTATCCTCAAACACCTACTGGGGATGAAGGTGCCTGAATGTATCTTATTGCCTCAGGCTTCCACAAGCTTCCCCCCCCCCCCTCCACCGTGAGGTTTTCCCACACAGGGGATTTGATACCTTGCTCTCTCCAAATCTGTGCCCAAGGTTCCCAGAATCTTGCTTTGTGGCCGTGGTGCAGGTTTGGGGCATTGAATGGAGCTATGTGATTCAGAGAATGTTTCGGTGCATCTTGGCTAGCTGGAGAGCGGGTGTGACCTCTAAGATGTGTTAAGCCACAAAGTTAGTGTAGTTTCTGGGACTCACAGGGTGGCCAGGAGTTTCCTGGAGACCATACGAATCTTACTTGCATCTGGGTTGTGGGACCCTCCCCTCCTTGGATTCCAACCAACCACCCTTCAGTTAGTGAAGACTGCAGGGCTAGAAGTGGTAGAGAGATCCGGGAGATGAAGACAAAGGGTAACTTCTGCAGAAACTTTTCCATGCTATTTTCATGGCTGCTCTGTAGAAAAGAAAGAGCATCATTAGAGTTGGGTCTAATGAGGTGACATTGGCGAAGCCAAGGAAAAGTCACTGCATGTAAAATATAATTATCTGGAGAAGAACATGTAAGTGCCCTCGGATTTGGAACACAAAACCAATTTTGATGAAATGAGAATAAAATTCTAGGAAAGGCAGACTGGGGAGCTAGAAAGCTCTGCTTATGCTCGAAAGACAAATAGGTCCCTCTGTACCTCACAGGCTTCCCCGAGTCTCTGCAGAAAGATGGCTCATAAGTTCATAAATTCTGAAATAAAGGGAGGCAGCATTCTGAGCTGTTCTCTCTCTCTCTCTCTCTCTCTCTCTCTCTCTCTCTCTCTCTCTCTGTGTGTGTGTATGTGTGTGTGTGTGTGTTGTGTAGGCCAGAAGACAACCTTGGAAGTTCTTTGGGCATTGTCTACCTGATTTCTTGAGACTGAGTTTCTCTCTGGCCTGGAGCTCAACAAGTAGGCTAGGCCAGGTCATCAGGAAGTCCCAGGACACTTCTCCCTCCTAGCACTGTGAGAAAATCAAGCACATTTCACAACCGCTGGCTTTTTATGGGAATACTGGGGATCAAACAGGCCCCCATGCTAACTCTACTGACTGATCTACCACTATGGCCAAAAAAACAAAACAAAAACTCAAAAAAAAAAAAAACAAAAAACAACAACAAAAAAATCAAACTCCCAAACCCTTTTAAAGACTGAATTATTTTTCTCAAGACAGATAGATATGGCCTGATATAGAATAATAGCCAACATTTAGTTGAAAGGTTATTATGAACTAGCCCTTGTTTTAAAGTCCTCCTGAAGACTAAATTTTTAAGGCCTTTTTTTTTAAGATTAAAAAAAATTCTCAAAACACTTCTACATAATATATAATGTATGTTCGAGAGGTTAAAGTCTCCATTTTTCCAAAACAGGAAATGAAGACACAAGAAATGACATATTTAGGGCTGTAGAGATGGTTCAGCCATTAAGAGAACTTCTCTCAGAGAAAACCCAGGTTTGGTTCCCAGCAGCCACACAGGCAGCTGTCAATCCCTGTAAATCCAGTTCCAGGGGACCTAGTGCCCTCTTCTGGATTCTGTGCACACCCGCACACATATATGGTGTTCAAAAATACGCTCAGGCAGACATGGCCATAAAATTAAAAAATAAAGAAATCTTAAGAATACTTATCAACATGCACACATCTAGGCAGGAAAAAAGATCTTTCACCACTTGGGTGTATTTTCTTTAAAAAGGCAGTACTACCATAATGTGTTTAATTTCTGCTGCGTGTAGACTGCAGGTCAGGCTTCCCGAATTCAGCTGGGGAAAGTTAAAAGTTTCAGCTCAGTACTGAAGTTTCCTCTGAAGATGAGTTTCAGAAATCAGACCCGGGCTCCTCCCTTGTCTGCCATGTATTTTAGACCTCAGGAGGTAACAGCAGCTTGAGCTGTAGCACAGCCACAAAGAGTGTGGCGGCGAACGGTAATAAATGACGCTTTTCTAGCTGGGGGGGGGGCGCATCAGAAAAGGAAAAAAAAACACTCGTGGCTTTGAATGGTAGAAACACCACATCTGTGCATATATTCAGCCTAGATCCAATACAAGTCTTTTAAGACTCCCAAGCTCTGAGACCTAGAGTGGTGAGTCAGTGGGGAGGGGAGAGGGCAGAGATAAAAATAGAGATGTTGATTGCCGAGCTCAACAGCCCCAGCCCGGTGAGTCAACAAGCAGCGGTTCAAAGACACAGAAAGGAGAGGAGCGTGATGCCCTGTGCCACCGAACAGAAAGGACACAGTCACATCAGCACCTTTCCGACTAAACAGACCCATGACACTCAGACTGTGTGGTGTGAGTTCAAAAATGAACAAGTGGAGAGCATCGAGGGACCAAGCAGATGCAGATCGATGGACAGCAGAGCCCTGACCCTCTGGCAAAAAGCTGCCTTTTTGTAAGAACCCTGGGCTGTGGGGGATGGGCGGCAGAGCCTGAGCTTAGAGGCCAACTTCCACTCTTCAAACACAGTGTTGTTTTCTCTGGGGCATAAGGCTTACTGCCATTCCAGACTGGTCTCCATGGCAGCAGGGGAGGAGGTAAAGGAGAGGAGGAACAGATGGGGGTCACGGAGGTCTTAATTCTCATGCAAGGGTCCTCCCTGCTGGCTCCTTTTCCCCTTGAGGACCTGTGCCATGCTGTACCTTCCTGGGGGCCCAGGAAGCCTGGTCCTGGTTCAGTTCAACTGGCCACATCTTGGGAAGCTTACTTTGTGCTGGTCTTTCGCTTCTTATTGGCAGTAGTGGCTGCTTGGGTGGAAAGCTGAAAATGAGGAAGAGACCTAGTTTCTGCTCCCCCAAGCTTTGTCTTTTCGCAGTCCCAGACTACGTTTTCACAAATCGCAGACACGCTGCTACGGTGATGGGACACGCTGAAACAAGGAGGGCACAACTCTTTCTTGCCCCCGGCACTAAGCTTACATCACCGTCGGAGGACTGAGGCGGTCCTTCTGCAGCCTTAGAGTTCCTGGGCTGGTCTCCTTCTTTCTAGTTTCTTGTGTTTGATGCTGCAGGATGGTGCTGGGTCAACCTTTCGGAAACAAACCCCAGCCGTGACGTTCCTCAGACTATTTTCAGTGGGAGCTTGAAACCATTCTCTTGGAACTCAAGATCTGCCACGTCTGGTCTTCCTCACCTTTAATAATTATTCTTTTCTATCCTTTGAGTGCTTTCATGGCTTTGGAGGAGGCATAATAGGTAGAATAAATGAATGAATGAATAAATGAATGAATGACAAGCAACCAAAGAACTCCTGACTTTTCTCCATCTTTTGTTCCTGTTGTCAGCTATATCTCATCCTTGATAATAAATTTTCTACTGCCTTCTACCTGCAATGTTTACCAAGGTCTAGTTCATAGCTCTGAGGCACTGCCTACTTGGTATGGTGCAAACAAAATACACGATGTTTACTTCTAGTCTTTCTGGGTCTGGGGCCATCACTGTCACTTTGGTTTTAAAAGCCAGAAACCTGGGCTCCAGCCTAACACATTGCTCTCCCTCAGGCTCCATTTTCCAATATCAGCAAGGCCCTGTCTCTGTAGGCCTCCAGGGTCCAGTGTCTGCTGTACCGAATTCTACTCACTCACTTCCTCCTGTCTCCATCTCTTTCGCCCCGCTCTCTCAGCCTTCAAATTATAGGACTGAAGTCACTTCCAAATAAGTCTCTCCATGTCCAGTCCCCTCCACCAGCTGTGTGGTCAGATGGAGGTTTTCAAAATGCAAATATAATCCCACCATAACAGCCTGCCGGGAAGTCTCCAGTGGCTTCTCCTCACTTTTAGCACAGTGGGTAGAATCCTCGAGGCAACATGACCCCAGACAATTTTCTGGCTTCTCTCTGTCTCCCTTTTCTCCCCTTACGAGCTGTGTCCCTTCAAACCCTGGGATCTCAAGACGCTATTTCTTCTAGTGACAAATGTTCTGCCTCAGCCCATCCCTACCCACCTCCGCCGCTTGAACACAGGTTCTTAAACTTCAGGGTCCATCCCAGTCTCCTAGCTGTCTTACTACCTTATTGCACAATGGAATATTGTTTTGTTGTATAATGTGCAATTCTGTCACCTGTAGTAACAAGGTGAAATGGAGGAAGTAAGCCAGGACTAGAATAGCATCTTGTCCGCACACGCACTGAAGCTAAGGAGTTGCTCTCACAGAAATACAGAATGCGATAGTGGTTACCAGAGCCTAGGAGGGTAAGGAGGGATGGAAGAGGATGTTAATGGGGTAGAAATGTTCTGTAGCACCATGATAGAAGAGCTGCTGACAACTCCTTAAAATTTCAAAATGGCTGATGCAAAGGATTCCGGATCTTCCCCAGAGAAGGAGATGACCTTTGTCTGAAGTGACAAATATGCCAGTCACCCTGAATGGCTCATTATGTATTATATACATGTGTTGAAATGTCACACCGGACCCTGTATGTATGTGCTACTACTACGTGTTAGTAAAAAATGAAAGCATACAATAACCCCCCAACGCCCAACAAAATAGCTGTGGTGGCACACGCTTGTAATCTCAGCATTTGGAAGGCCGAGGCCGGAGGACTGGCCACGAGTTTAAGGCTTGCCTGGTATACAAAATGAGAATCTGTCTTGAAAAGCCAAGGTGAAAGAGTACAGAAAGAGGAACTGGAAATATGACTCCCTGGATAAAACTTATCCATGCAAACCTGAGGACCAGAGTTCAGACCCCTGGCACCCACATAACAGCCAGGGGGTGTGGTAGCCTACCTGTAAAGTCAGAGCCCTACAAGAGGAGACAGGGGATCCCTGGGGTAAGTTAATTTGCTAAACCAGCTCAATCAGCAAACTCTGGGTTCTGCATCAGACACTGCCTTAGTAAATAAAGTAGAGATTGATGGATGAAGGCACCTGAAGTCAAGTGCTGGGCTCTACATGCACACACACAGACACACACACACACAGAGATGTACTCAGAACATACCCACTCCTTTGCCAGGAGCACACAGTACAAAGAGAAAAATGAAAATGAAAAAGATTTCTCAGACTTAGAAAAACAAAGCTGGCCAATCACTGCCTGCTGGGAGGCACCCAGGGCATCTGGTTTAACCCTCACTCCCTCCAGCAGGCACCCAAGCAATGTTCCAGCTGCCGGGCCTGGAACTGCACTTCCAGGAATGTCACTCTGGTCTCAGAGGGACCTTTCTGGCCAGACCCCTCTCGCCCTCCACTGTTTATCCACGTTCACAGCCATCTGTGTTTTCTCCACAGCACTGACTTTTCAGGGGTTCTTATCCACACATCTGCATGTTTGCTTCACTGGCGTCGGTCTCTGTGGTTACTGATATGGGCAAGAAGTTAGAGGCAACCTCAGTTTCCTGTCCCCAGCATTTACTAAGTATCTGACATGCAGTGAATGATCACAAATATGTGTCCAGGCAAGAGTAACTTCTGTGACGTTTTCTACAGTCAGCGGGGGTATAACATCACTGCCTCCCCTTTTACTGGGAAAAGCCCAGCTTGCTCAGAATTCGCGTACTTTAGAGGTTCCTTGGGACAGAAAAACCATCAAATACTGTTCAGTAAGAACTAGGAAAACCATCATAAAACATACTTTTCCCCATTGTCAAGTCCACTTCCTTGAGCCAGGACAATCTAATGGTATAACACACCGAAGGAACTTAGCGCACAGCCTAGAAAGGGGCACGAACTCAGCAGTGTCAGCTATTGGCACAGAGTGGTACAGAGTAGCCTTCACAATCGGAATCTTCTGGTTCCTTCTGATGTCAAAGACTCTATCTTAAGGTCACATTCCTTGACTTTTCTTTTTTAATTTGAAAACATGACCACACATATGAACTGTGTCAAGTCAGAGTCATATGGTGATATATCTATATCTATATATCTCACATTTTTAAGTACCTGCTGTATGAAATCATTTGACTTGCACATGGAAGAGTAGGCCCCTGTCCCAGCCCATTCTCATTCCTCATCCCCTTTTAGCTTTGATCCTATGCTGCTCACAGAAGGTGAGGTGGAGGGCTTGAGGTTGGTGATACAGTGTTTGTCTAGCATGAGCAAGGTTTTGATTCTAGTTCTTAGCACTGCCACAAACCAAAGTCAAACAGGTAAACACCAGCAAAGAATCGAGGCAGAATGAAATCTCCATTAAATGGTGAGGTGTGGGACACATGACTTATGAACATCTGGGAAAGCAGAAGAGACAAACAACTTCCAGCTCAGTTGGCATCTGATTGCACCTGGGCGACAGAGAAAAGTCTTGGTGGCCAAGGATAACTGTGACCGCTCCAGGCCATCCAAGTGGAGAGAACTTAGGAGGCTGAGGCTTTGACTCCCCGAAGTGTGTGGGGAGAGATAAAACACTATCTTCAGTGAGGATGAGGGTAGGAGAGAGAGGGGGCAGAGAGGAATCACAGGCAGCTTATGTATGACCTTGAATGTGAGGCTGAGGCATTTTGGTCCCTCAGTAGCCTGTTTCCAACTCAGGTGCTTGAGTCTCTCAGCACACAGCTGAGGGAGGGCAGGTATGTTGTGTACAGTCATTTGGATGGCTAGAGGGGAGAGGCTAGCTCCACTCTGGGGGATTTGTTTTCTCCTAACTGGCTTGTATGGCCATGGGTGGAAGGGACACTATTTTCTGAACACTCCAGTATTCTTAGAGAGAGAGGATTATAAAAGCAAGATCAGCCGAACCCTAGGGTAATGAGGTAGCTTTCTTATAAATACTAGACTCAGACTTCTCTCAAATTTCATCCTGCCCAGCTAGGAAGACCTTTCCCACCTAACCTCCCCCTCCCCCGTCTTGGCATTTTCTACGCTAAATCAAAAGTCCTCGCAGGACCAGCTGCTTTTCGTTTGTACCAGATTTCCTCTGTGTTGAAGGATATGCTCTTCCTCTGCGCTGATCCCTCTGATATTAAGATAATATTCTGAGGATTGGACTTCCTCATTTCACTCCTGGTGCTGTCTTCAGCACAGCTCTAAGTTCTTCTGCCCCTCACCCCATGTTAAGAGAAATGATCTCTCTTCTCCTTAGTGGAGGGCTGGTGGTAGAGTCCTCTTCACCACCACCCAAAAGCCAAACCCAAACCTGGTGGGTAGATGGCATCCCTCCACACCTGTATCTCCAAGCTGATGTGTCACTCAACTGCCAATTTCTCTCCATATCTTTGCAACTAAGCAACAGTCACACAAATGGTATCAATCCCTCTGCTTTCCGTTGAAAGAGACTGCTTTTGAAGGGACACGAAACTACACAAACATGTAGCTCAGTTCAGAGTATAACTGTCAGTAAAGTATGCTTTAAGGTCAAGAAGAAATTAAAGAACTATAAAGCAATTTCAAGCCAGATGTTCAGGAATCCTATCATTTATTTAAAAAACATTTCTTTATTTGAGGGGTGTGTGTGTCTGTATGTGTGTGTGTGTATACAGATGACACAGCATAGAGGGGAGGACAACTTGGGTGTGGTATCTGTTCTCGCCTGTCAACGTGTGGGACTCAGTGGTCGAACTCAGGCCATTAGGCTTTGAAGCGCATGCTCCAGCTATTGCGCTGGCCCCTATTCCACCCTTTCCGTGGGACCTTTGGTTCTGAAGAAATTTTTGCCATTGTTGCCATGTGTCTCTAGGTTCCTTCTTAAAATGTTGAGTCCGGATTTCATTATGAAAAAAAAATCTGCATTTTTTATTCCATTAAAATCAAACTGTTTACATCTTTGTTCTTTAAGATATTACATCTGCCAGGTGCAGTGACTCATGTCTGAAATCCCAGCACTAGGAAGGCTGAGGCAGGAGGATTGCTTTGAGTTTGAGGTCAAACTGGGCTACCCAGAGACCTTGTTTCAAAATCCTAAAAAACTGAAAAAAACAAAACAAAACCAAAAACCTATTGGGATTGGAATACATTTTCATGATGGCTTGAACCTGTGTTTTCCTGGATTGCAATCCTAACTACCTCCAAATAAATATAAAATGTCTCTGTCCTTAAAAAAAAGAATAAAAATATTGGAATCACTGCTTTATAATTTTTCATCACTTACTTGATACCATGGACCCTAAGGCATGAAACATTATTTTATGGTACTTTAATAGCAGCTTAATGTCCCATAATTTATTTAGCTAATGCTCTACTTTTAGCCACACAAGACCCTCCTTCGGTCATTTACAACCACCAATGCTATGATGAACATCTGTTACCCAATACAACGTTTTCTGTTTTCTTCCCTTCCCATTCCTTCCCTTCCTGCTTCTTTCTGTTCAGTGGGAGAGTGAGCTGAACCTTGCACATGCCAGGCAAGGCTGTATCCCAGCCCTTATTTTCACTCATTGTTCTGAGGTCCTGGTCTCACCGAGGGGCCCAGGCTGGACTTTTCCTCATCCTGTTACTCCAAGCAAGCCTGGCACTTGGAATCCTCCTGCTGCAAATCCCTCCTCACCCCAAAGTATTGGAGAACACAGGCTTGTGCCACCAGGCTTGGCTATAAATATACTTCTAAAATCATATCTGTGCCCATTTAAAAAAATCTGTTTGCTTGTTGTTGAAGTGCCAGGAATGGAACTCTGGGCCTTCCATCCCAGACAAGCACTTTACCACGGAGCCACATCCTCAGCTCTCGGATCACAGCTTTCTTGTAGCGTCACTGGGTCAAGCCCGTGGAGGGCCTCCTCCCATCGGCACTAATGATGAAAAGCAATAGACAGCCAGTGAGGTGCGAAGGGAGCGAAGAGGTGGCTGTTCCAGAACGGCTCTAGAAGGTTCTACAATGGCAAGGTCGTTATAGCTGCTCAGCTTAACATCAGCCGTCCCGAAGCCAAGACAAGCTTCTGGAACGGTTTTTGTGTCTCTTGTCAGTTTTGTGTCTCTTGGTAGGAAGAGGGAGTCTGCCAGGTATCTTCCCAACTAAGCCACCGCTCTCCTTACCGGGGATGGCAGGGCTATGAGGTAAAGAGACGGGCACACACACTTGAACAAGGCGACTTTTTTTTTAATTTTAATTTTTGGTATGAATACCGCCATCAGCTTCACCATCACCACCATTACCTTCATTACCATCACCATTACCACCATGGTGATAAACAAGGGTGTGGAGATCCCAGAGACAAGGGCTTCCAGACTCGAGAGGGTCAACCCCTGGGCTGTCCCTAACTCGATGCTTGGCACTGGGTTTCTGCCAGAGTTCTGAACAGGGGCCTCCTGCTAGCCTCACACGGTATCTCCGGGCAACAGGTTCGCTGCAGGAACAATCCACCCTCATGCTTTTCTGCCCAGGAGGCCCTTTATTGGCCCTAGACATATGGCCAAGGCCACATGTCCTCCATCCTTAAGCACAGCATCTGCTCTGTCAGGAAAGGGGCTTCCTTTGAGCCCGCTCCTTTCACCGGCCGCGGGACGGCACGCAGACACCAGGATCCTGGCTGGAGGGCTGCCTACATGGGGTGTTACAGGCCCCCTTCCATGGCCTGCCCCACATGTCAGGCAGGAAGCCAGTCACCCTCACTGTGTTCTCAGCTAAAGAATGGGGAAGGAGGCTCAGAGCTGCACTTCGAGTTTCCACCAGACTGTTCCCATCAGCATTACAGCGGTGCAGGAAGCACACAGCTCAACAGGAGAGGTGTGCCCGGCATCATCTCCACTTGAAAGGCTCTGATGCCAGGCAACGGGCACAGGGACCTGTGCATGGATCCTGCTCATTTGGCTGCAAGCAAGCGCAGGGCACACAAGAAAAGGAAACACACTGCTTTAGAGTTAATGGTTTCAATAGAAGGCAGGCCTGGGCAACTGCATAGTTTTGTCTTCGGGGAACTCAAGGTACTGGCTCAGCCTCCTTAGAACATCCATAAGCGACTCCTTGTCGGCCAGAGCTGACAAAATGTAGTAGCCGTACCTGTGACTTCATGATTATGATCAGTGTCTGGAGGTCACGGGGTAAACCACCATGAAGACCGCAGGCACTCCAGCTGGGAATCCTAGACCTGTGTGTGTCTATGTGTCTGTGTTTGTGTGTATGTATGTACCTCTGTGTGTGCCTGTGTGTGTCTCTGTGTGTGAGTGTGTGTGCCTGTGTGTGTGTGTGAGAGTAATAGCAGCAGCAGCAGGAGGAGGAGGAGAAGGAGGAGGAGGAGGAACAGCTGCTAAGGACAGTCCTTTCCACAAAGGCAGGACCTTCAACCACTTCCCGCCTGCTGTGCAACTCTGCCCCTTTCCTGGTGTGTGCATACACAAACAGACACACACACAGTCTGCAGCTTCAGTGTGTGTGTGCAGGTGCGTGATGGCTTTCTAAGCCCTCCATGATTGTGTGTGATGCAGGCAAATGTGGCAGAATGGGATGAAACTGAAGTCAGGAGCCCTCAGGCCACACGCCCTGGCTCTCCATCTTCCTTCACCAGGTCTACTCTCTCCTTTCTGCTGTCTTCCGGGCTGCACAACCCATAATACTTGGTCACTGCTTATTGTCTGCTTGAATGGAAGGGACTCCCAAGTAGATTTCTTTATCTTACACACCTAGGTCGGGGGCTGGCATGAAAGAGGCACTTGGTAGGTTTTGTTTAAGGGATGGATGCTTATTAGCCATTCTAATTTATACTCTAGCGAAGAGGACTGATGAGTGCAGGGGACTTGCTCATCTGCCTGAAACATCTCTCCCCCTCCCCCAGTCCTCAGGCTCAGCACAGCTCCCCCTGTCCAAGCCATAGTTGCTTCTGACACAGCTAAGCAATCACTGTCACTTGGCCAAATTGAGGAGGAAGTGAAATATTTACCGGAGCAGAAATTCCAGGGGTCAGTAGCTTGGCTGGTCCTCACATAAGTAATGATGGTAAGTGACACCCCGGCCCACCTTGCTGTTCATTTCAGAAGCACAACTGGCTAAGGTGTGATTGTTGGTCCGTGATTCATGGCTATTCAAGACTGTTTCCAAGTCTTCATATCATTACCAGAGAAAAGAACTCTGAACTTCAATGCCCTTCCAGCCTCAGAAAGCCTTACACACGTATTTTCTCTATGCTTTTGAAAATGGTCTTGAACAATATGCAAGAAAAAGTGGAGAATAAAATGGAAACCACAGACTGGCAAGATGGCTTTAGTGGGTAAAGGCATTTGCTGCCAAGCCTGACTACTTGGAAAATCAATCCTGGAAAATCACATGACTAAAGGAGTGAAATGACTCCCACAAGCACAACACACACACACACACACAAGCACGTGCGCACACACACACAAGCACGTGCGCACACACACAAATAAATGTAACAAATGTAATAAATAGAATAAATCACAATGAAACCAGGGGCTGAGTTGATGAGATATGAAGAGTAAATAGTTTGTCAGCCAAACCAAGACAACTGGCATAAACTCTGACCGACTGCGTGAGGCAGACTGTACAGGTTGCCCTAGGTCTAACCAGCTTCCACCAGAAGATGGGAAAGGACTAATAAACTTGAGTGGCCTGGAAATGTCAGAGCCCCGTAGTTTGCATCCTACTCAGTTTGAATCAAAGGATCACAAACAATATGCATATTGTCAATTTGCACTCATCTCACTAGTTTGTAAGTATCAAGTAAGTCTGTTCAATAATTGGCCTAGCAAATTAATCTCCCCCGGCCGTTAATTTCTCGTTCTTCAGCACGACACTATCAGATACACTGTTAAGGAAAAGGCCCCCGCAAACGCCCCCCTCCCAGTGTGTCTGTATGTCTGCCCATCCCCCACAGCCCACCGATTTCCTCCACTTGCCTCCCCAGCAGCCCACAGATTCTCTCCCTCCCCACCTGCAACCAGCTTTCTATTTTTCAATTTCTATACTACAGGAAGAGAAAGGGAAGAAAGACTCTGATTTTCCGGAGGGACCCACCATCTAAAAAGGTACTTCTTCAACATCATTAGCAGTTCATCTTCTGAAACCTCAGGGCAGCCCCCGGGCAGCCCCTCCTGAACCCCTCCACTCCCACCCCTACCCCCACCCCACCTTACCCCTCTCTTTTGGTGTCGGCTTATCAAATTAATGAAGCCTATCTGGAGGGAGGTGGCTGAAGAGCAATTCAATGTGAGCCCCTCCCTCCCTTACCAAAAAAAAAAATTCAGAATATCTTTCTTAGAATGAGAAGAACAAACAGGGTGTTGAGGGTGAGATGGCTGGCTGAGATTTAACTCCCAGTTCAGTGAGGGAGGGAGAGACGCCTCTTGACTTTCTCTGGCATGGTAAAAAGGGGGCATTCATTTGTGTACACAACCAGTCGGGCACCCACCACTTAGGCAGGCAGTACCGACATCAGGGTAAGGACTTCAGGCAAAGAGTAAAACAACTCCTTTCAACCTTCCCCCTCACCTTTTGGTAACACGCCTTCCCTCTGTCACACTGAGGCGGGCAGAGGTGAGATTCTGTGACACATCCAGTCGTGCAGAGCACTTGTGGGTGGCAGAGGGCTGGTTCCACTTTGGGGCAGCCATGGGCTGCCAGACAAGGCCCTCAGAGCCTCCCATTTTGCTTGCATCTAGAGAGGCAATTTTCAGTGTGAGTCACAAAACACCAACATCCCTCATCATGCCACTGACCTAAATATAGACAATGACTTCAAGGGGGGGAAAAACGTTGTGTGTTCTTTTATACCTGCGAATGCTGCAGAGTTCACCCAACGAGCACTGGGCAACGAGGAACAATAGACGGGCGGTGAGCTACAGAGCAGGAAGAAGGGAGAAGTGCCTGTTCTAGAATGATCACTGGGTTAGGGCCATTACCGTAGCTCAGTCTGACCATCAATCCTTATTTGTAACCCAAGCTTGAGACAGAGGTGTGGAAGCAGTTTTGTGTCCCTCCCTTGGCAGCTCTTGCATGAGGAGGGATGAGAAGGGATGGCGGCACATCTGTTGCAGATGTTTCTAGCTAAGTTGCTCCTGTCTCTTCACCAGCCAGTACAGGTCTCTGAGGTAAAGAGAAAGACACACCCTTGACCAAGGTGCCGTTTTTTTTCCCCCCACATAAGAAGACTGTGTTGTGTGGTGCCTGTGCTAGTCTTTGAGAGTGACTTCCAGCCACTCTAAAATTCCTTTGTTACAACAGCCAAGTCCCCCTCCACTTGGCAAAACTGAGGTGATCGGGCTCAGTGGTGTTAGGAAGGGTTATTTTGTCTTTCCTGAGTGAGTTCAGAGTTGGGTCCAATCTTTGAATACTGTGTTCATAAGAGTTCATACCTAATTCTTATCAGCTTGGGGATTATTCATCCTGCTGCTATGTTGGAAGCTTTTACGAGTATGGATCCCACATCACATCGAGGGACCTTGGGAAAGGTACCTGAACAGAACATTAAGTACAGACAGCACAGTGGTGTCGGCGATTAAGACTCAATTGTGGGCAATCCATCTGAGGAACAGTCACGTGCCCCTCACATATTTCTAATGCTCTTCCTGTTCACTCAGGCAACTATCTGCATGAGAACAACTGCACGGAGGCTCCCTGAGCGTAGCATAATTGCCTGCTGTTAGGGAACCAGCAAGCCACTTCAGACTTAAGCTGCCCAGAACTCCATCATTTAGCCTAAAACACAAACTCACGCTCTTTTGTGTCAGCAAAGCACCACCCCCAAATGCAGCCATCAATTTGTTTCTTCAGAGAACACACACACACACACAACTCTGGCGGAAACATATTCCACCACTCTAAAAGGAACCCTATTCCTTGGAAAAATAATGGTGGAGAATAGTGGAAAGGACAGCAACTGCACACAAGGTAAGGAAGCCAAGCCATCAGGACACATGCCAAAAATAAATAAATAAATAAATAAATAAATAAATAAATAAATAGATAGATAGATAGATAGATAGATAGATAGATAGAATATACAGAATAAACCACCACAACAACAACAAAAAAACCTAAAACAGCCACAAAAAACCCAAACCCTAAACAAACAAACTGGTGGAAGAAACCCAGCACAAGCCAAGACAAGAAGAAAGTAAGCAAGCAAGAAGCTCTAATTAAAAACAAACAAACAGCAATTATTTTGGCTAATGGAGAGCCTTAAGTGCCAAGGTTAACAGAATCTATGCATGGCAGTCTGGGCAGGAACACCTGGCCCAACGAGGCTCCACTGTTACTGTTCTTCTGAGTACCAAGGCTAAGCGACAGCATGGAGAAAGAGGAGGGGCACATATGTAGAAAAAAAAGACATCCGTAAAGGTGCTAGTCACAGTAGGTCTGAAGTGCGGGTACCGCGCCTGAAAGAGGAATCTAGCTGTTCTGTGATGCGCATGGGCTAAAACTGACCGCCATGCCCTTCAGCAAGGAAGGCTGGCTGCTGAGAGTTCCTACAAAGGGCCCCGAATTTTGTTCCTGTGAAGACACTAGAAGAGATTGACTGCCATTTGCTTCTCTGTTGGGTCTTAGCTTCCCTACATAGACTCTTGGAAATAAAATGTGCTGGCATAGGTGAGTGCAATAAGAAAATTATAAAAGACTTGCAAAGAGGAGGAGGAGGAAAGTACTTTGGTCATGAAGAAATATGCCTTAAGTCATTTTTTTCCAATCCAATATCTTTGTTAATTAAGCGTTTTCCAACGTATGATGAGAATACGAATGGCAATCGAATACTATACCACTCATTACTAATAAAACATATTTGTGAAATGGAAATATAATGTGCCTATTTCCAAAATGTGGTTATAAATGACTGACTCTAAGCCACACTTAAAGTGGTTTGAGAAATGAGTCTTTAATAAAGAATTGATGAGGATGATGACTACTGGAAATAATTCTATTTGGTAAGATTATGTGGCTTGCTTATGGCAATTTGAGCTGAGGTGATTGCCTCAAATATTACGGCAAGTAACTAATATAGGGAAATTTAATTGATGATAAATACAGTGGTTGTATGTAATTGAAGAACCCTGCATCTTATCGCGAGCTAATTATATCCAGTCATCTCGGTGCTGTCAAGGTGTGATTTATCTGGTATATTTGCACATAGTAGGGATTTAAGAGGTGAGTGAATAAGTGCCTATAATTAGTCCTCAGTCTAGGTTCCCACGTACGATTACGGTTAAACGTAAAGCTATTAGCATTAAGGAAAAATGTAATACGGTTCAGGTTAGAGCCACACTGCATCTGCACTGGTGAAACGGAAAGTCAGCATGTCAGAACATCCAGACATTAGGACAATTTAGGTCCCCACACCAATAAAAGCATGGTTCTATCTTTAATGATATTTAGTATTGCTCTAATAGGCATTTGATTTAACTTCTTGGACTATCCCTTTGAATGAACAAAGAAAGTTCACCGCATAGGCCTAGACAGATTTCTCCACCACCTCTCCCTCTCTCTCTCTGTCACACACACACTCACACACGCACACCATAGGTCTTTGCACTCCAGGGAACAAATGGCCCTGGGTTTAAGAGGCTAAAAGTCCAGTGAGGGTGGGGGAGTGACGAAACAACAGAAGGGGACACCTCAGACCACACAGGGCCTGGATGAGGCGCTGCTGAAAAGGGGCCTTTTCAGCAGAAGCCTTTTCAGCGGAGATAATTTTTCAAAACTAAACATTTATTTTTTATTATCATGTGTGAGAGAGTGTGGGCAACCACAGCATGCATGTGGTGGCCAGGGGCCAACTCCGGTGAGTTGGTTCTCTCCTCCCATGGTAGGATCCAGGGATCACCATCAGGCTTACTTAGCAAGCAAGCACTTTCCCCCATTAAGTCATCTCTGCTGACCTAAAAGACAAGGTTTTTAAAGTTTTACTTTTTTACTTAAATTTTTATGTATTTGTGTGTGTGTGTGTGTGTGTGAGAGAGAGAGAGAGAGAGAGAGAGAGAGAGAGAGAGAGAGAGAGAGAGAGAGAGAGATTAATAAAGGAACAGTCCTAACTAGGTAAAATGAAAATACACATGGAATGTCAGTCCCCAGGGTCAGTGGGAACCGTCTGCTTTGCCTCTCCCTAATGATCCTAAAACATCAGGACAACAAAAAGGTGACGAAGTCAGGCCACGAGCAGAGGCTTATGAATCAGATCAATGTTGCCAAAGGCTTCCAAGCGGAGAATAGCCTGTGGGAAGACATGACTATTCTGTGTTTGAACAAATGCCCCCATTGAACCCTACAGGATGTAGGAGGCAGAGGAAGGAGAGGCTGCTGCCTGGGGTGGCTGGGCAGATGATGAAGTCGTGTGACACTTGAGCGTTCTACTGTGTGTGGAGATGGACGCCTTAGAAGGACTCCTGCTCTTCATTTGTACTGATGATTTTGTATGCTGTCATACTGAGTAGGACCAGTGACAATGATCTTTTTTTAAATAGGCTTTCTAGGCCAAGAGAGATAAGTATTAATGTGCAAACATACAGAATCATAAATACTACCTGTTCTTGTACCACAATAGAAAAAAAATGTCTATCTGTGGTTTATGTTAAAAGACAGTAAGTCTGTAATCTATTCGGGCGTCTGGCTGAAGACAAGTCATGGTCATTTTTGGGTACTCTGCACTGGCCAGGTGACATCTGAGAAACTTCTTTTTTAAAGAACATGCCAGTTATTTTAGGCATGTTAGAGCGAGGGCAGTCTTAGCGACAATGGGTAGGAGAAGCCATGGAAGGGGCTGGCAATGCATGAACTGGGGAGGAGGCAAGCAGGAAGTCTAAAGGTTTCCTCAGCTCTCTGGAGGTCGTGTACAAAGAAAGGTTTCTACTGTATTGCAAATGGAACATTGCAGAGGCCATAGTCCTTCCTTCAACGGCAGAAAGGACTTCCAAATCATTCCATATCTAAAAACCAACAACAGGAACAAGGAAGGAATCTACCGCCATTTTCACAGTTGTGGTGGTATCCTCAATCGCACCAAGAGTCAAGCTAAATGAACCTGACGTCCTTTCGTAGCCCCAACTTCTCAAGAAGGACAACACACCCTCACCATCTCAGGCCTCCATATTCTCAAAAATCACCAAAAGATCTAAATGTCCAGTCCCCATGTTAAAATAATCAACAAGTATTTTTCTGCGTTGGGCCAGTGTTGGAAAAAGAGGGAAAACAGGAAGACGGGTTCTGTTACCTCTCTTTTCCTGGAAGATTCAGACAATGCCACCTCCATGGACTGTCACTGACCTCACTGGGGACTGAGCATAAATTAGGCATTAAGTAGAAGGCGGAGATTTAGAAGCTTATCAAGAACCTGGAGGGCACAAAGGATTCCCGAGCTCTGAGCCTAAACAGCAGAAGCTGTCTGTTGAGGGTGCTGCTGGGCCAACGGGAGACAGGCAAAACCCCAGGTCCCTTCTTCTACAAACCTGTGTCTATGACCCAGTCATGCCCCTCCCCCCCACTCTGCTCAGACAACAGGAGAGGTGTCGCTTTTCCTAATCGAGGCCCAGTCAATGAGGTCATGGAGGGCTGGTTTCTAATGACTTGTTGCTAAAGCCAGCATAAGTATCAATTTCACACCCTAGGGATCTATTTCTATCATGTCCATAAAATCCGCAGGGTAAAAATTAGTACCAGACTGCTGTTTTTACATTTTTAATGATTTTTAAAATCCCATAGGAAAGCTCTTTGGATTTTTTGGGGGGCAAGAATGGGGGAAGGAGCGGCCCCTTAAAACATTAAAGAAATTTGAATCAACTAAGTATTTCCAGATTTTCTGATGACATATCAATCCCAAACTCAAGACCAGCATTGGGCTTATGAACCTTTTAAGCTGGATGCACCTACCCGAATACTAGGTTTCTATACGGAAAACATCTCTACTCATTTACTGTAAAACAAAAACAAAAACAAACAAACAAACAAAACACCCCATGCTACAAAGCAACAGAAGAAAGGGTGGTCTCTTCATTCCACTGACCAAGAAGAACACAGAAGAATATTTCTCACCTATGAGGTGCCAACTGCGTGTTTATGCTGGGAGCACACTAGCCCTTGGTGCCCTGGGCATGGGAACACGCTCTTTTATGTGTGACCAAAGCTGAGATTCTGACCATGTGGCCAGGAGAGAAAAAACAACAACAACAATAACAATCCACAGCAAGATGACACCCCAAAGAACAAAGGCCAGAGAGGCTCAGGGGTTGATCCCCTCTCTCTGTATTTTAAATGTGGGATTTGGAGAAAGCTGGGAAGGTTTACTATCAGTTCCTCTCACTCCCCTGAGGTGAAGCTCACAAGCTTCCTTCTGTTCTGTGGACCACCTTCATGTCCCAGCAAATGGATCTGTGTTTCTCACTCTGCGGCGCTGATCTGCCAGCAGGAATTTTGCGTGGTATTTTTTCCTATCCCCCACCTCCTTCAGCAATCAGCACCAGAAAAGTCAGTACTTTAAATAACATTTTAAGGGTTGACCTTAGGGTGCCGTCAATCTCGTACTCTGTGTAAACTAATAATTGGTTCTTTGGTAATGAGTTTACGCGTCTAATATTTGTGTATATCGCCCTGTGACGATCATGGATCTTAAACAATAGCCTTGGAGGGAGGGAGACACAGTTCCTTTATTTCTGGTGAAGAAAAACAACAGTCCAGAGAGCATAAGCGTAATTTATGATTTTGCTGGTGTATTATCATCTAGTAATAAGTGCAACGTGAAACTGCCAATTATCTCATAAGAGGGGTATCACCTTTTCTGTTGCGAATTACTACATCAATAACTGTGGGTTCAACACTCTCACTTTTCTGTGTCACTAGCAGTTTTTCAGCAGCAGAGTGAGGCCGGAAAAGCACACACACACACACACACGCCATACACATACCACACACAGACTCAGACACACACACACCCTCCACTGGTACCCACAGAGGGCCAAGGAAAACAGACAAGGAGGGGGGAGGGGCGGTGGGATTGCCTGGAGCAGTCAAGAGGTCACAGGCACACCGCGATCATCAGCAAACTCAGTTTACAAAGAGACATCTGTTCCACTGCTCCAGTGCATTGTGGCTAATTACATCCTGGCCCGTCTGTGAAATGACAGCCACTTATTCTCCAGTGAACCGTAAAATCTGTACATGTTCGATTTTGGGAGTGGGAGAGCAGAGGCGTGGGGGCTGGAGTTGGGGGAAGGGGAGCAGCCAAAGGGAAAGAGAAAAGGCAGGAGGGGACCACTTTCTCACAAGAGAGCATGGTCAGGTACAAGTGGAAGGACAGGGTAAGCATCAGAGGGTTGGCACCCGAGTATGGGGGCAGGGCACTCTGGCCTGGCTGTTGTTACTTTTCCTTCCTATTCAAGGACAACGGTGCCAAGTGTTGGTGGCCTAAAGTTCTCCATCATCATCACCTTAGGGCTGGGGCCTGGGGACAGACTTGCTCATTTGCTGTGGTTTCCAGGGGCTTGTAAAAGAGGCAGCTGGTGGGACCCAGGGAGTAACCCCAGATGGACAGGGCAAGGTTCTCCCACAAGCCCTCCGGAAGTCCGGGTCAGAGCCTCCATTTCCAACGTGGACCATTGCTTTCACAGGAAAGCCTGTTTTGTGTACTGAGAGTAGGGGCTGGCCTCCATGGAGATGGAAGAATCGGCAATCTGAAGTGGCAAAAATATGCAGAAGAAGCCCTATAGATAAAAAAATATATATAAAAATAAAAAGCAAAAAAAGACTTGTCCTATGCTTTTGATTGACATTAAAACTTTGTCACAACAACAACAGAAATCAGAATCACTTGTGTGTCTTGGTGACAAGGACCAGGGTAATAGAAACAGGGACTAGAGACAGGGCCATTTTAAAAAAATAGTCTTCGAGCGATTGTGGGGTTTAGTGGGGTGCTTCTCATTCTCATGCAAGTGTACGCGCCAGAGGAGACTTATGGCCTTCTGTTGGAGTCTGTATAAGCCCCACTGGAGATGTTCAGCTGTGGTCAAACATGAGTCTTCCTCTTGGAGCAATGCTGGGCTTTGTGGGTCTCATTTACAATCCAGAAAGCCCTGGGGCAAAAGGTTACACCACACTTCTGGCTCCCATTTGTTCCTCGCTTGGACACCCAGGCTGTGTACCCCCAGGCCTGATGTGGTGCAGATTCTGATCCCAGATGAGGGCACTGATGAGGGAACCTCTGCCAGGGGCCCTGTAGGCTGGGCTAGCAGGAGGGGCAGCTCTGTCACTGAGCGGTGAACATGAAGCACCACATAAAAATGCTCTAGAAAGTTTTACTAATTTTGAGTCAAAGCAATTAATTGTAACAACTCTGTCTTAACTACAGCAATGTCAAAAAATTAATCAGAAGGGTAACCACCCTTGTCTGGGAGAGGGGGATTGGGGCAGCTAAGCAAAACTAGAGAGAAGGTATGAGACATAGGTTAAGCCTTGATCTTATGTGCACCCCAAGAAGTTAATTTTGTTCAGTTTATAAGGGAAAGGTCATCTTCAAAGAGTCCTGAATTTTCACTCCCATCCTGTCAATACATTTTCTTTTGTCTGAGGAAAAACAAATATAGAGAAAGGGATCAAGAGAAAGACATCTCTATTCTGATGTAAATTCTTTTGTTTTGTTTTGTTTTTGTTTTTTGAGACAGTGTCTCGCTGTGTATCCATGACTGGCCTAGAACTTGCTAGATCAAACTAGCCTCCAACTCAGAGATCTGCCTGCCTCTGCCTCCTGAGTGCTGAAATTAAAGGTATGCGCCACCATGTCTGACTCCTATAAATTCTTTTTTTGGGTGCCTAGAGTCCAAAGAAGCCAGAAGAGGGGTCAGATCAGTTATCTGGAGTTACAGACAGTTATGAGCCACCATGTGGGTGCTGGAAATTGAACCTGGGTCCTCTGGAAGACCAGCCAGTGCTCTTAACTGCGGAGCCATCTCTCCAATACCTGATGTAAATTCTTGAGTAGCAATTTGGATCCAAGAAAAGTTAAAGTTAACGTAAATGCTTTCACTAAGAGTGGAGGGTACAGAGAGGCAGCCCCCTGGGCCCACAGTGTTCACTGATACACAAATCAGATCCCGAAACAGCAAGGGTCTCAAGGGGTAAAGAATCCCTAAAACACCTCCAACACCAGGACATGGCGCTAGGAACCTGGCATTCGTTAACTGGACCCCACCCTTCCTCAGGCTCAGCAATCAGGAGCAAGCTCATGGTCTGTTGTACATCGCCTCATCCTTGTACAACAGATCGATTTATTCTTTCATGGAAGATTCTTTTGTTGACCTGCCTTTTGCCCCTCCCCATTGAGCAATGGAGTTCAGGAGCAGATATGCAGTTTGTGTGTGTGTTTGTGTGTGTGTATACACACCCAGGATTCGGTTTCTTGTTCCCACCCTACATTGTTTGTTGAAATAAATATGGAAATCAGGCTGAGCAAGCCAGCCAAACTGAAATAAATTCATCACTCATGGGCTCTCAGGGGAGGGCAACAGTGCATTTTTTTCTAAATGATTATTTCTGAAGCACTGAAGGAATGGCTATATCACTAATGAGGCCTGTACACCATGACTGCTGATTATAAATGACCCCCAAGGAGACAAGGAGATGGTGGGGATGGAGACACACGTGGGAAGAGTGAGAGAGGGGCTCTAAGTGGAGGCTGCCACCACCAGGGCCAGGCCACGGAGACGAGACGCACCCAGAGAACATTCTCTCTGTTTTTTTTCATCCAAAGCTCCACTCCCACAACAGCATGTGACTGATCCTGTGTGAATTCAGGTGAGTGGAAAGTTTCCAAATGCCTCTCAAAGAAATGCCTCTCAAAGACAGCAAAACAGCTCCTGGCTATGTCCTCAGGGTACCACCTACACAGACTTTTTTAGCAGAAAACCTAGTGGGGACCCGAGGGACCCAAACCATAAGACGACACTAAGTGGTGGCTTGTCTCCCCACTGGGACTGTTTCTTGATAGCGGTGAACCTGGTATACGGGGCAGGAAGGTATGGACAGAAATCCAGTTCTGGCATCAGACAGCAAGTGTCCACAGAGCAGATGGCGAAGGCCAGGCCAGGCAGACAACCACGGACTCACAAACAGGACTCAGTTCTTGGTCTGAGAAAGTCAAGAGAGAGCTCCACAACACTTGGAGCTTTGTGACACAGTGGCACTCATATTTCACGGCACGGGTGATCAAGGAAATGGCCACAGCATCTCTTAGCACGGCCTGGCAAGACTCACTTGGACAATAGGCTCTGCTGTGCAATGTTGGCAACTAGAAAAGGCCTGTCAAGGGCTGGGAGAACAGCTGAGCAGCTAAAGCACTTGCTGCACAGACATGAGGGTCTGAGTTCAAATCCCCAGAACTCATGTAGAGAGTTGGGTGACTCAGCAGCAAGTATCTGTAAGCCCAGAGATGGGAGGTGGGGAGGAGAGAATCCCCGAAACCTTAGAGCCAGCTAGTCTGGCATATGAAACACTGAACACTGTCTCAAAGAAGGGGGAAGATGAGAAATGATACCCAAAGTTGTTCTCTGATCACCTGTGTTGTTTATGTCTATGGCTTCGCGCGTGCGCGCGCGCGCGCACACACACACACACACACACAAACACGTAGAAGGTAAGGACCTTTTACAGATTGCCAGACTAGGACTTTGTGATAGGGCATGTGCTACATCAGAAGACTGTGATGGATGCAGGGGATCCTGAGCTTATGAAAAATGCTTGGTGTTGGCCTACTGTGTGCCTTCCTGTGACATCTACATAGGGTTCCGGAGATAGTCTTTCACATCCCAAGCATACTTCAGCACGTACACCCATAGATGCAAAGTCTCCCGTCATTCACAGATGCAGACTGAAGCCTGTGTACTGGCTCTTTCTGCAAAACAGCTGTTCCAGGATACCTGCAACCAGTCACATCGACCGTAGACCGCGCCAAGGCCCCTGGGTGATCACCTTCCATTTCCTGAATCAGAACACTAGACTCACACAGTATGCGGCTTCAAGCACGATGGAGGAAAACCCTGCTCACCGAATTTAGTTAAGACAGTCTTTATAAACTGGGGGAGGGAGGAGGATGGAGGGGCCTAATTATAAAGTTCCACTCAGTTTACTTCTGCGCCTCAGCCTGGCTGCCACCCCAGGAAAGACACGTGCTGCTAGCTCCCTCCCTGTATTCCTCCAGGCAACAAAGAGCTACATGTCAGCTAAGAGAGAAGCAACAAACGGCAGGTCCTGGCCTCCTTAAGCCTCATCACTGCAGTGAGTGATACGCCCAGATCTGTCTTTCTCTCTCATCTTCTCTAGCTAAGGTCAAAGAACAAACAGGGTTCCCCAACAATCTTCACAGAGAAAAGAATGAAGAGTCACCCAGGCCAAGAGGCAAAGCTCTAAGTCTCGCTGCTTCCGGGGACGGGCAGGGAGGGGGCAGAATGATTCCCAGCAGATTCTGCCTTACTCCTGTGCTGTGTTCTCTGAGGACTCTGACCCCAGCTGTCATTCTAAAAGAGCACAGCAGCGTGTTAGTGGAATCAGCTAAACCAGTGTCATGTTGAGTGGCGACAAGGCCACTGCTGGTTGGTTATTTATTTATTTATTTATTTTCCCAAACACCGCGCACTTAGCAGATAAAAATGAGCAGCCTACTGCTAGCCTTCAGAAGTCACACTTATCCACAGTGAGAAAAAAAAACAATACTTTTGTTTGGCAGGTGTTGCTCTGTGCCTGTGGCAGGAAGTTAAGTTTTTTTTTTTGCCAGGCTGCCCATTAGCCTCATGAAAAGGCGAGTAACAGCTGCAGTCACAGAATCTTTCTGCACGTGTCCACTGGTGAGCACGGCAGAGCCTCCTCACGTCCCCTCCAATAAAGAGAACTAATTACCCGCCACTGTACCACCTGGACTAGAGACAAGCTGTGTCAGGAAAGGGCTTTGACAAACACATTTATTTGTCCAGGACGAAGGCCAGGGCCGGCAACCGCCATTCGGCCTGATATCAGAAGGGAGCCAGATGCTCACAAGATCAATAAAAGGTTCAGAGTTCACTGAGGGCTCAGGGACGCACCTGCAGACAAGGCATCCCCTGGGAGACAGGACATGGGCTTCCAACATGGAGGCAGCCCAAGCCGGCACAGGGCATCACCCGGTGTGTGCACCAGGAGGCTGCACTGATTGAAGTTCTTTCAAAGAAAGCTGAAATATTTGAAGGATGTCAAGAAGGGGGGCGAGGGCTGAAGAGGGAAGAATGCTGTTTCCTTGATGCTAAAGAATTTGCTTTATAGGAGAAGAACAATGGACGGGATGCTGATGAACATGGGTTGATATGAGCATGTCTGTTTCATACACAGGGAAACTGCATACGAGTGATATATATAATATATATATATATTATATATATCACATATATTACATATACAAACCCCAGAAGTCACATGAAAACAAACAAACAAACAAACAAACAAACAAACAAACAGGCCTGGTGAGCACCTCAGGATTGGGGACAGGAAGATCTCCAGGGTGAAACTGTTGAGCTCCAGGGACCCGTGAGAGTCTCTACTGGATAAAAATAAGGTGGACACCTTCTGAAGAATGGTACCTGGAGTTGACCACCGGCCTCCCTACACATGCATACACATGCAGAATTCACCAGAAGTGACCTCCTGGGGGTGGCATCACAACCATGGAGAAAAGCAACACCCACCAGAGGAAAAAGCTTTGCCCACGGGAGCCCTGGGAGGGGCCATTTCCTCTTCCAGTGTACCGCGCTGACATTTTTAAATTATAATGACTCCATATCCCAAATGAGCCCTACAAACGTTCTGAATCAGCTAATTAATAAATCAATTGCTCTTCAGGATGGCATTTATCAAGTTCACAGCTAATATGAGGGTTGAGGTTAGAGTGGAAGTCAGCAGCTGCTCTCCCATGGCTCCTAGCAGGACCATCCTCGAGGATCTCACGAGGCCCCAAACCTCAGCCTCGAGGTGAACCTGAACACAGGACTGTGGGAGTCCATGAGACACTGGGGCACCAGTGTCACAGCGCCACGGGCAACATCTGGTGGCTGCTGAGGTTTCTTGGGCAGCGGTTCACGCATCCGTAGACCCTCAAACACCCTCACGCAGGAGACCTAGACAGCATCGGTGGCGCTCATGCACCTTTACTGCATCCATAGGGCACGGGGATGGCCCACGAGCCCGCAGTGCCAAGGTGGACATATGCCGAATGCTGGTGAGTTCTTCACGCCCGTAAGACCTGCTTCTTCATTTCCCGGCTTCAGAGTCATCGGCAACACAATTCACTTGTGACAATAAAGCTGTCAGTATACACTGCTCTTGGGTGTGTGTGTGTGTGCCTGTCTGTGTGTGTATGTGTGTGCCTGCCTACATGCATGTGTGTTTGTATGTATGCATGTGTGCCTGTCTGTGTGTATTCGTGTATATGTGTGTGTGTGAGTGTGCATGTGTATGTCTCTGTGTGTGTGTGCATTTGTTCTCTCTGTGTCTCCGTGTAGGTGCAAATGTGTGCACGTGGCTGGGAAAGAAGCCGCTCACCTTTACCCTGGATGTTATTCCTTAGATGCTGCCTACTTTTATTTATTTATTTTTCCCAGATACACAGTCTCTCCCTGGCCTGAAATTCGACCAGTTGGCTGGAGAGCAAGTCCCAGAGACTTGCCTATCTGTGCACTGGTATAACAAGTGTGTGCCACATGCCTGCCTTGGTGTGTGTGTGTCCTGCCTTGGTGTGTGTGTATGTGTGTGTGTGTGAGGATTCTAGGGATTGAACCCATGTCCTTATGCAGTCAAGCACTCTACCAACTGAACCCAGTGTGCTCTGTTCTTAACTGTCTCAAGTCTTTTAAATTGTCTTCCTCGGGCAAAATATCACCGCCACTGGTGGTTATGGGGCTGGTATTGACAATGTGGGCTAGACAGGAACGGTGGCTGTTCATTGATAATGGAATGACAAAAGTGAGAGTAGAAGTCAAGATATCTTTCTCTTTCTCTCACATACACAGAGATAGAGAGAGACAGAGACAGAGACAGACAGAGAGGAGCACCGCACGGAGGCCAGTGGGTTAAGAAAAGGCTTGCCATAGGTTGAGGCCTAGGCTGCCTCACATGGTCACCCACCCTTTCTCCATATCATCAGTGTCTTTTTCCTCCTGGAGGAGACTTTTTCCTTGTGGAGAGAGATAATGGGCCTTGACTTTGCAGTCAAATAGTTACTCAAGCCTAATGGCTCTGCAAATTACTTAGACAGAATCTAATCTGGAGTGTAGATGTGCAGGGTAGACTATGTGTGTGGGGAATCAGAAATGGCACACTGTGCTACACAGAGGGCACACCAAAGGAGCCAGAGGACGGAGGAGAAGAAAGGATGGTGACAGAGTCAGACACTCAGATGCACTGGAGTCTACAGAGGGCGCCCCAGCACTGCGACGGGAAAAGGGCATCAGTGAGGGTCATAAGCAGAGCCAAGGGTCCCCCAACACAAGGGCCAAGACAGGAGAGTCACTGCTTTGAGGCCATCTTGGGATATATACAAGTCTCTCAAAAAATGAGGGTGACATAGGGGAGGTAGCTCAGTTGGTCACATGCTCCCCATACAGGTATGAGGACTTGCGCTTCATCCATACAACCTATGTAACAAAGCCGGGCACGGTGGGATACACTTACAATTCCAGCCTGGGGAAGTGGGGGCAGGAGGACCTTTGGGGTTCACTGGCTCAATAAGCAGGCTCCAAGCTAAGGAGAGACCCTTTTTCTGATGATGACTATGATGATGTTGATGATGATGATGATGATGGTACGGACTGGAGAGACAGCTCAGCAGTTAAGAGCACTGATCACTCTTCCAGAGGACCCGGTTTGATTTCCAGCACCCACACGGCAGCTCACAGCCATCTATTAACTCTGATCCCAGGGTACCCGATGTCCTCTCTGAGGCTCTGTGGGCACTGTATCCATGTATGTACGTGTGCATGCAGGCATAACACCTACACACGTGCAACAAAAACAAATGTTAAAACAAACAGAAAATAAAGTAGGGGCCAGAGCATCAGAGCACTTGTGGAGTGAGAACGAGACCCACACGGGGAGCCCAGCTCTCACGTACAAGGTGAGGTGTGGCCACTGGAACCCCAGGAGACAGGAGAATCTTTGGGGCTTGCTGGTCACCTGCCTAGCTCCAGTTTAGTGAGACACTCTGTCTCAAGGGAATAAAGTAGAGAATGGAGAATGATAGGGCAGGACACTGCATGTGTGCACTTGCACACTCATGCACAATCCATCCCCTCGTCTCTACAACGCCCCCCCCACGAAGAATGAAAATAAAAGATGCAATTTTTATCCAAGTTCAGGGTATCTGAATGAGGCCTCAGTTGACCGAGACACTCAGATAGAGACCAGAAGCTGGAAAATCACGTGCAAGAAAACCATTATCTTGCTGTACGAGGTCACCTGTGAGCAGAGGCCAGAAGGCCTCGCCGACGGGTATGCTCTCTTCTCCCGACTGCACAGAGATGTCACAGCCAACACTATCTGCAGTTAGGCTGGCTTGAGACCCAGGCGAGGCAGGAAGCCACTTGGTGTGAGCCCCTCCCCACCTCGGTGCTTTCCCACTTCCATCAGGCTCTTCCCACAGCGTTCCCCAGGACTATGTTTCCTGTCTGCCCCTTCTGTAGAGCCATTTTAAATCCACGGTGAGTGGCAGATAACAGTTCACCAGTAACCTCGTCTCTTTATGCCTTGTATTATAATAATTCCAAGACACCAACTGAATAAACACATAGGTCATTTCCCAAATGATTTTTGTTTGCCCGGCAGATTGAATCTGTGCACCTGCACAGCTGCTTAAGTAGATCTTGAAGCAGAGGCAGGTAGGTGTGGCAGAAGATGTCTAGGAGATGTTTTTAAGGTGTGCGGAAACCCCAACATCTGTATCAGCAAAGAACTCAGGGCTTGAAATGCTCCCAGCAAGCTTCTTCCTCACAGTTATTCACGGAGCTTGAGAGTGACGGAAAACTGGGATGCGTTTCCTCCATTCCGTAGATGACTATTCATGCAAGCCCGAATCATTGTTTTGTGCCTCAATTTCCCTTGCTGTGTGCTGCCGGAAACCCTGCACAACTGAATCATGGGTTGTTAATAAGCCAGTACAACACTGTATTTTTGGTTTACCTGCCAAACTCTCTCACCAAAATAAGATTTTATTATTGTTGTCTGTAAGGGAGCTGAAGGAAGAAATGGCCTGCTAGAAATAGTTTAAATGGTATTTCGTATTTAAATATGTATTCAAGAAAAGAGTCACTTGGCCCGAAACAGTCTCGATAGTCTTTATTATTTTACTGGTGTCTGCCTGTAGGCATGCGCTCGGAAGCTGAGCAGACTGTCTCCCTCTAGCTATCCCCATTGTTGCCTTGAGACAGCATCTCCCATTGTATTGGAAGCTTGGCTCTTTGGCTAGGCTGTCTGCCTAGGAAGTTCTGAGGTGTCTACCTGTCTTGCCTCTCCCCAGAAGCACTGGGGTTGCGGGCATGCACAGCCCTGTACAGCTTTTCCCGTGGGAGGTGGGGACTGCAATCAGGACTCACTCTCGAGTCATCGCCCCTGCCCTCGTTAAAGAGTCTTTACGCCACAGCTCCCTGCAGACATCTTCGTTTCTGACCTCCTCCACACTGAAAAGCAGCTATTGCTCACTGTCGTTGGGAGATCCCGCAATCTAAAAATCCAAGATGATTCATTTTTGACATTTTTGGGGGGGAAAACCCTGGTGTGGTTTTTTTTTTTCATGTTCCACTTGGCTCTTTGATAAGTCTAGTGGCTGTTTGGGGGTGGGGGCTACCCGAAGCGGTGTAACGAAACCGGATGGATCTGCTCTTTTTCACATCATTCCAGGAGATTTTCACAGTTCACACTGAGGATTTTCTGAATCTATGAAAAGGCAGGCCAGAGATGGGGATAATGGGATTGAGCTGTCTCTGACTTGCAAATGGTACACACTGCACCACTCCAGGACTCACTCTTCCCCTCACCCCCTGCCCCTCCTTCCTCTCTCCTCCATCATTCAGGGTGTGTGAATTCACAACGTTAAAAGAGCACACACACACACACACACTGTTCTTCCCTTCTGGTCGATAGGGGTTGCTGTGGGTTGTGGCGAAAGTGGGGAGCTGGGCACAGAGGACAGGGGCTTGAGGCAAGTCCACACGCTAAATCAGTCTACTGTGTAAATCATGGAAATAGTTTCCAACGGGTCCCGCAAGCATCCCACACGCAAATTTCAATGCATTTCCAGGTCATAGAGAGCTATCAGATGAGCTGGAACGAGGTTCCAAGCCTGCAGACCAAGCCTTTTAACTGTGATTTAGGGAGCTGGAAACTGATTAGCATAGCGCAGTGGCTGGAAGATGGCTGTACAGGTTAACATGACACTTAAACGCAGGGCAGGGTCTTCAAAGATGCCATCGCGCCCTGCTACTGACCACCAAACTCACACTCACGGAGGAATACAGCCTTTACCTAGTTAGGAGGACAGTCTACGACGCTTCCATTGTTGTGAAGGGTTTGATGGGTGAACTAAGTTCATCTTGGAGGCACAAGGGTCTCTCACAAAACAAGGGGTCTCATCACATGGAAACCTGTCGGCACGGGACACAAGAACTAGAATTTGGGGGCAGTTCGTTTATTTGTTTATTTATAGGATGGTTGATCTGGGCAGGGGAGTACAGTAGGGTTCCCCAATCTTCTCCATTTGATCTATTTCCCTCTTAAGAATGAACGCTTGGAAAATTACATATTGTAAGTGACCCTGGGGTGTGCAAGCCCATCTCTTTTAATACACTTTTCCATTTCAACAAGGAGCTGCAGCAGCTTGGAATAATCCTCTTCAATTGACAAAGGAAGCCCCAATTTCTAAGTTTTTAAACCATTAGTGGCTGATCAGTTGTAACAAATATGCCGCCGCTACTGCTGCTGCACCTAATGATTGAATTTTAAATATTCATGATGGATGGCTGTCTGTGTGTGCGCACAGAAGCTGACAGCTTCGACGGCTGCTTCTCACCAGGGCACCGTTAGAGCCGAGGCAGACGCTGCATATGTCAGATGTGGGTTTTTTTTTTTCTGGCTAAATATTCCAGCCATTAAAAAAATTATTCTATCATATAGATACAGCAGCATTAGCGTGTGAAATCTATGCATCTACACATAAAACAATGCAGAAATGGAAAGAATCCATCCCCCAAATGGCCCTTTAATGACTGGGAAAAAAAGCATTGAGCCACCAGCAATCCTGGCAGTGGCTATTTTGGAGTGCTGTGATTTTCAGTGATTTAAATTTTTGTAGTTTCGCTTGTCTGCATTAAAAAAAAAAATCCCTCTACTAAATGGCACATTGTTTGTAATAAGATAAAAAGTTCATTAAAAAAAATCCCAACCTAAGCAAAATCACAGCATCATAATCAAATTCTGACCCAATTAGAAAGATTCTTGAGAAATACATAATCACAATTTATAGTGAGTACGAAAGGAGAGTAAGTTGCATCTAAGTTTTAGCTATGAGACAGGCTACAAGTGAGGTTCGTATTTTTCTTTAAACTAAGAGAAGACAATCAGTGTTTGGAAGAATTCAACACAGAGGGCTTAGCAGTTAGAAAAGGGATACATATGTTACAAAACGACATTATATTAAATGTCTACTTTGATCACAACTTGTGGCTTCGATTATAAACAAGTAAGAAAATTCACCAGAGTTACAGAGGACGAGCCTCTAAGGGTCCATAGGACCCTCCTTTCTTGAGCTCACAGAGATCCACCTGCCTCTGTCTCCCTGAGTACTGGGATTACAGGCGTGGGCCACCGCGCCCACGGCCCCTTTACAGTGTCCTCCAGTGATATTCTTCCCGAAGCTTACAGCAAACGTTGTGGACTGGTGCTGCTTCTTGACGGTGCGTGCATACTACCCGCCTTTCCATCGGACTCAACGGGTAACGGCGTATGTGGCCATCCTGAGCACAGCGAAGGGAGGGGTAGAGAACAACACACACGTTGTGGAGAGCCAAGCAACCCGCACTCAAACTGCTCTACCAGTGAGATTTCTTATTCTGTAATAGGGACTGATGAGTCCTCACGACCAGTAACTAAGTGGTTAAGAGGAAAACTGTATTAACTGCCTGCCCTCATCAGTCCCAGGGGCTCCCTGTAGTAAGGGATTAGGGCAAATGCATTGAACGGAGGGTTTGGAGTCCATAATACAGATAGGGAAAAACATCAGACAAGATCCGACCTCATAGCCGCGGCTTCAAGTACACCGTGAGTATGGGCTGGGCTTGCCCCACTGGAGGGGATATCATAGGTTTTTTTGAGAGAAGAGGAAACAGTAAGGTCCGGGGCACCGAAGGCAAAGGGAGTCTCAATGGGGGTGGGGGGATCAACTTCAAATCTTGGACGTGAAACAGCTTGCACTGTAATGCCGCACCTGCCAGCAACACAAGCCCAGACAGCAGTTAATCCCAAAGAAATGTCATTTGTTACATTGTTTGCATCTTATTAAAAGCCCTTCATTTGTGTTTCAGTATATTTTCGGGAAACGCTACATGAAATTCAGAAAAATCATTTTTAATGTAATTTACCACTTTCAATAATATTTGGTCCTGATTCATAAAGCACACACCTCAGGATTAACCATCTCTTTAGTCTGCTTAATATTTCCACTTGCCTAATAGCCAATTTTACTTAGGTTGCATGCATCTCCTCTGGACTCAGTTTGCAGTCGCTAGTTATCCCCTCACTGGAGCCAGAATAATATAAATAAAAATTTAAAAAGAAAGTGGCATTTTATGAAATCTAAGCTCTAAACAATTCTGTATAAAAGAGCAGTATGGACATTTAAACAATAGCAAAATAGTTTTAAGGCGTTATTACTGTCTTAGCATTCCGTGTATCTGACTAGCCTCACTGTGTTCTAATCTAATTAAGGCAAACAGGTGTCCTGATTTGCCAGGACCTTTTTGGCATACAGTAGTTGTTTTGGTAAGCCCCTTGGTTGATGCTTCTTTTCATCACACATTCATTGCCTTGGCCATGGCGTTCTACTAGCTCATAAGATGGGCTATGCTGGATTCCTAACATCTGGCACTAATGCATTCCTCAATCTTATATATTTTCTTTACTCCAAAAAGGATGTGGTGTGTGTGTGAGAGAGAGACAGAAACAGAGAGAGAGAGAGACACAGAGAGAGAGAGAGAACAAGATAAAGGCTTACTTTACCACCTTACTTTTGAGACAGGGTCTCTCTCTGAGCCTGGAACTCACCGATTCAGCTAAAGTCTAGCTGCTAGACTGCCTAGCCAGTGCACTTTGGACACCAGTCACCTGCTTTCTGCCCTCATCAGTGTGGGGCTTGGGATTTTACATGAGTGCTAGGGATTCAAACTCATCTTTACTCCTCTGTGGCACTTTACCAACTGAGCCATGTCCCCAGTGTCTGAAAACAGAGCTTTTGAGGAACATACAGGTCTCTGTTAGGGCAGAAGAGAAAGTATGGAACATGGCCAGCCCTAGAGATTACTTATATCTTAGCGACCTCTTTCCAAGAACTGAAAAGTCATGGTGAGTTTATAAACTTCTTTTTGGCGTCTTAATGATTACTATGTTGACAACTTAGGTTCTGGTACTTTTCAAACACTAGCTGCCCTCTCTCTGAAGGTTCTGCTGGTTGTGTACTTACCACCTTTCCTTGGGGCTCTTTCAAGTTTAAACAGCAGGGTTGAGGGGAAGATATTTAGGTTCAGTGTGGCAATCTGACTTCTTGTGGGTGGGGTTTATTGGTCTGCTGCTGGCTAGCACAGCTTGTTTGACTTTGCAGGTTTAATGTGCCATTTAGACTGCCTTTTTCCTGAACTTTTTGAGGCTTTTCAAAGAAAGGCCATCTTCTTTGGCTTTGGAAAAATCTACTTTATGTGGCCAATGCCCAAAACTATAAACCTTGTAGTTTAGAGAAAAAAACAAAACAAACAAACAAACAAACAAAATGGAAGAAAAGGAACAGGAAGAGAAAGCACTAAACTGCACAAGAAGACAGAATATCTTCAGGCCTTTTACCCCTCTCAAATGCTGAATCCCTCTTTATTCTTAGCGAGAAGAGAAGTCAGGCGCACCGGGGTGTCCGTCATCTCAGTCCCTGGGAAGTGGAGGCGGGAGGATCTCAAAACAAAACAAACAAATGAAAAATACCGAAACAAACAAACAAGCATCTCAAAAGGGCTTCGGAAGGGCTCAGTGGTCCAGTGCTTGGCAGCAAGCACGAGATGCTAGGTTTGATCTCTAGCATTACAAAGTAAACCAACACCAAAAACCGGAACCAACGAGCTTGAGTGAGTATATGTACTGGCCGAGAAAGTACAAAATGGATCTGTGGACGTGGCTTCTATCCTGGCCACACTGGTACACCGAGCAGCGCAGTCTGTAGAAAGATATTCTCATGTCAAAATAACGGCCATCTGTGAGTGGCTGAGTACTCTCAAAGGATGCTTCTGTTTAGAAGTGACCGTGGGTGTACAGCTGAGTAGCCACTGATGGGAAGTGAGACGTGACAGCTGCCCTTCCATGCTCTGAGCTTTCACTACTGGAACCAACATCTGAGACCACCAGCTTACAGGCAGGGAAAGCCGAGTTTGCTCACAGTTGCAGAGAGTTTCAGCCCATGGTTGGTCTGTGGCTTTGGAACGGTAGCACACTGCCGAGGACATGGGCGGTAGAGAGAGTGTAACCGCTTAATTTGCTACCAGGAAGAGAGTGAGAGCACGCGAGAGAGAAAGAAAGAGAGAGTGAGCAGGTGGCAAGGTCCTGCAGTCACTTTTGAGGTAATAGTCACCCACCCCTTAAAAGTCTCAGCATCTCCCCAAAACACCAACCGGGGACCAAGCCTTAACAACGGGCTCTGGGGACACTTAGGATCCATACTACAGCAGTTCATTTTCTTTCCTCCTCTCATCCTGCCCCTCCCTGACCCTTTGGGGTCTCACGTAGACAGGCTGGCCTCACATGTACTATGTATCAAAGGATAATCTTAAACTTCTGATCCCCCTCCTCTCCCAAGTATTGTGACTCCAGGCACATTGTTATGGTGCTGGGGACCAGGACCAGGACTTCCTGCTTTCTAGGCATGCTCTGTACCACATCGCCAGCCCCCGAGGGCCAACTGCAGCAGTTTTCAAGTATATGTATACTCTTTCCAAAACAGCCCAGGAGTTCAAAGGCCCTGATTACCCCGAGGCTTGCTATTAATTCCAATTTGAGAGTCTCTAAGATTGCCATCTCCACTAGTTTTTATCAGGTTCACCCTGTTCGATGAACCCCAACAGGGTAGCACAGATTTATAGCTACCATTTCCAGGAATCAAGTAGAGAGGAAGCACACAGTTTGGAACTATAGAAAACATTTTGAAACATGTATTTGATAATGCTGAAGATCATTCAACCAGGCTTTTCAAGTCTTGGATAAAGTTCAATGAGAACTCTGGGAGGCAAAGTCCTCTGTGACCCCTCCACCAATTGACTTATGCCCGCGCCATAGTCGAAAAACAGAACGTGACAGAGGAAGAAAGCACTACTGGCCGAAGGAAGTGTGAAATCAACAGCTTCCTTTCATTCCCAGTGTTCAGTAAGCTTTGGAGGACTAGGTATTTTTGCTTGTGTGGAACTTTCCTTATTTCTGGACTATTGATGAGCCATGCCAGGAACTTCACATCTGCCAGTGAAGCAGCCTGGCTAATTCTCTCAGCTTTCCTTGAAATAGAAACCGCATTAGTTTCCACCCTGCTCTGCCCTTCACTAGCCCGATAACCTTGGGAAAGTCTTCTTGTGCTCTCTATTATAGGCGTAGTTTTCCAGTGTGTGTGCATGTGTGTGTGTTTGTGTGTGTACATGTGTGTGCTTGTGCCTGGAGGCCAACTTTGGATGTCTTCCATCATTGTGCACCATCTTATCTTTTGAGGCACAGTCTCTCACTGACCCACTGCTCACTGATTGGCTAGCTTAGCTGGCCCACATCAGCTCTGGAGATCCGTGTGCCTCTGTGCCAGTCAAGCTAGGGTTACAGTTTGCAACCACACCCAGATTTTTACGGGGGCTTTGGGAAGCTGAACTCAGGCATGGATCCCTGCACAGCAGCAGGCACATTACTAACTGGACTATCTCCCCAGCTCTCCTTTTATTTTCTTACTTACAAGAAGCAATGGATGTGAAAATTAGCTATGAAAGGATTGCACACTGTCCAAGTTATCAGTGTCCTCTTGTGTACAGACAAAGACTTGAGGGCAGAGGACAACCTGGGGACCAGCACTATGACACAAGTCCGTTACACAACTCCATATCCAAGCCACCACGGCCTCTCATCCTAATTACAGTCTACATATAAGGGATAGATTTTGAATCTGTATTTAAAGTTCCATTAAGTTCAAATGGTGCTGGCTGCCCTCCACATAGCAGTAAAAAATTCACGCCAACAACAAACTCACCCTGCTAAAGATAATCCTATGTCCCAGTGATGGGACAACTCTTATCTTCTCAAACAAACAAGGTGAAGGCTGAGGAGGTGAGGTCCCGAAGATGTGTTTGCTGGGTGTGAGAGTGGAGAAAGCCAGAAGTATGCCTGAGGATTAGGGAGACAGCTGTGTGGCTGCCAGAAGACAGAGTGTGAAAGGCAGAATCCAAGAACACAAAAGACCCCCCTCTGATTACCTTCTTGATTTCGCTCTCAGATCAACTGAGGAGGACTGGGAAGGTCACATAACCCCTGCAAGTAGATTCACTGCCTGAGGTCTTTAGACAACACAGCAGTGAAGTCAGAAGACGTGTAGCAGAGAAGCGACCTCAGCACTGTCTCTGGCTTGAGAATACAGTCTGATGTCCACACAGCTGTAGTTCAGTGTACAACATATGCTCTGCACTCAACAATTACCAGTGGTTTGCTGCTAATTCATGCTTGGTTCTCAGTGAGCAAACTAAAGGCCGGATGGGGATTAAGGCTGCTTCATATCTGTATAAATCAAATGACTAGGAAAAGTGTGAACTGTAAACATAATCATTCAGCCATGATCACAAGATAGGTCTCAATCCTATGCTAACACCAATGTCCATGAGTCTCAGGGATGGGCATCTGGTGATGGGCTAGACACTCCCCCAGAGCCCTCCCAGATCTACAGAATCAATGCTGTTAAACGACAGAGCCCTGTACAGAACAAACTCTTCCATGTTCCATGTCACTGTCAGAGACACGACTCATTGTCCCAAGAACGGCAACAGATGAAGGCCAAACCACAGTCAAGAATTTTGTGTCTCAAGGGTGATCACAGTTCAATGTCACTTTTAGAGTGGGCGCTTTTGAGAAAAGGAGGTCACTCTTGTGCTGCATGCTGGTGGGTATGTGGGTTACCTGAGGGCTTATCTAGATGGCAGCTGTCACATAAGTTATTCTTGTAGAGTGTCCTGCTGTGCTGCTGGCTCTAGCCTAGGTGGGGAATCACAGACTCACCCTAGGACATATGGTCACGGTTCTCAATCTCCTTCCACAGCCTCCTAACATTTGCTAAGTCATCTCTGTGCTCTCGCCCAGAAGAAAGGGAAATCAAGCTTATTTAATCGCTGACCTCCATCTACATTCCATTTGAATCAACGGATTTGAGCCTGGTAGCTCTGCATCTTAGGTGTTTTCACTAGTAGAGAAATGTCTGAGGCTTCCAAAGGGTGCAGCTGGAGCTGGTGTTATATATTAAGCGATCCTGTTCTCTTTCTATTTGAATATGAACTTCATCCTATGCTACATGCTGCTAAGTAATAAATCTCAGGGCCTGACACTTCTGGAGGTCTGGGCGAATGAAGCTACTGCAAGATAAAAAGCATTTCGGGCAAGGAGATGAAGCGATGTCAGAACAAAAAGTTTATCAATGTATATATTAGGGAAAAGAAATTCATCCCAGCAAAATGGCTTCCGGAATGTTTTACAGTTAAGAGTCATTTGCAAAAGGCCCTTCTTTATTTTCTTCCTGTTTTACAACACACATACCAGATTTATCAGCCTAGGCACAATCTGCATCCACAGCAGACTGATTTTTCCATCATATATATATATATACATACATATATATATATATACACACATACATATATATATATATATACACATACATATATAATATTTATATATATGTTAAATCACCAGAGATTTAACAAAGAAGAAACAAATTAATCAAAATATGATGTTTATAGTGCTAAAATCTTGTGTTTTGTGGCTGCCTTTATAAAGCATGCTTATGCACATGGTTTTCTCTCTATACCACTGTGCTAAGGCTGGATATTATTCAGAGACTAGCTCAGGTTAGTAGAGAAGGAATTACTAGTTTTAATTTTCATCTGGCAGCAAAAATTTTTATGAGGCCATGGAATACAAAATAGACTCATAATGAGAAAAATAATTATAGGCTTCTTCATATAAGATCCTTATAAAAATGGTTATATCCCAAATGTAGGCTCAGGAACCCTGAGTCACCCTTTAAGGCTGTTTACATTATGTTCCTTCTGAGGGTGTTGGCATGCACTGGCTCTGTCCGCGCTTGTGTGCAGTGGAACTCCAATGGGCACCCTCATCTTTCAGGACCAGTTTATTCCTACTACAGTGCTACTGAGCACCCATTTGGGAGCAAGCCCATGCCTTGTCTCTGCCTCCAGATAGATGGTCAGAACCTGTATGAAGGGTGGGAAGAAAAAGAACAAAAGAAACAGGCACCTGGTACAAAGCATGTGCTACAAACTGGGCTCCTGTTGGTCTACTTACAGGCTGAAAGCGAAAGATGACTAAGGTTTTGGTCATGTGGGAAGTTCAGATTCAAATGCGTGAAGAGTAGAGGACTCAGGAAGAGGTGTGTCCTGCATCTTCAATAAGCACCTGCAATGTGGGAAACCTGGATGGACCTCAGCTCTTTCCTCCAGCTCTCTCCGTCCTTCTGGGAAGGCTGGGTGAACAGGGCCGCTCTGCCAATCGCCAGCGAGAAGAAATGGAATGAATGGCTTCATCCTGATGCTCTCTGCACAGGCAGTAAAGGAAGACTCAAAGCCATTTGTCCAAGGTATGTGAACTCATGGCTGAGCTGGAGCAAGCGACTGACACAAAAGCCGTGTGAGGCCTGAACCTTTCAAAAAGCAGTCTTCCCCTTCTACATTCTGAGGAATCTTGGGACACTCAGGCACCCCATCCTACCCACCCAATGACAGTCGATCAACAACCATAACCTGTGCTAATATGGGGGCATACAAACTGTAACTCATGAGAGACCACAACTAATAAACTGTATCTGAATGAGGTTTTGTAACATTAACAGATGCAATAATAAATCTAACGCATGAAGAAGAGGAATATTACTTTTTCGGTGTTGGTGCAGTTCTGAATTCTAATTTCTAGTAGGGAGAAAAAAAATGAATGAAAATCACCAAAAGGCAACAGAAACGTAACATCAAAGAAGACATTAGCATAACGAAGTAGTGCGCTTTAAACAGTGAATGGGACCCGGAGAGAGCAGGCGCCACAAATATCAGCGATGTTAACACCAAAAAAGAAGAAGGAGCCCAAAGTTAGCTTCCCCTGCAGTTAGTTGGTTCAGTGCCGGCAGACTTTTAAAGATTCATGAAGACGGGCCGCAGAGCTGAGCCTCCGTGAGCTGTGGGCATCCCATAAAGACAGGGAGGTCTCCATTTGTACTCTTGACTGCCAACACCTGCAAAGCCAAGGTGACGTGGAGAAAGGCCCACTCCTGTACATGACGGGTTCTTCCCTCCCCCCCCCCGCCCCGCACCATGCCCCCATGAGCCTGAATGGAACATCTCATCGTGAGATTCTCATGTTGGCATTTAAGACATCAGTGCAGGGCTGGGGAGAGGTAACGTGTGCAGTGCAGGCGTGGGCACCTGAGTCTTTGGTGTGGTGTTTGCACCTCAGCATCTCAAGGCGAGAAAGGTGGAGAGGAGGTAGGTCCCTGGCGCTGACTGACCAGACAGCCTCATCTAACTGGCAAGTCCCAAATAAAAGTAAGAGAGCCTGCCTCAAAAGATCAAGGTGAACAGTGATGGTGGAAGACACTGAAGGTTGGTCCCTGGCTCCCACACGCATGTCCACACACACACTTGCTTCTCATAAAGGAGTTGTCTTATTATCTCCACCTAATAGTCAGACCCTTGTCTTCACAAGTACAGAGTTACAGGGAATGGGCATTAAAGGCCAAGGAGTCCACTCACCAACTCATCAAGCGAACCTCTAGCCACAAGGCCCTTATTCCCTCCTGAGCAGCTGTGAATATTAGCTCACCCTTCCTGAGACGGAGCCCAAATTTGTCTTTCTGAAGTATCCACCTTTGGCCCCTGGGTAGACAATAAATCTAAACCATCTACAATATGGTAACCTTTCATATTAGAAAATGCTATTATGCACTAGCTGATTCTTTGCAACTTCAGGCAAAATGCACTCAATTCCTTGAACCTCTCTCATCACGTGATTTTAAGTTTTTCCATTTCCTCCCAACTCGGTCAGGTTCCTGCAGCTCCCTACTATCGTGGGGCATTTTCGGATGAGGGCCTCCCCAGGAGGACTGAGGAGAGCCTGTCACAGTGACCCACCCACACCTTCTTTGGCTTTCTGTATATTTCTACCAGGATGAACACAGAACGGACAGTGTTCCCTGAGAAAATGCAACGTGTGGCACCCTACTTCTGGCAACAGTTTTACATGTGGCATTATCACCCTTGCGATACTCAGCCCAAGACAGCGAGGGGTCAGGAAACTTAGCTGGAAGTACACAGTAACTGCTGAGCCGCACATTTGATTCCTGACATACTTCTTTCTTATTTTTGGTCAGTTCCAAAGTGTGCATGTGTTTTAGACTTGTTTCCCTTCCATCAGTGAACTGTATTAATTCAGTCTCATGTCATGTCCAACTAATCAATGTGCCCTTATAACACTATACCTGTAATTCATGCAAATATTTGCCAGGATATTGCTCTGGCTGTCTTGCCTGGTGACTCCTGACTTTTTTGTTGTGGTGGTAATACCAAAGGAAATTAATGTATTTAGTCAAATTACAAGACTTTATTTTTAAAAGACCCTCACTGTCAGTTTGCTGAATGCTAAGTCCTTTAGGCCTCATGCAAGTAGGGTGTGCAGTAAAAATCACTGTAAGAAGTACTGTGTTCTGAAACGTGATCGTCTCGGGTGGTGCCCATGCTGCCTGCAATCACAGGGTCCCGGGTAAGCAGCCTATGCGGCCGCTCTGCTCTGCCCTCACGTGGGCTTCCCTGCTTTAGCAGACACTATTCTGTGCTTCCCACAAGTCAGCAACACTGATCCTAACACCTCCACACTGGACAGCTAACCAGGCATGGAGAAACCCAGAAAAGAGCCCCGTTCAGGATGGAGAGAAACCGTTTCTGGATCAGAAGTAACTATGATGAAGATTGCGAAGATGACAGGCTCACCCACCATAGACAAGCGTGCAATCCAGAAACAAGAGCGAAAGAGGGGGAAACCTGGGGGGAGCTAGGCCTCTCTCCGGAACGTGCTCCGTGGACATCTACTTACTTATGGATATACACACACCTGCATGTCCACACACACACATCCAAGAGTCATGCATACAAGACCGCCTGAAAGAAATTATGAGCTCTCCCCTGGCAAAGGGGAAACCTCAACACACACACTTCATTTGCAGCCTTGACTCTTGATTCCTCTGCTGTGTTTCCTGGTGGCCGCAGCCAGGTCAGGACTTCATTCCTCCCACAGAACTTCATTTTTATTATATTTTTTTGAGACAAGGTGTAATGTATCCCAAGATGACCTTGAACTCACTGTGTCTCTAAGGATGTCTCTGGACTTCTGGTTGTCTCTCCTCTCTCTCCTGAATCCTGAGACTACAGGCATGCACTACCATGCCTGCTCTGTACAGTATTGGATGTGAGGAGTTGAAACCTGGGCTTTAAGCAGACAGGAACTCTCCTGGCTGAGCTAAGTCCTCAGACTGCCCCTCCTCCCACAGTTTGGAAAAGTAACTTTTCCAAAATGGTTCCCTCTCCCTTGCCTGGGTATATTCTGTGCATATTATGCTATTTCCTCTCCAGTATTCTTGTAGATCTTTATTATGTGTATCCTCGCTTCTCCTTCTTTGCCTCACACTCAAAATCATAAAATACCCCTTCCCTATCACTCATAATGCCTTTGTGCCCAGTATCACGTTTCATAACAAGGTACTATAAATTCCCCCATTACAGACAGGAAACCTGCAGGCCAAATGCACCCCTGACATTAAGAGCTGACCATAGTGACTCTTCCAAGACCCAAGGGCAAGTCCCCTAAGAATGTCAGCCAAGACCCACTGACCAATAGCTCCTCCTACGTTTACCACTGGGTTCAGATACCGCCCGCCTGACCTGCATTCAGTGCTGCTCAAGTTACTTTTCCCTGAAATGAGTGTGATCATATCTCTCCTTTTCTAGAAGGCCTTGTTGATTCTACTGCAGGATTAGATATGTATTGGCTGTTTGGGCCAATGGCTCTCTTAGGCATCACCAGAGATCTTGAAAGATAGTGCTATCTTCGTTTCCTTCAGAGATTAGTTCACCGGTCCAGGATGTGGCCTGAGCTTTGACATTTTCAAATACCCCAGACTATTCTAAAGGCCAAGCAAGTCTGGAAGTCACCATGTCAGGCACAAACGCCCCTCGTGTTCTCTCCTCTGTCTCCTCTACTCTACCATCTAGTTTGACAAAATCCCACATTCTTTCATAATTATCTCCCATCTTACTTTCCTCCGACCTGCCTGACTGAGCATGTAGGTCGTTAGGAGATACCTGGAGGTGGGAGTTGGAGGAGTGATGGATGACACACGGCGGGGGTGGGGGGTGTTGGACTACTGCAGCTGGGCCTTTGCAGCTCTATCATCTGAATGCCCCTTGGTGGCTACACATCATTAAAGTGGCGACTGGGTTGTTCCCACTACATCAGAAACTAAGGTACCAGGACACTTTCCCGATTAGTCTCACACGTGCATCTGTGAAGGGTCTACAGCATCAAAATATCTGACATCATTACAATTCCACTGCGGTTCTGACGCCAGACACCCCATGGGCTTTTCTAGACCATCACCTGGAGAGATACTCTAAAGGGAGACCCCATCCACTATGACTCGGGAAAGCAGGACTCATTTTATCCCACGAATATGTCATAATATCTCATGAATGTCTGTGAAAAGTTTAAAGCTCCACAAAACTGTGCCACTTAACTCCTTTGGGGCAGCCTCTTTGGTTTCCCATATGAATGTGTGTTTTGCTTCACTAAGTAAACTGGTTAAACTGTGTTTGTCTCCTGAGTGAACTCTTGCCTCTGAGAAGACAAGAACCAAGAGGTCCCTGTTTCATGCCCACTCGTGTAGCTCTCTCCCTAGTCCTGCCTGTGCTCCCTCAGGCTATGTGTGATCTGGCTGGGCCCCAGGGCACAAGGCCTGGCAAAGGAGATGGCCTCTGGTCACCATGTACAGATGAACGAGTGGTTGGTCAGTCTGTGCATATCTACATAGGAAGAGGAAGGTGGGGGTGGCTCTGGAGAGCAAACTCGAAGCAGTAATGACCGTCTTAGGGGGTGAGGCAATACAGGTGGATGACCTGGTGCAAACCTGACCGGAAGGGCAGCAGCAGTTCCTAAGCCATGGTGAGGCTCATTCACTGTCTCCCTGATATGTCTGCTCCTGATCCTACCTGACATTCAGAATTGCTGATTACTCAAAGTCAACCAGTTGGTTTTACTAGGGCTGAATGATCAGGTCCCGAACACCGAAAGTCAACTTTGTTCCTACTGCTGCCAACGGCAGGTTTGGGAGCGTGGGGCTAGAGGACCCGGGGACTTCAAACACCTCACTTCTGAGCCGACAGCCAGGGGTGCTGTTAGGACAGCTGACAACTCTGGGTTTTTATTTGTGACACAACGCTTTACTTGGTCCTCCTACTTATCGCTCAGCGTTTATGTCTCTAAAACAAAGTAACTTGTGAGATGAAGACATACTCTCATCTTAAACCATCATTAGGGTTTTCTTCAGGTTCAAACAATATATTTGGGCATGACTGAAACATGTCTATTCTTGAGCTCTACAAATAGCATAATTTCGAATGCAGCAACTACCTTTTTCTCCATTTGGCTAGACAGTCGATGAGCTGTTCCAATTTCACTTTTCTACGAAGTTATCCTTTCCTTTTTCTCTCTGGAGAATTAAAACTAACCTTCCCTCCTGTCCTGATCTCAGGGAAATCAACCAGGTGGAATGTGTTGGGGAATGAGTCAGGGGCCAGCACTGAGCAGGAGAGGGAAGGCAGAAACAAGATGGAGCCAGATGCCCTTGGAGAGGACTCATTACTGTCGTTCCTGCTTTCAGCTCCCCAGTCATCGTTCTTGTGCCTTCATAGTCTTTGCCACTGAATCACAGAACCCGGCCCCCAATCCCCCTGCCTCTGTAATAGCTGCTTTCCTTCATTCTTTAACTAAACACAATAATAGACTAAGATGTCTAATCTCTGTAGAGCTTTGCTGGGGTCTGTCTTCTCTCTTTTCTTGGTTTGCCTTCACAACCCTCCCCCAACAAGAACTAAGCCCTGTTGGTGACTGGGCCTTACACTCCCATCTTCTCTTTTGTGCTTTCAGGTTCCTGACCCTGGACCCCTGATTTCAAAGCCTTGGTGTACTGGGCCACTTTCTGACCAGACTTACCGAGATGGTCTGCAAGATCGAGGTAGGAGACCTCGTCCCCACTTCCAGACCATGCTGTGGATATGCCAAAGCCACTTCCCTACAAGTCTGCTCCCTGAGCTGTGCCCTGTGGCACCGGCAGCACAGGCACAGCTAGCCCAGAATGAGATGGTGTCTGTGATGGACCTTGCAGGTGGGGTAAGTATCTCTTGGTGTGGGAACTCTCTGCGGTAGAGCATCGAGCCAGAGAACCAGGTCCAGGGAACCTCTGTGGTCACACCTAGGATGACAGCATCTCCCATTCAAAGCTGGCCTTTGCCAGCTCCATGAAGGTAAATTCGTCAAGGTCAGTTAGTTGAGCCACTTTCCTTAGTGGGTTTTTAGCTCAATGCCTAATGATTAAATACAAGGTATATGGTAATTGCATTCCCGCCTTAGCGGCCATAATGTCAGAGACATCGTCTTGCTCCACCCAGCATGGTTCCTGCCTGTCTGCTGAGTACATTACTACGGATTCCGGACTGAGGGCAGAGCAGTCAGAGCCGGGGGGTTTTAAGGCCCTCTGCTGTCACCCATCTTTTCCTTTACCCCATCCCTCTAGCTCTTCCTATTCAGCCCCTGACAAGGCCCAGTGGTTAACTGGTAAACAAGGAGGAGAAGTTGCTGGGTGTCCCCAGAGGGGTTTTCATGGCACTTGGCTACTCTCAGGCCGGCCTCTGCCCAGTATGGAATCCATCTGCAGCACTAACCACAGACACACGGTGACCTCTTTTTTCCCTGTATTGATTTTTCTCTCTTCGTCGCTGTATTATTTCACTCCTCTTTTCTGTTGCAGACGGAGCGAGAGGCTGTGATGGAAGTCGGCCAAGCAAAGATGAAGGGTGGGGGAGCCGCTGGCAATTCCAGTTTGACGCTAATGATTTGTGTACAATTCAAGGTCAGAGAATGATATGTGAGGCTTGCGCGCCCACCCACACAAGCATACACAATTTAGTGCTTGATTATATCAGCATATAGCACTAATACATCTCATACCGCCTGTTCACTTGACTCTCCAATTAGAAAGAAAACGTGGAGGGCAGGAACCACATGTGATGCTCCCATTGTTCCCCATCACACCCACCACCTTATTAGGCACGTAATAGGCATTTGATAAATAAGTTCTGTTAAAAGAGGCTTGCCTCCGTTAATGAAATAAATGTGTTCTTGAAATGTTCTGAATAAAGTGAGTTTCTGTAAATGGAATCTGATTTTAATGACCCTGGGAGGGTTGCAACAGGCGTACAGCGATAAATCCTTTTACAAACCAAATAATCATTACATTCAGATTGCCTTTTTTTCCCCCCTCTTGGACCTGAACCTCCACCTGTGATCTACGAATCTCTCGTAACTACATCCACATTCATGTGGAGAATGCATGCATACTTTTTGTCACTTTTTTCTACAGCTTTTATTGTATTTTCAAAGAGATGTACTACTTTTATTCTCTGGGCTGGCTCTCTCTCTCTCGCTGGCTCTCTCTCTCTCTCTCTCTCTCTCTCTCTCTCTCTCTCTGTTTGTGTTAGTCTGGGCTGGCCTTGAGTTCCTGGTTCTCTTGCTGGACTCTCCAAAGTGCTGGGATTATCGGTGTGAGACACTGCACCTGGCTCAGGCAATGTGCTACTTAAAACACAGAGAAGGTCCTAACTCATTGGCGACTAGAGCGGATCTGCTTCCTGAAAGATAATGTATCAGTAATGAGAAAATAACAGTCAAAACTTACATTTGTTGAGCATCTTTTTGCATACCAAAGATGGCATATCATATGTAATGCTTCCTGCAAGAGCGACATTATCATCACCTTACTGTAAGACAAAGAAAGTGCAGAGATTCACCCCAGTACTCAGTTACCACATACTGTAGCAATTTCTCACTGAGTGTGAGATTTGAACCAGGGATCCATTTGCTTCCAAATCTGGAATCTTTTTCAACACAACAGCTTCTATGTCTCCAGCCTTATTTAAAATAATAAAGATGATCATGATAATGAGAAATAAATTAGTTCAAGACTGTCTTGCTGCATCTGGAACTGGAAATATGGTTCAGTCTGTAAAGTGCTTGCTCTATGGTCATGAGACCAGAGTTTGAGCCTCAGAATCCATGTGAAAAAAGCTAAGCATAGCTGTGCATGCTCATCATCCCAGAGCTAGAGAGGCAGAGATGGGCAGATGCCCGGGGCTCTCTGGCCAACCTGCCTCGCCTATTTTGAGTCCCAGGCCACTGTTAGACCCTGTCTCAGAAACAAAGCAACAACAACAACCCCAAATGAACAAAAACCACAGGGCCAGGGGGAAGACTGGAGAAGTGGCCCGTGGGAAGAACACAGGCCACACAAACTCGAAGACCGGAGTTTGCATTCCCAGATTCAGTGCAAATGCTGGGTGGGCAAGGCGGTGTGCCCAGTGCTAGGAAGTCAGAGATGAGGTTCCCCCATGGATGCCGACTAGCCGGACTAGTCATATTGGCAAGTCTGGGGCTTCATTGACAGACACTGCCTCAAAGAATAATGCGGAGTGATCAAAAAGACTCCTGACATTAGCCTTAGGCTTCCACACCCTTGCACTTACAGCTTTCCCTACATGTATGTGAACGTGCATACATGTGGACACACACATACACATGTTTAGAACCAAAAAGCCAGAAGGCTCATGAGAGGTAACATCTGAGCAGGGTTGTCATCTGGCCTCCACATATACCTACATACATGCATGCACACACACACACTGACACACACACACACAGACACACACACACACACTCCTCCCATCCAGTGAATACCTATAATTATGTCATACATGAGAAGGAAGTTAAATGCATGTAAGGTGCTGAGGGTGTTCCTCAAGTGGCACAATGCTTTTTTTGGAGGAGGCACACTCATGGTCCTGAGTTTGATTTCCATACAGGTACAGCAGATTACTCAGTACAGTCTAGCTTCGGCATGGGCCAGTGTTTGGATTCTGGTCTGTCTGTTGGCAGAGACCACTGCACTACCTGCATAGGCTTTTACCGATGAGACCGGGTGGCTTCCCTGAGATGCATACAGAGTCTGGGTGCCCACTCTTGGAACCAACACAGTATCATGGCCCTTCGGGAGTTGAGTTCTCTCTCTTCAAATTTCTTTAGGGATGAGTCCAATTCTTCAAGCATTAACAAAGCCTTTATTTTGTACTAAGGATGTGTCAGGTAGTATATGAACCCTCTGTGTGTGTGTCTGTGTGTGAGTGCACGAATGCGCATGTGTTTGTAAAGTAAGACACAATTTTGGGGACTGCTTCTAGCTGGGGATATTTATGAAAGGGATGATTATGGATTTGATCTGTGCAAACATGTCTTCAAGACAGTCCCCCTCCCTAGTTAGCAGGGACTCAGGAAGGTTGGCCACCTGATCACCTGGGGTTCATTTGATAAGGATTCATTCCGTTCCACCACCTACCATGATACTACTAGAGTAAATTAATGTGTGAAAGGGCTGTTAGCTCATTGAGAGAAAATGACATTAAGATTCAGGCTGAAGGTATAAACCTGGATGATAGTTTCACATAGAAGGGAAGGAAAGCCTAGGTCTTGGATTGAAAGGGTCTTGAGTTCAAATCCCTACTCTGCCATTTACTGGCTATCACCCTGAGAGGAGTGTCACATGACCTTCCTGAGCCCCAACCTTCTGGAACACAAAAAAGAGATGATGCCTTTATGGTGGTGTGAGAAGACTAAACGAGGAAATACGTTTAACTTCGTGTTTAAAGAATGGGATACGCAAAAATAATGCATCGTTTTGTTTTTCCAAGCAGAAGAAAGGATGCAAACAAAATCTTCTCTGTGAATGCTACCACAGAGGTTGAAAAGAAACTCCATTCTTACAGTAAAGCTACAGGAAGCAAATTCTAAAATAAGTCTCTTCCTGTGCATAGGTTTATCCAAATTTCCTTCCCAATTTTATTTATTACTGTTGACATTTTATTGCTTAAAATAACCTTGTGTGTCCCAAGGGAGCCGCAGAAAGGGCGGGGTGCTCTTTCTTATGTGTCAACACTGGAATAAATTGTATCAATCTCATGTTTGTGTGGGAAGCATGGCAAGAAACTGGCGGACGGAAGCCCTGATACCTTGCAATTCTGCCTCCATGACCGTTAGAATAGGTAAGACAAAACTGTAAAAGTCTTAGCTTGCAGGAAAGACAGGGGCAGTGCTGCGGCCTAGCGGAAACATGGGGTTGCTCAAAGTTCCTGGGGACTTAGCACCGCCATCTCTGATGACCAGCAAGCCAATGAGACCCAGGGAGCTGGGGATCAATGTTCTCAAGGCTCCATGGAAGTCAGCTTTCTAAAATCAATGACCTTTGTGTTTTGATATGTGGTGTCCTTCTGTGAAAATGACAAGGAAGCTGTGGTTACTTCAGGATGTTGCGGACAAGAATTCTTTATCTGGAGGGAAAGATAAATCCAGGAACCTGGGTAAGAAGAACGTGGAAATACTTGCTTCGGTCCTTGGCAAAGTCAGGCCAGGAAGTATTAATTTTCAAACATCTTCAGATTGTTTCTTCCACGGCCCTCAAGACTTACAGACCAGAAATACAACAGCACCCATATGCACAAACCACCACACTGCACCAGAATCCATCAGAAAATAACAATATTCATTTTTTAAAATTACCTGAAAGACAAGGGTAGAGGGAAGAGTGAAGGGCAGAGATACAGAAGGCCATGGAAGTCTGCCTTTCCACGGATTTATTACATTCCAACAGTAACTTTCTAGGTACAGGTGAAAACATGACGCCAGAACACTGCTGGGAAATCTAGGTGGTTTTCTCCAACCACCCTCCTCCATGGCTATCCACACGGAGACAGAACTGCATCATGGGTTTTGTGTTTAGGTTTGTATTCAAAAGCCCTCGCCTTGGGTTCTTGGTCTGGAGCTGCCTCTATGGCCTTGGACAGTGTTCTTAACATTTGATGCCCAAGCTTCAAGATCAAAATAACAAAAAAGAATTCAAGCCATGAGCTTTGCACAGATACTGACGCAAAGTATGTCAGTAATAGGCCCCTCACCTTGGATGAGATTTCCTTAGCTTCTGCACTGCTGGCATTTTGAGTAGACATTTCCTAGCTGTGGGTGCTGTCATATGCACAGCTGAATAATTAGTAGCACATCTGATACGCTAGATGCCAGTAGCAGTCTTAATGTCCCTATCCCGAAACGGTGGAAATCAAAACTAACTCCAGATGTTGTTGAATGTCCACAGCTTTGATTCAATCAAGTTCTGAAAGACTAGCACAACTCCACCCTTCTCTTTGACATGGACTTAAATTTTAATCTCTACTTTAGAAGTATAAGAAATTATGTAGCTATAGTTATCACGGTCTAAGTGTCCTCATCATGAAACCATTATTTTCAGGCTCTCTCTGGTTCTAAATTTTGACCCTGAAAATTATATTGCTATGTCTCATGTCATCAAGAACTTAAGATAATGTATCCCTAATTAAAAACCTATACAAGTAATATGTGTTTTACTAGGAAATACCAGAAATTCATATATGCAGAAAAAAATGAAGGAAAAGAAAAGGAAGTGATAGGAAATATGGAAAAGAATTATTACGAGTAATCACCTTAGAGCCAGAGCTGCTTTTTAAAAAACACATGTGAACATAGACATAAAAATTACACGTGTGTATACAATCATGCAACACACATCCCAAATATTTCTCATTTGTTTATCATGTCAGTCATTAATTCTAGTTAAACCTATATTTTTACTATTGTTACTAGTCTGTCTCTCCACACAGACAGACACACCCACAGAGACACACACACATGTGCTCACACACACACACACACAATCTTTTTCCTCCTCATATACAATATCTTTCAAGGAATATATGCTCAAGTTGGGTGCCAAAGAGGGTTGGCACAGAAGTAGATGATTATGAAATCCACACTCTTTTTTTCCTTCACAGAACTGTAGCTTTAACTGAATACACACTGACAAGGCAAACAGCACTGACAATGACCCACATTGGTCAGCGCTCCTTCCCGGGAGGAAAGGCTATTCTCGGTGTTTCAAGGTGTGCAAGCCAAATGGAACTATCTCCGTTTTACATGTGCTACCACCCATGGCCACTTCCCTCTTCCGTGACTTTTTCTTCGGGTCTGTATCCAGGGTCACATGCAGTGGGGTCCTAATTATTTTGTTCCAGGTGTGCCGTATCCTAGCATCTCCCGCCAGTCACTTTGATCAAGACAGTTCTCAACCCCGGCTGGAAGCCTAAGATGGCTTACCTACTGCTTCTTGTATCACACACTAGATCTCAGTAATGAGCGCTGAAGGTTTCCCCTGTAACCCTCCCAAGACCTCCGAGTTTGCTTCTCTGAGCACTTTTTAGTCCTTATCCTCCACTTCACAGCCCACGTGTCTTCTTTGCTCCTCACTAATAAATATCCCATTCAAAGTTAGGTAAATCAAAGTCCTGGACTGGTCTCTCTTAAACCAGGAAAAAAGCCAAACATTAATGAGTTACCCTTCTGTCGATAAGTGACTAGCTGTAGCTAGTTATCTATCATATTAACAAGGTATATCTCTGTGTTAAAGATTATCAATAAAGTATTTATTTATTTTGGTTTCAGGACCACATGTTAAGAGTCACAAAACTAGGTGAAGTGTGTCAACTCCTGTTAACAATTGCATTGTTGCAATCTCTCCCTTCTCAGTACATGCATGTACTTAATCCAAAAGATAGCTTGCTTTTTCCATTAAGAGGTGAGCCAAGGAAGAGTGCTTGGATTTCATCGTTATAGCTTCTGGATGGGGGTGTATCTTAGTATTAGAGCAGTTGCCTACATGGCAAAAGCTCTTGCTTTGACCTCTGGCACCAAAGCACAAAAATAATATAATCATTGTATCTTGGATAACACGTCACGCTTGAATATAAATAGGAGTTTGCATGCTGCTATCATTTCATGCAATCTTTTAAATCCAGCTTTTAGCAGAGGATAAATTTCTTAAGGGCAGGGGCCGTGCCTTTTGCTTCCTCTGTGACGCTGCCATGATGGGAACACAGCTGGGTGTCGGTTAGTTGGCCCTGCATGAATGTTACTAGGTGATTCATGTTTGAAGAAGAAATGGAGAGAAAAGCCTGAGGGCTCAGAGGATTTGTTTGCAAGCATTTTGCTGAGAACAAACACAAATATGGAGAGAAATGAGCGTGTGGACAGCATAGGGGCTTTGGCTCCAGAAAGAATCAGAAGCGGATGTTCCAATGTAACTAAGAGCCACAGCTGAGTTGGGGCCTGCAAAGCAGAGGACAAGGGGCAGAAACAAACACCTTAAAAAACGAGAAGGCAAAGGGAAGGATTTTTAAAGAGGAAATGGAAAAATCCTGTCACTAACTGGCTTGGGTTTAGAGTGAATAACAGACAAAGGTTCCTCTCCATTTTCCTGCTGTAAGGAAGGCAAAGGTTTCACATTTAGCCATAGAATGATATTTTGTACTGCGAGGCATAGCTTTGATATCAGGCCTGAGGCTGCTCAAGGAAAAGGATAGAAATGTCTAGTACAGCCAGGTGGTGGCACATGCCTTTAATCCCAGAGGCAGAGGCGTGTAGCTCTCTTAGACCAAGGTCTAAGTCTGGTCTACAGAGCTAGTTCCGGGACATCCAAGGCTACTCCAAGAAACCCTGTCTCAAAAAATCAATCAACCAAACAAACAAAATGAAAGAAAGAAAGGAAGCCAGGAAGGAAGGAAAGAAGGAAGGGAGGGAGAGAGAAAGGGAGGCAGGGAGGGAAGAAGGGAAGAAGGAGGGAAGCAAATAAGGAAGAAAGGCAAGAAGGAGGAAGGACGGAAGGAAAAAGGGAAGGAAGGAGGAAGGAAGGAAGGTCTGGCATGAGCAGCATGTCTGGAATCAGTGGCTCAGCTCAACCCAAGTGCCCAGTCTGGAACTGCGCGTTCTCACCGCGGCTGGCGCAGTTCTCCCCTTCCTGAACAATGCTCCCTACCAACTCCACTCTATGAAATGTCAAAAGCCATTCGTGGCAATTATGGTGTCCACAAACATGTTCACAAACTCTTGACATTCTCTTCTGAGGAGAGAATCTAATCTTCCTTCCCTGGAGAGTAACTGGACTTCATTATTTTGCTGCTAATGAATGGAATAACGAAGAAAGTGAAGGTGTGCGACCTTGATATGATCTCATGATTGGCACCATGGCCTCCTCCTTGATCTCTCCACTCAGCCTCTCTGGGGAAGACAGCCGCCATGTCTGGAGGGCAGCAGGGAAGCAGCACAAACTAGAAGGCACTGAGCCCCGAGGCGGAAGCCATTTGCGGGCTAGGGGGAGCAGATAGTCCAGGCCCAATGCAGCCAGGAGATAAACTCTGTCTCAGTGACACTGTGAGTGGAACCGAGGAGAGGCAAGAGCCCCGGAACTCCCAGCCCCGCCGCTCCCGTCTCCCTCACCCTGTGAATCTGTTCAGTTTGCAGTATAATTCGTTACACAGCAATCCATAAACAACGGAAGAATTTTTCCAACAGAGCTTTTTTTTTTTTAGCTTTAGTTTTAGGTTTTTTAAAAGTTCTTTAAAGTAAAAAAAAACATAACAAACACACAAACAAACAGAAAACCACCACTATTCTAAACGCTTTAGAGAAGCAAGTACCTAACTGTTATTATTATTTGTTATTATTATTTGCTTTCCAGATGAAGATGGCGGGTTTGGAGAGAATCTGTAATCTGGCCCGGCAGATGACTGAGTGTGGCTTCAGCGCTGCCTCCTGACTCCACACTCTGTCACATCCCCACAAAGGCAGGTCCCTCTCTCGCCCATGCCAGGCCACACCAGAAAGTTCCCACATTGTGGGAAGGTAGATGGGGAGACAGCTTCCCCCTCCAAAACCTGCCTCTTGTGGTTTAGGGGAGCTGGATGGCCAATTTAACACCCTGCCAACTGACCAATTATTCCAGTTCAGGTAGAGCTAAGGGGAAGCTCCTCCAGCTGCACACCTTTCTTGCCCAGCATAATTAATGAAGCTCATCAACCACCCCCACCACCTGGCAAACAAGCCCAGCTCGCCAGCCCCACTAGCTGAGGTGTTAATAGGAGGTCAGGTGTTTCCCACCTCAGGAGGTGTGGGTAGGTCCTACAGCTGCTCACTAATGGCACTACCTGCTGGTGACAGGGGTATGGCCAGCCAGGGACTGTGGAAGGCTCTGAGGGGAGGGCCGTGTCGGCTCAGGTAGATTAGAGTGACCAGGGCTCAAGACTGGCTGGGTGGTGGGTGCTGGAGAATGATAGTTTATTCCCAGTGGTTCGGGATGATGATCTTTAAGGTGTGGTGTTGGAGTCCTGAAGGCTCGCACACAGCCAACAGAACATTCCCACAGTGCTCCAGCTCTGCTGCTGGGCACTGCCTTTCTGATCAGAAGGAAGATGTTTCTGTTGTGGTTCTAATCTTGCTCTGTTGGTCACAGAGGCTGCTGCTCACAGGAGGCTGCTGAGCTTGTCCAAACACCAGCATTTGGTAAGAAGAATCTAACATAATGTTCATTTTTTTAACGTAGACTACATGTTGAAAAACACTTATTTTAATACATAGTGTTAAATGACAATATACTAAAATAAATTCCAACAGTTTTTTTTTAACTTTTTGGTAACATGGACCCATAGACATGGCTCTGTCATTTGTGGCTTGGCCTGTGTTTTTGTTGGTTGGTGTTGTTCTAGAAACTGGGACATCTGAAAGTGTCACCCACTGAGGGGGTAGCAGAGGCCGAATGATTTCCATGCCTTTTCCCTGGGCTTTTCCCGACACACTAACGGGTGAGTATTATCCGCTGCCAAGTCTGTCATGTGCTCGGATGTGAACCGCCTCGACTTCCACTCGGTCGCCTTTCAGCTCCGCAGCGTCACGGGACAGTCCTGGGCATGCGCAGACGCACACATGGCTCTGTGCGGTGCCCGTAACTCACTCTTCCCACACACACACCGGAGAAGCTGACTGCTCTGTACTTAGTGGTTTTCTTAGGAAACAATCACACGGACCTAGGACTGGCCCCTGTAGCACGCAATAGTTCAAAGGGCAGTAACGAACAGAAGAGGGTGCAGAAGGGGGCTGCCATTATGCCGGCAGCACTGCGGGTGGGCGCGAGGCTTCAGCTCCTCTGCTTGGAGTGGGTTTTTGCTACGGGGTGGGGGGGGGGGGCTTGTTACAGGCAGATCCGATCCTATTCTTTCCATCAGCGCCTCACTTCCTGCCACTGAATGTGTCCCTGGCCTAACAAGCCCATGGAAGCACCTAGACCCTCAATGTGTGAGCAGGCTGAAGTCCCGAGAGGGACCGCCCAAACGCATCTTCAAGCGGGTCAGAGCTAACAGCAATCAGGCAACGCAGGTACATGCACAGTGCAGGTGTGAGTGTGCCCGGGCCTTTCTCAGGACACACGTGACCACTGATCAGTAAGCACTGTTAGTCTGGATACTCACTGAGGCCACTAGTTACTGCTCGGCAGATAACAACGGGTGGGAAAACTGCGAGATCTGAAGTATGGATATTAATCAAGACATCATGCTGGAAACCTCTCCGTGTATGACGGCATTTGAGTCTTTAAGTATTTCGTCAAATGCAACAACATAGTGTCATAAAGAAGTTCAGGCCTAATGAAAGTGCTCAAGAAACAGGATATGGTAGATACCATTTATACAAATAAAAGAGTTTAGTAGTTTCTACAAAAATCCAGAATTCCTACGAATAGTTGTTGAGTGCGGACACACTACACTACATACAGAGTGTTCGTGTGTGCATATATGTGAGTATGTGTGTGTGTGTGTGTGTGTGTGTGTGTGTGTGTGTGCATGCAGGTGACAGCTGAGGCCAGAAGAGGGCCTGGAGATGGAGTTGTGGTACAGGTGAATGTTGAGAACCAAACCTGGGTCCTCTGCAGCAAATGCTTTTCAGCAAACAAGGAAATTTCAACACTAAAGCTTTGTTCTTCTTAAATGCGTAGACAATGAACATCTTTACAGAGCACTCTCTTCAAAGAATACATACAACCAGTTGGGCAGCCTTTAATCCCAGTGCTCAGAAAGGGAAAGGCAGAAAGAATTTGTGAGTTCGAGGCCAGCCTGCTCTACAAAGTGAGTTCCAGGATAGCCAAGGCTACACAGAGAAACCCTGTCTCAGAAAAAAAAAATAGACACAATCAGTTAATATAATAAAACACGAGGCAAACAGAATACATGACACAGGTACTTATTATTGTTGCAAATAAGGAAAATGTTTTCATAATGCTATGAATGTATGGGAGAAGAAAACAATCGATGCTTGTAACAGCAAAAAGTCCAATCACAAAACAGGATAAGCTATTTGTGAAGCCAGTAGAAGCCGAAACAAATGTTTGAGCTAACGTCACATATTTTGCTGCGTGTGTATCAGAACATCAAAAGATGGGAAACATTCACTGGAAGAATAGGATGAAAAGAGCTTGTGTAAAGGCCCCTGAGTTTCCATATCTGGGACCCACCTACCAGCAGGAGAAAAGTGGACCGCAAGTGGACACAAGTGGACCACAGCAAGTCACACCCCCACACAGGCCAGGCACCCCCCCACACACACACAAGCTTGCACACACAGTATGAAGGAGTGCTTAAAAAAGAATAAACAATAGCAGGGTAAAAAGCCAGTATTTTTAATTGCTTTTCAAGTACAGATACAGTCTATTGAGATTCACATGCAACTTGTCATTCAGAAATTGTGATGTCATCCCAATATTCCCCCTATGGTCATGCTCATTCACACAATTTCCCTTTCATTTGGTCAGATATTTAGTCACTGAGATCTCTTATGATTTCCTCTGACCGCCTCTGGGCCCGGTCCTCCTAATATTAAATCTAGTTATTCTTCCACTGCTGGGAACAAACCCACAGCCTCAAACATTTTTGGCAAGTCCTATCATTGCACTCTTCTTAAAATTTTGGGCTGTGGTTTGAGCGGGGCCCTCCAGCCTGGCTACAATCTGATTTTTTCCCCTCCACTAGAACGCTTGCCCACTCACTCTTAGCCGCACCTGCCACCCTCCGTCCATCTGGGAGCTTGCTTCCTCCAGGGGGCTCGGGTCTTGGTCCAGGCTGTGCTGACCCTCATCTTTCTCACTGCCTGTGAGTGTAGAATTTGTTTTGTTTTGAGACAGGGCTTCTCCGTGTGGCCCTGGCTGTCCTGGAACTCACTCTGTAGGTCAGGCTGTCCTTGAACTCAGAGATCCTCCTGCCTCTGCCCCCCCCGCCCCCCGGGGCGCTGGGATTGAAGGCGTGTACCAACACTGCTCCACTGCATGCAGAATTTAGTGTAATTTCATTTCAATTGATGTAAGCCAGAATTATCTGAGGGGACCTCAACTGAGAAAAAAGCCTCCATAAGATCTGACAGAGACAGGCCTGTCTGGCATTTTCTTAAGTCGTGTTTGGTCGGGGAGGGGCAACCAGTGCTGGTGGTTCTGGGTACCACAGAGGAAAGCAGACCGGCACCAGAGAGGCCTCTTCCTGCAGCACATGGGAACAAATAAAGAGACCCACAGCCAGACAATATGAAGAGAGTGAGAGACCTTCGAACTCTCGGCCCTAAAAAGAAGATTTCCATCAAATCCTTCTCATTAGGACTCAGAGAACCTGGGAGAAGAGGAAGCAGAAAGAACGGAGGAGCCAGAGGGGATGGAGGACACCAAGGAAACAAGGCCCTCTACAGCAACAAGATCAGAGCTCATATGAAGTCACAGAGGCCAAGGCAGCATGCCCGGGGCCTGCACCAGATGAGGTCCTACAGCCGAAGGAAAAGCAAACACACACCGACATCCCTAACCTAGAAGCTAGCTCTGATTGATAATTGCAAATAAAAATTTACTTTTCTCCACTGGGAAAACAAATACTCTTAAGGGTGCCCTGCAGTAGATGGGCAACAGAAAACAAAGCCAGTGGGGTCCCTTGCCTCATAATGTGTGTCAGAGCTTTTTTTTTTTTTTCTATCAGATTTATTTACCCCCCCCCCCAGGTCCTTTGTGTAGGTATTGTGGCTTCCAGTTTTGTGTTCTTATGGGATTCCTGAGTGTGCAAACGCAAATTCCTTGCATTTCTTTTTCTTGGGCTCTTTTCCTGCTGTTTGTTTTGTCCTATTCTGAAGTGTTAGTTTTTGTATATTTTATCTTATCATTAGCTCTTAGAAACCTGTTTGTTTTCTAAGGAGAGTCAGGAAAGGGAGGATCTGGACGGGGAGGGCGTGTGAAGGAACTGGGAGGAGAATGGGCAGGGCACGCCATAATCAGGATATATTATGTGAGAATAAATCCATTTTCAGTAAAAGGCAAAAACGGAATAAACAGAAAGCACACTGGGCAAACTACAAGGAGCAGGTCGGCAAGTAGCACCCTCCCCATGGCCTCTGCATTGGTTCCTGCCTCCAAGGTCCTGCCCAGTTTGAGTTCCTGCCTTTGTTTCCCTCAGTGGACTGTGGTTCAATATAAGCCAAATAAACCCTTTCCTCCTGAGTTGCTTCTGGTCACAGTGCTTCATCAGAGCAGTGCTAACCATAAGACAGCAGGTGTACCTGATGCCCAGCATTAATATGGGATCTACTTTATCTTCCAGACAGGACTCTCGGGGGATGCACAATATGGCTGATGGGACAGGGACATCTCTTTTCAATCCATTGGTCAAGTTTTATAATTTCCCACTCTTTTGTTGACCTAATGACTGGCAGGCTGAAGACACACTAGACCTCCTCTTTTGTCCGAAAATACAAGAGATACCCTGAAGGGTCCTGGACTTGAGCCCAGGGTGCTGAGGAAGATGGCTTGAGAGAAAAGGAACCAGGAGTCGAGAGGTAAAGTGAAACTGGGTGTGCAGTCCATGGTCATCACTTTCTAAGCCCAGGAACCTCTAGCAAAGTTGTCTGGCCGCCATCTTTGATAGAACCATGCACGAGGGCACAGTACCCAGAGCCTTACCAGTACATCTGAGAACAGTCTGGTTTGGAGGAGGATTTCTCATGAGAGCACTACAGACCTCACATTGCCTCTGACATGAGTGCTATCCACTCCACTACTCCACTGTTAGCCTTTATTCCTGCAGACTCTGGGGAAGGTAGCTCAGCACACACAGGGGCCTATGAGAAAAGATGACTAGCCACCCCTCTCTTGGAGAGATGAAGGAGTATTCTAGCTTTTACTATGAGGAGTATGGTGAGGGTAGAACGGCGGGAAACATACTGCTTTATCCTGTTAAGACACTCGACAGGGGGTTTGGGGGTCAGTGGGTAAGAGCATTGCCTCTTCTGCCTCCATGGACACCTGCAGGCCAGAAGAGAGCACACGATCTCACTGTAGATGGCTGTGAGCCACCATGTGGTTGCTGGGAATTGAACTCATCATCTCTGGAAGAGCAGGCAGTGCTCCTAACCTCTGAGCCATCACTCCAGGCCGGGTCATGATGTTTTAGCACATCATGGAGAGGTAACTCATATACTGCCATAGGTAAGCAAACTTCAATGCTGAACAAGGAAATAAACAAAGGCCACTTCACTGAATTCTGGTGTTCTGTATCACTTCTGCATTATACAGTGATGCTAGAACTGGTAGCGGTCGTGTGTGTGTGTGTGTGTGTGTGTGTGTGTGTGTGTGTGTAGGGGTATAGAGTGCACATTCCCAGGCTTCATCACCGAGCTGTGATGGCCTGCATTCTGAGCACCTCCCCCAGGGGATGCTTAGGTCCACACATGCTCCAGAGCCTCCGCTTGATGGGCTGTAAGCTCTCGGAATGGATCAGAATCTTCTTGTCCCACAGCGCCTTTCAGGCGCGTTCTCACAGAGGACCAATTAAAACCTCTTTCTTCCATTGTACTATCAAAAAACTAATTCCTTTCCCCAAACTTTTTCTTTTCTTTTTTTTTTTTTTTTTGCTATATTCTCATATTCGCAGACTCTGACAGAATGTCAATCAGGATTTAAAAAAAATCTTCCAGGATGCGTATGGAAATGATTTTATTTTACCCGTCGATAGGAACCTTTCCCGTATTATGTGGGGTTTTGAGCACTCTTGCCTGCCAGTTCCCTCAGCTGGGAGGCCTGGATTGAGCCAGCAATGAGCATTCTGTCAATACGTTGCCTGGCACCTGAGTTGCCGGGTACCATAGGCTAAGTCAGGGTCATGAGACCTAAACTGTTTTCACAGTCCTTGAAGTAGGTCAATATTTTCAAGATTCTATAGAAGGCTCAGTGGGTATAATCATGAAGTCTTCCCCCCAAGTGGCTGAAGGATGATGTCATTTCTGTCCCCTTGAATATATGCATTCCTGATAAGAAAACTTAATATCTAGAGCCATCCTGGTTTCATTTTGTTGCTGTGATGAAATTCCCTGCCACAAACAACACAAGCGAAGAAGGGCTCATTGGCTCACAGTCCCAGGTTACAGACCTTTACTGTAGAGAATTCCGTCAAGGTGACAGCCACAGTCAAAAGCAGAGAGAGCAGATACCTGGGTCCTTGCTTGCTTGCTGTCTTAGCGCTTAGCGGGCTTCCTCTACTCTTACACAGTTTGGAGCTCCAAGCATAAGATGCTGCCACCCACAATGGGCGGGTCTTCCCACATCAATAAACAGCCAGGACAGCTCCCCACAGGCCAATCTGATCTAGACAATTCTTCAACTAAGACTCTTTGCTCTGGCAACTTGAGGTTAAGGCAAGTTGACAACCAAAAACTCAGCACTACCAGAGTGCCTTCAGTTTGGTTAAAGCCTAGTCTGTTTGGCCCAAGTTGTTGGAAACAAAACAACCAGGTGAATTTTGCTGTAGTAAGTTTCAATATCAGGAAATATTTAATATTCAGACAGAAAGGAGCTGATAACCACTGCAGAAGTCTAGAATGAACGTGGCATTCTCAAGTGCCCCAGTACAGTGGCAATAAAGGAATAAAAATAATATAAATGTTGAAGAACAAAGAGGAAGAGAGGCTACAATAGGAGTCAAGGATGTCAACGACATTTTGGAAGATGAAAATCAGATGACAAAGCAGCCTAGGGAGAGCTCATTTCAATCACGCAACAACAGATGCAGAAATCACACAATGTGTGAAAACACGGGGATCAGATACGAAGGTCAGGGGCAGGGGCATGGCTGAAGTTACTAGGGCCAAAGCCTGGATCCTCTAGTCCTAAAAACCTAGGTTGGGCCACCCATCTTCAATATGCCAAATGAAAAAGATAAGGAAGTGTAAAAATCAGGAAAAGGAAATTTTATTCAACCTGACCAAACTGGGAAAGAGAACAAGGATGTCCAGTGACACCCCTCTTTCCCACCAACCAAGTCCATAAAAGTTAGATGTAAACAGAGAGCAAGAGATGTGCAGAGCTAAGCAGTCCTGGTCAGGGTGTGGTCCTGCTCACAGGCCAGTCTTGGCTTCAGTCAGTCCTGCAAAGCGGCCCGGGAAGTTGTGCAAAGTGCCTGAAATCTCCTTAGGAGAGACAAGTCCCTCCTCCTCCCACAGGACTAGAGAGGGGTTCAGCCTTTCCCCTTGCAGGGGGTGAGATTTCTGAGGAAATTCAAGTTCCTCAGGGACTGCCTGATAGCCAAAGGGCACAGCGTCTGTCAGACTGCCTCTGTAGGAGAGCTGCACAGGGAAAAGGGCTGAAGGTCTTCTAAGTGAAGAGGTTTGGAGGAAGGAAGTTCCAGACTCTACCGAGACAGAAGCCACCAGACTCCGGAGCCCTGGGACCCCAGTGTCAAATGAAAACAGAGAGTGTAAAAAGAAGTGCAGGCAGCCCTTGCTGACACACCCTCACTGTCACCAACACAGGCATCACTAACTCTCTTCCCACACTCGGCTCCTGATTTCAGCAGTGAGCTTCGGGATCTCATCTGTGCTGCCCAAGGGAAAGCCACCTACGGACACTGGCCAGGGAACTGGCTGAGTTCTAATCCGGGCACCCCAGGGCAAAGGCCCACGAAGAGCAAGTTTCTCCTGTATCCTGCCGCGTTCCTAAATAGATGGTTAAGAAAACGTTGCTGATATTATTGAAGCAGAACAAAATGAACACACGGAAAAAGCTGCCTCAGAGAAACAGACTAAGCAGAGAGCAGAAGAAAACTTCATTTCAAAAATGATAATTAGCGTTCTCAGGTTATAAAGGACAAGCCAGAGAATAAGAAGGGGCTTATAGAAATTGAAAATGTGGAAATTAAAAAATGAAGCATTTGATATCAAGGTTGGGAGACAAAGTTAAGGAAATCTAATAGAGTATGGGATAAAAAGACAAAGACATGGAAAATAGAAGAGAAATGAGAACCTCGGAGAGCAATAGAGGAGGCTCACAATGCAAAAGGGGAACTTCCAAGAAGTTCAACAAAAAGAAAAAAAGCAAGATAGTATTAAAAATATCTTAAAGCACAGATATTAGGAATACATATTACCAGATGTTAGAGTAAATGTCTTAGTACCATCTATCAGGGGCAGGGAAGTGCCTTGGTGGGTAAGAGTGCCTGCAGCCCAGGCATGAAGCCCAGACTTCAAGTCTGCAACAGCAAGGTAAAGTCTAGGCATGACTATGCATGCCTGTAACTCCAGTACTGTGAGGGCAGAGGCAGGGGGATCATGGGGATGTGCTAACTAACTACAGCTGCAATGAGAAATCCAGTTGCAAGTTAATAGGGGGGAGAGAGATAGAGCAGGACGCCTTTGGCCTCCAAACATGTGTGTCTGCAAGTGTACACACACACACACACACACACACACACACACACACACTACATACATTTCATAGCATCACACACAGTGAGGGAAAGAAGCCACACTAAGGTCTCAGATTGAAAGTTGTAGCCAGTTGTCACTGACTGTCACAAGACCAGGAAGGAATGCCTTTAGGGCAGGTGTGCTCCAACTTACAGTTCTACCTTGGGGTCGGAAGTGGAGAAAAACTAGTGGAGTCACGTGGCTGCCTCTGTGAAGGAGGGGATGTAGCTGTTTTTCAATAAAAGTCAACTAGCATCTCTCTGAGGTAGGAGCGTGCGTTCTTGGGGAAAGTAAGCACATATATTTAAGGGAGCCGCTGGAAGAGGCTCCGTCTGCCTTGTGAAGCAGAGGATGTTCAAAGAGACTCCTAAGATGTCTGTGAATACTGCAGGTCTGATCTTCCTGTGGCGACATTACAGGTAACAGGCTTATACCAGCAGAGCTGACACACTTTGGAGAAGTAAAACAGATGCGGGAAGCAGACCTACCTATGACAAGCACAGAGCCACATGCAGAAGACACGCAGATGAAACGCACAGAGCGGTGTCTGAGTTAGTCAGTCCCGCCATTCACAGGGAGAGAACGTTAACATCACCTTTTGGATACCTGTCACTCCCCACTCACCTGTGCAGGAATTACACTTGTGGCCTGGGCTGCCTGTGTCCTCTGCTGGCCAGCTGGGGGCCTCTGGCCACTGGCTTCCTTCCTGCACAGTTGCTTCATTGTTTTCCGTTTGTCAGCCACAGTGGTTAAGTTTGCCTTCCCAGCAATCTCACCGACTCCACTAGTTCAAGATAACCACCACCTTATCAAAGGCTTCTTTTCAGACTCTTTTCTAGAGTTCCTCCTTGCTCTCAAAGGCGGCTTTGTGTCCCCTGTGCCTGCGCGTTCTAGGGGAAGCCTACAGCCAACTGGAAAACGTATCTCTGGCCCACATTTTGATAATTTTCATCAAATGGCTTATTAAGTAGTCTCAAGTTTTAGACAAGGAGTTGGGTGCTATGTAAAAAACTAGGTGGGGATAGAGAGCTTGTTCTTGAAAAACAGCAAAATTGGGCAAATATAACAAACAAAAGCAAAGTAAATACAGGCTCTTTCACCTCAGAAATGTTTTTTTTTTAATACACATCAATGCCAGAGGCTGAATTATGATGTCTACATACAGAAATTTATTTTTTAAAAATAGGAGATAAAGGGAAAGAGACACAATCAAAGAAACAACATAAGAATATGTCCTGAGAAGACTGGACAAAGAACAATGGTAGGAACTTCAGTGATATTTTTCATTGTTGGAATTTTAGCTTTTATGAGAATCATCAAAGATGGTAAGGAATGAAAAGAGGGTGTAGTAAGAGAAGTGTGGAAGAAAGCCTTAGGATTACACACACACACACACACTCACACACACACACACACACGGATGGACAGCGAGGGAGTAATGGCATGAGCTCATTCAACAGCAAGTCAGTTTGACTCAAATTGCTTTTCTAAAAGAGAAAAGGCATACTTTTACTTTTAAATATAGGGACTTTTCCTTACTTAAAAAAAACTTTTCCTGGTGTCAGAATGAACATACGTAGATGAGAAAACCAAGAATATCCAGTCAACAGCAAAAAGAAAAACAACAACCATGTAACAGAATGCCATTCCTAAAATTTTAGATGTTCCTCAACTTTCTATGCTACCGACCAGCATAAGGCAGCCTGTAACACACCAACTGCTTTGGGGAGCTGCTTATTTTAATTATTAGGAGCAGTTCCTCGCATGTAATCATTTCTAATCCCACACTTTCATTTACATTATATACCTGTCAAAATGTTTCCATTGGTCTCAATTTTTTAAATGAAAAGTAACACTGAAAGGCTATGGTTTAACCACAGGAGGAATTGGGATGGAATCTCAGCACCCACATGTCGGCTCACAACCATCTGTAACTACAGTTCTGGGGGTGCGGGTGTCTGACGCCCTCTTCTGGCCTCCACGGGCAGTGCACTCACGGGGCACTGACATACATGCAGGGAAGATGTTCACATACATAAAATGAAAATAAATAATGTAATAATTATCTTTCTTCAGTCTGCTCATTCTAAAAAAGAAACATGAAAATTCTAGAGAGTAGACTTCCTAGATAAAAGCCATCAATATTTTTTAATGTTTTTTCCTTTGCTTGTTAGGAGACAGGGTTTCACTGTGTAGCCCTTGCTGGGCTTGAACTCAGACAAATTCATCCACCTGCTGAAATTAAAGGCATGCTCCACCATGTCTGGCTTGTTTCACTTCTTAAAAAATACTTAGAAATTGCACTTCTACCAGTTTCTGGGAGAAACCTCAGTTCCTCCAGGTGTCGCACTTGAGAAAGTGCTCGACTTTCTTTGAGTAAGTGTGTCTAATGTTATCGTACAATTTTTATTGTCCAGGTCATTCACTAAAACAAAGCACTGTTCATGGTGTTTTGGGCCTGGCAAGGAGAAAACAGAACTCTCTATAGCAAGGTAGAAAGAAAACAGCATGGTGTCTCGTCTGTAACTCATGCCAGAGTCTGTGCCCTGTCCTTACACACAGCATAAATGACTACACTATGCCCTACACAAACGCTGGGTCACAAGTAGAGAAAAAGCTGAAATGGTCTGTAGACAGACCCTCCCACGCTTATGCAAGTCTCTTGAAATGCATTTCAGACGGTAGGCAGTTTACTGGTTCATCAGAAAAGCATGCTGACTTCGCCTGTCTTTGCTCTGTGCTCTGAAGCAACTCTTCAAGGAGCCCTTGCCAGGGAAGACTCTGTCCATACTGAAAGCAGCTCGAAGATGGAAGAGGCGCCACGGGCAGAACTTCCTCACCTGACAGAACCCTTTCAAAACATGGTCCCTGTGGCTAAAGACCTCAGGGACTCACCTGCAAGCGCAAGCGTTAGAACCCCAAAGGACCCCCTTAAAATCCCCGTGTTCCAGCAAAGGCTTTGCTTCTACCTAGCATAGTTAGAAAGGGCTTAGTTAGAGTGAGGAGGACAGACGGGGTACCATCCCACCTCCGTGTCTGCAGAACCTGTGAGTTGGAAGTAATCATCTTTGCTCTGGCTCAGAAGAAATACTGGCGTGAAAACAGCCTGAGTAGAAGCATAATTTGTATTAAGATTAACAACAGATCATTTGACGGCCTGCAATCCCCTAAGCCTCGTGACGCATCTGGGTCCCACGAATGTCCTTGGGTATTGCCTCTATTTTTGATTGCTTCTGAAGCTAGAGTTAAAGTGTACAAAGGGTTTCATTTCCATCAGCATATATTCCTGTGTTCCTAACGAAATCATTCTAAAGCATCAAAGGCCGCATCTTCACTCTGTGTTCTACCAACTCCCGACAGCAGCTGATGTGAAAGCAAGCCACGGTCTCCTTCTTTCAGACAGGACTTCTTGCAGTCTGGCTGGCATGTGGAGACAAGAAAGCCCCGGGAGGTTTGGGGGCTGGAAGTCTGTGAGGGGTGGGAGTGAAGCCACAGAGCTCAATCCTGTCTATGCAGGCCAGCACCACCCTCAGTTCTGTAGCTTCTAGGCAGCTTGGGGGAGGGGGTAGAGGATGCCAGGAGGGGTGGGGGTAGGATGGAGCAGTGTGGGGGCACAGATGCAAAGTTGGTTTCTGAATGGGGAGAGGTCTAGCCACAGGACACCTTACTTCCATGGATGCGGTCACTCGTGGCCAGTGCCTGCGGTCCACAAAGATGGCACACAGAATAGCAACGGAAAGTAAAGAGACTGTCACACAGCTCCTGAATTCACCTGTGTTGGAGGGAGCCACCTTAAGTGCACGTGCTCTCTCTCTTTCTCGCTGTCTCTGTCTATCTGTCTCCCTCTGGTAGGTAAAGTGTTGAAGGACCTCTGAGGCCAGCCTAGGCAAAGGCAGATTTTATTCCCAAGTGACAGATGCCCACTGTTACCCGTACTCCAAACCACAAAGAAAGGGCATGAGAGATAAAAGCTCTTTTCTTTTCATGCTGCATGGGCGCATTCACCAGCAGTTCCTGCTGCAATTCAGCCGAATGCTGTGGACAGGGATCACGGGACTCCTGAGTCATGTGACTGACATATGCCACTGTTGCTGGTAAAACCGCCAATGTTTAAACATTAAACAGCCTTGCAAGACCCTCACCACTTTGATAATACAGTAAACTATTTGTTTGAAAGACCAAGAGTCATGTTTTCCATCATTCATAACCTGTTAAGACAGCTAGCATTTTTCCGAAAGGTATAGATAGGTACACGGTACATACAGAAATAAGGAACAGACAGATGGGCCTAGCACACCTACTGTCCTATCACCCTTTGGCAAATGAACCAGAAACAACAACAACAACAAACAAACAAACAAACAAAAAACCCAAACTACAGAGGTATGCCATATTGGGTCACGTGACTTCCACAGCCTGCCTTTCTCACAGTGAGAACTTAACATAATTTTAAAATTTCGTGGCTGCAGGGAGCAACAGGGGGGTTGGATTTTTAGGCACTGCTGTACAAGAAACATTTACTGAACCACTCTTAGAAGACACTGCAGCATGACGTGAGGGGAGGATTCCTAGTGGTCATCGGGTCCTGTTCCAGGCCAAGCCAGCTCCCCATCGAACGGAGACGCGCGGGACAGCCTGGTACTCCGGTGAGAACCACTCCCCGCGTGCCCCCCGCCCCCCACTCACCTGACCGTGGGCAGGAAGCGCGGCGTAGGCCATGGGCGGGTTCATCACTCCCTTCTGCTTGAGGAGAAGCAGGCGCTTCTGGTCCTCGCTCAGGTGCGCCCTGGGAGCCTGCAGCTGCGGGGGCGGCGGGGGCTGCTGCGGGGGCGGCTGCGGCTGGGGCGGCTGCGGCTGCGCAGGCTGCGGCTGGATGTAGGGCATCATGGGGTTTTTGTTGGGGTTGGCCATGGGGGGCGTCATTCTCGGACTCAGGTCCGCACTGAAGTGGCTCAGGGGCTTCGTGTTGCCATAGGTGAGAATATTGTGCTGTTTGTTTAAGGAGTTATTTGGCTGCTGACTGATCATGTTCATGTGATTGGAAGGGAGGTAGTTGTTCATGGTCGTCTTCTGCAGGCTGTTGGCCATTGCAGGCACTATCGTGTTTTGGTTGTTAAAGGCTTGGGGGTACATCATTGGGCTATTTGGTTTTTCTGAAGTAAAAGCTGCTCCATACGGACTTGACGGCGGCCCTAAGGGAGACCAACTTGAAGTCTGATTTGGCTGCGGCGGCTGCGGCTGCTGCTGCTGCTGCTGCTTCTGCTGCATGAGTTTGGCCCTCTGCTGTTGCTGCGCAGCCATCTGTTTGAGCTGCTCCGCTGGGGACATGTCGGAGCTGGGCACGGCCACGGAGCCTGACCCTGAACCAGATACTGCCCCCGAAACTGGATTGAGGAGATAGCCGTTACCTGGCCGAGATGGGGCTTGACCCGGGGTGTGGGCTTGGGTTGGAGTCTGGGGGGACTGAACAGCACAGTTGGCTGGCGACCCGGCGGGGTTGGGCGCCAGCGGGGTGTTGGCCACAGACGGTAAGCTAGTGCCCGTGGAGACAGTAGAAAAGGGAGGACCAGAAGACGAAGGTCTGGCCTGGGGCGATCCCAGGGAGACGTGGGCGAAAGGAGAGGGCGAGGCATCGCTCTTGACGCTGGCACTCTCCTGGGAGAGCGGCGTCTCCATGGTCGCCTGGGAGAATTCCTGCTCCTTCTTCTCTTCAAAGTCTTCGTTGAACAGGTCCTGGATGTCATCTTCCGGAACCGTGTTGGCCAGTTCGTCTATGAGTTCTTGCCACTCCTGGTCGTTCAGGTTGATGTCAGAGAACAGCTTGTTCTGATTCGAAAGGGACGTCTCCGACGTGTCTATGCAGGCGGGGTCATCGAGAGGCTCCTGCTTGAGGTCCTTGCTCTGCAGGATAGCAAAGCTGTCCTCCAGATCCCCGCAGCCGTTGACGGGCAGTTTGATCTCCGGGAGCCTGCCGTTCTTGCTCAGGTCCTCTAGAAGCCCAGGAGTGTGAGCAGCGCTGTTCTGCAAGGGCAAAGAGGTCTTGAGGTCAAGCTGGTGAAGGGGGGAAGCCGAGGGCAGTGGCATGTTGCTGGGCAAAGTGCTGATGGCTTCCATCCCCGCAGTAAGATCCTTCCGGATGCGCTTGCTCGTCGGTGAGAAGCTCCCTTCGCAAGCACCATTCTGCTGGTCCCCGTTAAGCGGCGATCGGGCCCCTTCCAACTTCCTCTTCACAGTCTCTTGTAGCTGGAAAAGAAATGGGGAAAGATGACTTAACCTCATCTTAAGCACCGTGGTGAGTGTTGAGTGTGTCTGCATGTTCCTGTCTACACAGGCGCGCCTGCGGGCACAGGTGTGTGGAGGGCAACCATGGGCACTGTCCACCTTGTCTTGGGACAGGTGTCTCATTGGCCTGGTGCACACCCATGAGGTGAAGCACCTGCTTACCACCTCAGGACTGGGGTAACAATGTGTGTGAATATCATGTTGCTGTTCATAGGTTTTAGGACTAGAACTCAGGTACTACTGACTCCGTAATCTTATCCCACGAACTACACTTTAAGGGCTTTAGAAAACACAAAACAAGGAAAGGATGTTTCTAGTTTTGAAAGCAGATGGCACCATGATTCGAATTCTGTGAGAAAAGGCTTCATCTAAGGGATATGCAGGATAAAAGTCACAGGAAGGATCGCCTGTGCGTGCTTTCCAAGTGAGAGTCCCTTAAAAAAACATCCCCTAATCCTAAACCACACCAGGATTGAAACCACCAAGGAATTAAGTCAACGGTATTCTGAGGAACACAGAGCCTAGAACTGCCACTTGTCGCTCACTATCAGCACCATGAGATGCCCGGCCGTGTTTCCATCGTTTCCTGTGACACCACACTTGCTGAGGTCTCCTCTGTCTCACTGCCATGTACTTTTGTTGCAAATGATGGGATTCTTTCAGGTTTCTTCTTACCTTTTTTTTCCCTTCTGTTCAATTATACTATTTCCTGGGCAATTTCCTCTACCACGAGAGCCTCGCCATCTTCCCTAGGCTGACGATCACAAGCCATGTAGCCAGCACCACCCCTGCTGAGCCTACTAACTCCAGCTTTCTCAGATAGTCCAGGAGCGTCTAACACGAGATACCATCCTCGCCTGTTCCTCTTCTCAGTAACTGCCCAGTTACGGACGCAGGTGTGAGCCCTGTACAAAGAAACGCTCAACTCATGTCTACCCATACTGTCGCTGCTGCAGACCAGGGGACCATCCCTGGGTGACCCACTCACTCCTTCATCTGTTTTTCTATTCGTTGTTTGGCTCTCTTATCTAGTCCATGTACTGCCACCTCCTTCAAAAGATACACATGCTGTGGTTCCTGCGTACAAGCCAAAGCGATCAGAGGACAATCTCAACTGTCATCTTTGCATCTTCCTGTCCTATCCTTCCACATCCTCCCCAGTGTGCATCTTCTATCAATTCTCCTAAAACTTTTATAGAAGTGAGTGTGTGTGTGTGTGTGTGTGTGTGAGAAGTTGGGGTCAATCCCAGGAGGCCTTGCTCATGCTAGGTAAGCAGCTCCCACAGGACCTGCACCCAAGGCTTCCTCAACCATCAACCTCTTTAAGTTCCCTGTGTCAGGCTTCCTTCTGCCTCCAGGGAAAGCAATGTTTTCTTTGTGTGGAAAAGACTCCTCTCCTCCCCTTCCCTGGTTAATACCTCCCCTCCCCTCCCCTTTTCTTGATCAATAGCTGCCTATTTTTCACATCAGATTTCAGATTCCTCTCACTGTAGGAAGTTGTGTATCTCTCTCTTTCCCACTCCACCCTATCCTCAATGAGTTGGAATAATCAGAATAAGGTGTTCAGAATAATCAGAATAAGGTGTTCCAAGCCATCTCTACTTTGCCCTTGAAGACTTTCTCATACTCCCCGTGTTGGGAAGTTTGGGACCATGGCTGACTTGTTTCCTGAGTGTCTGCAGTGGTCAGGTTCTTAGAACAGTTAATAAATGACTGCAAAATGAATCTAATTTAGAGACGCAACAAGTGAGTTTGAATGAGAGTATAAGTCAGCCTAGTGGCTAGAAGGAATTTCTGATCCGCAGGCTTCATTCCTGGGACAATCTCTTGGTCCAAGGAGTGTGACTGGGGCTCAAGTTCTTGCCAACTCTACACGTTTATTAGTTTTATACCCAGCTCATCTCTTTGTCACTGTTTTTGGCAAGGCTCTAGGACAGGCCTGGGATCGTGACACTGATCCGAGGTGATTCGAGTTTTAAGGAATGTATGTTTTCCTAGAAGCAGAGAATTACTTTTTTTTTTTTAAGTAAACAGTCAAAGGGGTCATTGACATTGAGCCATAACCCTTTTCCCGAAAGCTTATGGTTTTCACTACAAGGCAGACCAGTCCTAATAGCTCAGTCAAGGCTCTTGAACAGATACAAACAGGGACTTAACTGGGACACACTAGAACTTGACTTCAAAGAAAATGATCTGGAAACAACCCAGATGTCCCTCAGCGGAGGAATGGATACAAAAAATGTGGTACATTTACACAATGGAATACTACTCAGCAACTAAAAACAAGGAAATCATGAAATTTTCAGGCAAATGGTAGGATCTAGAAAAGGTCATCTTGAGTGAGGTAACCCAGAAGCAGAAAGAAACACATAGTATATCTCACTTATAAGTGGATATTAAACATATAATATAGGATAAGCATACTAAAATCTGTACACCTAAAGGAGCTAAGCAAGAAGGAGGAGGACCCTGGATAAGATGATCAATCCTTATTCAGAAAGGCAAACAGGATGGACATGGGAAGAAGGAGAAAACAGGGAACAGGACAGGAGCCTACCACAGAGGGCCTCTGTAATACTTTACCCAGCAGGGTATCAAAGCAGATGCTGAGACTCAGAGCCAAACTTTGGGCAGAGTGCAGGGAATCTTATGAAAGAAGGGGAAGATGAAAGACCTGGAGGGGACAGGAGCTCCACAAGGGAGCAACAGAACCAAAAACTCTGGGCACAGGGGTCTTTTCTGAGACTGATTCTCCAACCAAGGACCATACATGGAGGTAAGATAGGACCCCTGCACAGATGTAGCCCATGGCAGCTCAGTGTCCAAGTGGGTTCCCTAGTAATGGGCACAGGGACTGTCTCTAACATGTACTCAGTGGCTGGCTCTTTGAGCACCTCCACCTGAAGGGGGAGCAGTCTTTGCCAGGCCACAGAGGAAGACAATGCAGCCAGTCCTGATGAGACCTGATAGGCTAGGGTCAGAGGGAAGGGGAGGAGGTCCTCCCCTATCAGTGGACTAGGGGAGGAGCATGAGAGATGAGGGAAGGGGGGCGGGATTGGGAGGGGAGCTACAGCTGGGATACAAAGTGAATAAACTGGAATAAAAATGAAAAGAAATGATGCTTCAAGCCATCATGTTACTGTTCAAGCCATCATGATTATTGTAGAAAGTGATGTTATTTATGAGACAAACCGGGAAACCATGGTTCTAATCATTGGTATGACAGGTGTTTGGGTGTATGGAGCTCCAACCACAGTGGCAAATGCAAGTATTACAGTTTAATGACCTAACAGAAACAAGGCCTGGGGACCTCCTGAAGTGATGTTAAGCTTCAGAAAATGGGTACTTGTCTTAAAAATGAACCTGATGTTATTTTAGGACTCACAGGCCCATGGTTCTGCTCTAGGTCCTGTCATGGATGAAAAGGACTAAGAAGTGAAGGTGCCCTATTCAACAGAGGCCAGCAGGTCTGCTTGGAGATCCACACGCCTCTAAAGAGTTAAGCAGGTGAAACACTACAGCCCAGCATTATAGGAACAGACACAAAGTACTGAAGTCAGAATAATGGCTCGGCTCCAAGATCCCCCTCCCTGTGCACTAAAATGTGGTGTGGTACCCAGTAATGGATACTGTGGTACCTGAAAGGCCATGCTGAAGGGGGGAAGCTTTCCATTCTGCCTGCTTGTGGGCCTCCAGCTGACACTCAGAGAATGAATTTGAAGAAATTTCTATAAATTGCCCCAAGTTTGGTTTCACTGGTTCCCAAACGGGTCCGTAACACTTAGCTCACAGTTAGCGTGACCCTTAGTTCATACGAGATAATGTGCAAACACATGATTTTGCACATGGGACCCGTCAGCACGCACTAAGCCGTAGCTTCACTATTTTTAAAATTCAGTCACGGCTGCCATGGGGACAGAATGCTTCCTGAATCTTCAAGACACAGATAGGTATAATGACAATATTTCTGTTCCCTAGCTGGCCAAACCTTAATGTTTCCCAGGCATCTGGAGTAGCTTTCTTAATACAAACAACAACAACAAAAAAATCAAATTTGCAATTCAATCCCAAGTCCAACTGCTAATGCATTCGTGTCCTAGATTGTAGAACAAGGGAAGCTGCATCGTTCAGGTTCAAACCAAACACATTTCCAGCATGCCACCTGAATGGGGCTGCAGAGGAGAGTCATTTCCCCAAGGGCCTCACATTCTCCACTGCTGGCCCCTTTTAACCAAATCTTGGTATATATATTTCATGTCCCAGCATTTGGGAGTATGAGAAAGACTGTACTGAAGATGCTCTGCCCTGGTTGTTACGTTCTGTGTTTGTTATGTCCAAGATAGCAGAGCAATCTTCACCGTCAATCCACTCTGCCTCATCATCCGTTGTTTTATGGAAAGGCAGTCTGAAAATCTAATTCTCTCTTTATGTCCCTCGTGGGAGAAGGGGGTGTGGGAGGAAGACATGGCGCCCGGGTGTGTTTGGGAGTCTGGCAAGCGGCTTGTTCAGTGAGCAGGAGACTCTCCGGCTGCACAGGAGCAATTGTCTCCGGAGTCCCCACTCTCTGGGACTCAGACCAATCTCAGCCCAAATAGCCTATCGCGACAAGATTCCAGCCCTCTCGCCTCCCGGAGCAGAGAGCCTGTTAGTATAACACTGTGCCCTCCTGAACAAGCACAGAAACTTTACCGAGGCTTAGCACTCTTGTTTCCATGTTACCGCGATTACACAGAGATGCTGCCTGCCATTAAGGGAAACCGCCAGGAGCTGAAGTGTGCCATTCAGCTAATGCCTGTGACAATATGGGTTGCTATCAGGTGTCGAGGACTCTGGAGACAATAATTCCCCTTCCAGAATGCTACAGAGATGGCCTCTTCTCTGCAGTGTGGCTTGATAGTTTGTGTTCATGTTAAATTACAGGATCTATATGAGGTAGAGAAAATAAGAGAAAACAGAGGTTGAGAGGGACAGAAGGGAGAGTCTGTGAGTGTCTTGTGTCCCCAAGATCCATGGTGACAGGAATAGCAGGCACCTGCACATCATTGTTTATTGCAGGCTAGCCATGACAGCTAAGATATGGAGAAGGTCCTTCAACAGAGAGACAGGCTTTTTCCTCTGTTGACGTGTGATATAGGACTGGTGAGCTGGCTCAGTGGGTGAGCCTGTGTTGTTGAGCCTGACAGCTTGAGTTTGATTCCCAGGACCTACACAGTAAAAAGGGAGACAAGGCATACAAAGATTGTCCTCTGATATCCACATGTGCCCTGTGACGTGTGCACCTGTGCATATACACAACACCCACACCCACATGCATGCACACACACAAGAGTATGTAATTTTTCAGCCATAAGGACGATTGAATAAAATATTTGAAGGAAAATAAATGCTACTAGAGATTATCATGTTAAATGAATTAATCCAGTCTCAGAAAGTCAAACATTGCAAGTTTCCCCCCCCCCTTATTTGTGGGTCCTAGACTTTATACACAGATACAGAAATTCATGTACGTAAAAATAACATGAAGGTAGAAGCAAGCGTCTAGAGGAACGAAGGAGACAAATGGAAGAGCTGGGAGAGAAGAGGGAAGTGAAGGATATGCCTAAACTATATTATATATGTTATGGAAATGGACTGCGATAACCTGGCTTAATAAAATAATTTCTGAATGAATAGCTGTGCCTTTCACATTACAAAGAACATACCGTAAGGTCACAAAGGATAATGGTTATCCTTACAGCAGGCCTTTGCATCAATGAGGCTGATGGTTCTATGTTGGGAAGGAGACAGTGGGGGAGGGGAGGGAATGAGGAGGTGGCACCTGTTACAAAGAAAAGGACAGTTGAGGCCACCAGGCCTCTACTGACACAGTGAAGACTATGACTACCAGAGTCCTGTGTGTCCCCTGAGGCAAGATGATGTCCCTCGTGGCAAGACCTTTTCCTCTTTAGACTAACACAGTTCCTTCAAGCTCAAAGAAACTCAAATCGTTGTGTTCCTGATTTCAAAAGGCACTGTCCATGATCATTGAGCTTGGGAATAAAGATGGCAGCCCCATCCACAATAATGAAATCTCTAGCTAGGTGTGCTGCAGGCGTGTACTTCCAACACAGAGAAGGCTAAGGTGGGAGGATGGAGAATTCAAGGCTAACCTAGGCTACATAGTAAGGCCTATATGAAACAAAACCAGAAAAGCAAAATCAGCTCTCTGGCTGGAACCTGGGAATGAACCACCATCTTGCCCTGTCCTACTATTCCTAAGGACTGATTTTAGCAGAGGGATTTAATTAGACCCATTTGACAGGACTTGAGGCACCATGAGACTGGATGGTGCCCGAGGCTCACATCAGCGAAACAGCTAAACCCATATTCAGATTCAGACTCATCAATAACTGATTCAGAAGGCAGGTGCACAGTGCTCCGGCTGCCTGTCTTCAGGGGTCCTTGCTTCCTTTCTGTGCCATCAAGCCATGGATTTTATTCCCATCTCTATAGGTCACTGCCTCTATAGAGATAATTCTCAAGAGGATCTTTGAAGCAACTGCTGCCCACTTTCCCTGTGGCTCCAGCTTTCTTCTTCTAGTGTGGATCTTACTGTGCGGTTTCTTCATTCCAGGCTCTTTCAGAACTGACTGTGGTCATCAGCATCATTTAAATCAGGCACAGCCAGCCGCCCTGCCCCCAAATGGATCCTCTCCCTACCATCAGTCCTTTTCTCCTGCATAACCCCGAACATTTAGTTACACAGTTATGTATATGTGAACATAGGATCTATGCCGAGAGATGTAGAGAGAATATCTCGTGTATCGTATGGATGCCAAACTTACTAAAAAAACAAAAAAACAAACAAACAAACAAACAAAAAAACAACTCTGGCCCATATGAAAGGGTAGAAAAAGATGGACATCCAACAGTCAGAAAGGATTCTGGGAGAGAGCCAGGCATGGGAGATTAGCCTGGGAAGATGTGAGGAGGACAGTTGCATGGTACCTGAGCAGAGGTAACTAGCCACATGGCAGAATGTAGACTAAAATAAATGGGTTATTTTAAGTTATGAGCTAGTCAGAGAAAAGCCTAGCTATATGGCCTAGGTATTTGTAGATATATTTTGAGTATCATGGGTCATTATTACGGGAGCATAGGACTGGGAGGAAAAATCACAATATGTTCTGTGTATGTACTGTTAGCTGATCTTGTTGCTGATCCATCAGAGTATTCTAAGGTGGCAAAGGGGACTCCATAGGATATGCAGTCCAGCATGGATGCATGGTCTTTATGTGACTCAGCACTATATTCAGTTATTTGTAGCTCCAGCACAAATTGTGTTTGCTTTCTCTCTGATCCTTTTGCAAATGTGACACCCTTCTCCAGCTCCTTCACCGGGCTACCTGTCCTTCACAGTTAAATTTGGACATTGCCTTCTATGGTTGCTCTGATCCTCCTCATGATCCTGACCTTGGTTAGGTGACATTTTATGTGCTTCCCTGATACTGGGGTGCACATTACACTGCTGACCTGCCTTTCCTTCATGAGGAAATGAGAACCCAGCAGTCCTCACATAACCACATCAAGTTTATGGCATTGCTTCTCAGAGCAGGAACTTGAAAATGCTGGGCCTCTGTAAGGAGCAAACTGACAATTTCTTCTAGTTATCTGAAGATTCTAGAGACAGGCTTTCTCTTCTATCATGCTTTTGGGAACTCCAAAGGCCCAGGGGATCCTCTGTGGGAGCTATGAGAGGAGATACAAGGTGATTTAAGATGAAGAAAACACAGTCTGAAATTCAGATTTTAAGGGACATTACCAATACTTCTTTTTATTTATTTATTTTAGCTCATTTTACCTTTATGTGTGCTTTGCCTCCAAAGATGTTTCTGTACCACGTGCCTGTGGAGGCCAGAAGAGGGTGTCAGATCTCAGGAACTGGAGAACAGCCAGTGCTCTTAACATCTGAGCCATCCATCTCTGAGGTCCTTCATCAATCAGTCTTGGACTTTCCTAAACATGCTTTTTATGAATGACTGGATTTGGGGATGTGAATGACTTTATCCTTTAGTTGTAGCAAGTACCAAATGAATGTACCACAACTTCATGAGACTGGATCACAACACATCAGGAGGAAGACAGCACGTAACTCAATTTATTGTTTAGTAAGTGACTTAGGATGTTGCCGTTATGCAATACTCTAGCTGGCTGAAAACTGCCAGGCATCATGCTGAGGGTACTGCATCCTAATATTTTGTTGAGACAGAGTCTTGCTGGCCTAGATAGACTCAATATGTAGACCAGGCTGGCCTCAAACTCACCTGCCTCTGATTCCCAATTTGTGGAATTTAAGGTGTGTGACACTGCATCTGGCCCATTTTATTTTATTTTTTGAGACTGGGTCTCATGTAGCCCAGGCTGGCTCCAAACCAGCTATGCAGCCAATCTATCCTACAACTGTTGATCCCCTGGTCTTAGACTCCCAAGTAACTGGTATACCACCGTACTTACTGGTGTTTTTCATTTGCCACCTTGACAATAATAATGATAATCTCACAATATTCTATGATAGCTGGGGAATGCTTCAGCAAGGACAGATAACTCACAGTTCTCTCAAAGGTTGTTCTTACCCATCCTTCCCCCGATGACTACTGCCCCATCAAACTCCAACAAAGCTGGCTGATGAATTCCAAGGGTTTGAGAACTTGTCATAAGGGCTCACAAAGGATCTGTCCATGGTCTAGTCAGATCTGCCTGTTTCCCAGGAACGCCCGGTGCTTTTCTACAGGGAAGATGTTCTTGCCACACGTTTATCACATGTGTGAGGAGCAGTGATGCCCAGCCCTGGCAACATCAGCAGGCAGCAGCGATATGCATCCAGCCGCTTCCTGCACTCAGTAGCTTTCTTAGGAAAAGCTCCGCAGGGATGAAGAGCTGCTGTCAAAATCCCAATCGGAACCCCGAAGGGCTCTGTCTTTCCTGCACACACACTCATTATGTTTACTTTTTAAGGAGAAGAAATAGTGTCCTTAGGGGTCCCTCCCAGTAGCTCTTAGTAGAAGTTCATGCACATGTTTTCTATTCAAACATACCTGTAGACATGACCTTGTGTTATTTTCTGAATTTTTCTAATGGGATTTTATTTATAGCTTTAAAGAAACAAAGCAGGGAGGCAAGGGGGAAGGAGAAATCATAAGGCAGGAGGGGAACAAATGTAAGGGTTAGACATGATCTGTGTCACTCTCAGCTGGAGACGCCTACCAGCCAGGAGGGCCAGAGTACAGCAAGCCGGGGCCAAGTCCAGGATTCCATTTGTTTGTTTTCTGGGAAGGACAAGGGAGGAAGGAGAAACACTTCAGAGATTCAGTGCCTTTCCCCTCCCGTGGGTTGGACCCAAGAATATTTTTATTTCACTGTTTACTCAAAATGTCCTCTTTCTCAAACGAGGAATTCTCGCTTTTGTTTTTAGCCCCTTCGTGAGATCCTCTCCCTCCCCGCAGCTCTGAAGTCGTGCACCAGCTTAGGAGATGCAAATAGCCCAGAGCATCCAGATGTGAGAAGACGCTTTTGAATAAACCGCCCCCCCCCGTGCACGTTCATCTCCCTTTGGAATGCAGAAGTATTGAAATAGGTCTATGTATTAAAAAAAAATCTCTGCTTTTCCTCAAAGAGGTCAAGAGCCCCATTTCCGTGTGAGCTGTCATTGTATTACACCCAGTGAGCTCACTCAGGCAGCCAAGAGCTACCTTCCAAGGAGGGCACACAGATTCTCATCTCCTTCCCTCACCCACACACCTCTGCCAGTAAGCAAACAAACAAAGTAATTCTTCTTTCTAGACAGCACCTGACTCCTCGGCCTCCATTTCATTGCACATTTTTGCCCCAGATTATGAAAACCGAGGGCCTGGGCTTTCTTTACCAACAAGGGGATTGCTTTATGGCTACGTCTTTCCATGCAGAGGCCGGAGGTTGACGCTGGTTGTTATTCTCTAACCCTTTCTACTTGAGTCTCTCACTGACTATTCTGCTGGACAGACTGGCCTGGCTAGGTGGGGGATGTGGGCCAGTCCTTCTACCTCCTCATCCTGGCACTTGGGTTACTGAGGAGTACAGCCAAGCGCCCAGATTTTCACATGGGTCTTGGGGGCCAAACTTGGGTCCTTAAGCTTACCCAGCAAGCCCTGTAACCACTGAGTCTGAAGGCTTTTTTCACCAACTCAAGCAGGGCAGGAGGACGCGTCTCTCCCCAGTGAGTTCTCGTGGGAAGGGTGAGATACCCATATCCACATGCCACAGGAGGCACAGTGTCATATACGGGCAGCGCGGAGGCTGAACTGTCCAGCTGGACGGCAGAGCACGCCACCATTCAACCTAGACGCAGCAGCAGTCTGGAGCCTGCCAGCTGAGCTTTCCTGTGTGGGAGACAGACGCTGCTCGGCTTCATCCCAGATGAAATTCATTTTTCAAAAGAAATTAGACCGAGGTACTGTTGTTATAGCAACAGTCAGAGTCATTTAGGCACACAGTCTCTGTTCCACAACCTCAATGACTTATGTGGGTAGCATCTCATTTATGGAAGAGGAGTGGTCAAGGCCAAGGCTGAGACCACATGGACCCTTTATCAGCTTTTAAGATGTGAAAGCCTGAGTCCTCTATGGCCATTCTAAAGCCGCAAGACAGTATTATGTGTTCCAGAGGGTGAGTAGAGAAGGCCAGCAAAAGCTCTCTGAATCCAGTACTTCCATCCCCTGGGGTAGGAACTGAGGGTGTCCACACTGAATTTCCTGGCTCATGCATGGATTGGCAGCCCAGAGTGGGAATTTCCAGTGAGCATAGAAATGCGGTCAGTGAGCCGAGAAGTCACTTCATTATTTCAGTTCCATAGGACTCTGTGGTGTAGACTTGATAATGACAGCTCACACCAACCACTGGAAACAAAACTCAGTTCCAAACCCTCTTATTCTGGGGAAAATGCACACCTCTCAAGCAATCTTCATGTCAAAGGAGTTTCCGGAGGAGAGGCCCCAGGGAGTCACCTACAAGGGTGGTAAAAATCTGAGCCTAGTGCTCATGGCTGACATTACAGGACAACTGCATCCTCACCACACATCACTCCGTATGTCTATGTCCAGACACCAGAAACCAGGCTGTGACTGTATCTGGAGACAGTCTTTATAAGGTGATTAAGGGACAGTATGGTCCTTAGGGTGGTGGTGACTATGTGCACTTGTGAGAAGGAGTGAGGGCACAGATCACAGAGGAAAGAACCTGTGAGGACAGGTGGCTGCTTAGTCCACTTAGCCCACTTGGTTGCACTACTGCAACAAAATGCCAGAGACAGGATAATTTATATAGAAAAACTTGTTTGTCACAGTCTTGGATGCTGGGAAGTCCAAGATCAAAATGCTGGAAGGGTCAGGGCCTGGTGAGCCCTGTTGCTATGGAATGGTGTCAGGGCCTGGTGAGCCCTGTTGCTATGGAATGGTGTCGTCTGGATAATCTGGCATGGCAGAACAGCAAAAGAGAAAGGGCCTAAACCAGCTCCTGTTAGCCTTTTGGTGTACACCAATCCCACTCAAGAGGGCAGAGTGACCTAATCAACTCCCCTCCCCCCCCCCATTAAAACATCACCACATGGGGATGCAGTTTCAATACTGAGTCCTAAAGAGACACGCAGTTTCAATACTGAGTCCTAAAGAGACACGCAGATGACAGCTAGGGCTCAGAAGAAACCACCCTTGCTGACGGGCTGCCGTTGGACTTCCAGCCCCTAGACCTGTGAGGGGGTAAACTTCTGGCACTTAAGCAGCCCAGTATATGATACTTTGTCATGACAGCCTCAGCAACAAGACTAATAATTTGATTCCTGCCTATCCCTTTCCTCTCTGGGTCTTAATAGTTAGGTCAGGGTGCTTAATAGCTAACATGAAGGACCACTTATCACTAACCTGTCCAGTTGTTGGTTTAACTGACTGAACATGGCTGGGCACGGGTTCTGCATCAGGCATGAGGGACAGAGGGGTAGCTAAGCAGGAGTGGGCATCCGACCTCAACAACCTGCAGTGTGAAGACGAAAAGTTAGCAGGGAATAGGCAACAGCGGAGTGTGTAGGAGGCACCTGGGCTACACGTCTCTCAGTCCAAGGAGGAAAGGCTTCCTGAAGGTGCTTACATGCGAGCTACGATCTGAGGCGTGGAAAGGGAGCAACAGTTCAGTCAGTGGGAACACTATCTTCATTCAGAGCAGAAAGGAGTGCATTTGTGAGCATCAGCTTCCGGCGCTTATGCCGACGGCTGTACCCAGTGTCCCAGTGCAAGCACAGGGAAGTGAGCCCAATAAAGAGGCGGGAGCCACAGGGATCCTGAAGGACTGGCTTAAGCCAGGGAATGTGGGCTAGTCCAGATGCCAGGGGAAAACTCCTTACTTGTGATGGTCCTTTTTTTTTTTTTTTTTTTTTTACTTGATAATAATAGAAAGTGGTCATTACAGAGAAGGAAATGCTTGCAGTGATCTACTGTCCTACTAGGGATCCCACAGCAAAGATGTCAGGCTGGGTGCTCTCTACAGTTTAGTGTGGCGTGTTACCCCCAAGGCCCATGTTGTAAAGATCTGGTCAATTTTAGGAGGCAGAGGAACCACTAGAGGTTACGTTAAGCCAGAGGAAGTATTCTCCTCCTCCCTCCTCCTCTCTTCTCTGCTTCATGGCCAGCATACAGTAAGTGCCCTCTTCTACATACTTCCTACCATGATATCTTAGGTCACTACAGGCATAAACAATGGTGCCAAGTGACATGGGCTGAGAACATGATCCAAAAATCAATCCTTCCTCATTCTAAATTGATGTTTCTTAGGAGTCTGCTGTGTGACAGGCTAAAACCAACCTACGTTTGGCCATCCTGGGGGCCTGATGCCTGAGTCAAGTAGTCTCTGCATGCTTCTCTTCTGGTTTACAGAGGTTTGCATTTTCCCTTTGTTCTCACATGGTGTCTCCTCTGTGATGACACACCTTCTATGACTGTGTACAAATTTCTCTTCTTAAGAAGACAGAGATCATACTTGCTGAGGACCCACCCTAAGTGCCTTGCTGTAATCTAAGTGGCCTTATCTTCAAACACAGTCTCTGAGAGCTTCAGCCTCTGAATGTGGGGGACATGTGGTTCAGCTCACGAAGGACCCCACACCATTCTCAAATAGTTGATTAGAGGTATTCTCAAGTTATAAACCAACAGGATACAGGATAGGCCTTAAAGAAAAACAGCTGAAAATTACTACTTTATCTAGAGCTTAACAAGGCTTTATTTTTTAAAGTGTCTGTTTCCTTGCATTTGTTATTTTTCTTTTTGGCCTGACAAAATTTGTGGTACAGAAACAACTCAGAGGGCGGGAGAGAAGGAGCATCAGCTAAGGCACTTGCTATCCAGCCTGACAACCTGAGTCTGGTTCCTGAACCCCACATGGTAAAATGAGAGTAAACAGCTACCCTGAGTTGTCTTCTGACCTTCACACGCGCATGCGCGCGCGCACACACACACACACACACACACACACACAACTTTTTTTTAAAGTACTTCCAGTTCACTCTCTAAAGTACTAGCTCCTGACCAACCCTCAGAGCAGGCAGAGGGCTGCTGCCATTTAACAGGCCCTGAACAGTATCCTTTCGTTCCCTGAGAGTAAGGGAATGTTCCTTCACGGGGACCACCCAACCCTAGAGGGACACACAGAGGCAAAACAGAGGAGAAGGAAGAGCCCGGTTCCCTGTCCAGTGTCAACCAGTGATAATGTGGCACGCTGTTGGTGTTCAAGGAAACCTGTAGGGCCAAGCCAGGCGTGCCGTGATTTTATCTCTCCCCTAGCCAGCCAGACATTATTTATGCAGTTTCCATTAGAATGGGACAGTCAGGTTTGCATAATATTTCCTCTAACTACCTACTTGTGTGTAGTTATGGCTCTCGTAAAATTCCCCTGGGACAGATTTTTTTTTTCATCCCACTCTTACTTCAGAAGGTAAAATACTGTATCAACAAAGGATGGTTTTAGAGATATTTCTGAAGTTGTGTGAACGGGAAAGAGAGAAGGGTTGTTGTCGTGGTTAACTAGAATGGATATTTTGCCACCTTTTGTCTAATCTAGCACCACGATTCAAAGGAACTAATCATAAACGCCACCAGGCAAGGCATGTAATAGATTTCACTGGCGACTGCCCACACTGCCAGATTGAACTCAATGAGGTCTGCATTCACGTGGTTATCAGTATTTAAAAATATCCCAATTGTACACAACACAAAATGTCAGGAACTTGAAAAGAAAAACAACAACAACAACAAAAAGCATGTTGTGTTTTCCAGATCTCTCTAATCCCAGCAACTGAACAACCTTAATTATGTGACCCGCAGCAGCTATTTAACCCCGATAGACCTCTGCTTCCTCTGTTACAAAGTGAGCGAGTCTGTGGTACATGACCACCACAGTGGTTCCGGCTCTCAGGGTCTCTCCTTGGCCCCTGGATTCAGATCAACAGCTTACATTCACCACCACCCAGCAAGGTGCTGCTGGCTCAAATGCACACTTGAACGTCACAGCTCCTACTCAGTCTCGAAGACCTTCACGGTACATCAGAAAGCAAGCAGCCACTGCTCGGCTGCAAGGGTTTCTTGAATTTTGTGTATGGCAAAGAAAAAAATATGCTTGAGTCTTAATTACAATTATCTCCGAAAATCCCCGCAAGTAAACGAAGTGTGTAAATTACATGATTAATTTAAAAGCAGATTTCTCCCCCTTGATGGCGCATCTGGTGTCAGGTGTCAGGATGTGGAAGCTGTACGGGACTCAGATGTCAAGGAACTCTGTAGCCTGCTGCAGACTCTCCCAAGGGTTGCCGCTTTGCTGCTTTGCTCCCGAGGGTTGAACTGAGAATGCTCCTCTCATGGGCGACAATATTCAGACACAGGCAGTACTGTTGTACTGACTGGCAGCTACAGCTCAGTGAGGTTATGCAATTGGGCAGCCCCCCCGCCCCCACCCCCACCTCAGTTAGTGGTTTTAAACACATGGCTTAAAGTGATATTTGGGTTGTCAGACACCAGACCAGGTTATAAGAAGGTGTCTAGGCCTGAGGATGTGGCTCAGCGCAGCCATGTACAAGGCCCAGGGTTTGATCCCTAGTTAAGAAGAAATTCAGGTCAGAGTGGTGGCACATACCGACTATAATCCCAGCATTCAGAAGGCTGAGGCTGAGGCTGGCAAGTTAGAGGCTAGCCTGGGCTACGCAATGAAACACTGTCTCCAGAAAAACAAAAAATCCAACCAAAAAACCCAACAAAATAAACAAAGCAAGCAAGGCTGCTTTGTCTTGGTGTTGTGCTGTCCCACCTAGCTAAGTTAAACTCTGACAATAATGTGGCCTGTAGCTGTAACTTGGCAAAGGACCAACCTGTTATTTCTCCCTACGTCCAAAGAGCTTACCACGTAAAAGGATCGGTCTACTAAAGACTTAGATAAGGGGAATGCTTAACCTACTTAAGATAGAACCAAGCCTCAAAGCCTCGAGGACTCAGGAGACTCAGATTTAAATAAACAATTGATGCACACATTTTAAATTCGTCTCATACATTAGAGTGGTTCCCCAAGGGTGTTTATTTACTAACAGTTTGAATTGCACTTGATACCTCTAAAATATATCACACTCGATATATATTTACCACAATACTTCAATTCCAATTTTTCTCAATTCAGGAAGCCGTTTGCCCAAATTAGTTTGAATTAGGGAGCGTCTATTGTACTCACAAACTCTTCATCTAAGCGGCAGAAATGACGACCACGGCATCCGTCTTGGATTTGCAGGAAGTCTACAGTTTGACTTCCAGTCTGAGGCTGGGGAAGAGTGAGCACAGGCTGATTAATGGCCATTACTGATTTCTCACAGCTGTGACTTATCGGAATATGTATACGCTAATACTGTACCCATGGTAATTATCTCATTACTATGAAGTGTCACAGAGACGCATTATTCGAAGTGAGCGTTGAATCACAGTTAGCAATTCCTTTTTGATATTAAGCCCGAGGAGCTCTGTTGCGGCTTTGACTGGCTGCTGTGCACATAGGCTGGAATCCCTCGACAGCTCTGCCAGGAGGCTCCCTTCCTGACACCTCTCTGCACCCCCATTCTCTACGGTGAAAGTGGGAACATTTGTGTGTGATCCCTCACCATGTCCTGGGAGAAGGCCAAGAAGACCGTCTCAAAGATAGCCGCTCATCTCCAGGACCAGCATGGAAACATTACTCAGCCCGCACAGTGGTCACCCTGGCTACATCGATATTTAATGAGCAGGGACACATAATATGTGACAGGCATTTCTGCTGGGGGCCTCTTATGCATCTTCCTCAACATTGCTAAACTAAACGCACACCAGGGCTGGGAACGTCGCTCAGGTGGTAGTGCTCATCTTGCATACATGAAGTCCTGAGATGGATACCTAGCATCGCATAAGCACTCCAGAGGATCACAAGTTCAAGGTCATCCTAAGCAACACATGAGTTCAAGGCTAGGCTGGGTTGCATGAAACTCTGTCTAAACCAAGACAAAACAAAACCCCAAATAAACAATAACATGGCTGCAACAGGCAAGACCACGCTAATGTCATCTATGCACTGGCCCAAGATGGCAGGGACTGATGGGCCTTATTTGTACATCACAGTGTTTGAGGGTGGTGGCAGGTACCAACACAGTCTTCTCTCCCTTCTGAAGATGTGGCCTTATGCTGGTGAGCACTTGGGGGTTACCCATCAAACAGACAAGGCAGCGTAAACAGAGTAGGGGCAAAAAAATGCCCAGGGATTAGTGCGCCATGGGAAACGGGAGCCATTGCTTAGATGAGCGGAGTCAGCACAGACATGATGTGTCAGCGAGAGATGAAAGTAAGACATCAGGGCTGAGGAGATGGCACAGCTGTAAGATGCCTGACTTACAAGCATGAGAACTCAAGTGCTCCAGAATACAGCAAAGCCAGTGTGACTTACAGTCTCAGCAAGGGGAAACAAGGATGGTGGGTCCCTGGGGTATCCAGCTGGTCTGCCTGCCCGGCCTGCCAGGCCCAGGGGGGGACCTTAATTCATTTGGGGAAATTGTTAGAAATGTAGTTTGTCAGCTGATCTCCAGATCTTCTGAACCCTTAACACCAACCTTCCTGGTCAGTGATTAGTCCGAGACAGTCCGCTTACACACAGGACTATTTGTAAGTAGTTTCATAAGAAGATGGCACGCTTTCCATCTGCCCTGGTAACCCCCACTTGCGACTGTGGCCACCCAAGCCTTTTAAATCATTCTATTAAATTCATTTAACTTGGCCAGCCATGGTGGTGTATATCTTTACTCGGGAGGTAAAGGCAGGTGGATCTCTTTGCGCTCGAGGCCAGCCTGGTCTACAGAGTGAGTTCCAGGACAGCCAGAGCTACCCAGAGAAACCCTGTCTCAGAAAACAAAACAAACAAACAGGCGCACCACCAACAAAAAAATTAATGAAATTCAAAACAGCTTCACATGACTAGCAGTGACCAACACTGGATAGCAAAGCCCTAGAGCTGCATTGTCAGTGGGTCAGTAAAAGGAAGCAGATAGTGATGAATAGGGATCAGAGATGAGACTCTTGTGTATAGGAAACCTGTTTGGAAAAGCAGGAAGGGCAAGAGGCACCATGCCCCGCATGCCATCAGGCAAAGTAAAAGCTTTTTCAGGAAAGGAACTACAAGTGTGCAGGACAAGAAAAGGTCAGAGGGCAGGAGAGACTGGCATGAAGAAAGGAAAGTTGCTGTTGGATAGTCCAAAATGCCTATCACAGGTGTCTTCTGAATATTTCACTGTGGAACAAACACTGGCCGCATAGATGTATGGATGTGTGTGTGTATGGATGTCACATGTGTGTGCGTACTTGCAGAAGCCAGAATTGCGATTTAGATCCCTAGAAGCTGGAGTTATAGATGGCCGTGAGCTGCCTGATACAAGTTTGGTAACCTGGGTCCTCTGGAAGAACAGCAAGAATTCTTAACCACTGAAATACCGCCTCCCCCTACCCCCATCATCCTTCCATCCTGAAAAGCTAAAAGTCCAAATCGATAGCCAGCTCGCCATTCTACCCTTTACTGTTGTGCCTCTGATTTAGCTGCTTTTATTACTGAGCAGAAACAGCAATCATGGCAATATTTGTCTTTCAAATGGAATTTTCCATTCATTATAATGTCCTTAAGATTCATACATGCTATGGGATTCGGAATTTCTTTCCTTTTTAGAGCTGAGTAATATTTCACAGGATGAGGCTGTAAGCAAATGTTTGCATTTCCCTGCAGTGGTCCTATGTTGAAATCCTAAGCTCCTTGGTGACTGGCATGAGAAAGTGGCTTTGGGGAGTTTATATGGTCATCTGGGCTCCACTTTCATGAGCGGGCCTAGTGTCCTGATAAAGGAGACTCCAGAGAGCTCCACCATTCCTTCTGGCACATGGGGCAGGTTCCTACTGGGCAATAGGTCACCAGGCCAACTGGTGCATTGAGTTTTGAACTTGCAAGCTTCTGAAATGATGAGAAATGCATTCCCATTGCTTTATATGCCACCCAGACTGTGGCATTCCATTAGCGTAGCCCAAGTGGACCAAAACATATTGCAAAGGTCTCACTTTGACTCTCCATCTATCTACCAATGGGCGCTTGACCCTTTCCTGTAGTTGCTAATGCCGATAATAAACTCAAGAGGACAAATACCAGCCCAAGACCCTGTTTTCATATTTTTTTTCGGGTGAACCCCAGCAGAGGAATTGCTGGGACATATGGCAATTCTATTTTTAACTCTTTTAAGAAACTGACAGACCCGTTTTCCTTTGCAACGGTGCCACTGTGCATCCCACGGAGATCTTTGTTTTTGAGATAATAAAGAACGGCATATCAAAGCTATCAGAAAGAACGGTCACAGGACAAGTTCAGGGGAGAGATGCCTCGGAACAGGCAGGAACAGCATGGCTGGCAGTTTCCACTTTCTTAGCAACCTTGGTTCAAGGTTATTACTTCCAGAAGAAGACCCTGGAAGAGCTTGTTCATTGGTCCATCACAAGGCAACAGGGCATTTCGCGAAGGTTGAAAAACACAAGCAGAACCACTGCTGCAGGGTGGACTCTGTCTCTCATCTGAAATAAGAATTTCTATCCCATAATACCTCAGAATATGGCTTTTTTAAAAATTGTGGTCTCTGCAAATGAAATCAGTTAGTATGAGGTCATACCTGGTGTAACATGAGCCCCAAACCAATACAGCTGGTTCATCTTACAAGCAAGTGGTCATGTGAACACAGGTGACACCCAGCAAGAATACCATGGGACAACAGAGTTGGCAGCTTCAGGGTATAGTTACAAATCAAGCATATTAGAATCCACTGGCAAACTTCAGGAGAACAGGGAGGAGCACAGAGAAACCCAAGCCTGGACTGGTGAACTCCAGAAGGACAGGAAGGAACACGCAAGAATCCATGCCTGCAACACAGGAGTCTCAGAGAGAGCTCAGCCCTGCTCAGCCCCTGACTTTTCCAACACCCAGGACTCTGAGCACACACGTAGTGTTTTCTAAGTCACAATGTCTCTGGTACTTTGTTATGGAAGCTTAGGAAGTAATATAGCCACAGAGCACGAATGCGCAGTCAGCCAAGGTCATCCCATGCAAAGGCCAATGTGAGCATTTCCAAATCACTGTGCGTCTCACTTATGAGCAATACATTTTCTGACCTCCCTTATAATCTAGGCAGTAAGTCAATGTAATATATACTCTGAGTTGCCGTCCTTACTAGAAGGTTTTCTGTATGCCCATACCAGGCAGAAATGGGGCATGCATAGAAACACACTGAACTCTGCTTCTAAGATCCATGGGGTGGAAATGTTACTATCTGAAGCGTGTAAGCTGAGGATATCAAGAGCCATCCTGTTTGCATGCTCTGGTCTCATTTCACCTACAGTTTTTTCCTCTCTCTCATTTGTTATAAGCCTGAGTATGTCTACTGTTCCACTTGTAAATGGCAAAAGACTTCCTGATTTTCAAAGTTTTATATATGTTTGCTTTTCTGTCCTCTGTTCTTTATCCCAAGCCCCAACAAGCAGATGGAACCCAGAACCTTTCATATGCTATGTGCATGTGTATATATCTATAGTCCTCAAGGCGTGTTTTTGAAAGGCAGTAATACAGTTGTTTTCTGACGTTTACACTTGAATTTCATGGAAAGAACTCAAAGATCAAGTGATAAGTGCAGATGGATGAAGCCATTTAGGAACAGCTTCGTGGCTTGGAACTAACTCCTGAGGTGAGTGTGCAATGCTGCCGAGGGAACTTGTGGTGTCAATGTTTCCACTGACTTTGCCGTAAGATGGGGGCTGAAGTCCTTCTCAAGGTCTAGCAGGTGTGGCCTGGGTGAGCAGGCCCACTGCCGTTGCTGTAGAGGCAGCAGAGATTAGCTGGTTAAGAAGAGCCGCCTTGAACTCTGGCCAAGTCAGAAACACAGCCTTTCTGCTGTCCATTTGTTCGCTCCCTTTTAAACACCATTCTAGCTTTTGTAGAAATTTACCTCTGTTCTAGTGAATGAGGAGGCGAAGTAGTCCAAAGAACAATCACAAAGGAAAAAAAAACCCAACAATACAAAACAAACAAATAAACAATAACCCCACAATGCTCAGAGAACCTCCGGACACAAGAAAGAAAAAAAAAACAGTAACAAATTCCTTCTCCCTACTCTCTCTCCCACAGTTCCTCCTATTAAAAACAAACAAACAAAAAAGTATTTAGATTTTGGCTTTTCATGAAAGACATTCACTAAAAGTATCCGTGTTCCCAAATTCCAAAGCAATTTCACAATCATAAAGAAATGAGGGAGGAAATGGTTTCAGCAAGGCCTTAAAAAACAATCGCCCCACGCTGCTATGCGGAGTATCTTTATAAACTATAAAAGGCTTTGCAAAAATTAATTCACTCCTTCAGTGGCAATTCCTGGAACATCATTTATGCACTGGGCCCTGTGTGAGAAGCTGGGGCTGCAGAGACGAAGAAGGCTGAGTCTGCCTGGAAGAGCCTGCAACAGAGGGAAGCAGGCATTATTCACTCTAATGTGACCAGATCTCCAATGCATACCTCTAGCTCCAGGAACCTTGATTTTAATTCATAAGGAACCATATTGTGTGGAAGGAGGGAGGGAGAGGCATGAGGGAGACAGGGAGGGAGGCTGGGAGAGAGGGAGAGAGACAGAGAGAGGAACAACCACAGTAAATCTCATAAAGGTGGCAGATCACTCCAGAAACAGCACTGCAATCGGAGCTTAGGTCTCCTCTGAAACTAAGGGCAGGGAAAGAGGAGACAGCAAAATGCCAAACAGAATAGAACCAAAGCTCAGTGAACACAAGTCACAACACGAGGGAAATTCACAGCAGACCCCATGAGGGAATTATAGATGGGACTAAAAACAATTAAAAAGGAAAATGAAATAGCTGGAATCAAGTCAAAAGCGCCTTTTCCTTCAGAGCTTCCCCAGAATATCAGCTGCAGGGAGGCACGTTTCACAGACAAAGAGATCCAAGTCTGGCGCTAATACCCCAATTTGCACATATTTGGGGTTCAATTGAGAGTAGCCAATACGAATCCCAAACTCAGGTTTACAGATGTGACCACAAACCTGCTTAAAACCGTAGGCTGAGAAAGCAACTATACATGTAATAAATCTGAAATCATTCAATTACCTTCAGTCAACTGGGAGGCTTATATTTACCCCAAATAGGCATCAGCCTCTCATGTTACAAAGACATGCAAATAATTCCCAGGTTGCAGAATCATTCTGGGTAGTTTATGACTCTGGTTTCAGTTGTCGGAGGAGCAAGGGGAAAGGTTTGAGAGCATGATCAGGAAAATACGGCAGTTGTCAGTGGCGACAGCAACGTTTTAACACAGCCTCTTGAGTTAACTGCTATGGGAATGTCAGCTAGCAGGAAGGGGCAGGGAACCCTCCGCTTTGGAAACAGATTCTTGTTGCAAAGTTTTCGGAGTTAATTAAGACAGTTTCCATACTAGCAAGGAGAGATGGCCACGCCTAGTCAATATGCAGTTAGTCAGAGAGCGATGAGGTCAGTGGGCCCGTGCCTTTCCTTGAGTTTCCTAGAGTCTGCATAGGCGGCATGGGTTTCCCATGTCTACTTCAGCACATTAACCAAGGATTAGCCCCCCCTCCCCCCTCCCTCCCTTCCAACCATTACACAGATCCAGGGACTGCTAGATTCTTGCACCGCCCAAAGCACCCTGTAAACTCAGGATCAATCGACATTTGCTCCCCCACTCCAAGCCAGTGCTCCTTGAATGGAGCACAGGTTTACCCTGGACAGATCCTTACTTCCTCTTCATCTTAAGTGAATTTTTTTTTTGAGGAGGTGTGCGGTGAGACAGGAAGGAGATGGGGGTACACATTGCTTTTGGAATCAAAACTTTTTAGTGGAAACCTGAAGTAAGACTGATACAGGGCAGGGCCAAATTAGCCATAAATTCCAGGCTCAACAAAACTTCTCAAAGTTATCATCAGTCAGCATATTACAAGACATTGGGGAGGGCGGGAGAGGACAAAGGAGAGAGAAAATTCAAAATGTATGAATTTTATACATGCCGGGCAAAGTCACGAAGTTCTAATCCTCACACCAATGTGTGAGGAAAGTTAATAAGCATCATTTCTACAGAGGAACCAAAACACACTAAACAAACCCCCTGAGGTCACAGAGGTAGCCCTGTTGGGTTCAGACTTGAATTTCAAGGTCCATGCTTTCCCATCATAGGGGACTGCGATGCGTAATGCCAGGCTAGCTCCTAAGCAAGAGAGGAAGGAGAGAAAGGCATCCCTCTGAACATCGCCCTCTCCAAGAGCACAGAAGGAAGGGCTGTCTGCAAGGGGATTTCCTGTCAGGGCAGACACCTTTCTCTGGTGTTCACAATCTAGTTCTGCAGCTGTCTGATTGCAGATCTGACTCTACACTGTTCACTAGGTCAACTAACCCAACTCCAGAGAGGATGACACTGCACAAGGCAGGCCAACCATGCAGGCCACGGTGACGATGGATCACGCAGATGGACATTTTCCAGGGACATCATTGAAGAGGCACTAACAGAATCACGCACTTCCCAAGAAACCCAACCTGCTCATTAGCATCTGGACAGCTGGGCCCTTTCTGGCTCATCCTTAGCTTCAACTTTTAAAATCAGAAAAAGCCACCACCAACTCATTGCTGTCACTGCGAAACATAATCTCACAATACTGGTCCTTCCTTCACACTGCTCTGTCACATTCTCTTGCTGATATCTTTAAGTTTCATTTGCCCCCATTTCATGGTTTGGAGTGTGTGTTTGTGTGTGTGCATATAGAGACTAGAGAACAGCCTCAAGGGCTGCTCCTCAGGTACCTTTCACATTGCTTTCTGAGGTAGGGTCCGCACTGGCCTGAGTCACCCCCAGGCTAGGCTGGCTGTCTAGTGAGCCCCAGGCACCTGCTTGTCTCTGTGTTCTCAGTGCTGAGACCACAAAAGCGTGCCATCGCGCCTTGCTTTTTTGTGTGAACACAGCTTCTCATGCTTTCGAGTCAAACAGCTCATCAACAGAGCATTTAGATCTTAGATATCTCCCAAAGGCACACATGCTAAAGGTCTGGCTAGCCTGCCTGCCACACTACGGGAACTCAATGATATGGGGCTTAAAGAGGGGAAGTTAGGTCACTGGGATGCTGATCCTCTTACCTTCCCCTCCCATCTCTCTGTTCCCCATATGAGGAGCAGTTCGGTTCCAGCATGCTCTCTGCTGTGCTGTACTGTGCCTTCACAAGCTCACAACCTCAGGCCCAGAGAACCATGGGCAGAAACCCCAACAAACCTCTCTCCGAGGGGGCCTTTCTAAGGTATGCTATCATCATGAGTGATGTGGACTAACGCCCCTCCTAAGTGAAGCTGTGCTAACGTGACCGGCAGCCATAGAGGCTCAGTGACGTCCCAAAAGCAAATGACCCACCAATAGAGCTTAAAGACTGCTGGTAGTCTGAGTTTCCAGAGTGTTCCTAGGCCCCTGCTGGATAGTCTGCCAGAAACACAGAGATAATGTAGACATAAAGTTTTGAATGACAGAATCAGAATTACAGAATATTGGCACGGCTGATATCTTAAAATGAAGGCTTACACACACACACACACACACACACACAATGGATCTTAGGAACTCTGAGACGCTGAGTATTTGTATGTAAAGTTTTGTAAGAGGATTAGAAAGATGGCGAAGTAGTTCAGAGTTTTGTGGAGTTCCCCTCCCCCACCCTTCCTTCTCGCCCCACACCCAGAAAGCAATCCAAAGCTTTTATCAAATTCTTAGCATGGCCATCGATTCTCTAAAGCTCTCAAAACCAGACTCTTACGGGTTAGCAGGGACAAAGAAGAGTTTCTGGGTACAACTGTAAAGTTTTGTGCTTAAGTCAAGAAAATGTCTCACAAGTAGCTTCCGTTTCCTTCAAGTCCAGTCTCTTGTGAGTCTAGGTTTCGATGACGAACGTATGCTCTCCAATCCTGGGGAGTGCCTGCATGTTCTGCCATAGCAGCCTCTGCCGGGGTGGGCTCTGCACCAGGAGCCATGGCAAGGCACCCAGGAACAGGTCACGTGAGGGAGCCCGGGATATTTAACCAGAGAAAGAGAAGAGTGTGGAGCAGCGAGGGTGCGGCTCCCCCTGGAAATGCTGGTGACCTCCAGCAGGAAGAGAACTCGGTTTACCGTGTATGTACAGAACATACACAGATCAACGGTTGTCTGTAAGAGGGGGAAGAACCCACGCTCCATCTACTGAGGAGCTGAAAAAGGGGGGAAAAGATTAGGGAGCTTCAGCTGAGGCTGATGGCTTCTTGTCTTTTGAACTTTCTCTATCCAGATTACAGGTTCATTTGCTGGGAATCTGTAAAATTTTGGTTTCTTTTCTTTCTTCTTCTTCTTTTTTTTCTTTAATTGGACGGTAGGAGAAAATGACCTCCACGATTGCTTCCGATGCTATGTATGACCCATCTATTAAGGTTTCATTCTCCATGGTGTATTAGCATGAGTCACAGACTCACCATATTTTCCATTTGTGGGACAGACACTTAAGGCAAGTCACTCTAAAGAAAGAAAAATGACCATCTAGGTTTTGAATTTTTCGTATTTTGTTAAAATGGGGTGTGCTGGGTGTGGTCAGTGATGCCTCCCACCTGCTACTCTTCTGGGTCTCCATCACTTTATCAGAGGTGACCCCTCACTCCCATGTGCCTCAGTCAATGTGCCGTTCACTTCAAGTCCCACCCTGCCCTCTCCTCTCTACCCTCTACAAGTAATTCCAGCACTAGGGGAGGAGAGGATGTGGATCTCTGTGAGTTCAAGGCCAGTCTGGTCTCTACAGTGAGTTCCAGGACAGCCAGGGCTACACAGAGAGCTTGTCTCAAAAAAAAAAAAACCATAACAAAACAAGAACTACCCCTCAAAAAAGAAAAAAAAATAATCAGGCCATGCTTTTCTATCTAAATATCTACAGATTTCCAGATTCCTTGAGATCAAACTTGTCACATGGCTTAGGAGATGTTGGTTTGCCTGGTATCTCCAAACTCATTTGGTCCCACGCTCTTCTGTACCACAGCACTCTTACAAATATGGCCTCTGCCAACCTCTGCTGCACGTGCAGAGGTGGTGACTCAGTGGAAGGAGTTTGTCCTGGCCACCCTCTCTCACCCCCTACCTCTTTCTCTCCGTTTCAGGGCCACTTTTCACAATTTATAACCTTCTTGCTTTGTATCCCTCCCTTTGGATCATCTTCTTCACTACAGCAATGCAGAGTCAGTGACAATGACCTTGTCTGTTTTACTTATACGTCTGAGTCTCAGCCAACATTTGAGTGGTTTCCAGGAAGTCGTGGGGAATGAAGGAAAGAATGAATGAGCAATTTCCTGGACAAGTCTGTTCCCGGGAAAGGTGTAAGTGTGTAGCTGTTACCATGTTCTTCTAAGTCCTAAGCATGAATATGTTACTCTTCATCCTTTTGAAAGTGCTATACATATCATAAGCCCAAAGGAATTCTGGGCTGCCCCTCGAAAAGCTCCTTCACAAAACTGAAATCCTATGATTAGAGAGAACTTTCACTGGAGAAAGAAAGACACTGCCTGGCCCTGGGTTTCCTCCTCTGCACCATGGGGTAAAATCCCAAAGGGTCCCAATTAGAGGACAATTTGTGTGTTTGTCCCCCACCCCTTGGCCAGGCCTCTCCAAAAACATCCTGGCAGTAAGGAATAAGAGCTTCTGGGATGGGTGGCTGAGGAGGTGGGAGAAACTCCTTCTCTAGAGTTCTTTAAAAATAGAGCAACCATCTGGGATGGTTCAGCTACGGCCTCCCCGAGGGCGGCAGACTGGAGGGGGATGAAAGATCTCAGTCCCATCTCATCTTGGATTTTCTGATATTTCATTTTCAAGTTTTATTCACGGCAAAAGCCTGAAAGGAGCTAGGAATACACTTTCTCTCTTCAACCAAACATTAAATCCCATTTTATTTTCAACTGCAATTCTGCCATCCCGCTAGGCTCTGTTCTTCAGAGGAGCAATTTGGATATCATGATTTGTTTTGTTCTGTTCTGTTTTGTTTTGTTTTGCAAGAAGTTGGGATGAAACTTAACTTCCACTCTCTCTTTCCTAGAGAGGCGGCAAGGCCGATACTATGGGAGGTATGCTTAGATGTGGGGAACAGAGAACTGGGGGAGTGCAAATTTATGCTTGGGTCCTGGCCACACCACCGGAAAGGGCAGAGCAGGGGGAAGCAATGCCAGAAGGAACTGGCTAGTATCCTGTGGGCTGTGGTACCCCCCAACACCCGGAACTGTTTCAAGAGGCTGAGCCTCGGAAGCTTCAATTACTGTAACTATTGCTTCTCCATTTTGTTTGTTTGTTTGATGGAACTGAGCTCAATAAAGTCAACATGCAAACAGTAGGGAGTCTATTTTTCTGACACAAAGCCATTTTCTGACTTTGTTCCCTTATTGCATCAAAACCTCACTGTCAAAAGAATAATGGATTTTAAGACATAGAAGGTCACATTTTACTATTTTTACCATAGAGTCCACACTGAAGAGGAGGAGGTGGAGAAAAGCCATGTTAAATTTGTTTCTCAGCAGTATTTGCATGCCCTAACTATTTTTTTGAACCCACATAAACTTGACTGTGATTATCAAATACATTAAGTTTAAAATGTTTATTACAAGCACTCCTGTACATAACAAACTAATGACCAGTCTGAGCCAAGTTATTTATCCCCCAAAAGGAATGCAAACAGATTATAATGATAACATTAACTTTTTTGTCTTTTTGAAAGTTAATGAATAATCCATACTTTAGTGAAAACTATCTTAAGTGCTGGATGGCTTAGGAGCTAAGAGTGTTCTCCTGCAGAGAACCAGACCTCAGTTTCTAGCACCCATATCAGATGGGCCCCGGGGATCTGATACCCTCCTCTTTTCTCCAAGGGCACCTGCATACATATGTCCATATGCATTCATATAGATTCACACAAAACATAAATAATGAAGATAAATCTTAAAAACAGTGTCATAATTCAGATCAAAACCAGTCCTTCAGGGTCTTCACAAATCATATTTGGAAACTGCTTAACATGATTTTCAATTATACACCTATATCCTTTCATCCCCTGACTGGTCCTAGGAGAGGTGCTGAGTGGCTGTGCATGTGCCTCTCTGTGGATGTGTGCACTGTGCTAGAACCAGAACTTCAATACCGGAGGGGCTAAGGCAGAAATAAGGATTCTGTGTGCTGGTTATTTCCTTTGTTTTTTCCTTTCTTGGAAGAGAGAACCTCGAGTGAGAAAATGCCTCTCTCAGACTGGCCTGTAGGCAAGCCTATGGGGTGCTTTCGTGATTAATGACACATGTGGGAGAGCCCAGCCCTCTGTGGGCGGTGTCACCCCTGGGCAGGTTTTATTAGAAGCAGGTTAAGCAGCCAGTAAGCAGAGTTCCTTGATGGCCTCTGCCTCAGTTCCTGCTTCCTTCCAGGTTTCTGCCTTGAGCTCTTGCCCTGACTTCCTGTCGTGATGTAAGGTTTTCAAAGTAGCTCCTTCTTTCCCAAGTTGCTTTTGGTCATGCTCTATATCATGGAAGGTAGACAGCAAAGTAGGACACCCCCCTCCTCCGGACCTTAACACTAACCCTGGAATGTAACTCAGTTGGTAGAGCACTTGTTTAATGTGTGAAGTTCCTGTTCCCTCCCTAGCGTTGCATAAACCAGACACGGTGGTGTAGGTCCGGAATCCCAGCACTGAAGGGTTACCAGGCCTGGGCTCTTTGGCTAATAGTGCGTTCCAGGCTACTCTGGTATATTTGAAACTCCATCTCAAAAGAAAAGGAAAGGAAAGAAAAAGAACTCTCAAAAACAAAAGGCAGAAATGAATAGTCTTAAAAGAATATTAATGAATGACTTTAAGGTGTTTCCCTAATAAAATTTGCAGGCCGTCTGGTACACTTTGGTATATCTTGTAACATAGCTGTCTCTTGTTGAGGGAGGGAGTGTATGGATATGTCCATATAGAAACAGCTGACGCTTTAACAGCAAAATTAAAGGTCCGCTGGGACCTTGTTATCTGAGGTACATGGCTCCTTCCCTACGCCAGCCCCAGGGCCGGCACCCTGGAGTGTGCCTGAACAAGTGCTGTGTAGAAGTTGAGCTTGGCCACAGAGCTACCATGGGGGGTAGCTACCATGGGGGTAACCCTTAGCCAGACTGGCCTGATTTGGATCAGCTAGGTCACAGCTCAAAACAGTGGTGACCAAGGCAGCCTTCTGTTTCCACTAGAATCTCGTTTGCGCTCCACTTACCCAACGGAGGCACCTGGGAACACAGTTCTCCCATTTTCTCTCACTGAACCCTGCTGCCCCTCCTCTCCCTTTGATCCAGTTTGCCTCTCATTCCTTTCTGACCATCAGGAGTTCCACGCCCTTTTCCTACTTCTCACACTGCTTCCTCCCACCCCGAGCCCTTCATCCCCTCCTCCTCTCTACCCTCACCCCGTCCCCAGGCTTCAGGATGCTGCAATCTGTTGGTTTCCCAGCTTCTGGCCAGCTCCGTCTCCCCCTCCACTTCGGGCTGGCACTCTGGAAGCTGGCCACTTCATGTATTTACAAACGCCAGTTTTCTGTCTGCCTCCCTCCCCCAGGAGGCTTGCTATTGCTCCTGTGGGGTTTTCCTCACAGCCTTCCTTCACAAATTCAACACCACCACTCCCTTGGTGCAAAACAAGTGTGGGGAGCCTGCTGGGGCTTGCAGGCACCAGGGGTGGGGGCCGCTTTCCCCAGGTCCACTCATAGCCACCGCCAATCTGTGGGGAGATAGCAATTCTAATATAATGAGATATTAATGAGTTTTGCACAGGTCCCTAGCCACAACCCTCCAAGTCCCCTCCCCTTTCACCTTCCTCTTCTAGAAACCCAGAGAGAATGGGCTCCATCTCGGACACTGGGAATCCTACGCTTCTCCTTGGAGCCCACCGCCCTGTCCGGCTCCAGTGGGCTCAGCTGTCCTTGCTCACCTCAAGCCACCAGCACTACAGAGCACCAAATGGGCTGGCATCGCCTTGTTTCCTGGCCTAATGGATGCTTGTTTAAACACCGGAGCTGTTTGCATTGCTGCGGCTCACTGCCTGTTAAACACAGTCCTCTGAAACCCTATGCCAATCCAATAAAGGTATCAGCAGTTCAGTGTGGGGAGGCAATTACTATACAGTCCCAAGTGTGCCTTCTAAGCTCTAGGAAGGAAAATGTGATCGAACAACTAAAAGGAAAATCTGATTCGGCTCAGCATCACGTGGAGGACACAAGGCTTAACTGCAGCCAGGTCTGTGGAGGGCAGAGGGAAATCAATCCGCGAGCAAGCGCACATTGTCAGGAGAGCAACTAAGCCAGCCGGCTGTTAACACTGTCCCCCTTGCGCTCGCAGGAAGCAGCCGCCCGCCAGCCTGTTCACTCCTTCGGCTCCCTTTGGCCTGCTCAGCTTGCTTTGTCATCCCAAGGGCTACACTTACTTCTATTTTAATGACAAACTGTCATTTTTCTGAACACCCTGTATCTTCTCTCTCACCTTTAATTCCTTAAGCACTCACATAAAAATGGCTTTTCTTGTGCAAGATCATTACCATATCAAAGGAGCCAGAGAGGGAGTAAAAATGATAGAGGGGTAATACGCAGGCAGGCAGGAGAAGGCAAGCATGCTCCAAAGGCGCCTGCAGGTCCCTCACCTCGAACTAATGATACCAGTCAATAAGGCTGTTTCCTGCCTTGGCTAAGTCTGAAAAAAAAAATCAGGGGAATTAGACACCAGATTTACACTGTTTTTCACCCAAGAAGAAGTTTTAGGAAAGTGAATTCTTTCCTCTGTTATGAAGTTCCGAGTATGCTGGGAATTGGATTGCTTTCCCCCTCTGTTCCATTTCAAAAGCTGCTCCGAAATGGCCCTTCTTCCTCTAGGAAGAGTGAGAAACAGCAGCGCATGTGTCTGGCAACACTGGGGAACGCTATCCACAATGCTCACTGGGGAGCCATCCATTTCCTAGGAACCTTGCCAAATCCCTGTCTATTCCCCAAGGTTCCTGGCACGGGGGACAGAGGCCTGATGGAGCTGAGGCACTCTAGTCAGCGTTTGCCAGGCGGCTCTTGCACACGGGTGCCAGGGGAAGGGGCTCAGGAGCAGAGTGCGGGGTGTGGATTTCTGGCCATCCCTGCTGGGTCCCTGCGTCCTCACTGCCCATGACAGCACTGGCAGACTGCTCAGCAGCACCCAGAATAGCATTCGATCCTGCTGGCTTACAGGGCCATGAGAACGGCAGAGTTCCCACAGCAGCACAGGCCAGCACAGGCCCGCCTGGCACCCACACCGCACTATCGGCTTACTTCTCTACTGGCCTTGGACAAAACTCCAGCCCCTTGACCCAGGCACCCAGAGCAGTGCTGGTCACTAGGCAGACAGCACGGCTCTTCTGCCACCCCGGAAGAGGAAGCACACCCTGCCACTTCCCCTTGTCACTCAACAGCTATGGCGAGTAATTAAAGAATGGTCATCTCAGATGCCTGTAACTGTTGACACTGTGTCAATTATTACCCACTTTACACAAACCACCAACAGGTGCTCTTCATGGTTTCCTGACATAACATTCACAGAACATCCTCTTCATTTTCAGGCCTGGTAATAAAAATGATGATGGATATCTTCTTTGTCCTGTGAAAGTGAAATATTCTACATACAGTTTGAACACATACACACATATACACACACACACTACCTTAATATTTTATTTAAATACCTTTCTTACTTTTACTATTCCTTTGTTTGCTTTTTCAAGATAGGGTTTCTCTGGGTAGCCCTGGCTGTCTTAAGAATTTGCTCTGTAGACCAGGCTGGCCTTGAACTCACAGAGATCCGATTGCCTCTGCCTCGTAAGCTCTGGGATTAAAGGTATGAGCCACCACCACTCAGCTATTTTTCTTCCTTTTTTTTCTTGAGGTTAAAATATTGAGATTAAAATATAATCGCATCATTTCCCCGTCCGTTTCCTCCCTCCAAACTCTCCCATGTAGCCCCTCTTGCTCTCTTTCAAATTCATGCCCTCTTTTTCTTTAATTGTTGTTATATACACACACATAATATACATACATATATTCCTAAATGCATAAATACAACCTGCTCGGCCTATACAATGTTACTTGTGTATGCGTTTTCAGGGATGCTCATTTTGTATTGAATTACTGATTGGCATGCTCTTCTCTGGGAAAAGACTTTCTCTAACTCTCAGAATTCCGCAGTGTCTGTGGTTCTTTGTCCGGAGCTGAGGACTGTCTTTCCTCCAGTGGCTCTAGCGTATCTGTCGTTATCGCCCTTGACCAGCTCTTATTTGGGCAGTAAGATTGTTGGGACTTTATGGCTGCAGCTTTTGACATTCCTAGGAGACAGCCGACTCCCCGTTCCTCTGGTTTTTACGGTCTAGCCGCCCCGCTCTTTTGAGATGATCTTGGAGCCTTCTGTGCAGGTGTGTGTTGTAGATGGCTCCAGTGCGACCGGGCCCCACAGCTCCACATTTGAGTAATTGTGGTTTTCTGGAGTGGTTCTCTGTCTGCTGCAATAAGACACCCCGGTACCTGCGGTGCTTAATCTTCATGGTCAGCTTGATGGGATTTAGAGTTAGTAGGGAACTATGTCTTCGGGGTGGGGGTGTATATGTGTTTTGGAAGACTCACCCTGAGAGATCCTGTCTCAAAAACCATGGTGCATCATGCTTGAGGACGACCCCTGACATTGACCTCTAGTTTCCACAAGCTCCCAAACACAGATGCATGCTCACCCACACATATACTTGCACACACATTCACACAAAATACAGGTAAAATGTAAAAAGCAAGTTTTGCCATTATGCTAAAATCATTAATTAGACCCTAGCCCCTCTTTATAACACATTAAAGGCAGACACCTTTTCTTTAACCATTCCCAGAATGACTTCCATCTTGTGCAAATGCGTGGAAGACAAGATCTCCTTGCACTTTTAATAAAATAAAGTGGCCAAGGGGTGGGGGGAAGGTAACACCCCCAAATCCAAGAAAATGAAAATAATATGAAGAGTGACAGGAACAGGCCAGGCGCGGCCCTTTATGCTCACTGTTGACGAAAATCTAATTTTGGGTGCTTGTGTGGTTTGTCCCGAAGAGGTAGCAGCTCTGCTGCACTCTACTTTTCTGTGTACTTGAACATTTCCAAAATTAAAAAAAAAAATGGAGTTTTGAAAATGTCTGATGGATATGGAAAAGAAAATGCTTAAGGGCAGAGGAAGCAATGAACCTCAGTCCAGTCATGTGAGATGGAGACTCTGAGGACACTGCAGTGTGAGGGGAAGAGGGCTGGGGAACACAGAAGCACAGAGAGGGGCCAAGCCAGAGGGAACAGGATCCCAGCGAGGCCTACGACGACCACACTCAGCTGGCCATGTCCTAATTTCAGGACAGGACCAGCAGAGGCAGGCCCACTGGCAGTGTAAGGCATCCGTTTTTACTGACCCCACAGAGAGGACTTCTTGCGCAGTATTTCAGCTCTGCATCTCGAAGCAAGTGGGAACACAAGATAGAAGACCCAGAAAAGAGTACTGAGTAGAAAGGATGAAGATGTAGTCACGTGTCTGGCTTTCCTACGAGGTCATTTGGGTCTTCTTTGGTTAAAGAAATACCTACACTATTGATTCCCATAGTCCTCTTCAGACCAAATTTGTAAATATTGTACTTTTTTTTAACTTACAGAAAAGTTGCAAAACAGCTCAAAAGCTCTTTTTGTCCTTCATGCAAGTTTCTCTAATGGCATCTTACATAACCATGGTCCAATTTTCAGGAGCAGGGCATTAACTTTCACACATATTATTATTTAAGCTATAGACCTTAACAGAATTCTACTCTATTCTCCTTCATTTTCTGTCTTGGGACCCTACTCAGGATTCTCCCACAATGCCTTTGGTGGTTTTACTCTTCCCATTCTCTTCCTGTCTGCAAAAACTTCACAGTCTCACTAGGCCTGTGTAGGTTTTTTCACAAGCGGGGTGAGGATCTGCATTTTTATAGAAAATTTGCAAAGTGATGTTGTGTCCTCTCAGTGCATCGCTTCATGGGATGTGTGACGTCAACGTGCCCTTCCGCCGTGATGCTTCCCTCAAGCACTTGGCTAAGTGGCCGTGTGCTGGTGACCCCACTATCAAGTCGCCATCCTTCCCTTTCTACCCAGTCACCGTGTCTCCTCACACTGCTGCCCACCTGTTTGAGCGTCTGTATGTGGATCTTGTTTCCTCCAACGATGCGTTCCTCATGAAGATCCTGTTTCTCATGTTGCCTCCATAGTTATTATCTGGAGTTCTCCTTAAGAAAGAGTTGCTCCTTTCTCCTTTGTGAAATTATTTGTACCAATATGGACTCTGCGTATTTATTTGCTTTTATGGTTTACCACTCGGCGCTGCCATTTTTTTCTCTTTTGGTGGGGACAAGTGGTTCTGGGATCGAACCCCAGGTCTTATATGAACAAGAATGACAAAGCTGCGTCTCCAGAACTTGGGCTTTGAGACAGGATCTTCGAGGCCACCCTGGCCTCAAAGTCACAATGCTCCTGCCTCAGCTCTTAACTATGAGATGACAGGTGTGTGTCAGCACACTCGCACAGCAATACTAAATTGGGTAGAAACCTACTAAAAGGCAGACATTTCTAGATGGTTATGAAACTGAATTTACCCATGGTTGTGATTAGCCACAGCCACTGACAGTCACCTCTTAGACGCTTGATAGATAGCACTGTGTAAACTAGGAACTGTCCACATTTTATCTATTATCACTCAACAGTTATTAAAACATCCACAAAGCTGAGCCACCAGGGAGTTTTAGATCCCTGAGGTTAGCACCAAACCATCGGAACAATCTTACTAATGTAGATGCAATTGTTTATCTCAGGGAACAGCTGAACATAAATATACTTAGTGTCCCTATAACCACTGACAACCCTTATTACTTAGTGCTTTGGGCACTCAGGGCAACGGCCAGGCTGCCTGGGGAATATTCATCTTTCAGGTCCAAGAAGCAACTATGAGTTGACTGCTATGTGTCACACCGTGTCTGTGATGTTCTTATTGAGTATAAAAGTGAAAGGTAGACTGGGAACATAGCTCTTGTGGAAGAGCACTTGTCTAGCATGTACCAAGACCTGGGTTCAATACCAGGTGCTGGGTAAACTGAGCATGCTGGTGTGCATCTGCAGTCTGAGTACTCAGGAGGTGGAGACGGAAGGATCAGGAGTTTGAGATCACTACATGCTGAATACGAGACCAGCCTGGAATACATGAGATTCTTCCAAAAAATAAAAATAACAACAACAACAACAACAAAAATGGAAGAGGGGAAGGAAGGAAGGATGGAGGCATGGAGGGAGTGAAGGAAGAAAGGAAGGGAGGTAGTGAGAAAATGAGGAAGCTAATAAAGGGCTGTTTGTTTGTTTTTCACTCAGCCACGCTGGCAGGCAAAAGGAAAGGCAGATGTGTGGACAAAGAAAAAGTAGTATTCTCTGTAACAGGATGGATGACTTTGGAGAAATGGACCCAGGGGCTTCTGGGAATCTAGCATGGGTGGAGAGCTTTGCCCAGTCAAGGAACCCAGACAGAAACAGGCGGGGTCCACAAATCACCTCTCTGTCCTTTAGACAGGTGAGGGAACTTCAAACCGTATTTCAGACAAAGTGTCCCTTTAGTACCCCAAGGCTCTCTCTGAATGGAGCTGCTGAAATGGTTCCTACCACAGACATTCTTCCAGCCAAATCAGATCACTGCAATCATCAGCAAAGAAAACGAAATGTAATTGAATTATGCTCTTCAGGGAAGATGGAGGCTGGCTCCTCTTTTTCTTCAGGGGAGTCAAAAACGGTCACACTGGAGAACAGGTTTCAATCCACCCGAAGAAAATCTTTGTGATAACTAGCTTTTCACCGTCAGAATTACTACCAGGCAGTTTGAGGGGACGGACTTCTATGGTGAGCTCACAGACATATTGAGAAAGGCTGCCCCCATTTCAGTAGTACCAAGACAAGATGAAGGTGGAAAACACTATTCCCTGCCCCTAGGGGCAGCTTGAGCAGTCCTGTGGTCAACAGCTATTTCCGGGAAGTAAGCACCCTCCTTACGAAGTTGCCCTATTAGGCTGGAAGCATCCTCAAAAGTTAGGAAAGCAGGGTCAGCAGGGCTGAGGGTGAATTACAGGGGCTGAAGCACAGCATTGGGACAGTTAGGAGCAAATCTACCAACGGCCGAAGATGATCTTCACTGCACTGTCCCCACCCCTGTCGCAAGACACTCATCCCACCTGCCAGTGACCACTGGTCCTGTCTCTGTGCTTTCAGGGCCTCTCCACCCTCTTTGTTTTCGAGGCAGGGTTTCTCTGTGTAGACCTGGCTGTCCTGGAACTCACTCTGTAGACCACGCTGGCCTCGAACTTGGAGATCCATCTGCCTCTGCTTCCCTAGTGCTGGGATGCTACATCTCCTCCTGGGTAGTCTCTTTTCTTTATGTGTGTGTACATGTGCACGTGACTATGGGGTGCATATGTACATGGGAGCATATCTATATGGAGGCCAGATGTCAGCCTGGATAGCTTTCTCAATCACTTCTCTATCTTAATTATTTAGCTTAAAATGTTTTTATTCATTATCACTGGGTGGTAGTGGTGGTGGTGATGATGGTGGTGGTGATGTGTGTGTGATGCACACATCCACATGTGCCATGGTGCACGTGTGGTGTTCAGTGGACACCTCTAGACTATGTTCTCTTCTATTTGTTTGTGGGATCTGAGGGTTGAGCTCAGGTCATCAGGCTTGCACCTCTATCCACCAAACCATCTTACAATCTGACCACAGGGTCCCTCACTGAACCTAGAGCTCACTGCCAATCCTCACGCCAATACCTCCCCCGTGCTGGGATTACAGGCCTGCGCCACCTATCCTGTGGCAGGTAGATTCTGGGGATAAGACTAGAGTCTTCTTTCTTGTACATCAAGGAGTTTAGCCATTGGGAAACCTTGCAGAGCCTTGTTCTCTTTCTTATGTGTCAGCCGGGAGTGGTGTGACTAGATCTTTATTAATTGCATTTCAGCGGGTCAAGTCTTTAGACTACTGTGTTATCAGCCGAATCCATGACTCTGATTGCTTCTGTTCAGGAAGCTGAAGGTTCTATTTACTTTCCAGGTGGCCCAGTAGGTGGTGTGAATGGTGAGTGGTAAGATACCTACAGTATCATTTTCAGTTCAAAGAAAAAAAAAAAAAAGGTAGAAAATATGAAGAAGATCAGGAGAGATGTGGGCGCCACTTTCTTCTCTCTCCTGGGTTGAGCAAGGCCCTAGAGCTGTGTCCTCCATTCTTATGAAGAACTCTCCAGGTTCAACAGACCCAATTAAGCATCATGATGGCAACAGAGGGGCCTGAAGCCAAGCCAGAGTCCCAGGGGCCATGTGTTCTTGCCCCTGGGCAAGGGTCCCTTTCTTTTTGGAGCCTGTCCCCTGCTCCCCTGGGTACCTCCACTAAGCCCTCGCTGGGTACTGGATGGGGTGGCCTTACACTGACGCTGCCCATGTGCCGCCAACCCTAGCAGAGTCCCCTCAGGGGCACTCTCTTTCATTCCTGGCATGTACTGCCTAGAACAGCAAGCATGTATCAAATGCCTCTGTGGCCTTTGTTCTTCTAAAGAACCTAATTAGGATCTTACGCTTCAGTGTGATGTCTGATGCTCTCCAGCGTGTCGCCAAACCTCCTCTATCAGTTTTCTACTATCCGGGTTCCTGGATACTCACTGGGTTGGTGAAGTAGATTCTCTCCTCAAAGGAACTGCCTTTCTCTTCTCACTATGTCCAGCCAGGCAATCATGCTCCCGCAGGTCTCTCCTCAGAATGCCTGTTGCTAGGGCAAACTTCTGGCAGGTGAGACCATGAGAGAGAACGCCCTGACTCGCATACTATTTTAAATGGTGGTTCTTGCCTGCTTGTCTTTGTCTGCACTTATTTGTGAAAAATACCATGTAAATAAAAGGTATTCATTCTTTCCTTGAAGGTTAGAAATTATGTGTGTGTGTGTGCTATATAACTTGTAAAAATTGGTTTTCTACCATGCAGGCCCCAGGGACTAAACTCAGGCTGTCAGGCCTGGAAGTAAGTGCCTTTACTCCCTATACCATTTGGTAGGCTTGTTCTTTTCTCTTGTCACAGGGTACTAATTTAGCTTTCCCGTTTCACATTTTGAATGTTTGGTATATACTTTAGTTTCCCACTGGTTTATGAATTTTTGTTAGCTGGGAACACACACACACACACATACACACTTCTCGATAATTTGGACCACCAGAAAATGGTGCTAGGTAAAACAAAATTCATAGAGGACTATGAAGAGCAATGAAGTCCTGTTGCCCTCAGGACCAGGCAAGCTGAGGGTAGCTTAATGTCACTTGGTTAACAGTACTTGGAGTGAGTTAAGTGCATAAAAAATAGATAGGCTCATTTGTGATTAGCATATTGATGGTTGACACAGAAGTGTGTGCCTCTAAGGTGCTGGAGGGGAGCTGGCCGTTCATCAGGACTTGTTGGGCTTTTCAAATAACCCCTTACCGGTCATTTATGTCAACAAAGCAGGTACTGTTTTCTAGACGCACTCTTTGCTGGACTAGGAAACATCAACTGAAAATTCCAAGAAGAATGTCACCAAAGACCTCTTTAAAGCAGTGTACCTGACTAACCAGCCACTGAACTGATGCGATACTCAAGGGCAGACTCTAGTTTCACACTGCCCTAAGCAGTGTTGACTTACTCCACTGGCTCTTTCTTAAGAGAAACAACCAAATTCCGTAAGTTTTGTGCAAAGGCCTTTTTTCCCTTTAGGTCAAAGCTGTCTGTTTCAGTTACTTTTCTATTACTGTAAAGAGAAACCATGACCCATGCCACTTAAACAACAAAGAGTTTATTGGTGCACACAGTCCCAGAGGGTTAGAGTCCATGCAGGCATCATGGAAACCTTGGCAGGCAGGCACAGCACTGGAGCATTAGCTGGGAGCCTACATCTGGATCCCCAAGCTAAACACAGAGACAGCTACCTGGAAATGGCATAGGAGCCTGCCCCCAGTGACATGCCTCCTCCAATACGATCACACCTCCTAATCCTTCCCAAACACTTCCACCAAGCGAGGAGCAAGCATTCAAATACATGAGTGTATAGGGGCTGCTCTCTACAGTCTACCATACTGCCTAAGCCAGGATGAGACAACTGATGGGAAAGGCCTGTGATCTCAACCAGGCAGAAAGTGCTTGGGGAGAGGAGCTTGGTCCTTCAGCTTCTGAAGTAGAAGAAACAGAATCGGATGCAAATAGCACCGAGAGTAGAGCTTACAGCCCACCGAGGGGCCACGGGAAGGATAAGGTGATTCTGCGTCATGAGTGCCTACATCCGAGAGCCTTACTATGAGGAAACAGAGAAAGATGATGAGAGGGAAAGAAGAAGGAAAGACTAGAAAAGAGAAAAGGGGAGGAAACAAGAAGAAGGAAGGGAGGGAAAAAGAGAAAGGAAGGGATGAAGGAAGGAAGGGAAAGATGGGTGGAACTGATGGAACAGAGGAGAGGGCAATTGTGTGCCTGACCCTTAAGAGGATGCAGTTAGACCCCGGAGACTCCCGTGTTTCTACTCTGGCTCAGCCCATAACCCTCCTTCAGAGTGAACCTCTGTCCTTCGAGCTGAGCTAAGCGGAATGTGTCCTTGCTGCTCCTCGGGCACCTGCTGATGCACCCTAACCGTCCTCCTAGAAGGAGCAAGGGACGGGCCTGGAAGGCTGTGCGAGCATGTGGCAGACTGGAGACACACGCGGCACTGAGAGAGGCCTCCGAGACAGGCAAGCCTCTGCATTTTGAGGAGACAGAGCACCAAGGATCCCCAAGGCCCTCCGTCCTCAAAGTGAAAAACGCTGTCAGTCACGGACCGCCTTCACCCGGCGCCAGTGACAGTGAGGCATCATGCTCCTGTAATGGTCTCTGTCAGGGCTGCTCCACTTGCTGCATATTTATGTAATTCAACTGGCCAATCAAACGTTCAGGTCTAATGAATGATTACAGTAACAGATGGCTCTTGACCCACAGTGCCTTTCCACTTCCTGAGGTCAGCCTGGAGCCGTGTCTGCAGAACAAGGTCAGCAGGGAGGAGAAAACCCGAGGAGGGTACGCTCATGTGTGAACAACTGTGCAGTGAGTGTGTGAACATGTATACTTAGTGTGTGTATGTAAGTGTATGTGAAAAATGTGTGTCAGTGGGTATCCATGTGTACAGATTATGAGTGTATTCAAATGTATGCTAATTGTAGCTTGGGCAAACATGTAGATGAATGTATATGCTAATGTATGCCTGGGTGTACTCATGAGTGTATCTGAACGTGTGTGAATACGTGATATGTGTGACTGTGTATGTATTACTGTGTCTGTGTGAATGTGTGTATGAGTGTATCTGAGTATAGTGAGTATATATGAATATGTATGTATCCAAGTGTGTGGATATATATATGAATCAAGTGTATGAAATGTGATTATATGTGAGTGGTTGAATGTGTATGTATGTGACTGTGCATGTGTGTGTGTTGACAGGAGGGGACAAGAACAAATTAAAAGGCACAACTGGGGAACTGTGAGGCTGTGTGACTCTAAAGAAGGCCTTCCTCAGCTGAAGATCTGGGTTCCTGTGCAGGAAGAGAGGGAGCCCATTTCTGACTCTGCTCTACAGTGATGGCTCCTGACCCCCATGGCCTCCATCCTTCCCCCACGGGGAGAGCCAGGAAGGCCACCCACTCAAACTCGTGTATATTTCACACCATCGCTAGTCAAATAGGAGCCGTTGCACCCTCCTCCCCTGGCTCAAAAGCATGCCGAGCTAGGAGAGCTCAGTTTCCACAGGGGAAGAACCTCAAGGGGGCTGGAAAATCAAGCAGAGTGTTTCCCCCAACTGCCAGGGAAATCCGAGGGGCCACTGCTGTTGTTTTCCCAAACCTGTTTGCTCCCCCGCCGCTTTGTACCTACACAGAAAGCAAGACTCTCCGTCTGCAGGGAGAAAACAAAGCCTAAGGCACACAGTAATTTTCTGCTTGTTGAATCTCGTGCCCGGTTTGTTTCAATAAGGCCAGGTTTCTGCGGCATTGCCTGGCCAATCTATAGAGCAGGCACACGAGAGAAGTGCCACGGCTCGCACGAGATCTCCGCTCTGCCAATGTCCTGGGCAACGTCCCATTGCTGGCAGTCACTCAATTAGAAGGTACTCATCATCTCTTTGCTGCTCAACCCTGGAGCATGAGCGAGACACTGCGCCCGCCGACTCATACTTCCACGACTCAGCCATTCAGGCAGCTACGGTTCTGTGGCAACCGCAAAACCACACCTTCCTAGTTATTTATTTATTTATTTGTCTCGGACTGACATCCGATTAATCCTCACGAGTTTATTAGTTCTGACTCATAACAGTCCATCAGCTATCAGCGCAAGAAATGATGCTTAGAAATTAATACCCACATTTCAGCAAAGGAGGTTTTACATATTAAATTACCTTGAAGTTATAAATAAATAACATGTGAAATAGATTTAAGCAATAAACATGCATTCGGCAAACAGTCTTCAGGAAGTTTAATATTCTGCAGACTGGAGCTATTTCAGCAATATCTTGTTAATAGGCCCTCCACTCCTCATCTTGCTTTCCTTCGCCGGTAACATCATAAATCCATCCCATCAAATAGTGGAGCCGTCCCTTCTTCAGAACAAACTAGGGCTTCTCATAATACGAGTTCCTAGCGCTGCAGCTCCCCTATGCTGTTTATTTATTTCTTTATCTATTTATCTATCTATTTTTATTTATTTTTGACTTTTGTTCCTGTTGAGTGACTGTGGGGTTTTTGTTCTTAATTTAAATTGAAAGAATTTTTATTCTTATACTTTCTCTTATTTAATGTTTTTTTTTCTAGCCTACTTCAAGTACACTCGGCAAATAAAACTGTATATATATTTAATGTATATACATGTTTGACACGTGTACATTTAAAAATGATTGCCACAATCAAGTTAATTATGATATGGATGATTTCACGCACTTGCCCCGTGTGTGTGTGTGTGTGTGTGTGTGTGTGTGTGTGTGTGGGTGTGTGTGTGTGTGTGTAAGAACCTGAGATCTAATCTCTTGGCACTAGCTCAGAAAGTAAGTGCTCTGCCCTTCCAGGGGACCTGAGTTTGGTTCCTGGCGTCCATAATGGCTGGCTCAACAACCTCCTATAACTCCAGTTCCTGGGGGATCTGACCTCTCTGAGAGACAGAGACAGAGACTTGAAAAGAATAAAAATAAATGCTAAGAATAATTCATCCTTTTGGCAATTTTCAAGTATACAGTGAGTACTATTGACTATAGTTGCCATGTCATACTTTAGATTTTCAGAATTCACTTCTCCCTTGAGCTGAAACTTTACACTCTTTGATTGACAGCTCCCTGTCTTCCCAGCATCAGCTCCCGGAAGTGACTATTCTCCCGTCTGCTGCTGTAAGACCATGTTTTTAGATGTGAGTGAGATCACAAAGTGTGTGTCTTTCTGTGTTTAGTTTACTCTGCTCAAATTATTGTCCTCTGGCTTTATCTGTGTTGTGTAATGACACGATTTCCCTTAAAAAAAAGCTAAAAAATTGTGTATGTGTCTGTGCAGGTGTGTGTGGGTCTATGCAGGTATGTGTGTATGTGTGTATATGGAGTCATGTGTGTCTATGTGTGTGTGTGTGTGTGCGGGTGTGTGCACTACGACACTTAGTGGATGATAAGACTGATTCCAGTTCTTGACTGTTGTGAGCAGGCTGCAGTGAAGGTGGGAAGGGCAAACATCTCTCTGAGATACTGACTGCATCCTCTGGATGCACTCCTCAAGACAGGATTTCTGAGTTGTGTGCTAGCCTCCACACACCTATCCAAACTGGCTGTACTAATTCACATTCCCGTTAACGTCATTAAAAAACAATCTCATTCAGAAAGTTTTCTGAGATATCTTTGTTGCCACCTCCTCTCCTTTCTCACCCTATCCATCAACGAAGCCGCTTCACCGGTTTTTACAAAGTGATTCTCCTTGAAGGGACTCGTATTTAAATCTTGATTTCAGGAGATTTTTCAAACCCTGAAAGCACTAGGAAGTTGTATTGTGTGGGGGAATCAACAAGCTGCTTCAAGGGGTCAGGAGGTTGGTTGGTTGGTTTGCTCTGTCACAAAAGTAGGGGAGAGAGCAGTTTCTACCAGATATCAATGAACTGCATTACAATTTTATCCCAAATAAACCAGAAAACACATATCCATTATGCTTCCGCTTCCACTGTGAGAACAAGGATAGGCAGCATTGCTTGTTAACCCATATTTCTTATTTGATAGATTCTCTAAAAGATACACTCAGAAGTTTTATATTGAGCTTCTTTTTTCGGTGCTGAATTAAATCTGTATAATTTCATCAAATTTAGCTCCTCATGAAAATGCAATTATCGCACCCTTGTTTCATATAACTAAATACTTTATTCATTATTAACCTCACTCATAGACTTAATGTACAATAAGGAAACACCACAAGATTCGTGTCAGTGGTAATTTAAAGTGAATTAGGGGTTAACGATGAAGGTCTGATCTACTCTAGTCTGATTATAAATAAATAACACACAGGCACTAGACTAAAGTGATAAACATCTACTCAGGTCATGAGATCCATCAGGAGGGCATTTCTCTTATTCAACATCACAGGCAACCGAAGCCAGGACTCAGATTTTTTTAACCCATCCCTCTCTTTGAACCCATCCTAGTACCTCTGTACACAGACATGCTTTCTGCTTACAACTGCATTGAGCCAGATCCATAAATTACATGACACCTGCCTGCCTGCCTGCACACAAACACCAAACCCACAAACATCCCAAGCCATGAAGATCAAGATGGCGCTGGATGACAGGGCTGGAGGAATGAGCACTGGGTCAGTACACTACAAACCTCGGGTTCCGTGTTTCTCCTGGCGGCGGCAGCATGCGCTCACATCCCTGCCACGTCTGGTAACCCTAGGACTAAGTGTAGCCCCAGCATTGAGGGATTTCCAAATACACTGATGTGTCGGGAAGTGATGATGGTAAACATGTAGAGGTGCCTTTCGTTTTGGGGTGGGAAACTGGGCAGCAAACACAGGTCTGGGATCTCAATAGCAAGACATTGTCTTACAAATGGGATGAATAAGAGCCGCACGCACAACATCATTGATTTGCAAAAAAAAAAAGATGCTAAGCTATAGCTGTGATGTGATTTGCTTTGGCCACCCAGACTCAAGCCAGGGTCTACTATGCACTAGAAATGTTTCTGACACTACATCAAGGCCGGCTATCAGAACAGAATGCTCAAACAATCAGAACACTTACTGGCATTCTAATAACGCATCCAAGCTGGATTAGCCGGTGACACATATACACACTTAGATTACTAACTCTCCTGGTAAACAAGGGTGGAGCCTGTCTCCAATCCTGAGGGATTTCTACATATAGACATTCACATGTATTCACCACGAAATAATGCTTTTTCCATTTACCTCAAGGGTTCCACAATGGCTCAAGCAAAAACACAAAACAAAAATGGATACCTCAAATCAATAGAAGCCAACTTTTTCTTGAAAAGAATATTTTAAAGGTATATACTATATATTTTGTCAAAATGATAAGACTAAACTTAATGGCCTATACTATCCACAGTGCTTAGCCAATGTACAGCCATGTTTAAATATACGCTCAGAAAAGGTTATAATCTCTAAGTAACTCACTGGCTTACCAAACTGGGTGTAATCACTTCATTGGTCTCTCCTTTGGTGCCCTAGCTGGAGTGAACAGACACTTGTTCAAATTTGTTCTTCCCAGGAAATGTGAACAACACCGTCACAATTTCCTGGATGACAAAGCCTCCTGATATCTCTGGGTTAAGGCACGTTCCAGAGCCCCTGTAGGAGGAAGGGCGCATGCACACACACGCACGTGCACACACACATGCACTCCCATGTGTGTTCTCTCCTTCTACCTTTATGTAGTTCTCAAGACTGAACTCAGGTTGGTCAACATGCATGGGCACCTTTACCTGCTGAGCCATCTTGCCTCTCCCTCCCATCAACAAGTATTTTTGGAGCGAATTCTGCAGCTCTACTTGCCAAAGAGTATGTTAGTGTTCCAATTTCCCAGCCTACTGCATACTGCTCTGCTGCACCATTTGGTGGTTTTGCAACATCCTTAAGATCCCTGATCACCTCCAAGGTAATCTCTCTTCCTCCCAGCCCCTGTTTCACTTCACGTGCCAGGAGTAGCTTCGCTTGAGTTCCTGTGTGGTGTCTAGATGTAACCTAGGCATAAAGATATAACCTAGACATACAGTTCACCAGAACTCGAGTAAAGAGTGGTTAGAGAGGACCCTCTCTCCTTCCCAGCTTCATGACTTCAAATGTGGCAGTTGCTCTGAGTTCTGGCTTCCTCACCTGTAGAAAGAATTACTAATTCAATTCGGTGATGAGCACAGGGACAGAAAACCCGGGAACTCACACGGCCTGAAGAAGGCATTCAAGTTTATTTTAGACTAGGGTAAAAAGGGGATCCCAGTTCTTCCGAAAGCTGGGTTGTTATCTTAGAATTCTTACACATATTTTCAAAACTTGGCTTCCTGTTGGGGACCCACTTACTTCCCCCTGGGAACACTAGATTTCTGACCGTCTTCTTGGCTCAGGAGCCCACACCCTTGACACCAAGAGCACAGTACAGGGCAGATTCTATTTCATTCTGCAACAACACACAGAGAGAACAGCTGGAGATGCCAATATTGAAATTGAGTTGTGCCAGGTTTTATGACACACACATGTAAGTCCTCCAGCTGGAAGGCTAAGGCAAAAGGGTTTGGAGTTCAAAACCAGCCTGGGCTATAAAGGGAGTCCCTGCCTTTAAAATAAAAATGTACTTGTATTACTAAGGAATCGGTTCAATCCTTAGACTTTGTTATTAATGCTAAATTGTTCTGCAACCTATGTTAAATATAGATCATGGGTGATGCTGATGAATGGGCTGGATCTCACATCCGGGCTAGTTCATTTTACACTCAGACCATTATAAATTACAATGTTCTCCGCCCCTACTATGTAGACTTGGTTTAGGGTTTCATTATGATGACTGATACTCTCCTAGTTTTCATAAAAAACATGCTGGCTTTTTAATTTTGCTTTCTATTTCTAGGTTAGCTGTACATTATTGACAACTTATGCTGTCGAGATTACAGATTTTGACAATACATTATATTTACATCACATTTGAAAATACTTTTCTGGGTGAACGATTTTTTTTCCTAAGTTTTAGTTGCTATGTATGTGGCTTGACCTTGGTCTTCTCACAGAATTATGAAGATTTTTGCAAAATGTGTATCTACTGACCCACAAATGTGTATCATTGTGACTTTCCAAAACAAAGTCATGGACAGAAGAAGGCAGGAAGAGGCAGGCTGAAGCTCAAGTGTAAATCTTTCAACAGGACAGTGCATTTGTTAAATGTTCTCCCCAAGCATGTCCTACTGTAGCTGAATACTGGTGCAAGATACTAGGACACTGGCTGTTTATCAGAACTTGCTACTGCTGTGGTGGTCCTGAGGTTGGTGGTGCCGGGGACGGTTCTGGGAGCAACAAGGCCAGGCATCATCTGTGTACATGTGCGTGTATGAGTGTGAACGTATGATGTGTGTTTGTGTGTGTGCTTTTAGAGACTAAACTCTGCTCACGGCTGTGATGTTCCGCCCCCGGGCCTTTCGGTTTTGTACTACATATAACTGAACGGATTAACAAATATTCTTCACATTAGAATGCGGAAACAACCTAGAGATTTCACTATATTCACTGTTGGCCAAGCACTAGGAGATGTGGAATCCACAGCCATGCCACATGCATGAACACAGGCTGCGGAACACAGGGTCAGGGCTCTGCCCTCCTGCTGACATGCCTCGGCCTGGAACTCCTGTGGCCACTAAATTCTCTGATCAATCCGCACATAGCACTGTCCAGACAAACCAGAGCACACGCCTTACCCTTGTCACCACCACGTGACCATGGCTTCAAGTCACTGGCCCCTGCCCCTCCTGCTTTTGCTTAAATTGCTCAACAGAAAAATGATTTAAGTCAATTGTATTCAACAAATACAATTTCACTATTGTTTTTCTTACTAAAGTATGTCACTATTGTACAAACTTGTATTATAAATTGCAGAAAACTCGGCTTTAGAGTCTTCCATTAAAAAAAAAAACCTGTATATTAAATGTGTAAACTGTATAGAAACAGGCCACTTAGGAAACTGAACCATCATTTGGTCATTTTATTCTCGAAAGCTAAATAAAGCTGATATTGGTGAAATCACAAAAAGACAAAGATTTTTCAGCTTCCTTAGTTAATGTAGGACAGACTTTCCTTATTCTTTTTTTTTTTTTTTTTTTGGCTGTGTTGAAATAATCACTGAAATTCAAAACAACTGACACATCTTTGCAAATGTAAATGTTTACATATATGTATTTGCATTTCAGATCTTTTTTCTGTAATAACATGTAACAAACACACAATTTTTAGCAAATGTATAAACGCTATTTATTTTATTTCCAGATGAGAAATACAAGCTTTTAAAAATGTAAAAGAATGTCTTACCACAGTTAAAAAAATTCCTAAATGAAAAACTTAGAAGAACAATGTTTTGAAGGGTGCCTCTTCCCTCCCTCCCTCCGATCACATAACTAACTTCACAGGATTGAAAGCTGCTTCTCTTGTAGAGAGAAAAGTGTAATAATCTTCACGCCGTCCAGGTGTGAAAGAAGGTGTTTCAGGAGGCAGGCAAGATGGACAGGAAGGGGAATCAAGAGAGGCAGCCATTGTGGGGCCTGGAGACCGACAGAGGCTGGAAAAGTAAAGGGTTCAGACTTTGAAAGCAGAGAGAAGAAAAGCTGTAACCAGAGCCCTGGGGAGGCAGCAGCCAGGGAGCGGGCTCAGAGGATGCTGGGGGATTATGCACTAAGCCTGTGGTAGCATTCCTGGAATTCTAGGAGGTGACCAGCTCAGGCTGCTAGGGACTGCATTCTCACGACCATTATTCTGGCTAAAACCAAAATGGAAAGACCAAGGTCGGATTTTTCCCCTTCTCCTCAGCCCCCCAGCCCCCCATCAAGCCCCCAAACCTCAGACAGGGTTTCTCTGTGTAGCCCTGGCTATCCTGGACTTGCTTTGTAGACCAGGCTGGCCTCGAATGCACAGAGATCCACCTGCTTCTGCCTCCCTGAGTGCTGGGATCAAAGGCATGTGCCACCGTGCCCGGCTTGGACTTGCTTTTTTTTTTAAATTCATCTATTAGTTATCTTATTTTACTTTATTATTTATGTTCAATGGTGTTTTGTCTTCATGTCTGTTTGTGTGCAAGAAGCTCTGGAACTGCAAGTACAGACAGGTGTGAGCAGCCATGTGGGTGATGGGAATTGAACTCAGGACCTCTGGAAGTGCACCCAGTGTCTTAACTGCTGAGCCATCTCTCCAGCCCCTAAAGGCTTGTTTATATTTTATGTGTATGGGTATTTTGCCTGCATATGTATCTATATACCATGCGCATGCCTGATACCCAAGGAGGCCAGGAAAGGGTATCAGATACTCTGGAACTGGAGTTAGGATGATTTGTGAGCTGTTGTGGGGGTGCTGGGAATGGAACCTGGGTCCTCAGGAAGAGCAGCCATTGCTCCTAACCACCGAGCTCAAGAGTTGAATTCTTTACCCAGGTCTCCGAGCTTGGGGTTCTGTAACTGTGCACAGTGAAGTTATACCTGTGCAGGCGGCAGGATCTGACATGTTGGTTACCCACTACAGAAAACATGGAGTACAACATGGTAACAGGAAGTCTGGTTGCAAGTGAAAAGACAAAAGAGATTTCCACTTTCCCTGGAAAGGACTGGACAGTTTTGTGGTGGTTGTGCCTTGGGGGAAAAGCCAGCCTCAGGTTGTTTCTCTTTGTTTTGTTCTTTTGAGGCAGGGTCTCTCACTAACCTGGAATTCAGTTGGCTTTTGACCAGGTAAACCAACCACAGAGGACCCTCTGTGTCCGCATCCTGGGATCACAGACAGGCCAGTCTCATTTGTTTGCTTTTGAAATGTGGATTCTGGGAAAATCATTTAGTTCTGCTTGCAAACATTTTCCCACCTGAGCTATCTCTTTAGGTTCCAGCCTTACTATTTAAAGTTTTATTCTGATGTTAGGGGTTGATGGCTGCTGGGTGCAAATTCCTCTTTTTAAATGCATTTATCATTAACACTAGAACCAACCTACAGTAAGCACACTGAGGTCTTTCATACGTAACTTAACCAGACTTTTAATTGCACAAAGACAATTAAAGGACAACAGACCCTCACAGTAATTTTCAGCTAAGGTCATAAACTTCACTGATTGTTTTAACAGCCCCTCACAGGACAGAGGTTTAATAAACATTTGTCTGATGCATATCTTCCCACCACTGATAACAAAAGTGATTGAGAGTTTAGTTCTCCCAAGTTCTGAGTTAACTAGCATAGGGTCCTCTTCTTATCTGTGTAAGGTGTCACAGGAAAACACATCCAAACAGTGGTTTTTAGTCACTATGTGATACAAATGGAAAAGGATGGAAGATGCTGGCTGGGAGCAAATAGCCTTGACAAGGGCACAATTCACCACTCCTAATCTACGTCCTCAGTCCTGACTGGCTACACCCCATTTTAGTACTATGTATCTTCTGATGAGAAAGTGTTGAGTCTCTCCACATGGCATGACGGGAGAATCAGAATAAACCTTACAACACCCTTTCCCCACAAAACACGAGCTTGCTGCTCCGTCTTTCTTTGTTCCATCTTGATTTCCTCAGAAATCATTCAAGATGCACCTCCCTGAAAATTTCCCTCATGCCAGGTGTGGTAAACTTCTTCCGTGCAGGAGCTGAACATAGCATATGTTATCTTCATACAAATTGTTTTCCGAAAGCAAAGGGTTTTATTAATTATTTCAACACACCATCCAGGCTGATTCTTTCGGGCTCAAGGAATGTGGGCTTAAGCTAATTTTCATGGTTGATATGAAGGACTCAAGGCCAGAACCAAATACTTTTCAGTCTGTGCAATGAGCCTGACCATGCCAGCCTTCTCAGTGAAGTACTTTTTCAGAAGCCAAACACATAGGAGAGAGTACACAAAAGCAACTCCTGAAGATTCGAGCAGCAACTATCCCACGCACATATCTGCTGACACTGGGGCTAGCATGGCGAACAATTCCTGATTGGTTTTCTCTCTATTTGCTGTGTGTGGCACACGCACATGTGTGTGCAGGCATGTGTGCTCACACACATGTGGGGAAGGTCAGAAGGTGACACCCTCCTCCATCACTCTCCATCACACTCCCTGAGACATGGACAAGGGCTCTCACTGAACTCAGACCGAAGCTGCTGGCCGGCGATGACAGGAATCCTTTCGCCACCAGCCCCCAAATTCATGCCGCACCCAGCTCTTTTTACTTGGGTTCTGAGGATTTGAACTTGGGTCCTCATGCTTGCCTAGCACAAGTTCTTTCCCACTGTGCCATCTCCCCAGCCCCTAATTACTGATGTTTTAAAAATGCAAGTTTTCAATAGGAAAGGAAAAGAATATTTCTAGAAGAATAATTTGTGCATTGTTTAAATCAAGATAAAGGTCTTCTTGATGGTATTCTTAGTTTTATAAATATTATGAAGTGGTCAGAGAAGTTGAAAAAGATGAATAAACTCCTCCTACTGGTCTCAGGAAGGGTATCAGTTCATTTAGGATCAAATATCTGTGAGCTACCTCACATCAACTCCTGATCTGATGTTTCAAAGGAGAAAGGAAAATAGCACACAAACTTCTCTAGGCACTCACATACACACACACACACACACACACACACACACACACACACACACACACACACTATAATTCAACTCACATCCTGAGAGTAAAACTCAGTTTTATTCTAATACAGAGAAGGCATCTGCCTTGTACAACCTCTTGTTTTGTTTTCAACATTAGTCATGAATATGGCAGTCACTCCTTAACAAAACTCATACTTTTTATACACTCATAGTAGGCATGGAAATGGGACCACCCCTGACCCCACCCCCCGACCCCACTGCCATTGGAGGAAAGATTTTCTTAAAATCTTTGGTTTGTTTGATGACTCTCTAAACCGACTATATTTAAATGGCATGTTGTCACCTTGCTTCCTAGGCCATGCAGTGCAGTTTGCACATAGCCCACTTCCTGGCTTCCTACAAGGGCTACCTCCTCTCCCCAGGGATGATGTCTGTCCAAGAAAGACAAGCTATACACACAGGGAAGTCCTGCTCTGTGTAGACCCAAAATAGTGTCATGAAAACAGCAAATTCCTGAGCACGTCGGATCAGACTCTCTGTTGTTTAATAAAAGTAGCAGCCTAACTGTTATCTTGCCAAACAGCTAGCGGTCTCTGGTAGAAAGCAGGGCTGTTTTTAGTAAATAAAGGAAAGTCCTCAGACCTTAGCTGGAGTTTTGTATTCCTGCTACTTGAGACCTCCTACTTGCTACATTTCCAGGAACAAAGTACACTGAGCTTTAGTTCAAATGCAGAATTATAATTATGCTACATTTCATTGGATTATTTTGAAGATTACAGGTGATTATGTATGCATATAAGTATATATAAATATATAGACACATGCTATCATGCCTGGCACATAGAAAAACTCAAAGATAAGTAGTATTATTTTAGGACTAGGATTTTTAAAACAATAAACCCAACTACAAAATTCCCCCAATAAATGACAAGACAACTTAGATGTGCAGAAGGCAAATGCACTCCTGATCAGCCTTCCTCCAGCCCCATCGTCCTCACTTGACCAGTGAGAACAACTGATGGGCCTTAAGAGAAAATATTTCGGCTTTCAATTAACTGCTTGGAAAAGCACTAAAAACTGTATTTAACTGTTCTCGGGCAATTAGACCATGACCATTGCCACATCTGCTATTTGCTCATCAGGAAGCTGCTTCCAAGACATTTAACATTCATAGGTATATTAGCTCATTATTAATACCCTAGAAACTCCCCATGGCACAGTTAACTACGGTGCAGGATTTGGTACATAAGAAGGCTCCATCCTGGTTTCCATTCATCTAAGAGGATTATGAATGGAGTCTCCCCAAAGACAATGTTATAAAGTGGTCTTAAACGTGCAAGGAATTATAGCAAAGCTCTGAGGTATTAAAGTATTTCTAGAAACTTCTTTTCCACCATCTCTCCACTCAAGATTTTTATTTCATTATCATAGCAAATGCTTACACAATGCTGTATAGACACACAGATGCAATGAATTCTCACAAGATGTTACAGGGGAGAACTGACGCTTCTCATCCTCACTGTATGTGTGAGGAAACTGAGGCACTGGAGAGATAAACACAAGACATCAGTGTCAGAGCTGGGACTTGAACCGAGGCTGTGACACCTTAGGGTTAAGCTGTGACATAGGGCTCCTTCTTTTTCTAGCTGATGCCATTCTGCAAGTCCCCAAGTAGGAAATGAAATCAATTCCCCTCAGCCCTTATCAAAAGATGCCATTATAGGGACTGAGTTCAGTATTAGGGCTCAGTATTGGCCCATGTACTTGCCTTCTGAAAGCAAAGTAAAAAAAAAAGGATCATTTTCAATGAATGGCCATTATATCAAGAGATTATGCCACATACAACGTGTCACATGAAAACCAGCCAACCTGTCATTGAGACAGCTTGGTTCATAACACAGCTTTTATTCCTAAGACATTTCCAACATTTGGCTCATGGGAATCTGACTAAAATGTTCCACTCTCAATTTACACATATTTTATAAAATTTATCAAACTGTAGTCTAAAATTATCAGTTCAAAATATCTCTGAGTACTGCTTCCAGGAGACAATGCGCCTATATTCTCCAGAGAGGACTCATATATCACCCTTGCTTGTCTATTGTGCCCAATAATTGGGTCAAGGGCTAGTTTAAGCTGGGCATGGGGCACTTGTCTACAGTCTTGGCAGCTAAGGCAGGAGTCTAGCAACTTTGAGGCCAGCCTGAGTTAAGTTGAGAGCCTATTTCCAAAAACAAAACCCAAACAAATTAAGGGAAAAATAACACCCCCAAATTAAAACCCTAAACCTAAAACAAAACAAAACAAAAAAACAAAAGAGAAGCTTCTAGTTCAGGTGTTGTGAAAGTAATTTTTTTAGACACAATCCACATTTGTATCAGTATCTACTGTGCCCACTTTTTTTGGCATCGAAACACAACCGTTTCTTCTGCAAAGTTCAGGCTTGCAAACTTTTTTTTTTTTTTTAGTTAAATCTATAATTTTGTGTTGGGCGGCATTTGTAACCATCCTTGGCCCTGTGCAGCCTGAGGTTAGAGTTGGACCAGAAAGGCAAATGATTTTCCATAATGTGAGAGAGTCTCATCCAATGAACTGAAGGCTTTTGGGGCAAAGATTAATATTTGTAAAAGAAGTAATATTCTGCCTCAAGCCTGTATCACAGACAACCCTCATGCACTTCCAGCCAGAAGACTTTGGAGTCAAGACTATAACATCCATGCTTATCAGAACTGCCCACCAGTCTGCTCTTCCAGCTTTGAACTTAGCACATCCCCACATTCCTATTAATGAGCCAATTCCTTTTAAAAGTGTCTCTCAGCCAGTCCTGCCTTCCTTCTTTCCCCAGTACATGCTAAGTAGATAGATTCTAAAAAGCAGAAATAGAGCTACCTTCCAATGTTCTTTATTACTTTTTTAAAATTTCATATGTATGGGTGTTTGCCTGAATGTATATATATATCACTTGATATGCTTATATGTGTAGTGCCAAGGAGGCCGGAAGAGGGAGTCAGACTCCTTGGAACGGGAATTGTGGACAGTTGTGAGCTGCTTTGTGGGTGCTGGGAGTTGAAGCTGGGTCCTCCGTAGGAGCAGCCAGAGCTCCTAACTGCTGAGTCACGGCTCCAGACCCCAGCTCTGTTTTCTGTTAGGGTCTTTCAGGTGTTTGACTAGGTGTGAACAGAGATGCTCTGGGGTCTGTCATTTGTTAAACAGTATTGTGACAAATCAACCGAGAGAGAGAGAGAACTACCGGTTCTCTCTCTGGAGGACTATAATGACCCCAGCATCTTTCTCCCTTTGTCTCTCATGCTGTTTGGCTGAAGCATGAAGGTGTGGAGAGCCCACCTCCATCCTGATTTTCCAGTTGTTTCTATGGGGGAACATGGAGTGACCATTTCCCTTGAGAGTACATCAGCCAGAGAGCTCTCTAGGAGTAGAGCTATGTGATAGCTCTACTCACTCCCATGGCTCATCATAATAGATTTGAATCCACATGCCCTCTGGGAATGACTGTGGTTTGACCGCTACCAACACACACATGCTGGTCTGTTGATGTACTCCAACAGGGCCCCAGAGACTCACAGCTGCCCTGCTCAGCAGTGTTTAGCTCAGTCGTGCTCTGCTTACACCACAGCCCTCTGTGTTTCCTGGGCCAGCCAGAAGGACATGAAGGAGCAGTCCAGCTGACAGGTGGCATTTGATAACCTTTTCCTTCCAGTTTGGTGGAGAACCACCTCGCTTCTTTGATAGCTCCTGTCTTCTGTCTTCTGTCCGCACACAAGCTTGGCTTTACAGTCTCATTTTCCTTCCTGGAGACCCTTCCCTATTAGTGCCTTCAATTTCTCTTGGTTACAGTTCCCGGAGCTAAGCCCCGTGGGGAAATACTTGTTTCATTAAGAAAAGGTCTGGGCCAAGCCTCTTCTTTTTACTTCCCCTGCCTCTCTCTCTCAGTCCTATGCTAACCTCAACTTCAAGCTTATGCTTTGTAAAGGCTGGAGACCAGGGGAAAGTTACAGCAGGAAAATCCACCATGGCCCAGAGCTCATTTCCTTGTGGCTTCCTCAGTAGCAGGCTGGCTGCAGTAAGTGTTTACTATGCACAGTTCTGACGTGCCGACATGGAGAGCAGCAGCCACAGCTACTACGGAAGAAGCAAGGTAGAGAAAGCAAATCAGAAATGCCAGGGCGTGTGTGGCTACGTCCTCTTCTCTGGCCTGATAGTCCCTCAGGGGCAGCAGGTTGGCCAGTTGAGGCCACATGCTCCCCCACCTCCACCCCCAGCTTCTTTCTTGCTATCAAACCATTCCATCCCCACATTTCTATTTCAGGGACTGACGCAGGCAGAGCTGTGGAGGAGAGAGCCATTCCCTCTTAGACTTTAGGCTTCCCTTCCAGCTGCTTCTGCATTTGTGCGGGAGGAAAGGCAAAGGCTGCCACGATTCTAGCAGCTTGATGAATGTCTCCCTGGTCAATGTTTAACTTAACAAGAGTTCTTTTATTGCTGATTTGTGTTTGTTCATTTTCTTTATCTTTTTGGGGGGGGGTGTCCAACAGCAAGAGAGGTTTTATAAGCAAAAAAGTTGTCAGGAAATTTCTGGACAGCAAAGTGTTGCACTGGAAAGGGGAGAATGGTGGGAGAGGCTCAAGCTTGGAAAGGATGCTTGTAATGTAACAGGCAGGTTGGGATGGGTGGGTACCTCCTGGTTTAACTGGAAAGAAGTAATTTAGAGGCCTTTCAGGAGATGATCAGCCTGGGGCTGCAGAGACGCGTCAGTAGGTAAGTACCTGGATTCTTAGAACCCACCTTAAAACAAAGGAGCAGAACTCTGGGAGCACACCAAGCTCCCAGGGCTCTCTCATGTGCCAAGAAGAAACAGAAAAAGAAAGCAGGTCCACTTGAACGGTCGCGGAAACGCTGTCTTCCTCAGTAAAGGTTTGCGCACCCTTCCAGGGACTCAAAGTGGAGGTTCACTGAGCAGACTGCCGTTCTGTCTGAGTCCCTCGAATCTACAGCATCTCTCCCTACAGGAGTGTGGGCAGGAAGGATGGGATGCGTGCCACCTCCAGAGTTGGCTCACAAAGATCTTCAACAATACCCCCCCCGCAGGATCCTCAAGACCCTCCTTCTTCCCAAACATCAGCTGGAAACCCCAAATCCCAAGATTCCCTCCCCACGCTCCAGCAGCTGCCAGAAAAGGGGCTGTTTCTGTCAAGTGCCCACATTTCATGGCTGCATGAGAGAAAAAAAATAATAAACCCATACAGTAAAATACTGGGATTTTAGTGTTTCTCTGTAACGAAAGTTATTTTAACTGTGCAAGATCAATATGTAGGTTCAGAAGAAAATGATCAATTAGACTGAGTGACACAGACTTTAAGCCTGATGTGCTACTGCTGTATTATTTTTAAAGCATATGCCTACAAACACATTTATATTCTTGGGGAGTTACTGGCAGAAACAGAGAAAAAAATAGGACCCTTGGTTGCGTGGAAGGAAGATAACTGAAAAATGGGAAGACCAAGGGTGTTTATACGTGAGTAGGCATGTGTGTTTGGTATCTATGCATGTTCAGGAACAGAGGTACATGTTTAGGCATTCATGTACAGGCCAGCAGACAACACTGGGTATCATTTCTCAGGTGGTGGTCCCCTTCTTTTTTTCAGGGAAGGGCCAAGGTCTCTGACAGGCCTGGAACTCACTATGTGGGCTAGAATGCCTGACCCTGGAGCCCTGTGGACTGGATTGTCTCTGGCTTCCCGGTGCTGGGCTTACAGTCATGCACTGTCCTGTGGACCGAACCCAAGGGCTGGTGCCTGTTCAGTGAGCACTTCATGAACTGGGCTATCTATCGTCCGGCCCCTGGTACTGTTTTAGCCTTCTGGATTTTTCCTGTAACCGTGTAATACCTACTCATAAACTCCATGCAGAAAACACAAACTTTGAGAGAACCCAGTTTGCACGGAGCAAGTTCTTGCAGGCATTGTTGGTCCCCGGGGCCTCTTTTGAAAACCAGCAGTACCGAGTGTTGACTTTTAAAAATACATAAAACTGTACTTTTCTGGAAAACTCCAGGGATAGGCAGGAGTTCAGCGCAGCTGTGGGGTGAATGCTCTCAGCCACTTAGGGGCTCTTTCTAGTGCTGACAGGAGGCCTCCTCCATCTCATTATTGCTAAATGTGAATTGTGTGTTTACAAGTAGACCTTTCAGAAAAGGGGAGTCCAGGCTGGAAAGATGGCTCAGCAAGTAAGGGTGCTTCTTGCTCAGTCTCATGCCCTATTCCATCCCTTAGAGACGTTGGTGGAGAAAGCTGACTGTTACAGCTTCTGCCTCATGCCTGAATGTGTATGTACGCGCGCGAGCGTGCATGCGTGCACAGACACATTGTTTTTTAAGTAAAGGAGGATCCCTGGACCTTCCCCCTAAGAGTTCTGACTTGAAGGTAAAGCCCCGGAAAACAGTTACCAGTATCTAGAAAGAGCCCTACCCTCATAGGCACTGAGTCTCATGGGATCACTGCTTTAGCCTAACCTTTTAAACCTGGATACAGATGGGAGATGGACTTCTGAAACCTAAGTGTGTTTGGAAAGGCTCTGGCGATGCTTGACATTATAATGACATCACAAGCACGTAGGAACGTGATCACATTTACTATTATAAGGTCTGGATTGGGACTTTATGATTTAAGATCTATCTTATCAAAACCACTAAATTTTAAGAAGAAAGAAGGGGTTGGAAACACACCAGTGTTTCTGTGGAAGGCTTCCAGAAGGATCTCCGCTGCATTCCTAGTTATCTGGCACCGAGTTCCCACGGATGGAAACTCTATAAGCTACAAGGCAAGTGCCCCACGCGGGCCCAGTGGCTGGAGCAAGGCCAGCCCAACTCAGGGGCAGGAACGGCAGGTGGCCCATGGCTGACCACGCTCCACAGGAGAAGCTGCTTGAGAAGTCTAGGATCTCACCCTCATCTCTGAGTACATTAAAGCCACAGGGACCAAAATGCTACTCAAATCCTGCCCTGCTGTAACCGAGACAAGGGCTTCATGTAATTTTCTCTATATCAAGTCTCCAAACACACAGAGGTCCGACTTCCTGGAAAAGAACCCAATTAGCTACTAGAGGCTTAGGATGACTTGCTAAATTGTCCCCCCTTCCCCCCCCCAGGTGCTATGTGGAAGCGGTGGAGCCTTTAAGAGGTGGAGCTTACATGAAGGATGTGAGGTCACTGGGGGTGGTGCCCTTGAAGGGAATACTCAGACCCAGCCAGGCTCTCTTTCATTTGGCACACTGGTTGCCATATACCTTTTTTTTCTTCCCCTGACAGAGTCTCATCCTTTGTAGCACAGCTGGTCTACCACATACTTCTGCACACTGTACTGTTCTGTTGCAGACCCAAAGCAACATGACCAAATGATTACGGGCTGAAAGCTGTGAGGCCATGAGCCAGAACAAACCTTTCTTCATAACAAATTGCTTGTCTCAGGTAGACTGTCACAGTGATGGGGAGCTGACTGGCACCAGGTAGGAGAAGGCCAAGGAAGCAGTTAGCATCCCATTTAGTTTGGGGTATCTATTTCATGTAGTTATGATACAGATGAACATATAAAAAGGAGGTCTACAAAAGTTCCTCGCCTGTGTAGAGATTATACTCCGGTAGAAAGAAACAAACTGAAGTATTTTAAAGCCCTAATATACTGAAATAATAATAATATAATAATGGCATATTTGTGGCGACACAAGCTATGCTCTTCTGTCGCTGTGACAAAACACCATGACCAAAGCAACTTATAAAAAGAAGCATTTAATTTGAGGCTAACATCCAAGAGGGCTACAGTTTATCAGCACCATGACGACTGGCATGTCGGCAGGCAGGCACTAGAGCAGCAGCTGACAGCTTGCATCTTGTTTGCCAAACACAAGGTATAAGAGAATCACCCTGGGATGGCATGGACTTTTGAAACTGCAAAGCCTTCCCACCACGACACATTTCTCCACAAAGGCCACACCTTCTTCAGCAAGGCCATGCCTCCCGATCCTTCCCAAACAGTTCTACCAACTGTGCAGCAAGCAATCAACATAAGAGCCTGTAGGGGTCACCCTCATTCAGACGACCACAGATATTCTTGAGGTAGTTTCACGTTAAAGCAGGTTGGTAACACTTGTACTGAGAAGGTGGCTGATTAGTAAAGGGGAGAGATGCACTGGACAAATGCTCAGGGCAGAGCCACCAGAAAGTGCGAAGATGCTGTGGTGTGTGTGTGGGGGGGGGGTGTACTGCTTTGCAAGAAGCAGCAAAGACAGGAGTGTGAGTGAGTCAGAGATGCAGAAGCAGTGGGAGATGAAGGTGGGCAGAACACAGGTGTTATGTGGAGGCATCACGCTGTAGTAAGATCCTTGAGTTATGGGGAGGGCCTGATCATTCTCTGAGTGAAATGAGAACTGGATGAAGGATGTCTCAGTAAAGAAACACCATGCTCAGACTCATGGGTGATGAGTGGGGACAGAGAAGAAGAACAGAGGCAAGAAGACTGTGGTGTGCTTTCAACAATGGTGAGGCAAGCCTCTGGCAAGCAGGTGATGTGAAATGGCCATTTTTGCTATGTCTGAAGTTAGAGCTGAAAAGACTTGGTGACCGATCAAATACAGGGACCCAGATTCTGAGAGAAATGTGAAAGGGTGTCCCTGGGTCTACAGAGCAGATGAGGGAAGCCTGACGGGGTGGCATGCCTGCAGAGGAAGTCAGAGCTTGAGGAGAAGGACTTTCTGGCAGAGAAACACTCCTGTGTGAATGAGGTTCCTATGCCCGCCCCCACAGACCCTAAGGATTTTCTGAGGCTAGGGACATGGTGAGCCTTCGCAGGAAGGGCTGGCCTGGAGCTGGAAAGATGACAGAGGTAGGTTGGGGAAAGCTCTGTGTACCATACGATGACATCAAGGCAGAGTCAGTGAGGGATGGAGTACATATGAGGCCGAAGTGAGAGAACCATGGGATGGGGTGGGAGAGGATGGACCTACTTTCAGAGCAATCCTTCTGCTTATACCACAGGGACCTTATGGAGAGATTATAAGAGCAGAGAGTGGCAGGCTCACAAGAAATGCTTGGCAAGTTTGTCAAATACCTTAGGAACAAACCCTGATACTTCCTATTGGAAAATGTGAGGATTATTGTTAGGTTTGTTTGTTTGTTTGTTTGAGGCAGGGTCTCTCTATTTTGTAGCTCTGGCTATCCTGAAACTCACTCTGTAGAGCAGCCTAGCCTACAACACACAGAGACCTGCCTGCCTGTGCCTCACAAGTGCTGGGATTAAAGGTGTGCATCACCACGCCCGGCAATCGTTAGTATTTTTTAATCTAAATGCTTACCTGTAAAGCAATTTAGTTTATATGAAACTTTCTACATCTATCTTTTGGAGGAGACCAAATTTTTTTTGAGCCCAAACCACAGAAAAGTGAAGTTAACATGACCTACTGAACATGTTGTCCTTCCATTCACCACCATCTCCCATTAAATGTGTAAATTCACTCCACTGCTCTCATCCTTCCCAAACATATGGATGCCGTTTGCTGTTCATGTCATGAAGCTGCCTGATTCCAAACAGCTTCCCCAGGCTGTCCTGTATATGGGGAGGCTTCCCAGACTCCCGTGAAGGGAGCTGCCTGGGGGCCACATTGCCAACTTTGGTCAGTGCGGAGCAGAGAAAGAGCAGATATGTGAGCTCTCAGCACTTCATTCTCTGTAGAGTTGGCACTCACACGCAACATGGCAGATGGTGCTTTCGCTATCCTGCATCCCTGAATGTTCAGGTGGAACCCATCACTGACCTCCTCCCTCAGACCTGCTTTAGAAATGTAGACCCGGTTAACGCAAGCGGAAGGGAGATCGTTTCATGATTCCTGGTGAATACAACACATAGGTTCAGTGTCTCTGAGTTTCGGCTGGAACACTGACCTTCCATCGATACAGTTTGTAGAGAAGCAGCCTAATCCTTCTGGGCTCCGTTTTATCCCCTGTCAAACAGGGTAACGATTTCTGACATGTCTACCATCTCAGGACATGGGAGGACGAAATGAGATCTCCTGGAAGTGGCTATGACCTCAAGTCTCTGCTGCAAATGTAAAATACTCATTCTGCTCTTTTGAATGGAGACTCAAATTGTGGCTGCTAATGCGAAACCCTCGCTCTGTTGCTAAGAGGCTCCTGCAGGATGCCAGGTGATTGCTTCCTGGTTTGCTCAGCCATTGGAACTCAGTGCCTCACGGTTCTACGAAAGCCAAGGAACATGAATGTGTTATTCTGGTGACCAACCAGGATCCTGCAAAGTCAAATTCTGATACCACTTGGAGAATGATGTTCCTTTAAAATGTCAGGGCTAGCAGAATGGATTTAGAGCTTCGCTCCTGGCAAGCAAACCCTAACTGTTTGCCTTTGGCATAGGAAGTACGGGAGAGTAGAGGCCCAGAAGGAAAGGGTTGGCACTAAGTCTCTCCCTCCTCCTGTGACTGGTCAGTGAGGAGGGGGGAGGAATAGAGGGATTGGGGAATTGAAGCCTCTATCCCTGTGCAGACTAGAGCAGGACACACGCAGGAGGAGGCAACACACCTATTCAGACAACACTCCACCGGAAACAGACATGGAAGAGATGGCCTCCATCCTCAGGGCTATGGAAGGCAGGCAGGGAAAGACCCGTGTATTCCACACTCTACTTCCAGCCCAGAAGAAGGGCTCCCTGACCCTTCCAGAAGCTGATCCCACAACGCAGACTAATTTGTCCCTGGGCCATTTTCATCCACCTGTTTAGATAAGCAGACTTTACAGTTGGTCCCTTTTTCCAGGCACTGAGTAAATGTCAAGTACTTGACATTTTAGGTATCAAGGAACTGAAGCACAGCAAGTCTATGTAGTTGCCTGAGGCCACATAGCAGGAATGAAGAGAGATACCCAGATACTCTCGTCCCAAACCCTCAGCACTGTTTGGAAGGCAGGGGCAGAAATGGAGAAAGAAGGAACCAACTCTACTGTATGTTTTGTGTGAAGTTCAGAGATACCAACTTACTGTGTCCTTAGGTGCCATGATGATTAGTATCCTCACCCCATCTTACCAGCAGAGAAACAGACTCAGCGAGGCTGACTAATATGCCCCAAGTCACAGAGCCAAAAAGTTACAACAGGATCTAGGAGAAGTCACGTGCTTGCCATGAAGAATGAGGAGTGAGTTTGTACCCTAGGACCCAGAAAGGACAGACATGGTGGTATGTGAAACCCTTCTGCTGAGGAGGCAGACAGATAGGTGGGACACATTCCTAGACAGCCAGTCTAGCCTCCTTGGCAAGTCCCATGTCAACGACTTTTATTTGACTCTGTATAAAAAATCAAACCAACCAACCAACCAAACAAACAAAAACCAATATGGACATGAACATGAAGAATGACAGCTGAGGTTGGCCTCTGACCTCTGGTTTTCACATGCATATGCACACATGTATGCCCACACAGACATGCATTGCCCCCTCCTTGCCCCCAAAAGTTGTAATCTAACCTGACTGTTAGTCTCCAGTGTAACCTTAGTGAGGTTTATAACTAAAGAACAGGTAAGCTTTTGGGGAAGAAAACAAAATACATTAAGGAAGAGAGGGGAAAACCTCCCACGGAACAAGGTGGTTAGAAGGTCTTTCCAGATCCTGAAAAAAAAAAACACATCAAAATATAGGCTAATGCAGTCCTTTTGTTTACTGCTTCAGAAAGCTGGGAACGTGAGTATATGTCAGGCAAATTCGTACACACTCTGCAAAGAGCTTGTGAGCCCAGCCAGCTGGCTGTTCTTGCCTTCCTGCCCTCTCACACCACATCATATGATCACACTTTCACACTTCTTAAACTTAAGGATCACCTAATAAACTCCAGTGTTTTGGTTTTTTTTTGCAACATTTGCTAATCCACAGCTAGAATGTTCCCAACCTGAAGCTACACAGGAGCTGCGCAATTATGACACAGGAGCCAGACAATCTCATTAACATATCCGTGACTGACACAGAGGATCATTAATTAGGCATTCCAAGCATAAGTATATATGTATAAATTAGCATCTATTCACCATTTAAACTGTAAGTGATTTTTCATATCTGAATATTAACTATGTTGGAAAATTACTAAGTTTTCCAGAGTGAATTCCACAAACAATGCCCACCCCTAATATCAAGAATAAAATGCAGAGAAGAGAGTCTGTGAACAGAACCGGACCGGAAGGAAACCAAACGACGTCATTGCTCTTCATCTACTGGTACCTTCACGGCTCTGCTTCCCATTTCATACATTTCCAATTGCTCTCCCTGCCAGGCGCCGCAAGTGACCCTCTGTGGGCAGCACTCAGATACAAATGCTCTGCCTACATCTGTCCTGGGCCATCCTTCACCCGCTCCTTTTACATGTTTATTGCGTGTGACCTCTGCACAGAGTCCAAAGTGAAGATCCGTGAATATAGTAAGTTGGACCTTTGAGAATGTGGCTGTCTATTTGGCAGGGAGGCTGAGAACACATAAACTTCTATGAGAAGTGGAGACTGACAGATACTGCTCAGAACGAGAGCACCTCGGGAGGAGCACACCTCTGTGAGCAGCAGGGAGGCTGAGGGAGGGCTGTGAAACAGGTGTCTCTTATGCAGGACATAAAGGAAGAGTGGAGGGCATGGACCTGGCAGAGTTCCGGCATGCCAAGTGTCATGTAATTGAGGAAGCACAGCGAAGCCAGGTCTGCAACTGTGCGGCTTCTGAAGCCAGTAGAACCCCACCTTCAAGTTTCAACACTGCTAACACCCTTATCCCTCCAGGGTTAGGAACCTGCCAGGATAATGGTAACAGTATGCTGTCACCCTTCACACACATGACAAGGGCGGTTCCTATGCTCCACGGCTTACGTGGGCGCCCTGTTTTCTTGCGGTACGTTTGTTTTCATGCTAGCAGGCTCAGTAGAGCTCTGGAGTCTCTTCCACTTTGGAAACTGGCAGGAATTGGAGTTTCTGAGGCCTTGACAGAAACAAACAGCTCGCCAACAAATGGCCTAATCTAGGAGAACACCAGCTATTACCGAGGAAAGAATCATCGAGAGTCAGGTGTGCCGAGCCCTTCTCCACTCCTGGCTAAATAAATATCGATCCCCTACTTGTGGGGTCAATTCATGTGGAGCAATACAAACATTCCATTTTAGTGGAATGAGAAGTCGTTCCGTCTCTGAATACTCATGACTGAAACGGTAAGACGATGCTTGATTTCTGGACCGCTATGGGGAATAACAATTAGTTAATTGGAAGGTTGTTCATTAAGATGGTGTTCTGTACCGGACCCTGTGCCCACCATGCAGCAGACACTAACAGATTAGGAAGCGGTTGATGGCATCTACTTAAAGAGGCCCACAGGGGCAGGAGGGGTGGTCCAAGGCCATGATAGTCCCAGGAATTCTGAGGAAAATAAATCAAGAGGGATCCAAGGTCATATCAAGGAGCCTGTTTGGAGGGAGGATATGGAATTGGATCTGATAGATAATGAGGGAATTAAATGACCTTCATGATCGAGACAAAGCGTGGATCTTAGAAAATGCACAGAGAAAAAGGATCTGAACTAGGTAGCTTGAATAAAAATTTCTTAAATTCAATTTATTCGTGGAGAGAATATGCACATCTTGTGCAGGTGCTCTGCTGACATGGATTATTGCTAAGAGATAATTGGGGTGCGCTGGGGACGTAGCTTAGTTGGTGGAGGGTTTGGGCAGCGTGCAGGAAGCTCTGGGTTTGACCCTTAGCACTACAGAAAGCCTCTGGTGTGGTGATGCACACCTGTAATCTCAGCACTTGGAGAGAGAAGCAGGAGAGTCAACAGTTCAAGGTCATCGTTCTCAGGGTGGCAAGTCTGAAACTAACCTGAGCTACAGAAGACTATGTCTCAGAGAGAGGGAGAGGGGGGAAGAGGAGGGGGAGAGGGAGGGAGAGTTTCAGTTCCTCTCCTACTACCATCACTTAAAAATGGACAAAGGTCCTCCACGGTGGCCTAAGACACACACACACACACACACACACAAAAGCAAGCAAGGTCTTGGATTTTTCTACCCAAGTTCCTCTGTTGTACTAAGGGCTGCCTGGTAGAGCAGCACAGAAAGGCACGTTCCGAGGCCAACCTATGGAGACTCGTTCCAATTTAGGCTGTGGAATGAAAATTACAGGGCAGACACAGAGGCAAGTTTAAAATTAGGACAAACTTCACTTTGGGCTTCTTAAGCCTCAAAGAGTTAGGAGATGAGGAAAAGAAAAATGAAAGGGGGGGGGGGGAGCCAGTAAGAACTTGAAAAGCAAAACCCCAACTTCTGCTCTTTTCCATGGTCCCTCAGGCATCCCCGGCCTTTGGAACACCCGAAAGCAGCAGAAAGGGCTTTTTCAGTCTCTCTGCCACTCCACAGGAGACACCGCTCAACACACCAGCAGTGAGGAGTATCTGGGGGTACAGAGGTCAGAAAAATCCTGTTGGAAAAGGAAGGACTAGGAATGGAAGTAAGGGAGGCCTTACCGAGCACCAACCCTTTCCTTCCCTCAAGTTCCGTCACTCCCTACAGGATGATATAGGTGGCTCCCTTCCGCACGGAGCCATAGTCATCCGTCAGTCTCAAGGCTGATTCAGACGGCAGCCTTGCCAGGCACACGAAGCTTTCTGCATAAGTGCTGAAATCATAAATCCCGTCTCCCAGCGAGTCTGGGGTGTGCTAGTGACTAACAGGACTATTTCCCTAGACCACCTGCAGCTTAAATGAGTGACCACCATCCTCCTTGTAAGGGTGGGCTCTTGGGAATGACATGAATGACCCAGGAAAGCAAACTGTATTTTCTCTTTGCTCCTTCTGACCTGTTCCTCAAAGCTTGGAAAGCACCACCTACATTTCCCTTCGCTTGAGACCACTCTGACTTGGGTGCCATTTTTGTTAAGTGTAATAATGAAACCCATTATTTTTCACAGTAATAAAGATGTTTTTTTTTAATCAATGTTCTCCTCCCCTCCCTCCCTAACAGTTGCAACTTTGAGAAAATTAGTGATTCCCCAAGCTGAATTAATTATTTCTAGGAGAGTATAAAAAGAGGTTTGTCACCTGACACCGTGCTTTCAGGAAGTTCAAGGGTATGTGGACACAAATCCCAACAGCCAGTCTTGGATGGTTAGACTATGCAGAAGTGACCAATAGAGGCTGAATGGGAAGGAGCCAGTCACACGCCACCTTCTTTGCAAAACCCCACAATGGGTCTAGTACAGGCCCCAGGCTTCCAAAATCAGTTGCAAAACGACTCCCTGAGGCGAACTGTCTCTGAAGAACATGAGTTTTCAGTTCTGCATTCCTACAAGCCAGGAATAAATAATCAAACAAGGCTATCGGTTGCTTTCACATGTGACTTTCTCACTGGTGACCTGAACTCCATGAGCCAGGCTGGTTGCTGGAGTGCCCACATGGTCTTTCTGTCTGAACAGCAAAGCTTTAAGTGAACAGGAGAGGAACGAATCTCCAACTAAACCTCACTCATCACCCAAGTCACGAAGTCAAGCGTTCTCACCGGCAGGCTTTACTCATGTGAGCTGGGCGTGTTAACCTCCAACACTTTAGTCCAGCATGTTAACAACTGACCTCATTCTCTCAGGGCACCTCTTCAACAGGTGTCGCCTCTCGGATCTACAACTCACTTTGTCAGAGCGATTTCAGCCCTGCTTGGAGCACAACAGAACTCTGCAACTTGATCCCATTGAAATATTTAGTGCCTGCTGATATGTTCAAACAAATTTGCCAGATCTTGATTATGTTCTGGCAATTAAAGCTATTAAGTCAGTAGACAGACAGCGGGTTATTTCATTGCTGGTTGGAAAAGCCAGCGTTCTTTTCTCCCCCACTTTATGTGACAGAACTGTAATTAGCCTTAATCAAATACTATTTGTGCTCAGTGCAGTAACTTTGCTTCCTTAGCCAGGAAACACTGCCAATCCAGGAAAAGGAGACACACGACTCTGGTCAGAAAGCAAGAGAGATAGGCAAGGGGTGGTTGGGAACGCTGTGTCCTATCTTTGTCATGTTCCTGTAAATCTAAGGCCGTTGTACAATAAAAATATTTAATTTTAAAAAATGCCCCAGGGTTAGGTGATGTAGCTCAGTGGTAGAACATGTGCCTTAGCATATGTAAGGCCCCAGGTTCTCCTGCAAAATGAGTATGTGTGCATGCCTGTGTGTGTGTGTGTGTGTGTTTCGAAGCCCCATGTAGCCTAGGCTGGCCTGGAACTCACAATGTGGCTGAAGCTGATCAGCCTCTTAATCTTCCTGCTTCTGCCTTTCAAGTAAGTGCCAGTATTACATGAGTGCGCTGCCATGTCAGCAAAATGAATAAATGCATTTTTAAAAAAGTTTTAAATGACTTAATTAAAAGTATAAAAGAGGTAAGAAGAAAGGAAAGAGAAAGAAATACTACTTAGCCTAACTTCAGCTTCAGAGATCACATGTCAAAGGCAGCCTTAGAAACCATTGGGAAAATGTGGTCACTTCTGAGGTCCACTCTCCTGCCCCATGAGGGACACGCAAGTGCTTCACGGCCCCCACAGCAAGAGACTGGCAGGAAGGGACAATGCCCCAAACAAAACTGATCCTTTCCCATGCATCCCAACTTCTAGTTTATTTCTCTGTTTATTTATTTAAGTATCTGCAGAAAGAGGAATAAAGAAACGGTTTTTGTTTGCATGTTGGGGAGGTCAGAGATCACCCTCACGTGTCATTCCTTAGGAACCACTGGTGTCTGAGACAGGGTCTGTCACTAACCAAAGGGCTAACCAATGAGGCTGAGCGGCCAGGCTGGTGAGCCCAGGGATGTCCTGTCTGTACCTCTCCAGGGCTGGGGTAAGTTTCCCAGCCTTCCACGTGGTCCTGAGGCTTAACTCTGGTCCCCAGGCTGGTTGAGGCTGGTGAGGCTGGCGCTGCACCAGCCGAGTCCTCTCAGAGCGCTGGCATTGCTGTTTTAATAATTTTAAAATACAGAACAATTTGGGAAGTGTACAAGTATTTTAAGCTCAAGGGAGCGCACCTCTTTTTAAATGCTTTCATCTTGTTGATGAAAAGGAGAAACTGTTAAGTCCTTCTGTTGTTATAAACCCGCCAAAAACCCAACTTAAATGACATCTCATGTGTATAAACAGGAGAGAATCTTAGAAAGTAAGCCATTTGGGTCGTAATGAGATAACTACAGTTCTCTATGTGAACTTGAGTGTTGAACTTTCTACCTAGGTGTCTTGCTCACGGAAGCACGTCCTTGTGTGAACCAGAAGACAATCAGCCCCAATGGCCTCCCTGAATCTACAGAGAAAGCGAAGTGACCACCACATTATTTACTATCCCCTACAGCCACAGCTGATGGTGGCCTAATACCTTTAGGCCTCGCCTAGATCTCAGGTGATTTGCTTCAAATAGAAAAAGTGATTTTAGGACAAGGGAGGTAGCTCAGTCAGGACGGCGTTTGCCGTGGGGACAGAGGGAATCTGAGTTTGAGACCCAGAACTTCCATAAAGACAGCTAGTCATGGAGGCTCACATTTTTAATCCCAATGCTGGGGAGGGCGAGTCCGGGGGCTTGCTGGCCAGCCAGCCTGGCCAAATGGCGTGGGGTTCCATTTCAAAAGAAGGAGGGCAGCTCCTGTAGATGGAGACCCAAGGTTGCCCACGGGCACACGCAAGCTTGCGTGCACACACACACAGGCACAGTGATTTCATATAAAGAGGACACTGGAGTGGGAATGAAGGTTGTAAGATTGGTCATTTTTTTCTATTGAATATAGCTCTTAGCCTCTCACCTTCCACTGCACATTTACTCTAACTTTGTTTCTTCTTTTTTTTCTACCTTCTTATTAACAGTGAGGAGTCTCTAAGAGTGCAAACATTAAGAGACTAGGGCTCTCAGGCTCGGGGGGAGGGGGGGAACCAGTGATGTATTTAACCTGAAGGAAAACATCTGCATCCTGACTGTCCTCGTTTCTCTCGTCCACAGGCCACAGGCACACAAACAAAAAGCCCCTGCTGCTCCCCAGCACTCCCAACACAAATGACTTGGTGAACATGCAAAGGTAGCGCTTTAACCAAAACAAGGCCACCCCAACGACTGCTTCAAATCAAGCTTTTGGCCCTGTACAATCTTGGATCGTGTGTACCTGTAAATTCTTCACAGAGAAGTCCATCTTTTAAAGTCGTCCTAAGATTTGAACTTGTCCCTTTTTACCGTGGACTTTCTGATGAATGCTCGAGGGAAAAGATGGAAGATGCGGCCGCCCCGCCCCTCCCTTTCCCTCCCGGTGTTAAGACACTCGAAGATTTTTCTTGTGAGAATGATGGTGGGAGTCAGCCGGCAGAGAGGCAGAACACGCAGAATAAGCCCCATTTTGCCTTTCCCAGGATGCATTTAAATTCACCAGCTTCATCACCAGGTGTCAGGGTTATTACTAGGATGGCTGATGGCTCAAGTGGCTGAATCTTTTAGACACATGAAAGGTGTCTGTCTCCAGTGTTTCAAACCAACAAACAACACTACTGTCTAATCCCCCTCTGTCTTTCTGTCTGTCTATATCTGTCTGTCTATCTATCCAGCTCAGTTGGGGAAGAGGAACGGTCACAATAAAACCTCAGTTTCAGCGGAGCCCCCTGCCTTTCATCTTGGCACTCAGGAGGCAGAGCAGACAGACCTCTGTGAGTCTGAGGTCAGCCTCCCTGGTCTACAGAGTGAGTTCCAAGATGGCCAGAGCTACACAGAGAAACCCTGTCTCAAAAAATCTAACTAACTAACTAACTAACTAAATAAATAAATAGTTTTTAAAAAGTAAAAAAAAAAAAATCTCAGGTTTTCAGGAGTCCTGGACAAAAGTTGAAGTCACATCCAGAGATTAAAAAAAAAAAAGTCATGGCTAACAATGATCTACTTGAGGCATAACTATAGGTACCATGGATGGACACACATAGATATACTCCAATTCACTGATGAGAATACAAAGCATTTAAGCGGTTACAAATAAATTCAATACACTGAAGTTCAAATAACAGAAAAGACCTTCCAGAGCCTGCCAGAAAATGTTAGAACCATCTAGACGCCTGCACAGGCGCTTCCCTCAGCGTCTCCAGGGCAGGATGAACAGGCCGGTGTGGGTGTGCTCACGCGCAGGTGTGTGTGAGAGAGAGAGACTAAAATACCGAAGCCAGAACCAGCTACTCCTCTTTTTACTCCCAACCCCATCCCCCCCCCCAATTTTTGCATCGGAATGGTATACTCGAAAAAATGAACACACGCACAGCCTTCTTCCGGCATCCTTTTGTCAAGGGTCATTATAAGCACAGGACTTAACACATTTTGCAATTTACAACCAACTTTTCATCTGGGCTTTAAAACAAAGCCCCCCTCCCCCCCGGAAAAGCTCTCTGACATCACTTCTGACAAGGGTAACATATCTACGTGAAAGAATTCGCAATGCAGACTTTGTTAGTGCTCCTTAACCTTCACTTCTTACATTTCAACTTAACCTCTTTCAAAGGAAATGGCTTCCAGAATCCCCTTCAAATATTTATACGGCCTATTGTAGAGACTACGGAAGACAAGCCCCATGTAACGTCCCTCCTCAGCCCTCGGTCTGCTTAAGCGTTGGGCGTCATAACAACAGTAGCAGGTACACACCTCCGGCTCACAAAGATGCATTCCAAGCTAAGCAAACTCGGAGGGGTGGGTGGAGGGGCGTGGGCTGGAATGTCTGACCTTGAAGTAAGCAAGAAGGAATCCACTCTGTAAACCTGGAATCATCACCAGACCAGGGACAACGGTGTTTGAGGCGGTGTCGAGGTGTGAGGACCACTTGTAAGAGTCAGCTTTCTACTCTCACCGTGTGGACCCACGGACTGAACTGAGGTCCTCAGATTAGAAACATTTTTTACCCAGTGAGCCATATCATAGTTTTATTTTTATTATTATTAATTATCAGAGAGGAGGATGATGAATTAAGAGAAACGGAGTTGCCTGCAAGTAAATAACGCAATCTACAAACACTAACCGTAGTGATAGCAGAGTACATGTATTATTGGAAAAACTACACGTGGATATTGTGAAGTGTATGGAATGCATAATTAAATTGAACTGGGAGAATGCAAGCGGGCTTCGTGGAAGAAACAACACTTATAGACAGGCTCTGAATGAAGGGGACTGTGTTTTAATGGAGGAAGAAGAAAATGCGCACAGAGAAACTATCTACATAATTAGAATGCAGGAGTGGAGGGATGTTGTATGATAAATGGGAGAGTACATTGGAGTGGACCCTCGGCTTACTGCGAGCTCAGAGCAGAGCCACTCAGGGCCTCTGAATAACACCAGGACAGCAGGGCATGTGGGAGGCTGCTCAGGCAGCTTAGATGGCAGATGATGGTTCACCTAAATTCAGGAACTTCACATGATTTTCTGTCTCCCAAATGAGAGACTGAAGTGTATCAGGAATCTCCAAGCCTGGCTCACCGTGCGGCAGAGCTGGGGCCTGTTCTCTGGGTCCCGAGGGCCTCTGATACACATCTTCATTACAGAAAATGCCACTGAACTCCCAGGCCTTTCTATTACCACCAGTACCTTGTGACCTGGGTCTGGGCCTTTGTCACATGTTTCCAGAGGACCCATCCCTTTAAATTCCCAGGAGTGGACACGAAGCCAGATCATAGATGAGCAAACAGTCTCACCAGTAAGCTCATGGTTACTGTTAATCAGAGACTGTCTGACTCAGGCTGTGCAAGCCCTGGAACACAATCTCTACATTTTAAGGTTCCCCAGTGTCTTCATACATCAGTGCTCAGGGTTCTCAGAAAGCAATCGCTTCAGCTTGGGGACCCTCTGAGCTTTCCCCTTTCGGTATTGGCCCTTCCCACAGAGCCGTGGCTGTGAATCCACACCAGTCCACTGGGCCTCCCTCCATCCGCCACCATCCCAGGGACTGTGAACTAAACCAGAAGCGCTCCTGACACTCCTCATCTTCACTCAGCAGATGCCACTCCCGGGGTCAGCAGCCCTTCTCTAAACAGGACGCACAGTAAGCAGTGTAAACAAATACCACAAAAGCACGGAGGGAAGGTGAGAAAGGTGATCCCTGACCGAAATTCCAGCACTCCGAAGGCTGAGGCAGGAGGATCGCTGTGAGTTCAAGGACACGCTGGCTAGAGTGAAACCCTGCCTGCCCCTGCCCCTACAAAATAACACAGTGGCATGTAATCTGTCTCATATTTCACAATAATATAAATGTGAATGGGAGTGTGGAAGGCCTGGACAGCTCTTGGAGACTTGTTTCTCTATTATAGAGAGGGTTTCCCCCTTGAAAGCATTTTGTAGGATTTAAAAAAATAATTTATTTAACTTTATTTTATGTGCACTAGTGTGAAGGTGTCAGATCCCTTGGGACTGGGGTTGCAGACAGTTGTGAACTGCCATGTGGATGCTGGAAATTGAACCCCAGTCCTTTGGAAGAGCAGACACTGCTCTTAACCACGGAGCCATCTCTCCAGCCCAGGAATTCTTTTTTTTTTTTTTTCATTTCTACATGGCAATTTCATTTCTAGTCTAAACCTAGCCTCTACCTTTAATCTGGATTGCTTTCTTTTGCTGTTTGTCTTAATTAAGATTTTCTATTGCTGCAATGAAACGCCATGACCAAAAAGCAAGTTGGGGAGAAAGGGCTTATTCAGCTTACACTTCCACATTGCTGTTTATCACCAAAGGAAGTCAGAACATGAACTCAAGCAGGGCAGGAACTAATGCAGAGGCCATGGAGGGTGCTGCTTACTGGCTTGCTTCCTATGGCTTGCTCAGCCTGTTTTCTTACAGAATCCAGGACCACCAGCCCAGGGATGGCACCACCCACAATAGGCTGCGCCCTCCCCGCTGACACTGATTGAGAAAATGCCTTACAGCTGGGTCTCATGGAAACATTTCCTCCACTGGGGCTCCTTCCTCTCTGATGACTCTAGTTTGTGTCAAGTTGACATACAAAACCAGCCAGTACACTGCTGTTAAGGAATGCTTCCCCATTTGCTTAGCTTTCTTCCCACTCTCTCTCTCTCCAGAACTCAAAATTGGCTTTCTTTGCAGAAGCCATTTCTCATGAAGATACCATGTTTTTATCACACCATGAAAATGACCTCACCCTGACTTGGAATGAGTAATATAATGACACTTTTGGGGTGGGTGATTTGCACTAGGCTTGGCTTATTCACTTGGTTACTCATGCCAGCTTGTAAATTTAAAATCCAAATTTCTCCATTGAAAATTTCTTTCCATTCCAGACATTTGGGGTTTTGTTTGTTTGTTGTTTGGATTATTTTATGGTTTGCATGTGTGCACTAGTATATGTTGGTGCACACGTATGAACATGTTTGCAGATGCTAGCCTTCCAGTGTTGTTTCTTGGAAGCCAGCTGCCTTGTTTTTTGAGGCAGAGTCTCTTACTGGCCTAGAACTCACCACACAGAACGGCTGACCAATGAGCTCCAGGGATCTGCCTGTCTCATCTTCCCCAGTCCTGGGAAAACAAGTATATATAACCATGCCTGACTCTGGGGGAGGGGTGTTTTTTTTCATTGTATTTTATTTATTCATTTATTGTGTGTTGGGGTGTGTGTGCGTGGGCTTGTGCTATAGACCACAATAGACACACAGAAGTCAGAGGACAACTTGTAGGGGTCTGTTCACTCCTTGTACCACGAAGGCTCCAGGGATCAAAGTCATCAGGCTTGGTGGAAGGTGCCCTTGAGTTGCTGAACCACCTCAGCAGCCTGTTTTGGGCGCCAACAAACAAACAAACAAACAAACAAATAAGCAAGCAAGCAAGCTACATCTGCAAATAACGGGGATTCATTCAGGAACCAAACAACCAACGAAACAAACAAAAGTTCCCTCCCTTGTTAGCCACATTGAAAACACACCAGGGCTTATGACAAAATGACAGCCAGCCCATTACACAGAAGGCTTGTGACGCTCACCACAACGCTCACGCTCACGGCTATCAGAACGAACTTACAGACTTGAGAACGCAGTCTCCAACAGCTCACAGCTGCACTTTGCTCATGCTGTTGGTCTGTACATCAAGCCCCGTGCCATTGAATCTGACTCCTTATGATTTTCTTTTCCTATAAAAGTCAGTGAAAGCAGCCTCCAAGTTAACAGTGGGCAATGTGCTAAACTGAGAAAACTTTGGGGGAAGATACAAGTGTTCCGTGTCATAACTGTGGTGGCTATTACACAAATATATGCATTTATCTGAACTCTATGGAATTTTATACTGAAAATTAGTAAGTTTTGTCTTAGGTCAATAATACTTGAGTGAAGAATTAAAATATCAAGTCTAAAGAAAATTTCCAAAGTCATATCTTAAGTATGAAAATATATGTATAATAAAGCTTTTGATGCTTTTAAGGGTTCAGACATAGATGTAAAATGTAAGGGACTTCCTAAAATATATAGTCCAGATATAAGATATTTCATTTTACCTTTCAGATAAACACACTACCTGGATTGTCTTTCAGCCAGACTGTGTCTAATGAACTCATGGGGCCTTTTCTATTTCAGTCTGAATTTGTATATGCTAGTTTTCATCTGTTATATGACTAATTGGTATAGGAGTCTTGTGTGTAGCCGTAAGTCAAGCTACTTGGCTCATCTGGGTATTTTGCCCATCTTAAAACTGCTGTAATCACACCATGGCCAGCTAAGCTGGCTTAGTCATCGGCCAGACACTAACCTTGGACGTTAAGAGTGTATGCGCTCCCAACATCAGGGTTTCTCCAAGAAGCTATGTCAAACCTTGGGAGCTTTGCTCTGGCTGCAGAACACGCCTAGACAGGGCAAATGGAATTCACTGTCCATCCTCCTGTCTGTGGCTGTGAGCATTATAGAAGCCAAGCTCAGAACAGTGCTCAGTGTACAGGCAAAGACTAAAATGGTGGAAAATGCACCATTGATTTGTCTGAGAGGATCTAAACTGTAAAGGTGTGGGGTAATAAGTTCTTGTCTTGGACCAGAGACTTTTGGAAGTCTCCATTTGGTTGAGCAAGTATTCCTGGGACTTGGGATCGCTCTTACTTAGAGCTGTGTTGTCAGGTCGGCTTATCAAGACACATTAATTAGAACAGTGGGGCGTGGCCAGCCACATCTGTGAACATCCCAAGTTTGTGCCTAGACTCAAAACTACTCATTTTCCAAAGACACATGGCAGGAGGTGATTCCTGCCATGAGAGCCATTTGCTTATGGGCAAAGAACAGAAGGGTAAAAGATATTTGTTTTCGATCCAAAGAGCTTTGATAAATCCTAAGGCAGCAACAAGAGTAGATGCAGATACAGTTACAAACGGGGGTGGGGGAGGAGCAGGAGAATGACAATATTCTTCACTCTTTCACCTAATCACAGTTACAAGCACATTCCTCAAACCTATGGCCAATTCATATTTTACATGGCTTTCTGCATCTAGAATATGTGTGAGTTAAAGGTGTTGTTGACGGATTAAAGGCCTATCATGTTCTTTTGAAAACAAACTAACCATCCAATTTACTTTTACATTTAAATGAACTTAATAACTATGTTACTTGTGTGACCATGCTAACTACAATCACTGGGGATTCTAAGGAACATATGGCATGGCTTCTCATTTCCTTGAGAGAGACTACAAACTCATTAAACTAACCCAGGAAGCCTGAGCAGTGTCGTAGATCTGACTCGGTTTTCCCACCTGTAAAATGAAGGAGTCAAAATACATGACTCCTGAATCCTCCCAGGTTGGCACAGCTTTTAAAAACTGTGTGTGTGCATGTGGTGTGTGTGTGTATGTGTGTGTGTGTGTGTGTGTGTGTGTGTGTGTGTGAGAGAGAGAGAGAGAGAGAGTTAGTTCATGTTCACCTTGAGACAGAGTGCCTTGATCACACTGCACAGTTCAGGCCAGTTAGCCTATGAGCTTTGTCTCTGCTTACTACGTTGCTCTAGGAATGCTGGGATTACAGACATATACCACTGTGTCTGCCTCTAAGTGGTTTCTGCGGCTCAGACTTCAGATCCTCATATTGTATGCCAAGCACTTTACCCACTGATCTATCACCACAGTCCCCCCAAAGCTTTTAACTGATACTTCCATGCCCTGCTAGGAAGCAGTGTACCACAGTGTAACAGTGACGCTCAAATGTATCATACAAATAATCAATGCAACCAGAGTCTCAACTGAAGGAAATCAGCCCCAGGGTGTAGCAAAAGCTTCTTGGAAAACAGAAACTTCAACTTGGCCTTTCGGGTGGAACCGGAGGGAAATTGGGAGGCTGGGGAGAGTCATTCTTCCCTGGGAATTCAGGGGACTTGCTCAGCAAGATTGAAATGGTTCTTGAGCAGGACCAGGAAAGTCAGGTTTGTAATTGTCTCTATGGGTGATGAAAGGGTTACATGCTGTCAGGTGGTGGCTTTAAATAGGGGAAGCCACACGATGACACAATTCCTTTAACCTGCACGTCAGGTCACCCCATTCTCGTCTTGGGCTGTCCAGCTGTATCTCCCCTCTTACATAAAGGCCAGTGTCCCTGCCAGTGCTGCGAGGCTCTGTGTCACCCACTCCTCCTGCCCCTCCTTACTTGTCACTTGCTTCTCTCCCATCCCAACCTTCTCACACCGATCCTCAAACTCCAAGCGTGGTTAATGCATTTCCACCTGCTTTGCTGGATCTGTGTTTAGATACCCGTTCCTATGCTTGCTTAGAGGTCACTTCCTCATTTTATTTGTTTGCAGTGCTAGAGGTAGAATCCAGTCTCGTCCATGCTAGGCATGTCCTCTAACTGTAAGCCGTCACCAGACAGACAGACAGACAGACAGACAGACACACACACACACATACACACACACACCCCTACCTGTCTCATCTGCTTTATTTTTATTTAACATCTAACCATACTCCATCATACTATATAATCCTGGATCCACTCCCACACTTCCAACCTTCTTCGACTTCGAGTCCAATTTGTGCCGTTCAATTACTTTCACCTGGTGGATGTACCAGGGGTCGAGCCACACTGAGGGTGACTTTTATATTAACCCCCCAGTCATCCAGCATCACTTAGAACCACATGTGATGCTCTCATGGGGAAGTAGGATGGATGTTCTCTTCTTGACTGTTTACAAAAATCAAAAGTGCAATGGACAGTAAGGATGCAGGATGTGAGCTTTGAAAGACAGCCTTCCGCTTCTGCATATGGTCATTTTACTATAATGTCTTCACAAAGTTTCTTCAGAGTCATTTGCTTAATTCATTTTGTTTCTAGCTTTTTTTCCCCCTACAGTTTAGGAGGAACCCTTTCCACCCTCAGGGCTCATTTGGCAATGGCTGGAGATAACTGTGGAGAAGACAATGGAGGTCCTGCTCATATTTAATAGACAGAGGCCACATGCTACGGTCTGAATGCTTGAACTGCCCTGCTTAGTCACTGGTGAAATCTAACATGGGGAGCTGATTATCTTAGGAGGACGGAGTCTCATGAGTGAGGCTGGTACCCAGAGAGCTGCCTTGCTCTCCTCCATGAGAAGTTATTGTTAAAGAGCATCCCTATGGGATGGAAGCAGAGCCTCACCAGACACTAGATTCTGACGTTGACCTTCAACTCTGACCACCAGAATTGTGAGAAAAAAAAAGGTTCTATATTTAGAAGCTACTCAGTTTATGGTATTTTATTATAACAGCTCCAAAGAACAATACTAGGTGCAACTGAACATCGTGTGATACCAACAGCAGCTCCTGCTACCTAGAGGTCTCTAATTTAACACATCAGTAATGATGAAAGGGGAAAACTCTGGCCTCAATCACCCGATAGCGAGCCCCCGATTATGATAAAGTAATAATCTTTTTAGTTTAAGTGTCCTTCACGAAAGACTAATGCTAATTAGGGATATCTAGATGAGATTGTCAGGTGAGCCTGAGAGGGTGTTCTGTGCTCCTTTCTGGTCCTACAGAAATCTGGAGAAGCGTAACCATGGAATCAGGAAATAAAAAAGCTGAGAAGGGGTAGAGGTTATCACAGCTGGAAACCACCTCCTCTCCCTGCTGGTTGGGGAGCAAATCACCCATAGCTGTCCAGTTGCAGAGCTGGGGCCTTAATTCACCTCAACCCCTCAGTCTGTGTTCCTTCTCCTTGAACACTCAGCAGACATGAACACTGGCGCCTGGTGACGTCACAAATAATCAGTTCCTGAGCCAAAATTCCTCTCCGACGTCAGCTGCAAAGAAAACTATTGCAGGGGCTGCTGTGTGGCCAAGTGGCTCAGGAGAGGTTTCAGGACCGGCTGTGCCTGTCACAGGCCTAGCTACTGCCAGCAGAGGCCTCTTGAGGAGGCCTATTAGAGGGAGTGTGAATGGCTTCAAGGGTGCAAAGTGGCCTGTAAGTACCATCTCTCTCTGAATGGAAGTCCCAGAAGAGAGAAGATCTGGAGATAAAATGCCTTAAAACTCAGTGAGTGGCAAAGAATGGCCACTCTGCTCTTTCTTCCTAGACTCGGAGCAATTTTACCTCTCCACACCCATGCCATGCTTTCCATTAAGCCTGAGCACTCGAAGAACCACAGACCACGGATGGCACACCACTTTGGGCTTGTGTGCCACCTCCTTCCTCCAGGGCACACTGAAAAGTAGACCATGGGTCTCTTCTGGGTCAGCGTTCCCAACCCATACTGGTGCTTCTCTCTGGGTCCAGAAACCTTGCCCACCCTCACTGACCCTCCCCTTTCCAGCTGCTATGTATTGGCCTCTAGGAAGACCCAACTAGAGGTAGCTATGTCATGTCTCATTTCTAGATGCCACTGGAACAGCTGAACATCCCTTCATCACTTTCAACACGTTTTACGACTAGCTCCTCCTACAAAACAAGAAAGGAGGAAGACAGCAAGAAAAGAGACGGAGCTTCCTTCCCGCATGACATTGGTAAGTCCTTCTATTGGCCACAGTGTACCAGGCATCTCACATGTGACTGTCTGTGTCTGAGGTGCCTTCTCCACATCACCCACAAGGCTTCTCACTGTTGTAAAACGGTAATTTCATCCCCATTTTAAGGCAAAAAGAGTGGAATGATTTATGATCATAAAGGCTGTAAATAAAACAATAAAAATATTCTTGTCTTATTATTTTTCAACATGTTGTGAATCAGGATAGATATAATGAGGCACAGGAAGTGAGGACTCCCAATGTATAACTAACTACTCGGGATGGGGAGAACACAGCTCAGGCCATGAATGATAGAGTTGAATGGCAACTTGCCACAACTTAGGAAAAGAGGTGGGGTGTTTTTTTTATTTGTTTGTTTGTTTGTTTAGTGTAGGTTTTGCTTGCATGAAATCACATGTGTGTCTAGTGCCTGTGGAAATCAGAAGAAGGTGTTGGATCTCCTGGCACTGGAGTTACAGATGACTACTGTGACCCAAACATGGGTCCTCTGGCAGAGGAGCAAGAAACTCTTTACTGCAGAGCCATTTCTCCATCCCCGAAGGAAGAGAGCTTAAATTGTGCAGTTGCCTTTATCCAGCTGGCCTGTGTGTACATCTGGTGGGGGGATTCTCTCAAGTGTGGATTGACGCTGGACGGTCCAACCCACTGTGGGAGGCACCATTCCCTAAGCAGGGGGCCCTGAGCCATACAGGAGAGGAGAAAGACGGGTACGCAGCAGAAGGCAAGGGAACATTTCCTACTCTGTTCTGAGCTGTGGATGTGCTGTGACTTCCCTGAAATGGTCCACTGTATCCTGGGACCGTAACCAAGTAAGCCTTTCCTCCCATAAGCTGCTTAGATCACGGTGTTTTTATCTCAGTGACAGAAACGAAACCAGGGCACCAAGACAAGTAGTTTCAGGGTAAAGGAAAAGTTATAAAGATAACATAGACTGGTCCATAAGCTTGGGCACAAAGTTTCTCTAGTTACAGCTATTGGTTGTCACATCTGTCACAGCTGATGGACCAACACTGACATTATTATTATTAGCTAAACCTCACACTGTATTCAGATTTCCTTCATTTTCACCCAATACCATTTTTCCAGGATCCCATTCGTGATACCATGCTACATTGCACTACTCAGGCTCCTCTTGGCTAGGATGGCTTCTCCTGCCTGTTGTTTTAGATAACGAGTTTAGAGAGGGCGGGCAGCCGCTTGGAGAAGACTGGCCAGCTTGTAGTTTTTGTCACGGCTAAAGTGGCATAATGGAGGACCACAAAAGCAAAGCGTTATTCTTATCCTTCATCATTTTTATAAAGTTTGTGTGTGTGTACCCTTGCATGTGTGCACATAGGGGAAACCAGAGATGTCTCTTATATTGTTCTCTGCTTTAAGACAGCGTCTCTCACGGAACCAAAGACCTCACTGTTTTTTCAGCTAGACAGGTGATCAGCAAGCCGCAGCGGTCCTGCTCCTCAGTGCTGGGGTTACACGTGTGCATGCCACATCCCAGTTTCTTTATGTGGGTTCTGAAGATCACACTCAGGCACTCTCACAGATGGGTGATCTCCCTATCCCTTCCCCTCCCTTCTCACACTATTTGTCACTGCTGAGGAGAACCTTGCTCACCTGGCTGAGACAAGAGTGGCTGAACTTCCTTGCTGTGAACTGACTATTTCCCCTCCCTCTCACCTTGTAACTTTCAGAAGAAAGTTAAGTCCCCTGTCCACCGAGTGGGGAATTTGGTTCCACCTCCTCGACAGTGGCGGATCCACCAAAGTGATTTAGAACTCCTCTGTGCAGGAGATATGTCTTTCTCTCCTTTATTTATTTGCACGATCATTTATTTATATCAGTATGAACTTGTAAATGTTTATCTTATACTTTGAGTTATTACCCAAGGCTACTTTATTTATTTTTGCTCAGTTTGTTCTAGCTTTGGCCATTGGGAGTTCATGTAGTTGGCTCCCTTTGACATAATGCCTCACTGTGTGTGTGTGTTCCTTAATTCTTCATTACAAGTTTTCTTCAGGCTTGTCTTCTGTATTTCTTGGCTCTGCTATACAATCAGTCATTTCATCAAGTATCTCTGGTTGCTGTAAGTCCTGATTGTAGGTGTGCCTGTCATTGCTGGGTTCCAATTCTAGGACCTCCCAACTGACAGAGCAAGGGGGTAGATCTGTGTAGGGTAACTGCTGTACACACATGTCTATTCCTGTGTATCACTAATTATCTGTACCGTATGCCTTCTGTCTTTGACACGATTCAAAAGGGAGAAATTTGCCTCCCACCATCTACCATCCACTTATGTAACTGTTCAGTTCTAATCTATGTATGTCATGGCTGTCTCGGAATCTCTGATATCTACATGGGGTAACGAATTTGAGTGAAGTGCTTAGATATGGCTGTTTGCCTTTGGGGTGTTTTCTTTTGTTATTGAAGCAGGCTCTAAATCAAAGCCTCAAACAAAGGCCTCTCTCCTCTCTCTGACTCCCAAGTGCTGGGGTTACAGATGTGCACCACCTTATCCAGATTTGTTTTAAATTTTGTGTTGTCTATTCATTACCAGCATGACACATGCCAGCCTATTCATTCCAACCCCTTCGGATATTTCATATATTTGTGACAGATTTCCTTCTGTCACAATCTACAGGTCTTCTTAGAATCATCTGACCTGCTAAATGTTTTCTTAAATTTTCACACCTGAAAGCACAGGTTTGCTGCAACATAACTTTGGACAACTACAGTGTCGCATGTTTATCAGCGCACTATTATTCAGAACAAATGCACGACCTAGAAGATCTCTGTGCCTCACCTGTTCAACCCTTCCCTTTCCCTAAGCCCCTGACAACTGCTGGTTTTTATAGCTGTACAGTCTTCCTTTTATAGAATGCCATAAAAATAGAAGCATCAAGTACACAGGCTTTTCCAAGCAGCTTGAACGCTGTGATGTGGAGATCCTGGCCAGTCTGCTGAAAGCTGCTGGGGGTAAACAAGCTCAGAAGAGTGACCATTAGATCTGGTAACACGGAAGGCAGTGAGCAAGGGAGAGTGAGAAGGTGTGAAGTACTGTTTAGAAAGTGAAAAGGCGCACACAGCAGGGAAGGAAGTTAGTGTGCTAAGCCCTGGAGCAACACTGGAGATTCTGTGGTCAGGACTCCTAGGGGAGAACAGAGGGAGGATAGTACCAAACTCTGTACATACCACGTGATTTCTCACAGCGACACATGTAAACTTCATGATCAAGTTTAACACATGAGTCTGGCCTGGGGACCTACACCTTTAATCCAGCAGAAGCAGGCAGATCTCTGTGAGTTCAAGGCCAGCCTGGTCTACAAAGTGAATTCCAAGGCAGCCAAGGCAACACAGAGAAAACATGTCTCAAAAAGGAAATAAATAAACAAATAAAAAGTAAAATTTTAAAAATGTTCAATTTATAAGGTAGAGCACGAAATTAACAATGAGCCAATAATAAATTGGGACAACTGCAGGGATGTGCTGCAGGGATGTGCTGCAGGGATGTGCTGCATCCCTGTGTTACATCCCTTTCTAAATATCTTATCACGGGGCTGGGAAGAGAGGCCTCGCTACATGACGATCTGAGGATCTAGCACCCACGCCAATGACAACAAAGCAAGTGCGGCGGTATGTGCTGGTCATCCCAGCACTGGGCAAGTGGAGGATGGTGGGTCCTGTGGTACACACTGAAAAGCCAGTGTCTTGTCCCGCTAGGGCTCGGACAACATCAGGAAAGACTGTGAGAGCGCGAGGCAGTGGGAGACTGCTGTGCTAGCTATGTGAAGCCATGGACTTACAGGGCAGCTATGACTGTGCAAACAGGCCAACTGAGTCCAGAATCCCAACGCGTGTGGGGGTGGGGCGCACGAAGACCACCGCTAACTGAGGAACTATCGGCAGCTGGGTGCTTAGTTTGCCTAAGCTCCAGGAGGTGGGCCTGTGCAGGAGATATCATCACCACGTGGGACTCAACAGTTTGTAAAGAAGGAGGAGGTGCTGCAGCAGCATCTGAGCTTGGGAGAGGCTTGTGGGGAGGAAGGGGTCCTAGAGGAGTTGGGAGAGTGATGGAATAGAGTAAAATAGATTGTGTTCACGGTTGAAATTCTTTAAAAAGTAATAAACACATAACTAAGCAAGAGAGGTGGGTGAGTTCGGCAATGCTTGATCTAATGAAGTGAAGTAAAATGGATTAAGATCAACTGTGACACCGGCCGGGATGACTTGGAGCCCCTCCTGTCAGCTGTCTGCGTCATTCTGAGGAAGTGGCCCCAAATGAGGAAAGTGTTTGTTTCAAGGAATAAGTGTCTACAATCTCTAGACATTGCCTGTGCAGGGAGGGACACAGGGGCCAGGGGCACCCGACAGTGTCTGCCCCATCCTGTGGAGAATTTGCTGGAATCCCACCATGTGCTCTGGGAGCACTTCAACAAACAAACCACAGGGAAAGAGGCAGCAGGGATCTCCACCGAGACCCCAGAGCAATTTCTTTAAATAAATTTGTGACTGCAAAGTCTGCCAGAGCAGCTACGGAAACAGCCTGGGTCTGTGCTGTCTGAGACAATTCCTTCTCTTGCCTTTCTCAGTCTCACCGCTGCTGCCACGCTCCCAAGCTCGGGGCAGACCTGGCCAGGGCCTCTTCCTGGAGCATAGACCCCTGACCACACCTCTTCAAGGCGTACAGAAGGCCCCGACGAATGGAGGAAAACAGCCGCGCCTTCCACCTGCAGCAGCTCTTTGTTCCTGGAGCCCAGTCATGCCAAGGAGGTCTTTCGCTTTTTTTTCCTTCTAATTTGGTCACCCACAGTATCATCACCAGCCATCAGAGTGCTAGCACACGCAAGTCATGTGTGTTTGCCTCCTCCCTGTGGGTCCTCTCTTCTGCCTTCTGGTTTGTCCTTCCTGGCGCTGAGTATTAAGGCTTCCTTAGCACACGCCAGGGACGGGCCAGTTTGCCTCATCCACAGATAAAACGTCTTGGCAGGAAACAGTACAGCTCTGGAGCCCGCACTTCTTTTCCTAGCTACTTTTAGTCGTTCTCACTAGATTAAGCACAGGCGGTTGTGCACACAGCACAAAACTGATTAGTTGTGATTGTTCATTATTCTTCCACTTCTTGTCTCTAGAAAATCTGCATTACAAACAACCCTGCAGGATCTAATTCCAATCAACTTAGCTCAGGTCCTACAATTAATATTCCTAATATAACCACCGCCGTTCAACCCTGTTGTAAGCAACAAAACCAACGCCACCAAATCACAGACCTCCGAGAAAACGGAGAAAACGAAGGCCAAATGGGGTTAACTGCAGAGGGAACCTGCCATTGCGAAACCTGGACCTCCCCGGCACTTGCACATTCACCAGAGCTGGTGGCCCTGGTTAACACAGGGAACACAGCAAAGACACAGTAAATTCTGCACACAAAGCAGCCATCGGCAGTTTGCCCGGTGGGATTGGATAGCACGTGGCAGCTGATAGGTCTCGGGAGATGGGGAACAAGCAGCCATGATGGATTAAGTGATTGCTATTGGCTGTGTGTACACGCTCTGAATATTTCACCATGGACAGTAATCAATTACCAGAGACCAGTAATGATACCAATCAAACGCACTTAGCGCTTCTGCACCATCAACCCGAGGGCTGCTGACCTGCCGGGTGAAAAAAAAAAGGCCCAGGGCTGCTCAAGAAATGATATGTGGGTGACCACGGAACAGCCTGTAGACAGGGGAAGGCAGGACTTCCCGTTCACGTTAAAAAGATAAATGGATAAATTAGCCATTTTTCTGCCTTACATTAAGGTTTATTTTAAGGCAAGCGATATTCTTCCTCTCCCTCCCATAGGGCAGGAGGGGCTGCCTTATAAATATTTTGGGAACATATGAGTCGTCAGAGGATTTTCTGGAACCAACAAATAGCCTCAAAGAAAATAACTCAACAGAAGCCACAGTGCATCAGGGAATCGGCTCTCCTATAGTCCTGAGCATCACCCGTCACTGTGGAGAGATTGCTATGTTGTCACTTCCATTATTGCATCCTGTGGCAGAAACGCCAGACCATCTCTGTTTGTGTCCAGAATTCCTCAGTCTGAGCATCTGTTCTTGGGAGTGTCCATGAGGCAGTGAAAAAGAAAAGCAGACTGCCTGTGCTTCTAGCATGACAAAAGACAAGAAGGTTTTTTGGGGGAATCTGGCATCTTCGATTTCTCCTTTCCAGGTAGTCTCCATTTGCATGACAACAGACCTGAGGGCCACTGGCTGGAAAAGGACTTGCAGGTTATTGAGCTGGCACACAGGGCCTCTGAGGCCACTTGGTTTGGTACAAATCTTTTTCCATGGAGTGGCAGCTGGTCCAATGAGTGCCATTTCAGCTGTGGGAACTAACAGTGGTGGGAACTCGTCTAAAAGGGATGGTGGAGACCTCTGAAAAGTATTCTACACTACAACCATGATACTTGCTTCTACTACATCTTAGCAGGTGTTCCAGAAGAACAGCAGGCCCCATTTTTGCAAGCTGCAGAGGGCAGAAACATCTAATTCTATGGAAGTTTTCGTGGAACTGCCATTTGCAAGTCACCTCACTTCAGGTGACATGTCTTAAACTTGAACAAAGTAGGGCCAGGAAATGGCAAAAGAAAGTTTTTAGGAGAGTGAAACCAACTTAAGTATCGATGTCCTCGTTTTGTGGCTTTGTTGCTATGATAACAAGCATGACCAGGAGTAACTCTGAGAGGAAAGGTTTATTGCAGCTTACAAGTTACAATATAGCAGCTTAAAAGTCACCAAGAGAAGCTACCATAGGAGCTCAAAGCAGGAACCTGATGGCAGGAACTGAAGCAGAGGTTAAGGAAGACTGTTGCTTACTGCCTTGATTTCCATGGCCTGCTCATCCTGCTTTCTTATATAACAGAGGACCCATCTGTGGGATGGTACCACCCACAGTGGGCTGCTCCATTACACAACAATCATCAATCAAGAAAATGCTCCCCTGGACATGACCACACAACAGTTTGATGGAGGCTGCTCCTCAGCTGAGGTTTCTAGATCCCAGGTGACTTCTGTTTGTGTCAAGTTGACAAAACCCAGCACGTTGGAGTCATGGCCACATAGGTGAACATATTCAAAATAGCATGCAAGAATGGGCGTGCTGATAAGCAGCCATCAGTGGACATTCAAGATCATTGGGTTTGGAAATACGACGAACATGTACTTATTTTACTGTTATCCTCTTCAACGGAAGCACATCCCCCTGGTGAGTGCTCTAATCAAAGACTGCACTAGCTGTCTCAATCTGTCCCTTCCCAGGTTGCCCCTCAGAGGCAGCAGAGCTAGGTAGAGAAGTTACTGAATTGCAAATCACCTCCATCAGCAGTGAACAAACTCTGTCCATCCAGGAACATAATGCACAGCCAGGGCTCTGAATGGCACAGAGGCAGGAATCATGGGTGAGACTACAAAGCTCTCAGAACCTCCAAAGTCACTGCCCGCCACTGAAAATACTGCTCTTAAGAGCATGTGCAATTTTTGCTGTTGGACACTTTGCACTTATCATGTGAATCCAAGAAATCATAAGGTCCCTGGAACACTGGTCCAGAGACGGCTAAGAGAATCAGAACTGACTGTCCTCCCTGGCTCCACCACCGTTTAAAGATGAAACACCACTGATGGTTTCTGCTGCCATCTCCCCGTCAGTCACGGCTTATGAGTCCTGGTGTCCAGGGGACTCACCTCGAAAGCCAGCAACACTGTCTCATTTTTAGACCAGGTGGCACGTGAACAGCTTTTTCCTGCTCTAGAGGCTCGAATGAATTCTGCTTTTCTTTCTTCCTAGCTCCCTTTGTAGGGCTACTCTTCCTGAAAGGCCAATGGTCTGGCTTTTTAGATGATGGGATATTAGCAAGGGACACACACACACAAAAGTATTGATTCTATTGTCATAAGTCTAGTGTTTCAATAATTTTGCAAGCTTCCAAAGGATGCAAGCAACCAACAGTACTACCCAGTTACGATGCCTACGAGCCATGCCAACAACCAGCACGACACCACAACCAGCACACACCCTAAGAGTGTAGCAGTGGCACACATGCTCTGGCGGTTACCAACATCCCTCGATCTGGACTTCAGATCCTAAGACCTGCTGAACAACGGAGAGTCCATGCTTGGTATGAGAAACCTAGTCAGGTTACCGAAGGAGACCCTATAACCACCACTTTACTAAACCAGCCTAATCCCTAACCTACAGGTTAAGTGTAGTCTTCACCCTTCATCAAGGAAACTTCTCTTTTCACCAGATGGAGACCTGTTCAGAAACCACAACCAATCAAAATGCAAAGCTGTGGGGCCTCATCCCGACGGATACATCTACAACACCCCCCCCCCCCGGCATCTAACGCTCCAGGAAAAATCACAGAAAAGGGGTGGGAAAATTGTAAGCAAGGATAGGGGAGTTTGCTGTGAGGCCGTGTCTCCTACTAATATCAAAAGTGCATCAGCACACCTGCCCGAAAGTGAGCTGAACAAGGATGACACCAGGGGACATGCTAATGTGGACACGGGAAAGCCCGTGAGACCTTCACCCTACAGGAAGAGCTATAGGCAACTGAGGAAGGCTAGGAGTGAGAGAGGTAGCCTTCCAAAAGGAGAGCACAACAACTGAGCATGCAGTGCCAAATGATCGCCCCTGAAAACACACATACAGAGAGCGGCATACGGACCGAACAGGTTATATCTGGGAATATGTATGTATGTAAATGCATATAATGCATGCGGTAGCAATTAGTAAAAAGCAGAGTGGGGAGTGGCATATAGGAGAGTATGGAGGGAGGAAAGAGAATGGAGAACACAGTTAAGTTACAATCTCAAAACCTTTTTTTAAAAAAAAAAAATAATTTTGCTCATTTGGCCCCCAGTTTTGGTGTCAGTAAGTTAACTCCTTCCAGAACAATTTAAATATTTTCCGTATTAAGTGTGTTTAAAGTCAACTGACAGGTAAAAGACAAGAGATCATGACTACGAGAAAAAGGACAGACTCAGGAGAAATCTCTGCTCTGTGAAATGTTACTGTTTTCTGTGGCCCCATGCTTACAGAAAACCCCGCCTTCCGGTCAGTCGGTCAGCTGAGATCTCGGACTGGTATTAATGTGTTGGGATTCTTTCAGTTCTATCCACTCCAGGTTCGTGCATGCTGAGGCTCTATATGTATATATGTATACACCTGTAGAGGTGGTGTATATTCTTGATATACCGAGCCTTTCTTCTTGGCCTTCTATTTGCTACCCTGTGTACACACAGTTCACTGCCAGCCAGTGGCTGGACACCTCAGCCGGATGAGACTTCCAGCTATTGATAACGGATCTGTGCATGGATGGGAAAGTACACGCCATCAGTAACTCTATCTCAGCTTCCCTCCCTGCTCCACTGGACTTGCCCACATCCCTTCTGTAGATGTATTTAGCCAAAGGACTAGGCAGGAATACATGGACTACTTGGGCTCTCCTTTGTATCTGCTGTACACGTGGGCAGCTTCAGCTAGGGAGACTGCAACCTCAGGATGACAGAGCCACTGACTGTACCCAGACACTGTCACCAAAATCCTTATGTCCACAGATCACAAGCACAGCCCAACATTCCAAACTGAGGGAGCCCCCTCTAACAGCAGCAGGAGCCTGTGACACCTTCTGATTTATACCTTCTTTATCCCAAGATTCTTCATGACAACTGAATTGGACAAGGCGCAGGCCCAGGTAAGACCTCCTCCAATCCTTATTTCTTTGACAGTTCAATCAATTCTCCAGGACAAACACTCCTCAGTTGGTTGAATGCCTTTAGTGTACAGTACATGGACGTGTTTGCTTTCCTGACTCACATGTGGTCTTAGAAACAGGGCTTCCGTTGACCTCTGTAGCTGGGCTAGACCAGAAACCTCACCTTGGGTCTTGTTTTAAGTGCTGTGGACACCACAATGAAACACGGTACCCTAGCTCATATCCAGGCAGGCTATCAAGTAGGATTTTATCATATCAAATTTACACACTTTTTGGGGGGGGTGTTTTTTTTTAAGACAGGGGTTTTTCCATGCATTACCCCTGGCTATCTGGACTTGCTTTGTAGACCAGACTGGCTTTGAACTCACAGATATGTCTGCCTCTACATCCCAAGTGCTAGGATTAAAGGCATGCTCCACCACACACACCTGGCTATATACTTTTTAAAGGTCAAAATTCTATCTTTTTGTGTGATTTAGGCCCCTCTTGATATTGTAGCTATTTGCTCTATTTTGCAGTGATGGAGATGAGACACGGAGCTTTGTATATACTAGCCAAATGCTCCACGAGGGAGCTACGGCCCTAATCTGGATTGTTCTCTTACATGAGATCAGTATCAGCATCAAGACATTTTGGGGCCCCCTTCACAACTTGCAACAAATGATTCTTGTGACACACGCATGGTCTACCCCACACAGTTTCTATGACTTAATTTCCTGTTATACTTAGGATCCTTCTGTTCCATCAAGCGTTTGTTTCAGAACCCATAGGGATATATAAGAAGCATGGGGGGCAGGCATGTGTGTACGTGTGTGCACTGATGCATTCACTCATGCTTGTGCCTGGGTAGGCCAGAGGTCAGCATCACCTGTCTTCCTCAACTGCTCTTCATCTTATCGTTCTGAGTCAGGGTCTTTCACTGATCCTGGAGCTCAGATGTGAACTAGCCTGGTACCAGCCCATCACTTCATTCCAGTGCTGAGGTCACAGGCATGAGCACTGCACCCAGCTTTTATGTGGGTGCTGAAGACTGATGCCTCAGGCTTGGGCAGCAAATGCTTTGTCAACTACGGCTTTTCTCCAGCCACTCTAAGAAGCCCCTCCCCCTTTAAACAGCTGGAGATTAGGGATTATATCTGAATGGCACACACACACACACACACACACACACACACACACACGCACACACGCATACCAAAACTTTCCTAAAAAGAGCCAACCACTGCTAACATTAAGGAGCAATGCCATTTGATTATAAATTCCACCTGTCACAGTCATCTTCATTTACCTCAGTCAAGACTGTTCATCACTCCCAATGACTCTACAGAGCAATGAACTTGAGATGAAGAGATAGAAAGTGCCAGCGAAGCAGTACCCTGACTAAAAACAAGATCGCACTATGGCAACAATCAGCCTTGGGATATAAAGAGCCTTGCCTACATCAACTAAAACCCACCCAAGCTGGTGAAGCAAAAATCAATACCAGCCCCTTAAAGGAACATAAACCCATTTGCCTGAGATCATGTTACAAATTGGTACAACCACCAGTAAAATGGCCCTGAATGCTGGCCTTTAATCACTACATCCCCAGATCCCTCTACTGATATCAAAACCAAGCCAGAGGAGCAGCATCCCAATTCTTTATCCCCTGATCCCACTCATGCCTGAGAACTTCCTTTCTAGAATGGAAGAACAGCATGCGGAAGAGGGCAGAGATTGGCTCAATGCTCCAACTGTGTTGCTAGCATCCTCCTTGGAGAAAGGAAGGGTTAAGAAAAGATTTAGCCTTCTTTTTCGTTAAGTTCAACGCAAGCATGATCAAAGAGGAGGACTTTAGATAAACTGACAAAACCCAGATTGATCTTGCCGTTTGGCCCAGAATGGAAGAGACGTGTGTTAAACTTGTGACACACAACTCCAATTTTCTCCACGAGCAGCTGTGTTTCAGCTACCATCAGTTCTGACCATGTTAGAACACATTTTCAGAGCTTCTTTCCTGTAATGAAACCAGTTTGAAAGTTCCAAATTGTTTCCTTATGGGGGCCATTGGCCTGTATATCCTGATAACTGTTGTGGGACTCACTGAAAGATGGGGGCAGCACTCCAGTCAAAGGACTCACTCACGAGGCGCCTTTGAGAACTCTCAATTCAAGAAGGAGCACAGAACAAGCCAACACTACTTGAGTCATCGAGGAGCAGTGTGTAAGTGCACACAGCCCCTGGCTCATCCCTTTACAGAAATGGGACAGAATCACATGCAACATGAGGGCTGAGAGATGCCTCAGAGTTAAGAGCATTTGCTGCTCTCACAGAGGACCAGAGTTTACAGTTCCCACATCAGACAGTTGACAATCACCTGCGGTATTTGATGATCTTTTCTGTCTTCCACAGATGACTCTCACACACACACATACACACACACACAGACGAAGGCACATCCATGCATGCACGCTCGATCTCACGCACGCACTAAATGATAACAAAAAAATCCCAGGCAAGCCAGACATGATGGCACATGCCTAATCCCAGCACTTCAGAGAAAGAGGCAGGTGGATCTCTGATTTCTTTTCTTTTCTTTCTTTTTTTTTTAAGATTTATTTATTTTTATTTTATGTGCACTGGTGTTTTGCCTGCATGAATGTCTATGTGATGATGTCAGCTGCCCACGAACTGGAGTTACAGACGGTCATGTGGGTGCTGGGAATTGAACCTGGGTCCTCTGGAAGAACAGCTAGTGCTCTTAACAGCTGAGCCATCTCTCCAGCCTCAGATCTCTGATTTCAAATCTACCCAGGTCCACTATAGTGAGTTCCAGGACATTCAAGGTTACATAATAGAGAGAACTTGTCTAAACAACAAACAAACAAACAAAACCTAAACAACAACAACAACAAAAACAGGCAAAGACCTGAAGAACATCCTTCACCTGTCTGCACACACATACACACATACTCACACATACACTCACTCACTCCATGGTTTGTCAACAGTTAAAATTTACATATTAAGTAACCCAGTAGTGTCCTCCAATCTATCCAGATGACCCACCCTGTGAACACTACACCTGTAACTTAGTGAAATCTACATGTACTTCATAAAGGTTTATCACTATTTAATCACATCCTCAGCCCAATGTACAGTGTTAATCTATAACATGAGCTTTTTTCCTTAAAACAAACAAACAAAAAGACCAAACAAAAACCATAACAAAATAAGATCAGCTGAATTACCAAGCCTCTTTGTTTTGTTTTTTTGAGACAGGGTTTCTCTGTGTAGCCCTGGCTGTCCTGGACTAACAGAGATCTGACTGCCTCGGCCTCCCTGAGTGCTGGGATAAAAGGCACGCACCGCCGCCACCACCGGCTCCAAGCCCTTTTCAAAGTAACATACAAGAATGACTGTCACTCAAACACCATTATTTGAATTTTTAAAAATTAAATTTACTTATCAGTTATTCAGTTTCTGAGACAGGTCCACTGTGCAGCCCCAGCTGGCTCCAAGTTTGGGGTCTTTGTCTCTCAGTTTCCTGAGAGCGTGGATTACAGGTGACATACTCACACCGGGTTTGTTTATTTTTAATGATAAAAATTGAATAGACTTAGCGTGAATGCGCAACATAGACATACGCTGCGTAAAGGATACACCTCGCAGATTAACACATGCAGCACTCCATGTATTCATCATTCTTATGAGTCCGGGTTTGTCTGTACATGTGTAGGCGCGTGTGCACGTGTGGACAGAGACTACACGATAGCCATGGATGTCAACCTCAGAAACACAAGGCCTCGCATTGGCCTGGGGCTCAGTTAGACTGGCTGTGCAGACAGGCTGCCGGTCTCTGCATTCACCAACACACCTGCATTTTTATGTGGTTGCTGGGAACCAACCTCAGGTCCTCTGCTTGTAAGCGCTTTGCCTACTGCGTGTCCCTAGCCCATAGTCACCGTGTGTGTTTGTGTGTCAATGTGTGTACACGCATGCCTGCCTCTGAGTGTGTATGTGTAAGGAACACTTAAATATCTATCAACAGGTCCAGTGAAATAGCTTGTGGGTAAAAGGACCTACTGTGCAAGCCCGATGTTCTATGTTATCTCCAGAACCTACAGTCGACACAGAGAACAGATTCCAAAGCTGTCTCCTGGCCTCCAGACACATGCTGCGGCACACGTGCTTTCATTCACATGTGTGTGCACGTGTGTGGGCCCACACTCACACACACACACACACACTCTAGATGTATACATACTCATGTATAAATAATAGCAGTGGTAATAATAAATAGTAATAATTTAAAGTCCACTGTCAGGTTGTTATTGACCATGGCCACCATGCAGTGACACAGACCTCCTGAGTCTACTCCTCTAGTCCAACTTAAAGATTGTACACTTTAACCTGTACGGTCCCAGTGCTTAGCAACTCTCACCGCATCTGATTCCATAAGTTCGGACAGGTGAGACCACGAGATAGCTGGCTTCCTGTGTGTGGCGTATTCTACTTTTTTCCCTACTGGGAGTCTGTTCTGTTTAACTCACAATTACATCTGGAATAGACCTAAAGGTGAAAACATATGTCAGTGGCGGTCTAAGGTGAGAAGCCTGCCTAAGCACAGAAGCAGAAAACATGACTTCTAGTAAGCCACAGTGGGAAAGTTGATTGGTCAACTTCTTATCATATTTATTTTCATGATGAGCTCATAAATATTTAGAAAGATAACGACGTTTCAAGTCCACTAGAACAACAGGCTCTGGAAACTAGACTTCAGATAAGAGGGTCAGGACTGGCTGCCATCACTCCTGAAGTGGCGGCTGGCTGACATTCTGTCATTGACACACTGCCCTTAGGGAGCCCGCAGAAAAGCCGCACGGAGCGGCCACAAGTATCATCTGACTTCTTCGCTCAGCGCACTTATGCAGACTTGGCAGAAGAGAAATTTGTGTGTATCCAAATTCATTTCCCAATGATAAAGCATCTCCTTTAACATGGGCTTCCCAGGGGTCCTTTTTCAGCTGCTCTGGGCCCCTGAGCCAGCTCTGGCAGAGCCCATGGGGCTGGCTCCCGCTAGGGCTCCAAGAAGGAAAGGCAGAGATAAATTCTGCCTGGGTCAGAACCTACCAATTTCTCCTCAAAATTCCTCTAGAGTCGGAAAAAACGAAACACGGCATGGGAGTTCAATAAGACTCATGATCGGGTAACAGCACCCAGGCTTGCCCTGCTGTCGCAGGCCTACTCGGCCTTTGCTATGCCACCTTAGGTTGAGGGCATTTAGAAATGACGCTGGCATTGCTTCTTGGGGACACTAATGAACTAACTTAGGGAGAGTCTTGGAAGGAACTGTGGACAGAGTTGAAGATATAGCAGAATGACAGGGCATGCCTTTAACAGAAAGAGAAAGACCCAAGGGGTTGGAGAGATGGCCCAATGGTTTAGAGCACTCGCTCTTGCAGAAGACCTAGGTTCAATTCCCAGCACCCACACTGTGGCTCACAACCACCCCTAACTCCAGTTTCAGGGGCTCCGGCACCCTCTTCTGGCCTCCTCAGGTGCCAGGCATGCATGTGGTGCACATACAGATACACAGGCAAAACATTCATAAAATAAAATTAATAGAGCTAAGAAACATTTTTTTTCCAAAGAAAGAAGCAAACAGTATTAAGGGGAAGCAGAAACAAGAACTACAGCACCCTGAATTCAGCCAAGGAGCTGGTACCCAGAGAAAAGTTTTGGGAAATCCCAAAACTTTGTGGCTTTATCTCTTTCCCTCTGCCTTGGCATTTCCTATTTTTAAATTGAGTTAATAACATGCTGGTAGTGACATCTACGGAGGGAGACAGCAGTGCCGACGTGTGTTCAGATTCAAGCCCTGACTTGGGTGGCCATGGCCCTGTGTCTAGGCAACATAGAGAACATTCCCTGGGCTCAGTTTCCAAACTCCCAACAGCATGGGACTGGGCTTCTTGGTAGACACTAGCCCAGAGATGCCATTTCTGTTTGTGCTCTTTAAGTTCCCCCAAGGATGGTTTGTGAATAAAATAAAAACAGCTTTAAGAGCCTTATCCATCCCACTCTTCCCTGCCCTCCTCCTCAGAACAGGCACGAGAACCACTTAAAAGGCATTGTAAGCACCAGGTAATGGAAGAGACTGAGGCTGGAGATGGGAGGAGAACCTCACCAAGCCATTAGCACTTTGCTTTGCACAAAGCAGCATGTGGATCCAAGGGTTTGTTTCAGTAGCTTCCAGGAACGCACCAGACCTGGCCATTTAAATTCACAAGACATCGGCTGTCGCCCTTATGAATCCAGGCACACAAGCAGGGGACACTGGTGGCTCTCCCAGCTCACCAGAACCTGAGGTCGGGTGGTCCCCAACAGCAGTTTCTTTACTTATTACCACTGCAGTTCTGAAGGGACAGCTTCATCTCCCCATCGTGGCCCCTCACCCACACACCTCCTCCATATCCGGTGTTCATAGCTAAAAAACGCTACCTCATGAACCTACCTCCTGGATTCGCAAAGGGCACGGTTATTGTGAGAGGCATTCCTGTCAGGGTTATTTTACTTCCAGGAAGCTCATTAAAACCCTACCTTTTTAGTATTTCCTTAGCCAAAAAATGATCTCAAGGATTCCTTGAATCACCAACCACTCAGAAAGGAGAAGGGTGGCGGGTGGGGAGGGGAAACTGAAAGAAAGAAAGAGAGAAAATGGGATTCACAGAGGCCGAATGAGGCTGTCTCCAGGAGTGTGTGTGACACCAGTCACCCAGCGCAGACAAAGAACACCAAGAGGCTGAGGGAGACAATGAAGGCTGCAGGGGAGCAGGGAAAGGCAGATCAGAGGAAAGAGCAAGGAGGGAACTAGCAGAGACCCCCCTAACAGCTGAGCCCTAAACTCCAGGCTGTATGGGAAAGGGAGCTTGGCTCCCAGCCACTGCCCCATACCCTCTAGTGATAAGGGTTCCCATTGGCGTGTGTGTGTGTGTGTGTGTGTGTGTGTGTGTGTGTGTGTGTGTGTGTGTGATAAAATGACAATAAAGAAATAAAACCAAACTTCTCCATGACTGTATTTCTCAGCTCCAGCTGTACTTCTATGCATTGAACATCAGCCAACAGAATAGAATTGTTTTAGGTTCTTTAAGAATTTAGAATCTCTTGTGAATGAAAACAAATGAGTAAGGAAAAGAAAGAGCCTGTCCAAAGGGGTGAGTGGAGGTGCCTCCTGAAGGAAGCAGGGGCGCTCTGGATGGAGGGACTGTTGCTGTTTTTCCTGCTTAATTTCAAAGACAATGGCAGTGGAAGGCCTGATAGAGTTACACACACACACACACACACACACACACACACACACACCAGAAAAACAGGTTAACACCCTCATGATTCCCAATCATCCTTGACAGAAAAGGAACGAAGGATTTGACAAACGATGCGCATAAAATCTTCCTTAACCTAGAAAAACCCTCAGGGGAAGAAAAAAATCAACTCAGAAGAACTGAGGTTTTAAAAGTAAACCATAAGAAAGCGGAAATGAAATCACACTCAACACACTGAGCTTCTTTCGGGAGCTAGAGCCAGCTCCTGGAACCTCTCCCTGTTTACAGGCAAACACACTACCCAACAGCCCAGGGAAGGGCTTCAGGAGAAAGGGGCAGCTCCTTCAAATAACAACATATCAGAAAGATACTTCAGGACAGTCAGACAACAAATTACACGAGGCATCTTCTCTAACTGGAGAAATGCAGAGCAAGTGAGCTGGGAAAATTGTTTTCCACCCACCCCTTAACCTCCCCGACGGAGATTAGAAAGAGAAAACAGAGAGACATACATCCTAGAGATGAACTCAGATAGTGAACATTTGTAGGGAGCCGGGCTCCTAGTGCATAGGTCTAAAGGAGGCTTGGCAGGGGTCAGGCTGAAGAGAAACGTACTTTGCTTGAGTTTATGCTCTGCAAACAGGAGGAAGCGTGAATGGTCTGTTCACCTGTGCAGTCTGAATCCTCAGTCACCTCCTGACATCGCCCTGTGACATAACTCAACCTCAAGATGGCCTGTGCGAAACGGCAGCCAGTTTTCAAGCACCAGGTGGGTAGATGGACCACGTGCCCCTGACCCTGAGTTTTAGGCTGCGGGCACCCATCTTTTGCATAAAGGTTATCACAGAGTGTCTGTGCAAGGGTTTTCTAGATTGAAGTGGGCTTTAGGGAATGAGCTGACTGTTTTAACAAGATGCTGAAAAATACTCTTTTACCTTGGACTAATTTAATTCTAAGGTGTCATAAGCGGAGGGAACAGGGGAGACAGGCTCCTCTCCTGGCTGCGCTGAGCAAACAAGAAGTCAGCTAAGGACATTTTCAGACCTCTGTGGCCAGGGCAGGGGAAAAGGCTGCTGGCATGTTTTCTCATTCAACTGAAGTACTTCTGCTACCCTCAAAAGGTCACACAAACAGTGGCTAGCCTACCATCTCAAAGTGCAATTCAGAATCCGATATTCTGCACACTGAAACAATGAATAAGATAATAATAACACATGACAGCAGTGCCAGCTGCTTCCATGGACCCTGCCTTTTTGCCAGGCACTAAGCGGAGAGACCTGCAAACATTAACATATCCAATCTTCCCAAAAGTCTCATCCACGAGGGAGTTATCAACTTAGTTACCCCTGAGTAATTAAACCCTTGATGAAGGTGGTAAAATAAATGGATTAGCCCCTGTTCCCCCAACCCTGCCCAAGCTCATGTGTTGAAGGCTTGGGAGGTAGCAGGACATTAAAGGAGTCCAGCCTTGTGGAAAGCCACTGAAGGAACGCCTTGAAGGGCCTTGGGGCCCTGGGACTCTGGAACCCTGGCTCTTCCTGGGGTCTCTCTTTCACATTCCAGTCACCATGAGGTAAGAAGTTGTTTTTTTTTTAACATATTTTCTCCAACATGGTATGCTACCTTGTCATAGGCCCAAAATATAATGAGCATAGTAAAAAATGCCTCTCACACATGGAAAATTAGCTTAGGAACCCTACTTCACCCAAGGCTGCACCTGAAAACCAGAACTTGGTGACATCACTCACTCAAGATAACCAGGCACAGCCCTGGAAACTCATGATGACCACTGGACAGTATGTAAGCAGCGACCAAGAGCAATGATCTGCTCTGTATGTCTGGAGAGACGCCATCTTGATCTGTTCCGCAGCTGGACACCGCCCCCCCAGGATCCAGACCTTTCAAACAGAGACCTCTGTTAGAGACTGGACATGACCTTCAGCTAAGATATATCGCGCAGCTGAGCAGCCTTGCGGAGACAGGTTTAGGACTGTAGTTAAGTAATGACCCACAACATAATAAAACAGAATCTTTGTTACACGAATTATGTGTATCTACCTTCTTACTCATCTACCTTCTAACTCAAGACACAACCATGGACTGGAGTTTTTGAAACTGTAGATTCAAACGTTTCTTCTTTTATTGGTGATTATCCCTGGGGTTTTTGTCAAAACTGGGAGAGAGGCAAGTGATAGCTTTGAAAAGCTCTCTGTGAGGTCACCAATCCTATAATACAGAGTCGTCCTGTAGGGGAGGGGGTTGAGGCAACAGAAGAAGAAAGCACCGGAAGACCCTTGGCTGCATTCTGTAGACGCATCCTTGTTCATAAGGGGTCATAGACACTGACCTGCACACAGAGAAAAATAAGACACTGAGAGACTAGACCTGAAGAGGGAAACCTGGCTGCAGCAGAATCCCCACCACTGCAGGAAATAATCTGTGCTCACCTGGACTCAAGAGGAGAAAGCCGAAGTGGAAATAAAATGAGGAAAAGACAAAAAAAAAAAACCAGCCTGGTCTTTCTTAGAAATCATGGTCATTACGGCTTTCGCTTCCTGGTACGCATCTAATGCCAGTTCCTAGTAGCTGAAATAATAAGGGTTTGAAACACGCAGCCAAGTGAGAATAGGGAATGTTAGATCATTCCCTTATTTCAAAGAAGGTCGCGTCAAATACCTAGAAAGAAGAAATGGCCACCGGAGAGTAAGTTTCTGGATCTGTTTCTTATGGCTTCTCATTCCCACTCTGCATGCGTATGTATGTGTTTTCATGTGTGTTATGCATGTATGTATGGGCACATGTGCACAAAGAAATGGGAGTAATCCACCCTGTTTTGTGAGACAGGGTCTCTCAGAGGGACCTGGGCAGCTGTCAGGCGAGAGACCCAGCCACCCTTCTGTGCCGGACTCCCCAGCACTGGCACCACAGCCCTGTGCCACCATACCTGGCCTTTCACATGGGTGGTGAGGTCCTCGTGCCTGTATGGCAAGGGAACCACCGCACCAGCCCCTTCTTGCCTGTTTTAAATTGAGCTTTTGGAGCTGAACAGGGTCTATGATCCAGTGCTATTTTAAAGCTATCCCACCAGGCAGCCCAGGACCAAGCAGTTGGTCACACATACTTCCATCATAGCTAACCGAGTGTCAGGGAAACTAGGTACCAGTCTCACAGTGACCCCAGCCCCGACCTCGGACCTCCCGCCGCACTGTCCAGGAGATGCGGCGGTCTTTCATCCCCCCAAACCATTGCCCTGTTCACACACTAAAGCCGCCTGCCTTTTAAAGCCAGGCCGCTCGAGGTCACCTTAATCCAGTAGCTCACCGTCATTTATTCGGCCTTACTGTCAGGGAGAATTTTTCATCAGTAAGAAATGGCATTGTTAGGTGGTGTTAAGTCAATTTATACTGTAGAGAAAAGAGATTCCAAACGTCAGGGGTTAATATTTGTGATATTTACCCAGGGCAGCCTCAGAGTTAGAATATTTTAAAAATGTTTTTGCAGGGTGTTTACAGGTTGGATGCCCTTCCAGAAGGTTGCTCCGTGTGGACCAGACGTTTTCTGATGAAACCTTTTTTTTTTTTTTTCTAATAAAGTAGGCGTATCGGGAACACATTTTACCCCATACCATTCTATAGCAGTGGTCCCTGAAGGGGCGTGAAGTCAAACTAAGAGCTGATGAGAGAAGAAAACACAGGCGACAAAAGAGCTTATTCTTTTGTTTCTCACAAGTTCAAAGCCTGCCTTCATATTGATTTTCAGATGTGAGTATACACAGTTTATCTTCTGAATAATCCCCATGTGCCTTACTCCCATAAACAAATACAATTTATGAGATGGAAAAAAAAAGATGGAAAAAAAAGAGATGAATCTCTGTCGATAAACAACCTTCCTCCCCCCCACTCTGCTCCCAATTCCAGCCACAATCATTAACCTAGCACCCCATCGCACTCCTGTGTGTAAAGCAGATATTCCTGTCAGGCCCCACTCTGTCAGCCTCCACAAGATGTAAATCTTCCGGTATATTTGCCCACAGCAAAATCTCTTTACAAATTAATTTGACAGGAAAGGGACCGTGAAATTGTCCATAAATTATAGTATGCATATCTGGCTTAATATTGAGTTCTTCTGATTTTTTTTTGTTTTTTTTTGTGTGTGTGTATGTGCACACACACACACAAGTGCACTCAAATGTGTATGTGCTCCTCCTTGCATGTGCACACATACGTGCATGAACAGTTGAGAACAGAGCCTGAAGTTGGGTGTCTTTTTCAATTACTCTGTCTTATTTTTTGAGACACGGCCTCTCACTAGACCCAGAAGTCACCAACTTGGCTACACTTGCCACCCAGTGAGCCTCTAAGAAAGTCTTGTCTCTATCTCCCAGTGCCGGAATCACAGACAAGAGCCGCCACGCCTGACTGGTCCCGTGGGTGCCTGGTCCTGCCAGCACTTGGTGATCCAGCACTTACTGACCGAGTCACTCCCCACCCTCCAATTCTTTATGTTTCTGAAAGACTCCTGGTTTCCTAAACGCTGACACCTTTCAGGCAGCGAGCTGACCTGAGCACCAAGTTGGAGCTCTTAACATGATACCATGAGACACACGCAAAATACACCAAGCCTTTGTCTCCAGTCCTGAGCGACGGCTGAAACTGTAAACAGCTGGTGTCTGGGGTATCCACACTGGTCACTGCAAGTTTGGGTTACTAAATCACAATGGTCAGAGAGCCACAGAGGAGCCACATTTGGAAGCAGTGAGCCCCAGGATCCCACACGCCTCCTGCTGCGGCCAAGTGTCTGCTGTCTCCACGCAGGAGCCTTCCCTCAGCCCACCCCCTAGCACACGGCTCCTCAGCTCTCCCTGGGCACCCCGCCCCTGACCCACTTTCTCTCTTCTGCACACAGTTCAGCGCACAAGCCATTCTCCCAGCCTTTGTCCTGGGCCTCTTATTCTCACCGGCAGAGCTTATTCCCTATTAATTTTTCTTGTCCTCAATTAACCACACGGGTGCGTGTTTGAGAATCCTTCTATCGGCTGCTTTCTTGTTCAACTGCAGCATGTGCTTAGAACAGGAGAATTTTAGAAGTAAAAAAAATTTTTTATTAGTTTTGAGTGTTTGGGGGGGGAGGAGTCATGTGTGCACAAGGACAGGTGCCCTCAGAGGCCAGAAACATCAAGTATCCCTGAAACTGGCATTAATGTTATGAGCCACCTGACAGGGGTGCTGGGAATTGAACTCAGGTCCCCTAAACAGGAGTGGTGCACATTTTTAACCACTGGGCCACCTCTCCGTCCCCAAACAGTGCATTTTAAACATCCCTTCCCCACTGTTAATAGTCTAGGCACAACTTTGCTCAGTCAATACCTAGTGAGCACCTACTCCTTGTGTCAGAACTACTTGGTGACTCAAAGATAAGGAAGTGAACAGAAAGATAAAAATCCCAGCCCACAGAGGGTCGACATCCAGTCCTTTCCAAAATTCCCAGAAACCCAAGCAGCTATGTTAACTCCCAAGATACTCCCAGACAGCATGGCTCTTCTCGCTGCCCCACGTGATCCATTCCAAGGCTGGCTGAGCAAAAAGCTGGCAGGTACACAAAGCTATGCAGGTTCGCACTCAGAGAAGCTGTTTCTAACTAAGACTGAGTGGCAACAGCCACTGCTGTCCTTCTTCTAAGGGTCACTCCTTCCTCTAAACAAGGTCTGGAGCCACAGGAAGCTTCAGGCCTTCCTCTCCTCCACGCTTGCTTTTGCAAAGCCTAGATGCGGCAGATAGGAGGCCTCGGGTAGTTCTACATCATGGGAAAAGAGGGCTCCTTTCATGTGACTCTGTGGTGCATCCCTGGTGCTGGGAGAAGGAACAGATTTAAATCAGACGTTCTGACTGAGGCGACTGGAAATCTGTGCTATGCACAAGTACTTCTATTTTCCATATGATATGCAAGTATTTTCCTCACCTTTGTGTGTGTGTGTGTGTTTGTGTGTGTGCACATGTGTGCACCTGTGTTTATTATTATTTGGTTTTTTGAGATAGGGTTTGTGTAGCCTTGGCTGTCCTGGAACTCACTCAGTAGAGCAGGCTGGTCTCACGCTCACAGACATCTGCCTGCTTCCGCCTCCCCAGTGCTGGGATCAAAGGCAGGCACCACCACCGCCTGGCTTCTTCATCTTACTTCTTTAGGCAAGATCTTTTATCACCTACAACTCACAGCTTTGGCTATCCTGGCAGGCAGGCAAGGGCCAAAGCTCAGCCTGCTTCTGTCTCTCCAGCACTGGACAACGAGGTCTGGCCTTTTGTCCTCAGTTCTATGGAACTGAACCAGGACCCTCATGCTGGCCCAGCAGGTGCGGTACCAGCTGAGCCATCTCCTCAGCCCCAGAATTGTTTACCAAATGTTAGCATTCATTCCAAGTAAACTCACAACTACAAGTGCTTAGTTGCTAGCAGAGTGAGGTCTGTGTTTTAATTCATTCTCTTTCTAGGGAGCAGATCTGTTGAAAGCGCTTGAAAATTAGAACAAAGGGGGTTTTGTTTTGTTTGTTTTTGTAACAGAGATACTGTTTGTTTTCAAGCACATCACCCACTAGAAGGAAGTCAGTAAACATAACTGTTTTTATGCTTGTCCCTGGAGATACCTTGTTCAGTATGTTCACATTTCCACAGCCATTTCTCAAGATCTGATCATGTTAGGAAAAACTCCTCAGATCAATAAAAACCAACTGTCAAAATATTTAAAAAGGGAGGGAGGGATACACCTGATAAAATACCAAGGTATTTCTAATTTGAACAAAGGGAAGCACACAATATGATACCATTTGACAATATATAGAAGACCTAAAAACTTAACTTAGATGATTTTACAAAACAAAGAAAGGACAAGGATATTCAATAGTTTTAGTGCAAGTTTCTTAACATACTCATAACATATACACACATACATACAAACACATGTACGCACACACCTTCACACACCTGTTAAGTTAATGGTTCTACTGAAGTTTATTAGGTTTAAGATTTGGCTATTTGTATGTAAACTCTACTTGTTTATAGATGGGCAAATTACTATAAGAGGAAGACAGCATACTTAACAATTCATTCAGCTACTCAGTCTATTTGAATATCCCATCTCTGAAAAAAAGGGAAGAAAAATTTCCATAAAAATTAGAATGGAAATATCTTCCAACTTAAAGCATCAAAAGTTCTGAATTAGCGAGCTTGTTAATTTCGACTCTATATTAGAGAAGTAAGTTGTCTAAATCTCAAAGGGGAAAGAGGCCTACAGATGCTTCAAGCCATTACCTATTATTTAATAGCTCTTCAATCAGATGAATTTTCTTGCCAGCAAGGGATCTTAAAATAGCAAGTTTTGAAAAACAATCATTGTGAGTTTAACAATCCCCCCCCAAAAAAAATTACTTTGGAAATAGTTCAGAGAGAAAGGAGGATAAAAGAATTAGTGCCCTTTACATTCGAAAGCAGGTTTTGCTTGTAAAATATAAGTCTTACTTCCCAGAATGTAGAACAGCCACACTGTACGTTACAGGCTGTGGCAAGAGCTGTACATGAAAGGGCAACATGATGTGAGATGCCCCTTGGTCTTGGTTCAGCTGCCGGCCCATGAGTTCTGCCTTCCTGTCACAAAGAAATATCGGTTTCCCTTTACGTTCTACACTCCTGTCCAAAGCTATCTCTTAGAACCTCATGGCTACACCTCCAAAGTTCCCACAGGCCCAACCTTCTGCTCCTCCCTGAACTTCACCTCCAGACAAGCGTTCATAAAGATGACCCAAGCCATTGTGCAACTGCCTTCCCTTTACAAAGAAGGCCCAAAGGATCTGATCAGGCATCGAGGTTCCCAGAAGCTGGGTCTAGCCTAAACTTTGCTTCCTCCTCACACCCAGTGCTGTGAGGGCCCTGGCAGCATCCCATAGAGGGCACTGAAACACCACTGCCAAGGGAGAAACGGTCACCTAACACGGGGATTCTACCTTCCTCCCATGGTGAAAGGTAAACCAAAGCCATTCCACCATGGAAAAGATGCCCTGGATCAGGGACCTGTGTCACTATCCATGAAAACATCACCTCTATCAGCGAGTAATGTGGCTAGCCATACACGATTAAGAGTAATAAAAAACACGTCTACAATAAGAGGCAAGTCCAAAACTGTGGAAGTACCATGCAGCGTTCTGAGCACTTAACAGACACTTTATCTGAACACACGGCAAGGTACAGCTATTTTACTGGAAGAAAATCATTGTCCTACTGTACGCTCTTTCTAAAAAATGTCAATCAAATATTTGAAAAGCTAAATGGGTAGCATGCATTGGCACCCATGCCTTTCCATCACTGTCGCCCTTGTGATGATGTCGTCGGTCTGAAGTCCATGCACACACGCTGGCACCCTTTTACTTCCCTGTTCACATCTCATACCTTCCCTACATTCTTCCACTGCCAGCTGCAGTTCCGACTGTCCTCTAAGGCTCAGGGCTCAGGTGACTCAGCTTTCTTCTACACCATCTGTATCCCTACAACTAGCCTCTAGGCTCCCCCTATGTCCTGTGGATCCCTCCTACCTCTTATATGAAAGCGTTTCACCTTTCATAGGAAACAACTGTCTGTTGACCTCACGGCACTTTCTAGGTGGCTTTATACATTCAAAGTAACTGTAGTAATTGTTTCAATTTTACAGATAACAAACTAAGATTAACTGAAATTAGATAACTTCAAAGTCATACAAACGCAGGAACTGTGTGTTTTCACGGGGGAGGAATGATTGTCTGCCAGAAGAATGGCAAGGGCTTCAACAACAGGGGTGCCACAGGACTTCAGTCCTCCTTCCCCATCCTTGAGTGAGGTTCTCACCAAAAGCAGCCCTTGCTGAGCATCCGGGCTCTTCCCGCCATCTGTTCTCAATCCAGAGACCCTTGTTTGACTTTAAGACCCCAGGTTGACATCATGATCGCTGGCACTCAGTCACCTTGTCCTTCCCCACACGAGTGTAGTGCAAATCCCATTCCATCTCCGGCTTTCCGGGAAGCATTTCCAGCTCCGATGAGGCTTCTGCACATGTGCTGACAATGCACTCTAACGAGCAAAATTCCAGAAGTTTCATGATTTGGAACCACCTTCTCTCGTGTACTGCTAAACTGGCTTTCTGATCTGAACGAGAACCTTATAGTTTTTCCTGGTTGGCTTTCTAAAGGGCTCACCATCTAACGACGTTCCCACTTCCTCAGCCCTTCCCGTACGGCAGAACTACACCACAGGCACATTTGTTAAGCAGCTTGGCATAAACACCCAACCCAAACTACAGAGAGTAGAGGGAGAACGACAAGGCGCCACGCAGGAGTTGAAAAATCAAGGCTGCCCAGAAGCCCAGTGCAAAGACGGTTTGTCAACACAGGAATGTCTGCAAGGATTTAGGTACATGAGTCAGAGGAAGACTCAAAAGGCTAGCTATGTCTTCCTCGTGGAGGGATTACATGAACAGCGATGAGTCCAAACAATGAGAAGCCGCACACTCATCGCAAACTGCTCAGTCAGAAGCAGGACTGTTGCAAAAGAGTGTCTTCTGGACATGGCAGGGTCGCTGCACGCCTGAGCTCACGTATGTGCTCACAGTGGCAACTGCATGCACAAGGACCGCACAAGCTCCACTGGGCCAGCATCCCAGCAGGGATGGCTGAGGAAGTTGCTGGATGCTGGGAGAAGGTGAGTTTCCTTCTGGCGTGTAGCCCCTCACGTTTGCCCACATTCCTGAGGACAGCCACACACCCATGCTCATATGCTCGGTGAATTTAAAAAGAGCATATGGAGTTGGAGGCGGGTGTGGTGATGGAGTTATAGAAGGAGTCAGGGCAATGGGGTGGGGATGAGGCTGATCAAAACCCACTATAAAAATGTACAATATTCTCAAAAACCAAGTTGAAAAAAAATTTTGTTGTAGGTGTCACCCACTGCCATTTGCAACAGCTCCAGAAGGACAGTGCTGGGTAGAAAAAGCCAAACCTACAAAGGTGATACCATTCATTTAATTCTTTAAAATGGAAAAATATATATACAGAAATAGGGAAAGAGTTTGAGGAAATGGTCTGTGTTGCCCACCTTCAAGTCCTGGTTCTAAGACTGTCCTGAAGGTTTTCATCAGGCTAGAAGAGAGAAAAGCAGGACATCTACTTATGTCTCATCGTTTCCTGTGAATCTAAAGTTACAGTCAAATGTAACAATTTATAAATTAAAAAGTAAATGAATATTAATACATTAGTTCTTCAAGTCAGATGATTTTCCTTTAAATTGAAGGGGGCTTGTAGAGTCAACTGAGGGTACAGCTATCCCAAGTTCAATTAATCTTAAAATGTTAATTTGGGAACTGAAGCTGATTCTCACTGAAGCCTGAGGACGGCCTCCTCCACCAGGATGGCAGCTTCTGCAGGTTTATGTGCCACACAAAAACTGGACAGTACGAAGCAAATGAACAACACACAACGAATACACTGAAACCCTCCACACACCAGCATTAGAGTTTGTGAATAGAGAAAAGCGCACAGAAATGAACCCACAGAGTATGATGAATCAGCCAAACAAAATATATTTTTGTGACAGTAATGGAGTCAATTAATGATTTAGTTAAGGGGGGGCCTGTTTCTCGGAACATACTAATGTCCCCCCATGGAAAGAACGGGAAGGAGAACACAGGACAGCTATTTAAGCCTGGGTTGCTTATTCTTTCCATGCAGATAATTCTCTGTGAAAGGGACTATCCAGTAATTTGTCTCACCAGGCTTACCTTTTCTCCACTCATTCGTTAACATAGCCATGAGGATTGCTGATAGTTTATGATTTGGTACTGCTTGGAATTGAGGACGACAGGAAGATGAACTAGAAACTGCTTATTTATAATGACTTCATTTATTTAATTCTCTGTGTGTGTGTGTGTGAGTGTGTGTGTGTGAGTGTGTGTGTGTGTGTGTGAGTGTGTGTGTGAGTGTGTGTGTGTGAGTGTGTGAGTGTGTGTGTGTGTGTGAGAGTGTGTGTGTGTGTGTGTGTGTGAGTGTGTGTGTGTGTGAGTGTGTGTGTGTGTGTGTGTGTACTGGTTTGAGAAGCTGCTAAAAGAGGGCATCTAGTTCCCTGGAGCCAAGCAAGAGGCCAGTGTGAGCCAGTATATGCTGGGAACAGAACTCCAGTTCCCTGGAAAAGCCTGCAAGGGCTACCTATAGCCACATGATTTTATTTTTAAGCAAACAAGCTGAAAAATGAATATTCCACAATTAATGGTTTTTTGGTGTTTTTTTTTTGGCCACTTTTCTCCATGTGGAGAATAATGTTTATAAGTCCCTACAAATTGCAAACACACACGCCTCCAAGCTACATGCACACCCATGCATTTTCTCAGCTTCCCGTGATTATCAGTAACCCGGTGAGAACCAGCAACGAGATAGAAATGGGAAAGACAAAAGAGCAGAAAAGCTTCCTTTAAAAAGAGGCAAGGCTTGTGAAACCTCTGCTCAAATTGCTAATGTATGTTAAGTTAGTAACTGGATATTTTGTTTCTTCTCTTTCAAAACTTGTTTAAAATACAACCTCCTAACCACCTTGGGTTCAAGCTGTTTTCTGTTGAATGATCTTATTTCACCCTTAGACCTGTTGCACTGACCTCAGTTCCCCTCAGTAGTCAGCCCAGTGTCTTTCTCAGGGACTGGGTATGGTTTCTTGGTCTTGAAAATATTCCCTCACTCAATACATTGACCAAGTACATGCTAGTAGTGTGTGTGTGTGTGTGTGTGTGTGAAAAACCTTCCCCAGGTCCCTCAGAAAACCATGGAAAGCATACTTTCAAAATCCATAATTATTTTGCCAAATGGCAATGCCCTCTTTCCTTCACTGTTGCCCCCCACTGGACTGAGAGTCTTTTACAGTCCTTTACAGAAAAAGGGGCCTGCCCCATTGCACATGCTCAGTAAACATCCAAGGAGCGCTAGATAAGGAATGAAGGAATGAACAGGTCGATCCCTAGTATGTCTGCTCCTTGTACACACACGTGAACATTCGTGTCTAGACGGGTCAACAGTGTGGGGAAGCTCCCAGCAGAGATCCTGAAAACATTTTAGACTTGGAGTTTCACCTTCTCATTGTGGTATAATTTAGGAGCTCAAGAACCTTGCCAGAAAATAACACCCAGCTTTTAGACGGATACTCTTGACAGACTGGAATCCATCTTGGCAGATCCTTCGAGGCCCTTAAACAGGCACATAACAGATGGTCAATATGCAGTAACTACTCCCCTGTACGGGTGCCTAGCACACTCAATTTAAGCCGATTGTTTAATTTACTTGAGGAAGGGTGAGAGCCCTAGAGACCCCGAGACCTCTTACTACCGACACACCGACACATCGTCAGTCGCCAGTTCTAAGCAAAGTGGCGCTGCTTCGGCCACTGAGACTGATGACACGGAAGGCGGCTAGACACTTCTTTTCTCATTTCAAAAGGATCTTCTGACTGCACACAGCAGCCCCTCACTCCCCCTCTGACTTGTGTGGCGCACACATCGGGAAGTATTAACAACAGCCACGACCTGCCCTGTTTATTCAGAGTTAAGCATTAACGAGGCTCAGTCCTCTAGCCCGCTGCCATCTTTCTCCAGGAAAGAAGTGCCTACGTAAACAGGCTAAACGCAAACATCCCGGCTTTTCCTAGGGGATGAGGGCAGAAGGGAGCCTTGGCTGTTTGAAATTGCACTAAGGAACTGAGGCTGAGGCTGTGCACTTGGTCAGTGTCTAAGGGGGGCGAGGAGGCACATATTCCTGGATGTGTTCACTATGGCGTCACACAGTCTGACAGTGAGGAAATAAGGGATGGATCTTTCACAGGAGGAGGGGGATACTGTCATGGAACTCTCTTTGTTCAGGGCTTGCCTGTTTGCTTGTTTTTGTTTTGTTTTGTGAGGAACAGCTGTGTTGCCAAGAGGGTGGGATTCTGAGGAGACGGGAACACTGACAATATTAAACTTGAGCACAGAGAGGGGCCAAGAGTTTCATTAAAGCTCCTCCCAGCGACTGCTTGCTGGACACTGGAATTGCAAAACTTGCCATCAGGCCTACTATTGCAGAAGAAATCAAATGCAAAAAAAAAAAAAAAAGACAGGATTTTTTTTTTTTTGTCCCCTCAGAGTCAGATTTTCTGTAAAAACTGGCCCACCCTCATCAATTTACTTAAACTGATGCTTGGGTGAGATGACAAGACAAACCCCCAGCCTGTGGAACAAGCCGATGGCAGACAGAACACGTGGTGCCTCCTCCAGATCTGCAGAGAGAGAGAGAGTGCCGAGGTCACCTCTTCTTCCTTCAGGCACCCAAGCAATGACGCAAACACACAGCCCAGAAAACAGAGGACTGCCTGTCTCCTGCACAGCCTGAGACGCAAAAGCTGCAGCGCTACTTGCATTTGGGCTCACGCCTCTGAGCCGTTTAGAGACGAGCGTTGGAGGGCTGCTCATTCTGTATTCCAATTTAACCTTTCCAGATCGTGCGCATTTCAGAAATGGGCACAGGCGCCTTACGTAGCAGAAATGACCTGGGACAGGAGAGAAAAGAACGCCTCACCAGACACTCTTAGTGACAATCTTATGCAAGAACAGACACCACCATTTGCTAAGGCGGCATGGCTCAGGTGCTTTGGAAGAGTTGTAGTAATCCCTGTAGGTTCCTGCACAGTTCCTGCAAGGTCAGTGCTGCTGTTCCTAGGATATATAAGAAAACTAAGGCTCCAAGCAGCTAAGTGACCACACCTAGGTCTCAAACTGCTGAGTGGCAAGACCACCTGCCAGTATTCCCTACTTTATTTTTTCCTTTATTTGAAAAAAATATATATAATAACAATCCAAGGTAGGGAAAACCCAAGGGGGGGGGGACTTGTTGTAAAAGAAGGGGGACCTGAGTTTGAATCACCAGCACCCATGTAAAAAGCTGTGTGCGAGCAGCTCTGTGATCCTGTTGCTGTGTTTGGTGGGCACAATGGGATGGCTGGGGCTTGCTGGCCGCCATTCCGGCTCCAGAGACCCTGCCTCAAGGAAATAAGGCTGAGAGCAATAGAGCAGAACACTGGACATTCTCCTTTGACCTTGGAACATGCTTGCACGTGCACACAAGCCCACTGATATGTTCTGTGATGTCTGAAGCAAACTGCTTTCTTTTTATTGCTCATGTGTAGTTTGTCGGTGAATCGGGGGAGATGGATCTTAATGGGAAAGCATAGGAGTGTCACGCTTTGAAAGCACAGATCCTGAGTGGCCCAGATAATACGCAGGAACAAGGTGTTCATGAACTGATCTCCCATTATTTCCCCTCGAAGTAGGTAAAAAACTGAGGGAGACAGAAAAAAAAAATTGTGGAGAAGAATAGATGCCCAGCCCTGTGGATACAACCCCGGGCCCCACAGAGGAGGAGAAAGTATGGATTACCCACCCCAGTTTTCTAAATATGCCCCAAGTAAATTCAAGTGCTTCATTAGAGTTCATCTACCATCAAAGGCGAATATTAATAACACAGAAAATCAATAAGAGACCTCACAGGGAAGAGGAGATTAACTTGGTCCTGGAAATAGGGAAGTTTGTGGAGGCCTGAGAAATGCACTAGGCACCGTCAGGAGGAAAAGTCACTGCTCTTTCCCTCGGCTTCTCATACGAAGCGGCTGGTCAGTTTTCGCCTCACTTCCGGCTCTGCCTCTGCTGCTACTAACTCAGAAGAGTGTATGGCTCTAACTCCGTCATCGGTCAGAGGGGCTGTTCTAAACATTTCTTTCTCCTTTCGTTCTTGTGTTGTTTGCTCTCTGGAAGTAAGGGCAAAAAGACATATTTAATTAAAAACAAAAACCAAAAAACAAAACAGGGCGTTCTGTAGCCAAGAAAACCTGAGAAACGCTGTGTGCACGCCTCTCTCAAGGTTGTGAGGTCTGTGTCAGGGCCAGCATCACAGAAGCCATTGTTCCCGGGGCATTCTGAGCGTCTTCTCTGTTAACATACCTGTGCAGAAAGATTCTAAGAACACGGGAACAGGTGGAGGGCTCATCAAACTCCTACCTTCCCTTCCTGAGCGACTTGAAGAAGTCACTGAAACCTTCTGAAGGACCTGGCCATGTGGTGGTTACAGGCTACGCTAGCCATGTGGCTCTTCTACATCTGTGGCTTGTGGCTGGGTCTACAGCAGGGAAACAGGTCTGCAGACGCGCTCTACTGCCTGTCCCTACTACATGGTCCCCATCCCAGGGTCTTCCTGTGACCCAGAGACAGCTGGGACAATGGGTCTTTTACTTACTCACATCTAGGCCTTCATGTCCCAGTTGAGCATTACTGTTGCAAAGGCTGCTGGGGGCATAAGCAGAGGCAGGGAATGTGCAGGGGATTGTTAAAACAAGCTTGCATTTGTTCTTTGAAACATGCTGGCATTCAGACATGTTTTTTTTATATTTCCATTTAAATATGCAAGCTTAATAAACATTATTCACCCAGAGCAGAGACATGAAGAAAAGCCTTATAAATGATTCTCAGGCCACATTCTCAGATGTTTTCCCTTCAAATGCTGTCAATTCTGACATTTCAACTTTAAAAATGATTACAATCTAGAGAATTCTTCCTATATTATTAAAAAGATGTATGCTTTATTCAAATTTATAAAACTGACTTCTTACATTTATTTGTATGTTGCTTTGCTTTGAAGCGGGGATAAGACTAAAGGTTATCGAGCAAAGATGGGTCTTCTCCATTCTTGTTTTTACAGAAAGAATATATGAATGATATGATATCATTAGTAAATGCTCAATAAAGACCCTACCATATAGCCGGCAAGATGGCTTAATGGTTAAGGGTTGCAGCTGAGCCTGGCAACCCAATAGGAATCCCAGGACCCACTTAATGGAAGGAAACAAGACACTCCCAGAAACTGCACTGCAGCATGCTTGCACTCCCATACAGACACACATACACAAATAAGTACACTTAATTTTCAAGAACATCCTAGTACATGGTTGACCCTATTCTAGAACTGTCTGTATGTGTCTCAATTTTACAAATGTGACACTGGACTTACAGGGAGGAAAATGACCTGCAGAAGCCACACACTAGTAATTGGTAAGCCTGGGATGTCCTGCCCAGATGTCCTGCCTTTGCATCTCTGCACCATGGAGCATCTCGTTTACTTTGTGAAACAAGAAGACCATGCTCATCAAAACATAGAGGGCTGTGATTTGGAAAGACACGAACTCTATAATACAAGTAAAGAAAAAGAGAGTTTTGATCTCTAGGCTGCAGATAAGCAAAGGGGAAAGGCCTGGCTCATGAAAGAATCAGATCCCAGCTGTGTCATCCACCAGGCTCACCTGGGGCTGGGGACCTCTGTTCTAAAATGGTTGATAGAAATATGAAAGAAATCTGGAATTCTGAAAACATTCTCACAGAAGCTAATGCAAGCCAGATTAACTATCTGCAAACACAATGCCAGCTCTTTCCCTCTACTTTTTCTTTTGTTTTGGTTTTGGGTTTTGTTATTGTTCTTTCTTTGTTGGGAGACAGGGTTTCTCTGTGTAGCCCCAGCTGTCCTGTAGACCAGGCTGGCACTGAACTCACAGCAATCCACCTCTGCCTCCCTGAGTGCTGGGATTAAAGGCATGTGCCACCACGCCCAGCTTCTCATTATTTTTAAAAAGACACTGAAAGAATATGTCGTCCAAGGGGGAAGGGTCAAGAGAACAGACAGGGATTTTAAAGAGACTCCCGGAACCCGACAATAAAGACAGACATTGTTAAGGACTGACTGATGTGTACAGGTTGCCAAAGACTGTTTGGAAAGGGTCTTACAGAAGAAATTTGACTATGGATTATGGATTAGATATTGCCAGAATGCTGTTTGCAAATGAGATGTGGTCATATGATAAATTCCCACTTAAAAAAAAGTATCTATTTCATGTGTACGGATGGGTGTGTGCCTGGGTGCCTATAAATGCACCACATGCCTACCAGAGCCTGAGGAGGTCAGAAAGGGCCTGGGATCACCTGGAACTGGAGCTTCAGGCAATTGTGAGCTGCCACATGGATGGATACTGGGAACCAAACCTGGGTCCTCGGCAAGGGCAGTAAGTCTCAACACTGAAGCCATCCCTCCAGCCTCAGAAATCTTCACCACTTAGAGAAGCAATCTGAGATAAGCAAAGTGAAGCAGTGTGGTGTCTTTTTTTTTTTTTTTTTAATGAAAACGAGACAGAAAGAACAAATCGGGAAAGTCTTAATAACTACCGAGTCTATGTAGTGGTGGCCCATAGGGTACGCTGTACTACTCTCCAAGCTTCTGTATATTTGACATCTTCATGATAAAATATTTTGATAATGAACACTAGGGTTTTCGTCATGATGAAAAGAACTACATGACAGCTGCAGTGGTTTTGAAAATCAAACACCTGGGACACAGATACATACCTGGCTGTTGTCTTCCACAAGGGCAGAGGCCAGGGAAAGGAAGAGAGAGTCGACACGTGGGCAGGAGGCGGGTGATAAGATCACGGGGAAGCACAGGGAAAAGAGCCACTGCAAAGACGCTGACCTTGCTTCGGAGAGATTCTGACACGATTCACTGTCCACTCTAGATGGGATACCTCTGCTTCCAACTTTCCCTTTCCCACTACTGTCAGCCTCTCTCGGAAGGACACTAAAGGCAGTGAGTCTGGTCTTGTGCCCACCTTATGTAGCTGGCTCCCAGGCCTTAGAAACCATCAGTGCCACTGCCAAGGTCTCCAGGTGTCAAGGTGCGGGTGTGTTGGGGTTTCTGTGTTCAGCTCCCCTGCGCTCTATCAATTGGTTTTTTCACTTGTAAAGTTATGACCCTGTAAAGCCAAGCCACGGTTCTTCTTTGCGCTCAATCCTGTGCTTTACATTTGTGTATCTTCAGGACAACTACGATCCTTTAATAATCAGGAATTACACAAGATCAGGCATATTTAAGGTGGGATGGCCATAGGTGATAATTAGGAATTATTTTTTCTCCCCCAAGAAAATGACCACATAGTTAATCATTATACTTCCCCTAAGTTCATTTTTGCTTATAACAAAATGCAAATAAAAGCATTAAGAGGCATGAGTAAAAAAAAATCACATAAATTCATTGATCACACTCTATAAATACTGTTTCACTAGGAAATTGAGTATTCATTTGTTCCCCATGTGAACAACTATTTTGTTTCTAAAGATGAGCTTATAAATTATACTTGATAGTAAATTCTGCTTTTTGTCATCTGAATTAAAATGTCATATTTGCAGTTGGAGAGATAGCTCAGTGGTTAAGAGAACTGGTTACTCAGGATCAATTTCCAGTACCCACATGGTGGCTCACAACTCTACCTGCAACCCCAGTTTCAGGGATCCAACACTATCTTCAGGCATGTTTGGGCCTCTTCGGGTCATCAGCACTATTGTGAGTACACAGTCCTACATGCAAGCAAAACATCTGTTCACCTAGATAAAGATAAATAAATGTGATATTTTCCTGTTCTAGGTTTGTTTGTTTGTTTGTTTTTCACAAATATCTACTAATGGTGGGACACCTTCCTGTCATGTAGAAATAGTGAGCTTCTCTGGTTGTTCTGATTATTAGATAACACGTTGGTACTATTTAATATTATGAAATAAATTACTAATACACCTTTCTATATACACTGCTTTCTTAGGCAATTATTAATGTTTCTAGGGCACTAGTCCTCAGATCACTATTTTAAAAACAATGAAATAGATGGCGTCTAACCTCACCTTAACATAAGAAAGCTTCCGGTCTAGAGAGGACCCCAGTCTCAAGGGAGTATGGTAAAGAGTGAGAAGAAAGCTGCATACCTTTATTCCCAAAAGAGGCAGAGACAGGAAGATCTGAGTTCAAGGCCAGCCTGGTCTAGAGAGTGAGCTACAGGACAGCCAGGGCTCCAAAGAGAAACCCTGTCTCAATAAGACAAGACAAAACAAAACAAAACAAACAAAAACAGTGGCAGAAGCCATCTAATATCCTCTCTTGGCCTTTGACAAAAATGTACACATATGTACTCATAGACACATACCACACACACACAAAATAGTGATGATGATGATGATGTTAACAGTATTAATAATGAAAGACACAGGTGCCTCTGAGCATGAGTGTGCCCTGGGCAACTCTACCTCCTGTGATACTGTGTTCCTGAAGAAAGACGTGCCTGTCTCAAGGCTTTGTGCAGCCAGCCTCGGTAGAACCCTTATCCAGTCCCCTTTTCCTTACAGCCTAACTACAGGACTTGCTCATCCTGACTCTGCTGTTTGGAATTCCATCCTTACCCCGCTCCACACCCCATCCCCACAGCCGGCTTCAGTTTCTGGAATATAGAACCTCCTTCATTTCACCCCACGCTGTGTGATCTTCCAGCTTAAGCTCTGCTTTAAATTCTTAATTAATTAATTAACAGGTATTGGGGCTCAAACCCAGAGCCTCATAAATGCTAAGCAAGCCTTCGATCACCAGCTCTGCCGACACTGCTGAATCTCACCACCAACCTGAGACAGAGCTCTGCCCAAAGCCAACACTGCCATGTTGGTTTTAATCAGGTAACTAACACTACTCAGTTTCCAACCAGGTAAGCTTTAACATTAAGGTGTGTCCCAGTCAGCTTTGAAAAACACCTCTCTACTTAGCTTCTACAAATTTAATGAATATGCTGTTTATACCCTGTCCCTGATAATTAATGAAGATTTTTTTAAAGGACTGTGGAACAAGGAACCCCACTTCCTTGAAGCCTCGCGTGCTGCTATTTATCACCACACTTTCATTCCTTCAGGCAGTTTTCAATCAATTTGACACTTTCGACTCAATCGGAATTCATTTCTAAGCTACATTTCATGAGATCTGCTATCAGTTCTTCCATTGATGACCGGATGTTTTTTTTTAAATAATATAGCCACTGTCCTCTTTTTGTCTATTGTTTTGTGATTTTTTTTTCCTGAAGCACAAAATTAATTTAGAGCAACCAAAGAAGCTTTATAATTTGTGCTGTCCTTGGCTCATGGCTGCAACATCTCACACACTTCCATCTGCTTCTTCTTTCCGATTGCTCTATCATTTGTGTGCAATGTGGTTTCCAAATTCATTTATGCACTGGCCAAACACTCATGGAGTACTGACTAAGAGCAGGTACTACGTTTGGAACAGATCTGGAACTGGTTGGATTTAGACATTAATTATTCAGGGACTCGTTCTGTGAAATATTACAGGGCAGAGTCTCACCCACCCCTTGCATGCTACACATTGGCGACTCGGGCCACAGAAGACTGGAAGAGGAAGAAACCTGTGTAATCTGGCAGCCATGCTCAACAGGTTCCCGGGAAAGGACTCTGGACATGATGACTGGCACAAGGTAATACAGAGACTCTGTGCTTTGGTGGCCTAGGATACCCTGTCAAGGATAGTCAGGTAAGGGTTCTCTCACCTCACCTCTCATTAGTCTTCCCAGTTGCCACAGGACATAGTCCCTGCTTTGATGAATTCGTCACTACTCGCATTAGCCCTCGCTAACGGAGCACATCATCTGGAGACCCGGCCTGTTTATTTCTTTTGTTTGTCGTCTTCTTCCCTCCTTCCCAGCCCTCTGTCCCTCCCTCTCTCTTCCTCTCTCTTAAATGAAACAGGTATTCATTACTGTATAATTATCCTTATTTATCTTCTTAAAAGGCCAGTTTTAAGAAGTAGTTCAGAAACTCAGCTATTTTGCCACCAAGAGCTCAGTCATTTGCACATAATCATTAAGCTTATCTCCCTGTTCGTTAATGCCAGGCCGCCTTGATTTCTGCTGCCCCTCCTTTCTCTTCTTTATTAGGTTTGTATTATTATTCTGCTCCCCCGATCGCCATAAACACTTATTGGCTGGAACTCTGAAACCTTCTGGATGATTCATGTGTTCCTGGGAAAGTTCTACAGACAGACTTCATATACTCTCTCTCTCCCCCTCTCTACCCACCCCCATGTTTGTCTTTCTTTCCTTGTACTGGTGCACAGTCGTCTTTATTCCCTGGGCATATCTTTTTTCCAATGATGCCTGGCCTTTTCGGTGGTGAAACCACTGGCCCTGAGCGAGCCCCTGGACACAGCTACGTGGCATCGCCCCTAGGGGCAGAGGCTCACCTTCTCAATAAAAACAAACAAGCTCCCTACCTCAGGGCAGCACCCTTGGCCTCTTCCAATGATGGCTCCTCCCTCCAATACCTGTGAGAACAGCTCTCCCGCTGGCCAGTTATGGCTCAAAGAGAGGGAGCCAAGGAAGCCACAGACACTTTCAGGCTGACACACAAATGTTTGTATGTAGGAGCTGCAGGCCACTTCTCCTTAGGCCCTTGCGCTTGAATTTGCCCCTATCATTTGTGTTACTGGATGGATGTCTGGAGCACGCAAATACATTTTTAAATAAGGAATGATTCTGGGGGAAAGATTCATTTTAGACAGCCTACTGAGAATGATATCTAAAACTGAAGAAGAGACTCATTTAGTAATAAAATAATATTTTTCCGAATGCCACACCCATTTCTACAATTTAAAGCTGCTTTTCAAGATAAGATGGAATAAGAGACTCCCAATTATTGTTACGTAAATGCTATTCTTTTTGTCAGCTTAGCAAACAAGCACATTTTCTCCTCCAAACTGCCAACTCGTAAAGGTGCCAATTTACTGCGTTCTACAAAATCCATACCAGATAAAGCAAGCTAAATCTTGCCACACCCACAGTTTTAGTAAAAGATAATTTTGGCTAACTCAAGATTCTCTCCTTGGCAGTCTAAGAAGATAGATACAAACCAGGCTGATTTTCTCCTCCTTTGCCTGAGTATGAACTTCTCACTCGATCTCCCTGTTTTCAGCTGGGAGTGGGCACAGCATAAGAAGCCAGGAAGACGAAGGCAAGCTTTGCTTGTCTTTCTCTTTGCAGGTCCTCATATGTTCAGGCCTCATCTTCCTACGATTATTTTCTTCTTCAGTTCTAACACAGTTCCTCACCACCACCGCAACCCTTCCCCCTTTCAGGGTAATTGTTTTTGTTTTTTGAATACTACACTAGCCACACGGCAATAACTTAAGGAATCTTCTAGAGGGTAGGGGATTAAACAATTTTAAAATCACAACTGCATGTGAGTTTGGACAACAAACCCCAGCTCTGGGAAGCAGTCTACCCTAAACTGTCCAACTGACCAAGGGAAGCCTGACTCTTCCAATGGAGATTAACGCCAAAATCAGCTTTTATTAGCAGGGCAGAAAAAAATGGAACCAGGCTCGGAATAGCTACTCCAAAGCATGTCATTCTTAACCCATCTACCTCCTCCTAATCTTCTTCTTTTCCCTGGCATTTCTACCCATTTTGCCCGTGTCTCCTGAAAAGGACAGACGCCTTTGGCTCATCACAGCCCTTGTGCTATTCTCTATCTCCCTGGGATTTTACACCCCCCCTCTAGGCTCTCTCCCCCTCATCCCCTAGCTCACGGAGATCCAAATGCAGGCTTCCAACTGCTGCCAGCTAAGTGCTTGAGGGAGAGCTGTGGGCTTACCCCCTGCCACTGGGCCAGCCTCATCTCGGAGGAGACATTTTAAACCCCAGGGATGGTAAAAATCATCATCATTATTACCTCCCTAGGCACCAGGGTGTCAGCAGAGATAGAGGCTGAGAAACTCTAAAATTACACAGGTCGGTAATGCGGCTTCGGCATATGAGATCATCTGAACGTCCATGATCTATCGGCGGCACCAGAATCAATGAGCCCACAAGGGAGCAACAGCAGGGGGTTCTCAGACAGGGTCTCTGCTTCAGGTCAGCAGGTAAAAATACCTTGCCTTCAAAATGGCCACTCGTTAGGATGACAAAGAGAGAAAACTAAAGAGCAGAAATTCAAGCTTAAGTAGATTAACAGAAAGAAAGCTTCTCCTCCATGATTCTTCTAATGCTTGCTCATCCTATGATTTAAATATTTATTCTTCCCACACACCCAGTATGTCCACACGAAGTCGGCTCAACCCTGGACTTGCAGCACTCCTCCGAGAGTCAAAGCTGAGATTTTGTGTGTATAATATTATTAGGGAAAGGATAAATATTTAAACAGAAACCAGTAATTTTTCCTTATGGACTACCATAGTTGTCCGCACACTCTGAGGAAGACTGTGCCACATCTTCACAGAGCCGACATCAAGCCCTGGAAGCCTGACGAGAGTTCTCCCTTGAAATTTTGTTGTGTTCAATTTTGACTCAAATCAGCAATCCATCAGCGAAGGCTTTGCCATGCTGCTTATACAAAGGTTTTCGGTGAGTGACATTTGTTGAAGTGGGATTTAATTTAAACTTGATAGCAACCCTGTGGTGACATGGAAACTTCCATATCCATCAGGGTCGTCACAACATTTTGGGAAGGGCTGTACAGTACCTTACTCACATGCTGCCTTCTGATATTTCTGTTCACCAAGGGGCTGCTGAAAGGGTTTTGTTTTGGTTTGTTTTTCATGGAGAATTTTTCCTTATTTTTAACTGTGTGTGACTGCTCCATTTTAGGGAGATGCTCAAATTTGCCTTTCATTCTCTTTCCAGCCTTGCTTTTCAGCCTTCACTGGGGGAAACACCATCAGTGATTGAATCAACTGTAGAGTCTCTGTCTACCTTAGCTGGCTGGCTGGTCAGGCATCTTAACTGGCAAGTACTAAATAAGTAAACAGCATCAGAGGAAAATAATGAAACTTTGGGCCCTATCTGTGGCCAACTGCCTTCCATCCTCCCTGCACAAGAAGTACATCCTGCAGATGTATCCTTGCTGAGTTTCATGGCTGGTTCTAGAACCAGAGCACTGGCAATGGTTGCAAATAGAATTTAGTTGCTTTTCCTATTTTCAAAGACAGTAGGACTCAAAGACAGCAAGTGCCGTGCCCTCTCATCATGGCGACAGGCAAATTTGAAAATGGCTGCCCCCACCTCTTCCTGCAGCACTGACTTGTAGAGTTGAGGATCAAATGCAGAGAGAATGAAAACACCAGATTGGAAAATTCTGCCCTTGCCAGGTGTGGTGGCTCACACCTTTAATCCCAGCAAGGGGGAGGTAAAGGCAAATAGATCTCTGTGAGTTTGAGGCCAGCCTGGTCTACAAAGTAAGTTCCAGGACACTGAGGACTAGAGAGAGAAAACCTTTTCCCTGTCTCAAAAGCCAAACAAAACAAAACAAAAATAAAAACAAACAAAAAAACCCAAGAAACCAAAACCAGAAAAACAAAACCAAACAAACACAAAAACAACAATGAAAACAACAAAATGTGTTCTTAAGGAAACCCAAATTTCCAAGTAGTTACTATAGCAAAGGAGATTTTAAAATAGTCTCATTCTATTCTGTTCCTTCCCAAAGCTAAGCAAGTCTCAAATGCTCTGCTCTTTAACCATCAATAGGGTCAAGCCTGAAAATCATTTTATGGTGTAAACATTTAGAGTGTGACATTCACACAGCCATCGCTGAAAGGGGCGGGTGTTTTGTTAAGAGTTCAAACCCCCAAAAGCCTTTTGGCAATATAAGTTAACCTTGAACCCTTTTTTTAACACACTGATATCACTTCTAAATGTTATTCTCTGGAATGGGCACTAGGTAGGGATCTACAAATAGAATCCATTTTGATTCTTCTGCCTTTCTAAATGTTGATAAAATTCTATTAAAAGAATTTATGTCATTTCTGTGTTCCAGCCTGCTTCTCTGTTGCTGTCATAAAAACAATAACCAAAAGCAATGGTGTGCATGTGTGCATGCATACGTGTGTGTGTGTTTGTGTGTGTGTTGTCTTACAGGTTAGAGCCTGTCATTGAGGGAAGCTAAAGCAGAAATTCAAGCACACACCACGGAGGAACACTGCTTACTAGCTGGCCCCCTCTGGCTTGCTCAACTGCCTTTCTTACATATGTCAAGACCAGGGCAGCACAGCTCACAGTAGGCTGGGTCCTCCCACATCAATCAGCCTCCAGGAAAATGCCCCGTAGACATGCCCACAGGCCAGTCTGATGGGGCAAATCCTCAGTTGAGGTTCCCTCTTCCCAGGTGTGTCAGCTTGGCACTCTGCCATTGAGAAAATAACATCTTCCGTGTTTGTAAAAGAAGGAAAACATGAATTGGCTGTTTACACCCCAGGGTCCCTTTCCAGTCTAGTGCTCTGGTTGATCCCCCACCCCCCACCTCTCCTGGGTAATGGTTACATTTCTTTCTTCTTCTTCTTCTTCTTCTTCTTCTTCTTCTTCTTCTTCTTCTTCTTCTTCTTCTTCTTCTTCTTCTTCTTCTTCTTCTTCTTCCTCCTCCTCCTCCTCCTCCTCCTCCTCCTCCTCCTCCTCCTCCTCCTTTTCCTCCTCCTCCTTTTCTTCCTCCTCCTCTTCCTTCTCCTCTTCTTTAGTTTTTAGAGACAGGGTTTCTCTGTGCAGCTTTGGCTGTCTTATGTCTTAGACTCACTTTGTAGACCAGTCTGGCCTCAAACTCACAGCGATCTGCCTGCCTCTCCCTCTCTGAGTGCTGGGATCACAGGTGTGTACCACCATGCCCAGCATTACGGTTACATTTCTGTAACTACTTATTTTGGTTTGTTTTCTTGCAGGAAAAGGGTAGTTCATAGCTTGAGTAGGTATTTGGATTTACAAAAAGCTGAAGAGGAATAAGGGCCCAGCCAGTTTCCTATAACCAGGACACCTGGAAATCCTGGTTCAGTATGGTCTACGGTCTTCGCTGTACCAAGAGAAGGGAACGACAGCAAGAGCTTTCTTGTGCCCTTCATAACTGTGTCCTGCTGATGTGACAGGGGCATGTGGAAAGATGGCTGAGGACAAGAGCTTGAAATTCATTTCCAAATGCAAAATAAAGAGCCTGAAAAGGGGAGAACTCATACAGGTGAGCTGGGCTCAGGGAAGGTTTGCTGAGGAGGGGAGGATTCCAGTCTCAGAAAGTCACAGAATGAAGAGGCACTGTCCTTGAAGGGTCTGGGCCGAAGGACCAAACACACAAAGATGAGACGAGAACCATACACACTGCTGGGCACTGGCTCTCTGATAACAGTGACTCATACCATAGATCCATTGGGTGTTAGATGCTACATGAAGCACGCCACACAGTGAGCACTGAGCTTTAGGGCCAGCAAGAGGGCTCAGCAGGTAAAGGCATCTACTGGCAAACTTGACAACTGACCTGAGTTGAATCCCTCGGCCCTAAGTAGGGGAAGGTAAAACTGACCCTCACAAGCTGAACTCTGACTCCCAAAATGCACACTGTGCATGACACTACCTTCAAAAACCATAATTTTAAGAGAGAGAAAGGGAAGGAGGAAGGGAGCGAAGGAGGGAAGGAGGAGGGGTACGGAGGGAGGAGAGAGCACCGAACCCTGAATCAGGCTACCGAGATGACCACCAACTCCAATGATCAAGGTAAATCAATCTTGGTCTCAGTTTTTGCAGATGTATAAAGTGAAAACAGCAGAATCTACATGGTGGGGAAAACAAGGAAATCAAGTTATTTATGAGTATAGAATGAGTAAATGTTTGAATGCTGGCATGGTACAAGTTCTAAAATGGAACAATGTCTGCATTTATTAAGCAATGACAGAAGACCTCAAAAAATTTCAAATTCTTATTTGAAAAGTTTTGTGAAATATATCAAACAACTTATGTGCCTTTGGAAACATACCAGTGTAGATGTAAATAAATTGTTTTGCTATGATTAACCAGTCTGTGTTATATTATCACTGTACACAATTCCTCCCACAGATGGACCAACATTATTAATATTAGCAGCATTAGGGTGGAGGCAAGCCAGGACCCAGGAGTCCTGTCCAGGGTGTAACAGCTCACCAACCATCTCTACAGAAGACTTGACTATTAACTGTCCTGTAAACTCCACAAGGAACCCATTCCTTACAAATGGACATCTGATGAGCCGTCGGTTGCTTGTGATTTGACTTTGACAGCAATGGGATAGACAATTAAGAACTTTAAACCCTTAGCAGTTACTGGGATTTTTATGAGTCCATGCTCACTTATGTATAAAGGCAACTATTCAAAAACTAAACACACGTTTTCTGGTTTTCGATTTGAAGAGGTGATAATTAAAAAGGCATTGCTATTATCTAACTGAATGTCCATTCCCAGTAAACTTGCTTCCAAGTCAATTCCAGTTCACAATAAGTAACCAAATAATACCAACATATTGATAGGGCTAACACACGGGTAAAGGTGGACAGAGAAGCATGGACAACATTTGCTGAAAAAAAAAACTTGCCAGATACAGCTCAAAAAATGTGCTTAGTTATCTAACAGCAGGAGCCAAGGAATTTCTAGATTAACGCTCACGTTTAACCCTCAGGATATGTCCATGGCCAAATACATAAAACGAACATGGTCCTTTTCGGATCTGATATTTGTAATCAGGACCCATGTCTTCCTCTTGTTTCATTTTGGGATCACCACTTAGTACTGCATATATGTCGAGATAAAGCATGCTTTTACCTCTGTGTAAGAGATGTGAAGTACTGCTCCCCAAATGCTATAAAATACTAAAATTTAACTGAAAATTGCTCCCCCTGAGGCTGAGGGTTAAAGCTGTATTTTCACTCTTTTCACAACCCTCTCTCTGCTTTTTCAGTGGAGACTATCGAGATGCACTCACCCCAGAAACAAAACACATCTGTGAAGGAAAAAGATGGTACAAAGAAAGCAAGAATGGAGGCATACACATTTTCTCAGTGACTCATCACTATCTTCTTGCCTTATTCTTACGACGGCCTATTTAGAAACGTGGTCGCTGGTACATCTCGGGTGAGTGCTACACCTGTCCGTCAGGTATGGAGAGGTAAACACGGAGACATCCTGGCAAGGCAGCCTTGCAGTGCTCACATCACAGCCTGTATCATTGCTCTCCCAGAGCCGCTTGCTTCAGGTAGATGCAGCAGTGATGTGAGAGATGGAATGAGAGGCCGTGGTCACCCCACATCCAAGAACATGGTGTTCCTGGACTCTGCCTTCAACAGAAGGATGTTCTGCACCGAGAATGAAAGACTACAGTGTCTTAAAACCTACCCTTCCTGAAAGCAGCCAGGGCACTGTGGGGCCATATAGCGACCTTTGGAAGTCACACACCGAGCTAGATTGGCAGCTCTCTCCTGCTGAAGGACTACAGACTGGTTGTACACCTGCACCCCCCACACAGCTCCGAGGACGTCCTAGAGCAGAAGGAGCAGGGAAAACAAGGAAGGGTGTCCTCTCTCCCATTTCCTCTGAGCCAACTTTCTCTAGCTTGGTTGTTTCCATTGGAAGTGACCTGCCCTATGGTGTACCACACACCCCCCTTTCTAAAGTAAGGTCTCATGCAGCCCAGGGTAATGTCCAACTCACTACATAGCTCAGCCTAGGCCAGCCTTGAGTTCCCAACCCCTCCGCCTCTGCCTCCTCAGTGTACATTACAGGCGAGTACAGCATGCCCACCTCCTCTTCTGCATATTTAACAGTCACACAAGGCATCTGGCTCGTGAAGAAAATCCTGCTTTCTCTCATTACTTTTCCCTGCAGTTGGTCTCCTGGAATTGATTACTTAGCACGAAAACTCATGCTCTGTATTTTAGGAACACCTTCAAGGTGACAGGAGCTCAGGAGACTCTGGTGTATGTGAAGTGATGACAACCGCTCCTTGTGCTTTTCTATTTTTTTATGATTTATTTATTAATACATATGGGTGTTCTATGTGAATGTAGGCCTGTGACAGAACAGGGCATCAGATCCCCTTAAAGATGGTTGGGAGCCACCATGTGGGTATTGGGAATTGAACTCAGGACCTCTGGAAGAACAGCCAGTGCTCTTAACTACTGAGCCGTCTCTCCAGCCCTCCTTGTACTTTTCAATCCCACTTTCCAGTATGGACCCAACTTGCTCCAATATGGAAGTCCATATCACACTGATAACTGCCACAAGTTCCAAAGTTTCAGGGAACATCACTATTGGGGCAAGTGAAGAAGATGATATTATTGTTGTTGTTGTTGTTATTTTAATTTAGATGATCTCATGTAGCCAAGGCTGGCCTCAGCCTTGACATGTAACTGAGGATAACCTTGAACCTCTGATCTCCCTGCCCACAGCTCACAGGCATGCGCCACCATGCCTACTTCATGCAGTGTTGGGATGGAAGGCAGAGTTCTGTGCGCTCCACCAGCTGAGCTGCATCCCTAGCACAGAAGGTAACATGAGTTACAGTCCTGTCCATTGCTGTTGTGGAACACAACCTAGAAGATACCCAGGAATAATGATGCAATGAACGAATGTGTCCACTCCAAAGGAAATGGACTCAACTGAAACAGCAAGTAACCCACAGATTGTTGCCTCTCAAGAGCCTGCACTGAGTAACGTCCCATGCCTGCGGACTGTCTCCAAGCAGACTATACTTCCGTGTGACGTGAATCACAGGACAGCAGCAACTGCAGTTCAGAATACAGGGTTGCCGCCCAGCACAAAGGTGCCTGGTGTGAGCTAGATAGCTAAGGAACTACCCAGGTACCAGTGGTCCAAACATCCACACCATCCTTCAGCAAGACAGGCCCCGGTGAGCTTCAGGGTGACCTGACACATATGAACGTCAAAGCACGGCAAGCTGTTCTTTCCAGGAAACCATTCGCTCAACAAACTCAGCAGCACCGCCCTCCCCCGAATGAGACACAGTCTATAAGAGCTCCTTGTCTCAGGCTGCATGGCTCGGCTGTGCGGGGCTTTCTTTGCAGTGGTAATTGGTTTGGCTGTCCATTCCACCCATCAGGTGATAGAAAACTATCAATCAGCATAAATGCAATGTGAGAGAAGTCTCTTTAGCCAATTAGTCAGTAATGAGAACATTAACCGAGATATCTTCTGCAGAGGGCACCTTAGCCATTCCATGAGAGTCTGAGGGGATGGCGGGCCCGTGTGATTAATAAAGATCACAGGATACTTTGGAAATTCCATGTGGGTGAAGAAAACCAGAGAGAAACACTTGGAGGGGGACTCATTGTTGAGTCCTCCAAGTAAACACAAGCAAAGATCTGGTGGGTAGGGGAGACAGGGGAGGCCTGGAGAATCTGTGGACGCCATTCTCCCGGTTACAGAGAAGACGAGAATGCAACGACTTGTCCAAGGTCACCCAGCTGGCCAATGGTACACCTCTTATTGACACAAATAACTAGGGATGTTATGAGGCTAGCCAGGTGTGATGAGTGCATTCGGAGCACCGGGGAGAGTAAGGCAGGAGGACGCTGAACTGGTCAGGCACAGACAGCTCAAGGTCACCTAGCAAGATCCTGTGTCAAAAAGCTAAGAGTGAGGGTGAACAGGCAGCTCTGCCAGTAGAGGGCCTGAAGCATAGGGACCTGAGCTCAACTCCTGCACCCAAATAAAAGCTAGGCAAAGTGCTACATGTCTGCTACGTCATTCTGGGAAAAGGAGTGGAAACAGGCAGATTCCCTGGAGCTTACTGGCCAGCCAGCTTAGCTGAATTGATGAGCCCCAAGTCCAGTGAGAGACTGTCTCAAAAATAAGGTGGGGAGCAACGGAGGAACACGCTTGATGTCTCGTTGACCTCTGACCTCCACATTCCCATGAGCACATGCCTAGGCACACCTGCATGCACACCAAAGGCTATTGATGTAGCGAAGGGGAGGGGTGCTTGACTACCTTGTACAAGGTCCTATGCTTGATCCCCAAGACAGGAAGAAAGAGAGAGTGAAAGAAAGAGAGAGAGAAAGAGAGAAAAAAGAGGGAGAGGAGAGGGAGGGGGAAGAAGGAAAGAAAAGAGAGAGAGAAAGCAAAAGAAAAAAATAAAGAAAAAGGTAAACACCAGTATAGAAAGAACTTTCCATGACTTCTGATACTTCCATATCATGTGTGTGTGTTTGGTCTCTTGTGAGGATAAGGATCTTACATGCCATCTCAGTGACTTCTGGGGCCCACCATGACAGTTTTGAGTCCTGAGGAAGTACCATATATATTCAGGTCAACACCCCCTAGACTCCTGATGGCCCCAACATGTCAGCTCCACTACTTAACCAGATATGTGACCAGTGACCTCAGTTTCCCCACATGTCAATGAATGCTGAGGATTCATTCCATCTACACAAAACACAAAGAACAGACCTTCCGATGGCAACTCAGGTACCGCTGCACAGAGATGTGCCTTGGGCAAACACGCCAGTGAACGGGTGAGGTGGGCATGTGCAGGAGTGCACCATGGCAAGGTAAGGCAAACTCAAACATGCTGCAGCTTTCCTTGGAGGGTGGTAGGAGGAGGATAAACTCCAAGAGAGGGCTGAGGTGAGGCTCAGGGGGCCGATTCGAGGGTGGGTCACCGCAGCTTTGGGTGACAGTGCCATTTTGTCCCCGTTCTGTCTGCTGAGATGCTTTGGAGCAGAGCCTCCTGGGCACAGTGAGGTAGAAGGCCCTTTGGCCACCCATTCCTACCAGCCAGGGTGACAGTATCCTGTGTCCTGTGTCCAAGGTGGTCTCTTCACTCCCATCTAAGCCACCCAGCCCTCAACTTGATGGTGACCTCATTTTGGTCTGAGGCCTCTGCATCTGCTCCTCCTACTCAGCCTCGTAGCCCTTTAGACATAGCGTGGCACTATGTCACACTGTAGCTGCTTGCTGTGCCCTGTATGTGCCTCCAGAATGCAGGGGGCCAGGCAGATTTTGGACCAATGGGCCACGTCAATGATTGTCCCATTGTAGCGCACACCAAACACAGCAGCCACCTTGACATGGCAGAACCATAGAATATCTCTCTAGACATCTCCTTCCCTCCCTCCCACCTTCCCTTCTTTCTTTAAAGGGGGACTTGCTAGATGGTTCTCCATCTGGCCCCAAGTATTTGAAGTCACACGTGACTCTCGCCATCACTTTTTACCTCTTAAGAGCAAATGCTCCTCACTTCTCATGACTGCTACCCTCTCCACTCACAGGTCCAGAGAAAAGGGAGGGACACACCTGCCTCTGCCTGCCATGGGCTGTGGTTATCCGCCTCCTCTGAAGGGGGAGCGAGGGGAGGAGTCACGGGACAGAGCTTTACGAGGTCCTCCAAGGTAAGGCTACATCCCCACGTTCACTGCGTTCCCTCACAGCGCTCTCTGTGCCAGTGACTGGCTACAGAGGAAGGAAGGAAGGAAACACATCTTGGACCTAGGAGGGACATCTCAAAATTTGCCTAGCCTCCCTAAAGAAAGCCACCATGGAAGGCAGAACTCTGAGTTCGACGCCAACCTGGCCTATGGAGTAAGTTCCAGGACAGCCAGGGCCACACTGAGAAACCCCGCCGTAAACTCCTCCCTGCCCACCCAAAAAGATGGCAGAGTTCCAACAGGACCCATCTTCAGGTAGAGAAGAAGGAATCCTCCCACCCGAGCATCATCCACACCCCTTCTGCCTCCTAGTCAAGGCTCACGTGGTCCAGGGACCACTCATGCGCTGTGCTGCAGCCCCATCTAATCCTGCGTTCAACAGAAACTTTCAAAGCATGGCCCTCTAAAAGTCAACAACAACACGCGGCTGAAAATGCTGGCCAAAAGGACATCATCATTTTGTGAAAAATGAAAATGGAAAGCTGCACAGAGAGTAATTGCCATATATATATATTTATATATATATTTTTTTACTTCCTTACTGACCTTATCTAACCAGAGCAGGGGATTTGGCACCAGGAGCTGGCTCTTCACTGTTTTAACTAAAATTCTAATATACATGTCGTGTGTAATAATAGTGTCCTTCCACTGTTACATAAGCATAAACGATCACACCCCCTTCCATTCTTTAGACATTGTGACAATCCAAGCTAATACAGTTAATTCAACTCAAGTCCCCGAAAGCACAGAACTACAATTGCTATTTATCAAGTGGCTGAGCCATTAAGCTTGCCTCTGACAGTCAGTCTCTAGAACTTTCACGGGCGACACTATCCAATCACTGTGTTGTCTGATTCACAGTCTCTACTTTTTAAACGTCTTATGTAACATTCAAAATAATACTTTACTTTGTCTTATAGTGACAGTTTTAATTATCAATGTGATATAAATGCAAACTGATTAATCCCAGTTTTCAAGAGGCAAATTATGCCAGTGTGTGACTGGGTCTTAGAATGCTCATGAATGTGCATGGCTGCACACACTGAGGTAGCTCAGGTTCCATGGGCAGTAGGCCAAAGGTCAGAAAATAAAGATGGGGGAGAAAAGGAATAGCAAGGTAGAAGACAAAGGCATACAGGGTAAGGCTGGGTGATGGACTACTTAAAATCAAACAACCAGGACTGAATTCAGAGCCTCTCCCTCCTACACATAAATGTTCCCACCTCAGCACTGTTTCAAAAATATTTATTCTTGGGACTGAAGAGCTGGTTCAGAGGTTAAGAACACTGGCTGTTCTTCCAAAGGTCCTGAGCTCAATTCCCAGCAACCACTGGTGGCTCATAACCATCTATAGTGAGATCTGGTGTCCTCTTCTGGTGTGCAGACACACATGCAGGCAGAATGCTGTATAAACAATGAATAAACCTTTTTCTTTAAATCTAGTCTTTAAAAAACAAAAGTCTAAACAATGATAAATACAAAGAAAAACTATACTTCTGGGACTTACAGGGAGGCTGTGATTCTGTCATCCAGAAAGATGGCCTTTCTGTGAAATTACCTGTTTAGTCATCTCTTATTCAAGAGATCAATACATAAACGAATCTTCAGCGCAGTCTAAAGGCCTTCTCCAAACATCCCCACTCACTTCATTCCCCCATGTCCTGTGACATTCCAAGTTGCTTTCTGTGTTTTGCTAGCAGCAGGTAAGTAACATCGCCAAATTCTGCGTGTGTGTGGGAGCTGCGATTGAAGCCGCTGTCTAACTCCACTGTCGCTGATGATTCCATTAAAGCGCACGTGGACAGCTAAATGAGACAGCTACAGCGGCTGTGTCTAACTTGTGGCGTGAAGGGATGTTGGCAAAGCTGGGTATACTCTTTTAAAACAATAAAGATCTGGGTAAACAACCACTCGTATTCCTTCCCCGCAGCACCTCGCTTTTCATCTACAGCACTCCTTTACAAAGGAGCAAAGTCAAAAGACATGTTGGCATCTCTTTGGTTTCCAGCCACACAGAGGCCACAGGACAGTGTCGCAGGGATGCAAGTACAGGATGAAGACATGTGAGAGACTGTGGAAGCTTCCTGTGGGCCCCGGGTGCTTCCTGTTGGAGAAGGAACATCTGCCCTGCTGCTCTGGCACAAACTTTACATACAGTCTCAAGTTTCAGTTAGTGGTTGGTCCCCACTTCCTGTCCCGAGTTATTGGGCAAGGCTTGGGTTTCACCTTCCTGAGACCTCAAGACTGGGGTAGCTGAATGCCCTGAATAGCTCAGTGACAGCAGGCTGGAGGGCGGGGCTGGCCGGGGAGCAGGTCCACCTACAGGGACAAAGCAACAAGCTGGTCAAAGTCAGGACTGTTCGAGGACATGTCTCAGCACTGTGGGCGGAGCACGCTGGACATGCTACTCACATGTTCTGGTTGGGCCTCTCCTCCCTTTACTTCCCAAGTTCCTGCTAAGGCCTGTCATATCCACATTCATTTACCCAAAGCTCCGTTCCCTCACTCGGTGCGCAGTTTGGTTCTCCTACATTCGAAGACTATACTATTCAAAAGCACCAATTTATTGTTTTAGGTTTTTAAAAAAATTATATATATATATATATATATGTATGAATGGCAGAAGAAAGCTTAAAATAGTGAATTGTGACAGGTAAGACACACATGGAAGACTCACACTTCACCTCTAGGGGGGAATCAGCAAATCCAAATCCATCAGGGTAGTCGAGTCCTGTACGTACATAGCATGATCATCACTCTTAGCACTAGGAAAAACAGGCAAGCTCGTTGATGGATATCTTGAAAACAGTCTAGCAAAAAGAGTTGATTTCTAACATGTTCCTTGCAAAAAAAGAATAATAATGCAAAGCCCATTCCTTTTTCATAGAGATGTTTTAAGAAGAAATAATGGTTAAAAATACTTTTACTTCTGCTGGGCAAGTCACTACCCAAATCCCAAGAGAGTTATGTTAACAAAAAAAAAAAAAAGGAAATAGATCAGTGTTTTTCCTGCAGTTTCAGTGAGGGCTCTGGGCCCAAAATGTTTTAAAAGCAGAAAATTGGTAACACTAGAGATACTGTCAAAATACGTTTCCTCTGGTTCAGAAATGGCGAGAGGGAGGGCTGGAAGGGTGGAGTGGGAAGGAATTGTCATCAAAGCATTGTTAATATGAACTGAATTGCACTACAAAGGCGATGCTTCAACATGGAGAATGAAAATTGTTCTGCATTATCGTGGATTGACAATATGACAATCGTTCATTGAAAATGGGTGACAGCTGCCGCATTAGGGCTCTGTGCACAAGGCAAGATGAATGAGCGCTACAAGTTCTTCCAGAATGGGCCCCTGTTTCACAAGAGTCCATCTCTTCCCAAAATAAATACACGGCAGCTTTTCACTATCTCAGCAAATTCAGCTTCCCTTTACAAACCAGCCTGCTACAGCGGCCTCAAAGTGCCAGTGTCAAGTCCCTGCTTGGCGGATTTGCAGCAGCAGGGAAATGCCAAGTCAAAATGCCACGCAAGATCTATACAGCTCTTCAGCAAACGAAAGGGCAAGTGATGGTAAAATGCCCGTGCCCAGGTGTGTGTGAACTGACATCTAAGTAACCCCCAGATCCATGGGAGCGGTTTTTGAATGCCTATCTTGGTATCAGGTTCAGTGCACTATAGAGGTAGGTGTGCCTTACACCAACTCACTAACCTAAAAGAACTGATGTTATGCATGCAACCTAAATTAACATACCGAGGGGCAGTTGCACAGACTATAACAGAAGCTGGTCCTGCTTCCCTAGCACACACACACGCACACACACGCACACACGCACACACACACACACGCACACACACACACACGCGCGCACACACGCGCACACACACGCACGCTGGCGGGGAGGCAGAGAGCAGGTGGACTGCAGAGATAGCTCAGGTGGTAAAAATGCTTGCTTACTCTAAAAGCCTTAGGACACATGTGCACACTCTTGGAGTCCTAGCGGCAGGGAAGCAAAGACAGGCAAGATCCTTGGGACTTGCCAGATAGCCTAGCTTAATCAGTGAATTCTAGTGCAATGAGAGACTTTTTCTCAGAAAAAAAAAAAAGAGGAAAAAAAGGTAGATGATACCTGACAAACAACATTAAGGATGTCACCTTGTCCTCCACAGATTTATTCCAACACACACACATCAACAAGAGACATGCCCCACACAGAGCATGAGAGGAAAAGATAAGGTCCTTTTCACACTCAGAGATCACTATTTTTATTTCTAGCCTCATCCACATCTAAACGTATTTTGCCCTGTATCTCTGATGCATTGAACACAAAATCAAACACACCAAAACACATTTTACCGTGTACCTCTGACATCTCAAACACACTAACCATCTCCTCGAAACCGAGGTTGAACTGTCTGCCTCCACTAAGACTTACATGCATGTTCGGGAAAACAAGCAAAGCCATCTCTTCTTCTCTTTGCAATAGACAGTACAGTGGACACCTACAGTGGACAGCACTTCTTTCAGCTGGGTACCCAGTGGTCAGCCCTTCCTGGAGTCTTCTTCTTCACTCTCACAGCCATTATTCTACTCCCACATTCCCTGCGTCTCTAAAACACAGAGCGCCAAGTGCTCTGTTCCGGTGCCCGCTTTTCTTGCTTAGCGGTTGGGACACTGTAAACATGTGTCCATTTCCTTAAGCATCGTAGAGTAGAATTTTAACGGCCGCAGGCATCCTTTCCCTATGCGTAGCCCAAGGCACACAGTTCCCTGATGCTGGACATTCAGGCTCCATCTGGTTTTTCAGAAAGAAAGACACTGCGACTATCATGTCCCATAATCCATTCATGAGACATGACCAGATTCCCTGGCAGTCTGACTGGGTGGTGGTCACAGCCCGTGGGTGGGTGCCCGGAGGAGCAGCGACCCATCAGAGAGACTGAGATACGGGAGAGAATGTGGGAGGCGTCAGCAATGGGCAGGGTCTCTTTCTTGAATTTAACCACTTACCTTATTTGGCCCAGTTTTTCTCCAGGTCAACAGAACAATCTGTCTTTGGTGAGGGAATGAAAAAAATATGCCAGTAGTTCTCAGTCTTGCTGCGACCCTTTAATACACATGCTGTAGTGAACCCCCCGAGCCGTAAAATTATTTCTGTTGCTACTGCATGACTGTAATTTTACTACGGTTATGAACTGTAATGTAAATATCTGTGTTTTCTGGTTGTCTTCAGTGACCCCTGTGAACGGGCTGTTTGACCTTCCAGGGGGGGTCGCGACCCACAGGTTGAGAATGGATGCTATATGCAAAGAAGGAATTCTGTAGGTTTTCTCCATGCTTCCAAACTCAATATTAAACATAAGTGTCCTCTGAGTATAGTATGGGAGGTGCTGATTTCACTGTGTGGTTCCAGCCATCTTCCAGGAGCACAGCAGAACTGCACCTCCTGCCTGCGCCTTGTGTGTTTAGCTGGAATCATGACTCATTCTGAGAACTGTGAGCAGAACAAGAGATGTCCTTTCTGGAACATCAGACTACTCAGGTTGGACCCTCCTAAAGATTCCTCTTTTCCTACAACCGCCAGTGTAAGAAAGTGGCTGGACTTTCAAGATGAGTCCCCAAGTGCTCATGACAAGCAGGGACCCTAGTTCCCTACCAGCAAGTACGGACAAGAGGACAATTGTTGCTCACACCCCTACTTTATTTCTTACTACATAACCTCACTCCTCCTGCCTGGCCAGTTCAACAACATTTACCTGAGCTGCTCTGCGATCTCCTGATCTGGTCTGAAATGTTCACAGACGATTCCATTCTTTTCTACTCACACAGTTTGAAAATGTGGCAAATGACAGGCAGAGTTTTTCAGGGTTCCTGGGTTCATTATGCAATGAACCAACAGGTATTTCTTCCCTGCCAGTTGTGGAGGAAGCAGTTACACTGTTTCTGTACTACTCCCAGCAAGCCTGTGTACTAGAAATTTGTTCCACTGTAGCAGCCTGGAGAAGTCCTACAACTTTTAAGAGTTGGGACTTGGGGGGGGGGATTTAGGTGAGTGGGTCTACTGCCCTTGGAAATGACTGATGACATTCCCATGGGACCTCCCCCCCCCCCCATTGGTTCTAGAGAGGTGCTAACAGAGGCTTTCTGGGTTCTGTTTGTTTGTTTCCTTGCTTTTTTTTTTTTTTTTTTTTAAAGAGGCTTGCAAAGTGGCCTGGGCTGGCCCTGGACTCACTCTGCAGTAACCAAGCAGGCCGTCTTCCTGCCTCAGTCTCACAGTAGCTAGGCTGACAGGCCTGTGCCCTGTGACTTCTCATCTTGGTATATGAGCCCTTCTCCTTGCACTCATGCCATTACTGCCTAGTTGTCCATGAAGCCCTCATTAGAATGGGCCAGAAGATTTGGTCATACTCCAGAACCTCCTGAATTAAAAGCACTGTATAACCCAGCTGGCCTTGAACACACTATGTAGAACAGCCTGACCTTGAACTCACAGAGAGCCGCTTACAGCTGCCTTCCTAGTGCTGGAATGAAAGGGGCATGACTCCACACTGGGCTGTAAACTTCAAACAACAGAACAGTTTTTAGATTCATTTTCTGTGTTATGGGTGTTTTGCACATGTATGTGTATGTGTACTATGTATGTGTCTGGTGCCCTTGGAGACCAGAAGAGAGCAATGGATTCCCGGAAACTGTAGCTATGGATGGCTATAAGCTACCATGTGGGTGCCCGGGATCACACACAGGTTCCCCGTAAAAACACGTGCTCTCAAGCACTGAGCCATCACTCCAACCCCTGTAAACTTTACTTTTAATGACTCATCTACTCTGTGTGTCTTGATATGGCAATGGAAAAACAGACTAAGGAGAAAATGTGAAGGCAAGAGACAGGTAGAACAAAGCTCTGGCCCCGGTTACTTAAAATGGAGGAGATACAGTTTCCGATTTTCCACAAAGGAGGAACTGAGAGTTAAGGACTTGACTACAGGGGATGCCTGGGCAGGGGTCAGCCTGAACCTGTTTGAACAGCAAGCTCACCGCATGTCATTCCGTACTTATCCGGAGTGGCATTTCAAGGATGCCAAAGGGGGCTATGGGATGCAGGTCAGAGATAGGCTCTGTCTCCACACAGAAGCCAACATCAGGCTGCTGCCAGCGTGACCAAGAATGTAAGAGGCTCAACTCAAAAGAGAAGATGGGAAAGTTCCAAAAGAGGAGGAAAAAGCATGGCCTTTGGCACTTCAGGAGACGGGAAGAGGAGGTCCTGGTGGAAGAGATGGAGAGACATGCTCACCAAGGAAATGGTATCTGAGGTGTGTTTTTATGGCCAGGACTTCCAGATGGAAAAGAGAGCGTGGAAGGAGGGCACAGCTGGCGAAGCAGAGTACCAGGCTTACAGACCAATCCTGTAGAAAGATCACACCTAGCACCGACAAAGGATGTTAGACAAGTGTGAATCTGAGGGCAGAACACCTAGGAACTTAAGAGGGATTTGCTCTTGGCCAGCTGAGTTAGGAGGTGGGTGTGAAGCCAGGATCTGAAGGACATGATTCTCAACCAGGAAGAAGAGAAGAAACAGAGCCGGTCCTGGAAGGTTCCCTTGGCTGGAGCATGGCGCCTGCACCTGAATAATGAAGCCAGGGCCTTGCTCCCAACTCAGCTGTGGACATGGGGGCGGGGGGGGGTTGGAGGGGGGGATAAATATATCAGAGTCAAGCTTGCCGAAGGGTGAGTTAAGTGTACAGGACTCTCTGGTTGGTCCATTTCCTTTCTTTCTGCATGTCTGTCTTTCTTTCTAACTTCTTAGCCCATTTTGGGGATCTTACTTTGTCATTAATAAAACAGGCACAGTAGAAGACAAAGGTGTTGCATGGACCTGACATTTCACAATGTGTGCTTGCCTCTGGTTTAACCGGGAAGAAACCAGAAGGTAGAACCAGATGCGTTGGGAATATTCTCTAAATGCTGTAAGGGCAGCAGGCAGCACTGACTACCTTTGCTCCTCTGACTAAAAGGGAAACATCCCAGTTCCTCAACCTCTGTAAACATTTCCCAGAGTGATCCCTTCAGCTTAATCTCCACCTTAGCTGTGGAGACTTGAAAGCCATTTTCGTTTTGGTTCAAACAAAATGACAAAAACTTGTGCAAAGGCTGGGAAAGGCAGATGGGAAGGTAGAAGGACCAATTTTTTTTTTTTTTTTTTTTTTTTGGATCCTAAGTGAGGGATGGAACAGAGTTCATCCTTTTGTCGGTGTTCCCAAATGGCAAATCCAGGAAGACGCTAGAAGAAACCGGCCTAATGACCAAATGATACAGCAGTCTGCAAAAGGCCAGGCAAAACTTGGGAGTGCTCAACCTCACACACAACAGCTTGGACCCTGGCTGCAGAAGCAGCGGGGCTCTCTTCCCCTTCGTCACCAAAGAGAGCAAACATTCTCCACGAAATCTGTGCTGTCCGAAGGTCAGCTCTGCAAAGCTATAATTATCCAGGTAACTCGGGTCTGATGCTTCTCAAAATATCCAGGTAATTATAGGAGAAAGGTCATTTCCTCTATATCTCAACCCCTACCACTGGCTGCTACACTGGCAGTTTTCCAGTCTAGATCTGCCTGTCATTTCACTTCGTTCTTGAACAGAATTTGCCAAGGACTAAGAATCCTAATACTGGAGTTTTAAAAATTACTTTTGTATGTACGCCTCTTTCTCCCGACCCGCCCCCAACGACGTTCTGATGGTGTCCCCACAAAGATGTAAAAACACCCTCTGCCAATTTTTAACATTCAGAGGAATTGCATTCTGGGAAGAAGATATTGTGAGACAGAAAGGTGAAGAGAAGGGAGACCGGACAGACCCGGCCCCAGGGTCTCCAAAACTGAGGGCCTTATCTGCTGGGCCCAGTGAGAAAAAGCACAGGTCTGCAGGTCGACAACACGGGTAGTTTGGGGACAGGGGAAAGCGCATCTGCCTGGGGAAGCCACTGTTCCTTTGCTTCACAAAGGAAAAAAAAAATGGCATTTATCCCAAGTACAGCAGAGCGTGCTAGGAGGATTCGCCTCCCCCATCCTTTCTTCCCTCTTCCTCCTCCCATCGCCCTCGCTGCCGCCGCCGCCCCTTCCTGTCGGAAGAGAAAAGGTGGGAGGGGGAGGAGCACCCACCGGCCACAGGCGGCGCGGTGGGATTCTCTTTTCTTTGGCTTTTACCAGCCGACGGGGGTCAGGACGCTATTGGTTCAGCTTCATGTGCGAGCTGGTGCCTCTCGCTTAGCAACAGCGAGCAGCGGAGGCAGGAAGCAACGCCACCTGGCCCAGCGAGCGTGCGATGCTTTAAAAGGGAGACAGAAGGGGAGAGAGAAAGAGCAATCTAGCTTAACATATTGTACTCTCAAGAGCAGGGCTCCATCAGGCTGCTAACGACAGCCAGGCAGGCAGAAATAAAAAAAAAAAAAGGACATGAGCTCTCTCCCTTGAGCATCTCTGTGTCATCCTAGGTAGTCTACCCACACTTTCTGTTTTAAAGGACAGTTCTACTGTGCTTCACGGGAGGTGGGTGGGGAGATGGTTATCTGGGAAGTGGGGCGGGGGGAGGTGAATCTACAACTCTTTCAGTGAGTTCAATCAGTCTTATTTGTTTTCACACTAGGGTATTACCAGAAAAGACAAAGTAAAATTGGGTGTGCTTGAAAAGGTAAATGGCTAGGTAATAATCGCGGCTTTCTTCCTTTTTCTTTTTTTAATTAGTCAACACAGTAGCTGTTTCTAAGGGCTAAATTCCATCCTGGTGGTTGACAATTAGCTTTTTGGAGTCGAAAGTGGCAAAAGAGAAAGGGAATCCTGCAAGATGTGGTGGTGGTGGTAGTGTGTGTGTGTGTGTGTGTGATGGGTGCGTGTGAGACGTGTGTGTGTGTGTGTGTGTGTGTGAGAGAGAGAGAGGGAGAGAGAGATGTGGGGTATGAGTGTGTAAGGTGTGGGGGGGGGGGCGGAATTTTGTTTTTCCCTTTGCTGCTTTTTTGATCCCAGGGGCATTCTGAGGAGGATGAAGTGAGCTCTGAAGCTCTCTCCCTGCCTGTGTGGCGGACTCCATGCCAGCAACAATATGGAAAAGCATCCAGCTAGAATTTCCCCTTCTCCTTGTTCTACATCTCCCTACCGTACTTCAGAAGGACTCCCTGACTTCTGTACCCACAACACCCCATCTGCACCCTGATCCATCCCAGAATATCCAAGCCCCATCTTAGACTCTAAACTGCAGAAGACAGAGTTGCTCTCTTTATTTCTTAGGGGAAAATGGAGTCAACGTGGGTCTTTCACTGGTGTCAACTGGTGCCCCGAGACAAAGACCAACACTGTGGAGGGCACAGATGGGCTTCACCCCCAGCGCTGTCTAAACCAGACCCAGTTAACCCGTTCTGTGCTGAGCTGGAGAAGGCGCTGACTATACTGACACCTGCTGCTCAGAAACTGGCTGTACACCCTTCTCCAACCAGGTTCTCCAGGGCAGCCATTTGCTGCGGCCCAGCCCGGGGGCAGTCCTGCACACATTCCTCTTCTGTCCAGGCTTAACGGTTGGAAGAGGACACTCAGAACCCCAGGCACACAGACTGGCCTCGGCACCTGACACTCAGGCCTCCTCCTTTGCAGGGATACAACCTACTATTAGCGGAAACCCTACACAAGAGGGACAGGAAGCAGGTTGATAAAAGTCCACACCGGCTGCCAATCAGGTGAAACCATGTCGCTATCCAGCCTCTTGGAAACTAGACTGAACGATTCTGGGAGAAACTGGGTATGCACAGAACTTCACAGAGAAATGTGTGCGCTTAAGTCGTAGAAACCGCTTCTCGTAGGCTGTAGGATGGACTTTCAGCCTGTTTTTCTCTTGTTCGGTGTAGTGCAGTTCGTCCAGAGACCGGTTTAACTAGGAAATCAAGTTACAGTCTTCTGAAGACTAGCAAAAACAAAACAAAACAAACAAACAACCGCCTGTGCTGATGGTAATAATACCCACAAGTGCGGGAGTCCAGGAAAGATCAGAACCAACAGTGTGGACAGTACTAGTTACATACCATAACACCCCCCCCCCACACACACACACACTGTTAAAAAGGCACTAAACCTTACAGTCATATTAAAGGCCTGGGTGATCCTAACCTCAGGCGCTTAGAAGTCCTGACTCTTTTCATCTTGACCAAGGACTACAAAAGGAGTCTTCGCCCAAGGACACTGCGTGATAAACAGAACACCCAGCAATGCAGGAAGGTCAGGCATGACTACATAGTCAGCTTTTGATCCCAAACGCTCAGGATAACTGGATATTGAACCCCGCTAATCCCATTTCCCAACCAGGAACCAAAGGAGTGCTGTTGCTCACTCAAGATTCCAGAACAAGCCAGCAGAAGGGCCAAAGGCCCAGGCTTCCCGACTTAAACCCACCCATGGCACTGAGCCAGTACTGAGGACTGTCTCACTTCCGTGTGCTCCCTGGCGCTCCTGTTTCAGAGTGGCTGGTGGCCCCGCTCACATTCTACACGAGGTTTCTCGTGATCTCATGAAATGAGTTAAGGACAAGTAATGGGAAATGCTGAAGGTTTCAGTGAAACCCAGAGGCAGCTCAAACCCAAACTCTCTAATGTCTAAACACTAAAAGGTGCATTGAATGAAAAGCTACTTAGAAAATAATCCCACTCGCTCTCCACTGAGACAGACCCGCTGCTGCTGCTGCTGCTGGACCCATGTTGACTCCAAGGCTAATTAAGCACAACTGTGAGGCTTTCACTCTTTCCCACAGGCTCACACTGGGGGCACACACCTGTACAGAGGTGGCATGTGCAGAGCAGAGCTCTGTTCTTGTCAGAGTCCACTGGGCCCCACACACATGTGAGTGTCTGTCCACAGAGGTGGCAGGGTTCCCTTCAGAAACAGCTCTTTCCCTGGATGTATTTTTAAGTCTCCACTGAATTTCTCTTAACAGGGAAGGTAAACAAGCAGCGGCCAAAGTCCCTTTCTTTTCCCGATGTTCATAAGCATGAGGTTTCTACGCCTAGAACTATCCTAACGGACAACATGCAGGAGCAGCCAAATGCCCTTCATTCAGTGTCGGCTGTATTTTATGATGTCACGGTAAGAGAGAAAGGTCCAAGGTGAAGTGCTACACAGCCCAGCTGTCAACAGCTGGTGGCTCCGGCTCCGTCTCAGTGCTGGGAAGATATAGCTCATTTTAAGATCGTCAGTCCTGGAAGTGGGGGGCACCTGGGGTATGCCCCACGCCAGCTCCTGGGCATCACATTTTGCTCTGCCTCTTGCTCCAAGGCAGGGGGCACAGTAGCTCACAACTGTACTCTTGTGGGTGCCATAGATGCAGACCCCAGTTTTCCCCACTGGGCCCTCTGGCTTCCAGACACTGTTTGATCCTTACAACCAACAGGAGCTCCTGCTTAACTCAAGCATTCCAGGCCTGCCAGGCTTCGTCACAACAGACTTCGGTCAGTCTCACCACTCCATATGTATGTATGAGGGTTGCACATATGTGTTCACACACATGTGTATGTGTGCGTGTGCCTGCACTTACGTGCATAGAGGGCATGAGTTAACATCAGGATGTTTTTCTCCACTTTCCGCTTCTTTTTTAAATTAAATTTATATATAATTTATTATATATACTGTATATTTATGTATTATATAATACATATCATACATATATGTGGTATGTACGGGTGTTTTGCCTGCATGCGCTCTTTTGTTATTTTAATCCTAAGTGTATTTATGTCATCTCCTCTGGAGCTAGAGACACAGACAGCAGTGAGCTACCATGTGGTGCTGGGAGCTGAATCCAGGCCTCTCATGCTCTCTAACCAGCCCCAACCACCCTAGCTTTTGAGAGGAAGCTCACAGACTCAGCCAGGCTGGCTGGGCAACGGGCTTCCAGAAATCCATTCACTCCACCTTCCCCAGGCTGCAGTGACAGGCAGACGCAGCCATGCTCAACCTTCTCCATGAATTCTGCAGATCTGAGCCCATCCCACCAGCTCCTAGCCACGTTTATCAATAAACGAAAACACCATAGACACGTATTCATACGCAGTTATATGAAGAATCTCTGACTGAATGTATCAGAGACAAGAAAAAAATCCTTTCTGGAAAGGACCACTTATTAATTATTGGCTCCTTTGGGAGCCAAAGATCAAAATCTAGGCTTTTATGTAAATAATTATACAATAAGAGAAAAGATGAATTCTCATAAAAATTTGATAGACAAAATTCAAATACTATTTATGAACTCCGAAAGCCTGAATTTTGGTGTGCCATATTCTTTCTCTTTTAAAATTTCTCAAAACATCTAACTATGTTTTAGAAGTTATGTGGGACACTCAAAAACAAGCGGCAGGCCAGGAATTTTAGTCATGGGTCATAATTTGGCGACTCTCAGCCACACAGTGGTTAAATCTGGGCATGGAGAAGAGCCCAGTTCCCTCCCCCCTCACTCCTTGATAAAAGTTTCTATGGTAGTGCCAGGCTCTCTCTATGACTACAGCTCTGCGGTACATTTGAGGTTGGGTATTACATATTTCCAGCTGTGTCCCTACTCCTAGCCTTTCTTTGGCTACCCATGCTCTTTTGTAGTCTATATGAATTCTTGTTGGTTTTTTTGTTTGTTTGTTTACCCCCACATCTGTAAAATAAAACATATCTAAAGTATGTGAATTTTGATGGGTATTATATTAAATCTATAAATAGGTAGTAGCCATCTTCACAATTTTAATTCTGCCAATCCAGGAGCTCAGGTCTTTCCATTGTCTAGTCAATTGTTCTCTTCAATTTCCTTTTCTCTAACTTCTTTGATTAGCTTCACTCTTAGGTATTTTATTTATGAAGTTAGAGTCACTGATTATGAATGAGATTCTCGATAACTTATTTCTCTAGGAGTTCACTGAAAGCTACATACATATGAACATATCGACATCCACATGGACATATGCACACATGGACTTTGCATCCTGCAACTTTATTGTGTTGACTAGATCAAAGAGTTTTCAAGCAGATTTTCAGGAATAGACTCATAAAATCTACAATAAAGGTAGTTTGACTCTTTCCTTTCCCTGTTTTCATCCCCTTTCTCTCTCTCTCTCTCTCTCCTCTGCTATAGCTAAGAGTTTGAGCTCTATATTGAATAACACAGGGAGAGTGGGCATCTTTGTCTCATTTTAGAGGAAATTCTCTTAGTTTGCCTCCTTTTAGTACAATGTTAGCTTCAGATGTGTTATAAATAGCCTTTGTAATTTTGAGCTATGCTTCATCTATTCCCATTGTCATGAAAGCATGCCGAACTTTGTCAAATGTCTTTGTGACATCACAGAGATGACTATGTGGTTTCTGCCCTTAAGTTTACTTAAAAGGTGTGATACATTTATCGGTTTACGGACAATGAACCAATCTTGCATCTCCAGGATGAAGCCCACTTGGTTTTATTTTGCTTTCTGTTTTGTTTTTTCCTTCAAAACAGGATTTCTCTATGCAGACATGGCTGTCCTTGAACTTTCTCTGAAGACCAGGCTGGCCTTGAACTCAGATCTGCTTGCTTCTGCCTCCTGAGTGCTGGGATTAAAGGACACAAGGGTGAAGCCCACATGTTCATGACCTTCTTAGTGTTTTCCTATATTCAGTTTTCAAGCATTTTGTTGAAAATTTTTTCAGCTAAGTTCATCAGATAAATTGGTCTATAGTTTCCTTTTCTTTTATGATAGCAAACAAATGGAATCAATCTAAATGTAAATCAACAAATGACTAGATAATAAAAATTTCCAGACAAATGACTCATTGCAATGAACATCTGCAAGGAAAGGTGGTCAAAAGAGTATACTGTGGGACACACTGACAAACTACAGCTTTCATGGTGATATGCTTTTTATGGGTTTTTTTTGTTTGTTAGTTTTTTATTTTCTTTTGGGAAGGTGGTTGCAAGGACAGAGGGCAGATACAAAGGGTAGAAATAAGTAGGACTAGGGTGCATGATATGAAACTCACAAAGAATCAATAAAAAGTTCCCTTTAATGTGGTTTTGTAAAATGGAATATTATTCAACTGTAAAGAAGAGATAAAATCACAACATTCACAGGAATATGGATTGACTTGGAAAGTATAATATTAAGGTAGGTGACCCAAACTCAGAAAGAAAATTATGTATTTTCCCTCATCTATGGATCCTAGCCTATAATACATACAAGTACGTAAGTATGGGCGTAAAACGTCTTTAGAAAGAAGACAGGAAGGAGGTGAAACTAGTGACAAAAAAGAGTGGAATGAAGGCAAAAGAACACATGAATCATGAAAGAGAATACTAAACTAAGAGCTTGCTCTACTTTCAACTCCATCACAGTTCTTTGTTTTGTTTGGGTGGATTAGTGAATTTTTAAAGTTGATAAACCGGGCAGTTGTGGCGCATGGCTTTAATCCCAGCACTCAGGAGACAGAAGTAGGCAGATCTCTTGAGTTTGAGGCCAGCCTCCTGGTCTACAGGGTGAGTTCCAAGACAGCCATAGCTACACAGTGAGACCCTGACTCGAAAACAACAACAACAAATGAATAGTGAAAGTGTAAAACCCGAAGCGATGCTCAGTGGCTTCAGAATGGCCACTGAACCTATACAGAAGCTCAATGAGATGCATAGGGTTTTAGGTTAGACCACTGTCTGAGTGAGCGCCTTCCTTAAACTAGCCATTGCTGTTCTCATTGGTGAATTAATTAGAATAAAGCAATTTCACTTACATTTTTTTTCTTATGTTCTAACTTCCGTCTCCACAATTTTCTTACCTACCACAGTATGCGGAAGGCTTCGGTCATGTGGTGTCATCCATCAGCTAGTGTAGTGTGTATTTAATCTAGTATCCTAGAGATTCCCAACAGGCACGGGCCCTGCAAAACCATCTGTGATCACCAAGGCACCAAGCAATTTCTACTGAAGATTCTACAAGTACTGGATAGCTTACCTGCCTGGCTATTCTATGATAAAATGCAGCTACTGGATTTCTTGCAACTGAGGAGTATTTAATAAATATTTTGGATCAGCAGATGGAAGCTAGAAAGACAGAAATTTTGTCTTTATGTGTGAAAATATTATTTTTTAACTTTTAGAACTGTCCAACAATAAAATATGCTGTCTCTTGAAATAACACATTTTCTGACACCAAAAAGTATTCAAAACACAAGTGTACAGCCATCTGTCCGGGGTTGTGTAGATAGAGTTCCTGTATTATTTAGGTCAGACCACATGGCCTCCAAAATCTATTCTCACTGAAGAATCAGTTATTTTGACTGACTACACGCCTCTCTTCTCTCAGCACAGTTACTTGTTAAAATTAAGTGATTCAAAGAAAGAAGGGCCATGGCCAGGCGCAGAGGTTCACGTCTTTAATGCCAGCACTCAGGGAGGTGGAGGCAAGCCAGATCGCTGTAAGTTCAAGGCCAGCCTGGTCTACAAAGCGAGCCCAAGACAGCCAAGGCTACACTGAGAAACCCTGTCTCAAAAAAAAAAAAAAAGAAAAAAAATGACAGACATAAAGAGAGAGAGGGAGGGAGGGAAGGAAGAAAAGAAAGGGAGGGAAGGAAGAAGGAAGAAAGAGAAAGAAAGAAAGAAAGAAAGAAAGAAAGAAAGAAAGAAAGAAAGAAAGAAAGAAAGAAAGAAAGAAAGAAAGAAAGAAAGAAAGAAAGAAAGGTGGGCCATGAGCTTACTCCACAGGGGACCAAATCCCCAACTGGTTTGCCATTTTTGATAAGTCTATGGGTATACTATAAAATGGTATTCCTTTGTTACTTTCAAGATTTCAAATATTTACTAAACTTCCAGTTTCCACCAGTAATCCAAAGAAAAGGTCCCAGAGCAGGAGGCTGGGATTTTTTTGTTTGTTTGCTGCATTTGGGGGGTTGGTTTGGTTTGGTTTTGGTTTCCCCCTATTTGCCAGCCCATGAAGAGGGCTGGCCTCTTGTTTTCACTTACTTGCCTTGTGAAAGGCTGTCACGGTGGTGTCACTCATCAGCTGACGAGAGGACAACATGTAAATTCCAGCTGCACCTGTATTCTTCTCTTTAAATTTCTAGATCCTGTAAAATTCTAAATTGAAAAGGAACTTCAAAACATTCTCCCCTCCCTTGTGGAGGTAAAAAAAACAGCTCCTTGGACACTCAGTTCTATACAACAGTAAAACCCCACAGGTTCAAAAGGACATGAATTTCTTCCTTCGAGTTCCTGCTGAGCCCAGGACAGTGAACAGAAGACCCAACCTACCTCTTGCAGGCATGGCCATCTAACAAATGGTGGCTTCCTTGTTAAAAACAGAATGGGCGGGGTACTACGCATGTGTAGTCTCCAGGGCTCTAAGGTTCCCGCCATATGAAGCCTTCATTCCCTTCAGCAAACTAGGCAGTGCTTGAAACATGGAATAAGCTCTGTTCCTGTTCCCAACTATTTCTAGAGGGCATCTTTCCATCAAGGGCACACCGTGTACCCCAAGCTAACCTGAGCATTCTCTTCCTGGTCTCCTTGACTGGTTCTGCGAAGACTAAACTACACACTATATCTTCTGACCCTAAACATAAGCCAGCACTAATAATGATGGCTTAACATTATTAAGTGAATCACTGGGCTGGGTGTGGTGGCACAGACCTTTAATCCCAGCACTCAGGGAGGTAGAGGCAGGAGGATCGCTGTGAGTTCGAGGCCAGCCTGGTCTACAAAGTGAGTCCAGGACAGCCAAGGCTACACAGAGAAACCCTGCCTCGAAAAACCAAAGATTATGTCAACAGGCACCAAGGTAAGAGCGTTGACTGGATTGTGCCAGCAATGTCATTAAAAAGAAGGAAAATCAGAAACAACCCATGGCCAAGCACAACTGTTCAGAATTAGTGGTTAAAATGACACCTGGGGTAGGCTTTCAGGGAAAACTACACTCCACAGAGCTAAGGCCCAGCCTGATGTCAGGAATCTCTAAGAAGGCCTCTCAAAAACATGGCAGCTCTGGAATCCTGTTTCCTTACGTAGAACAGGCATCTCGTGGATGACGGTCCTTGCCGTGGACATGAGTAACAACGTCCAGGCAGGGGCGGAGTCTAAAACTAGCAGAGCTCTCTGACCTTTCCCTGGGTCTAAGGGACTCCGAATGACTGTCTCCCCAACTTGCAGCTTAGCTTTCCTCCCTGTCCTCTGCCAACTCCACTTTTCATGGCTGTTTTCCTGGAATCCCAAAATGGCCACAGGCCTTGTCACAGCCAAATTTGAAGTTGTCCTTACCCCAAATACATACCTCTTTCTGAGCTTTTTTTTTGTTTTTTCATTTTTTTGAACACACTCCCAGTTTCCAGATGGTGGGGGGTGAGAGAAGTGTAGCCTCTTACTACATGCAGAGTTCATCTCTCTCTCTCTCTCTCTCTCTCTCTCTCTCTCTCTCTCTCTCTCTCTCTCTCTCTCTCTCTCTCATCTTTCAAAGCTCCTTCTCTTGAAAGCCAGAATATGGAGTCTAGAGAAGTTTGATTGTATTGACCTGATAAATGAGGTACCATACCTTAAAAGTTAAATATTAACCCACAATGAAACATCGAAAACTAATGCATCTTTAAAAGGGAAAAAGGAAGACTCGTGTTTTCCCTTGAATACCTAGTGTCTAGTGGAAGACCTTCCAGTCTGGACAGGTATAAAAACATTAACTTAGGTTACTTTTTTAAACAAGAAGGACCTGCGGTCCCCTCAGCCCTCTCACTCTGCCGGCTTGATGGCTGTCAGCTCGTGGACAGATAGACACGAGCTGCTATTCGTCTCTTTACACTGCCTGCCTGGGTTATGGAGCTTCAACTGCCCATCCTTCAACACAGCACCAGCTCCCTCGGACACAGGTTGCTATAATCTCATTACCCCAATCTCTTACCTCTGTTTCTTTTCTATGTACCTGATCATTCAGTTTGCCTCACAAACTGTTTCTGTCGTTGCTGCTGCTGCTGTTCCAAACAAGGCCCGCAATAAACTTTAGTTCATGTAAATTCCCAGTCTTTCTGAATCAATTCTTTGAGCGTAAACATGAATCATCATGTTACTGACTGAATGTGAAACCTCAGCACAGGCCCAGAGACTAAAGGAAGTACATGAAAGGGGGAATATGGATGAGGCATGGGGAGAAGGAACCTGGGGGATACCCTGTCTCCCACTGCTTCTTGCATGAAAACTGTGGTAATGACATCTTTTCTTCTTCGTGTGCTGGGCAACCACGGTTCAGGTAAAGACTGTTTCCCAGCATGTTTCTTCTCGTTGCTAGGTCTGTTCATGTGCAGAGCAGACTCAGACAACAGTGCTCTTGAGAGTGGCTCCTGTTGATTCTACTTGAACTTTACTTTCATTTTGAGTCACTTGTCTGAAAGAAGCAGAAAAGTAGGTGACCTATCAGCGGAAGCTTCAGGAGTGTGTTAAGCGGAAGGAAGGAAAGAAAAACATTTCTCTTGCCTGTCTGAGCAGCTGCAGCATCCCTGACGCAGCCAAAGGGTCAGAGCAGGTATTATTCAAATCCCAGGGCAGGTCTTAGAAGGGTGAGGGACTGGATGGAGAGGGAAGGGTTGGCCCATAAGCCCAAAGCACAGCTTGATCGTGTGACTTAGCCTTGGCATTCTAGGGCATCATGAAGTAACTACAGTCAACAGCTAATTGTAAATTCCAAAGTGGCCAGAAGAAAAGAAAGGACCAGGGTTCAAGGCAATGGACAGGACAGCTAGGGTAATTTGATCACACTGTGTACACATGACAGAAGCCCAAGAATGTGAACACTTCTGTGTTAACTAACAGATAAGTGCCTCACAGCACTAGACACATTTTGAAGAGTAGAAGGCTCAAAGCAAAACACTTTCCGGAGGAATGCCTAGTGTTTGGGAAGATGTTCTTCTCCTGGAGGAAAAATCACATCCCTAATGTTTGCACACTCGTGAACAGGGAAGTCTCCACACCTGGTAACCTATGGTTCCCAAGGAGTACAAATAAGAGCATGTGAGAACCAGTGACCGAGGTAACACACCAGAAAAAACACTAGGACATTCTAACCCGGTTCTTAAGGAAATAAAAGACATTCTCACTGTAAAAGCTAATTAGGGGCTGGTGAGATGGCTCAGTGACTTAAGGTGCTGGTCAGCAGGCCTGATGATTCTGAGTTCGATTCCTAGGGGACTCACAAAGGTAGAAGAAGAAAATCAACTCCAGCAAATTGTCTTCTGACCTCCATGTGTGAAAACTGACTATGTGCTCTCACACAGATAAAGGTTTTAGAATTCCACTACTAAAAAAATCATTGTTTTTAAAAGATATAAAACAAATTTGTATTAGTATAATGTAAGAAGTCAATGCTCATAGAGGCTGGTTTGAAGGTTGGCCTTGGTAATTTCAAGTTCATTTATAAGAACCAGTGGCTAAGAAAAGGAAAAAAAATCAAATGATGTTTAATTTTGAAGAGCAAGTTTCTATTGATATTGTAATGGCAAAGTCAAATATGCATCCTTCCTCCCCCCCCCCCCAAATGTGAAAGACCTCAAATAGAGGCAAAAAATGTTTTGCTTCAACAGAGTAGTTCTTGGACGCATTTGGAAATTCAAAGATCCCCAAGTTTTGGTCTTATGTAACACCAATACTTATTTATATTATTAAAGGTCTGGCAGACAATTACTGGGATCTGGCAGGACATAAACAAACAAACAAGACAGACATTAAAAGTGACAAGCGTGAACTCCAAGTCAAAACTGTAAACCAGGCTGGGCTAACCTCTCCTAACTTAACCCCAGTTCCCTTCTCCTAATGTAGCTCAGTAACCTAGATCTTAGGAGCACTGGGAAGCATTACTTTCCCTGCAGAAGGCCCTGGGTTGTTTGATCTCTAGCAATAACAAAATAAAACAAAACAAAGATTTCTTTGAATAAGGCATTAGGACAGGAATTACTTGACAGCCCCCATACATGTACTGAAAGTCACTTCAAAGGAACCAGACACCAAAAGGAGAGTTAGGAGTCTGGCTTATTTTATGGATTTCTCCTAGAAAGTATGCCATCAATATTATAAGCCAGTGTTTGAGCGGTGATATGGCATGGACAAGTGTCTTCAAAAGCTTGAAATATTAACAGCTAGGTTCCTGGCCCATAGCGTTATCAAGATGTGGTAGAACCATTTGGAGGAAGGAATTAATGGGAGATGTTTAGGTCAGTGGCCACTGCATTGTTATGACTGTTAGGAAGGAACAGCTTTCTCCTCCTCTTCTCTTGGGCTTAGTCACTAGGAAAGAGCAGCTCAACCACATGCTCTTCCTAGGATGCACTGCCTCATCACAGGTCCAAGAGAAATACAGCCAACTGGTCATTGATTACAACCTCCAAAACTGACCCGATCCCCCTCTGAAGGTCATTATTTGGGTATTTTGTTACACTGATAGAAAGCTAACAGAAACAGTCATTGCCTACTTCAAACATCATCCTGATATTCTAATGTCCTTATACGGTCTGCAATCCATTTAAGAACAAATACCAAACATTTTCTACTGTTCATATAAAAACAATCCCAATTCTTAAAGCATTTATACAACAACCAAAGTAACAGTACATAAATAGAAATGTAACTGGCACAAGCCTCTGGATTTGGGGCAGAGAATCCAAATTCTAGCAAATATCCAGTGCTAGAAGAACAGAATAATCTACTCATCTAGGTAGGTGGAAGAAGCAGCAAGAGCTCAGGGAAATCCGTGTTTTCATTGCATGTTACCAGAAAGAAATGATGACTCAGATTTCACATAGTCAGAAGTTACCAAAAGGCATGCACTTTCAAAGCCGACTGTGGTCCCCACGAGCGGAAATGAGTTTTCAGAACTCCACTCACTGTTCCTTCCTCCTCCCTCAACCCTCACACCAAACCCAAGAGCCATGCTTTTTCAGTGAACAGCCCTTACTTTCTCTAGAACTGAATTCAAAAGAAAACACAGTCCTAAATCAGTCAAACAGTTCAATGCATCGAAGAGACTGACACAGAGAGAAGTCCAAGTAATGAAAATAACTATGACGTGAAAGGCTACATTTTCTCTCTAGTGAGGAGACACACTGCCTTCGATACAGGAAGAAGATGAACAACAAACAAACAAAAACTGCTTAGAAGAGTTTATATGGGAGAGTCCCAAATGGTTTCTATAATGAATGTGATGAACCCTTTTAAGCACAATGCAAACAAACGTAGGTCACCTCAAGGTAGGTTATCAAGACCAAATTTATAGCCAGTTACCAAAATACACCATGGCCTGCAATACTTCCCATCAACCTAGACACACCTTTCACCTATTTAATGAAAAATAAACAGACACAACTCTCAGGATGGAAATGGCCTTCGTGAGGAAGGCTGTTGTCTCTTTCGCACAGGGTCACCTTGGTCCACAGCTTGTGACTTAGACTTCTTTTGGTATTGGCAGACATCCCTGCTTGCTGCCAGAAGAACAGAAGAACAGGACAATATGGTGCCTGTACATGCAACCACCAGAGAGCCCAGTGTTTTGACATTGTTACTGAAACAAACTCCACTATTATGAAAGCTAAGTTGAAGCAAACAGTTGGTGTGGCAGGAACAAACATCTGTTTCTGAAGTCTTTTTGTTTAGAAAGGCACTGAAGAAGGAGTTGGAAACAAGGCGTTCACACCAACACAAATACCACCCAACAACCCCATGTGGGCAGCGCCATATGGGATCAGATGCCTTCCAACCTGGTACATACCTGGCAGGTGTGGCTGACTAGAAAGTGGTGGCTCATCTCTGGGGACAATTTTCTGGATAGCTTCAACCGTTCTTTTTTAGGTACGCAAAGTAGGAGGAATCGAATAGAAAATCTGTACACAACAGAGCATAAGCTATGTTGCCTTCTTGAACAGAGACAGGGGGTGTGGTTCAATGCTAGCCTAGAGCGTAAGAGAATCTTCCATCACATGACTGCCATGTTAAAATTCACAATAACTGACCCTCTAGAATACTATGAATTGAAATGTCCTTTTCTGGTTTTTGCAGAGAAAGAGAGACTTCATGTTTTTGTTTTTCCTGTAGGTCTAAGATTTGGCTAACCATACAGTCCAACTGTAGTAAGCCATGAGGTACTCTCTGACACATTTAACATACAAACACATTCTTTAAGTGACAGGGGGAACTCTGGGGGAGGGGATATTTAAGAATGAACTTCACAGGCTTCGGGAACTCCTGTGTATCTTGAAGTTGCTGGGAAAAGGTCGTGTTCTTTAGCTCTTACTGAGGGGGGGAAAATCAGCAGCAAACTTTGGATTTGAATAACTCAATCATGATACATATTTAATCACACAAATGGGCCTGTAATCCTTGCAGAGTATTTTGGGGTGGAGGAGTTGATTCTATAAAGCACCTACAGAAAAGACTGGATGAAGGCAAATGGCCACATATGAGGACTTTAGGTAAGATGAAGTGAAGGCGGGGGGGGGGGGCAGTCATTCAGGGATTCCCACCCTGGTGGCATATTCAAGTGCTTTACCAATTTTCAAGTGTTTTGCTGCTTGTGCAGCTGAGCTAGAGGTGGCCTCTTAACTTTCCACACTTGAAGCATGATGGTTTATTTTTTTTTTTATCTGATCCCTCAGGGAGAAGAAAACACTAACCATAAGGCATGGAACCCCTATTGCTATGCAAACTAAACAAGCACAGAACCCGCTGGGGCCTGCTCCTCAGAAGTCCCGGTAGTGGGAAGAGTATACATACAATGGCCCTCAGCAGCCCTCCCAGAAAATGCCACCTCCCTGCCGCACATCATTCTACCTCACCCAAACCCCACAGTAAGTTAAAGCGGATCCCTTGAGTGTTCTCTCTCTGACCTCTCCTCTAGTTACTGGAAGATTTTCCAGTAACTAGGCTTCTGGTAGACTGCTGGAAGTGATGAGGACTCCAAATTTCCAGTTTCTTGAAAATGAAAATCTTCTGCCAAAATTATCAAATAGAGAGCCCTTTAAATCACTAGGATGGTATTTTTATTATAGCCGTTGGTCAGGCTGGAGTGAGGCTATCTGGCTATCTCCACTTTCCTGGCATATGAAGGCACTTGAGGAGCAAGATGTCTCCATCCTAAACACCAAGACCCAGCGATGAGGCAGAAGAAAAGAGTTGTTCTGTGTAAAGGGCAAGCAAAGTCTCAAAGTCACTTTGTGAAGGCACACGTAGGATGCGCATCTATAAACTCTGCCGACGTTATGAACTAGGGTGTATTTGAACGTAGAGTTTGCTGTTTCTTTTTTGTATGGAAGTCATCAAAGTAGAACGGATCTTTTATATTAAGTTTTTGGGGTTTTTCCCCCCCCGTCCTGGGCTAAGGATGTAGCTCACCGATAGTGCACTAGGCTAGCATGTGAAAGCAGAGTGGCAAAGAGACAAACAAAGTAGGACTGAGAAAAAGCTTAGTTGACAGAGTTCTTACCTAGTTTTCACAAGCGTTGGTTCCAGTCTGTAGCAAACACATAACTGAGGCATAGCAGCGGGCACCTGTAACCTCAGCACTTGGAATTTGGGGGCAGAAGGATCACGAATTCAAGGCCATCGTCCTCAGCAATGCAGTGAGTCTGAAGGCCGCCTGGGACACAGAAGATCCTGCCTCAACAAGAAGTACATTTCTACGCACACTGCTAGTCTGTCTCTTAGTCTAGAAGAAGAAAGAGTGTAGTTATTGTACATATCAGCTGCCCGCCTGGAGTGTAGCCCTTCTCACATAGTAAGTGGCTGAATCCTTCTGCACTGGCAAACTACAGCAGGCTTTTGCCTTCAGAGAGGAGACTTACTTTCCTTGGCTCAGCCAACTTCAGGATCTTCCAGATTACACCTGATCCAGACAGTCTCTGCTAACCTTTACAACCCACCTGAGATGCAAACCAAGCAGAGTTCAGTGTAAGAATTTGGCCCCTGAAGCTTCTGCATTAAGATTTTGGAGCCCTTGAGTAGCGCTTGGCTTTCAGAGCCTCTCCATATTAGAGTTAGAAGGTCCATCACTCTTTAAAGAGTAGCCTCATCTGAAGCCATGGATAAAGCTCAGTTTGAAAACTATGGTATGAGCCTCCGGACCCGAGTTCACTCTCCAGTGTGTATATACACCCACGATCATGTAGACATGTACACCACACACAAACGTACACATACACACAACATGTAAAACTCAGACACTACAGTGTAACTTAATCAGCATGCAACTATTCTCCTGGTAAAAAGGTTGTTGCTGACTGACTTTCCTCAGCACCATGTCCTAGCCCCTCCACTGGACAGAGAACATCATAAGAAAATGAACCAGGGAGCGAGTACTGGCATGAAAAGGCTGCTCAATAAATAGCTGCTCAGGGAGAATGTGACCTCTCTGTGACAGGGTTTACTCAAGGTCTTCTCTCTTGTGCAACTGAACGAGTCAGGCCTCTGGAGGCACACGGCTGCCAGCAAGTGACTGACACACAATTTTCAGGGGCCACTTACTATATGTCTCGTGCGATAGCCTGACCAAAGAAGACAGCTGAAAATAAGGAAATCAGAAATGTAAAACATCACAGACGTTGATCTATGATTTTCAAGACTGATGTGACATGCACGACCTTCATCGCAAAAAACTTAAATCCAAGCCTCTGTGTGGGTGGGTGAGTGGGTGTGTGTGGATGGGTGGGGGTGTGGGGGGTGTCTGTGTGGTTCAGTTGGCTAACGTGTACAAAGCCCTGGATTCAGTCCCCAGCACACACCTGTGATCCCAGCATCCCTTGCAATCTCAGCACCTGGGAGGTGGGTACAAGAGATTCGGTAGCTCGGGGTTGACCTGAGCCACAAAGCAAGTTGGAAAACAGCCTGCCTGGATGACATGAGCCCCTGCCTTCAAACCAAACAAAGCAAACCTGAATTCCGTCACCACGTTGTTACAGGACACAAGTTCAAGTGCTCTGAACTTAAGTTCTCTAACAGTGGAGTGGGAATGTTACCTCACATGCAGCTGTGAGGCATCGCTGGGCTGTAAGGCAGCTAGCGGTGCCGTCCTCACAGCAGGCATGCACGTAGTAAAGGCTTCTCCCCATGCATGCAGCTGGCGCCTGACTGACTTCTGCCAGCTGTGCCGCCTGTCTCTCCATGACAATGTTGTCTGATCCTTGCAAGGGTGAGTTTTCTCTCAAGCACAGACTTCCTGGACCACACAGGTCAGCTAGGCCAATCTGATGTGAAAGTGTGTGTCCTGGGAAGACATCCAGGAGGAAAAAGCTTCACTTCAAACAAGGATGCCCGGTCTAGTCGAAGGGGGAAGAGAGGGAAGGAAGAAACAGGGAGGAAAGCGTATTGCTGAAACGTCTCCAGTGGGGTTCAGGAATGTAAAGTGGAACAAGTATGAAATTAACATACAGTAGTCGAAGCCCAGCTTTCCTTCCCCTACAAAGTCACCAGCGTGGGGCCCATGTGGGAGATGCTCCCACAGGTGACAGCCTGACCTGGTCTGATGGCTGTACCGCGCAGGTGGAGCCAGGAGGCCTGGACCCACTCCTGCCTTCAGCTGCTGCTTCCTTTTCCAGGAGACTGTGTCCCATTAAAGCGCCACAGAGCTTCACTCCAAACCTAATAGCTGCAGACCAGCACTGAAAGGCGAACCACAGATCTTTAAGTGCCAATTACCCAGACACTGACCGAAGGGGATTTGGTAATACCCTGGCTATTTTTAATCTCCAAGATTTCCAATCTTTTATGTAAATGGGTTAGGGCTAAGACTATTTATGTGAGCAACCTCAAAGACAATGTTCTTGCACCAGTCCCTGAAAGATGCTCTGTGGAGTGCTTTTTCTCCAGCAGGAAAGCTTTCTGGATGTCTACACCGATTTACAGGAACTTGAGAGAGTAATCAAGGTAGCTGCTAAATGTTCTGACCTCCGTGGGCCTTTCAGGAGGAGATCTTAGGGAAGAGAGAGAATGAAAGCATGGGGGGAGGGGGGAAGAGAAAGAAAGGAGGAGAAAAGGGGATGGGGGGAGGAGTCAAAAGAGGTTGCAAAGCTCTCAGAAGTCTTCCTTCCCTCCACTGCTCAGGGATGAGACTGGAGCCAGTTACCAAAAGGGCCATGTGTCTTTCCAATGCTAGAGAAGTGCTGTCAGGGATGGAGGCTGCACCCGTGGCTAACAGTGCCTGTGTGTCATTAAATTACAATGTCCGGGAGCCTAACAGTGGTTGGGATGGTGAGAGAGGAGCGTGAGAGGTCATACTAAGTTCCTAAGACAGCAGTGTCTCTGCAGGGCCTCGCTAGTGACAAAGCCTCCTCATCCACCATCACTGGGCAGCTAGGCCTACATGTGACAATAAATAAACCATGGACGCCCTACCCACATTTAAAGTTTATCATTTGGGTAATACCCATATACAATATTAACCTTTTAAAGTATGGCTTTCAGCAAACAGAAAGTCCTTCCCAGACTTCTCCTTAGAAGTCATAGACGGCACATTGTCTGCTTTTATGTACCCTACTGGCCCAAGCAGTCACAAGCATCCCCGTGCAAAAAGACATAGCAGGAATGTGCTCAAGTCCCAGCTCTGGGTTTACAGCAGCTGCTGTAGCTTCATGGGAGTTGCGACTTTGCAATTTCTTGTAGGTAGCTGACTCTCCTGTAACCCTGAACGTGTGCCTTACACACAGCAGGCGCTCAATATGCAGATTGGAAAGGGTGTCCTGACTTCTTTTGTCCCCAGGAAAGAATGATGGGACCGCTCACTTCAAATTTGCTCGCAAAACACTCAAAGTTCTGTGTGGTGAAGAAGTGCTTACAGGGGTCTCTCTGCCTGGTATCTTTCAGACTAATTGGACCAGCTCTCGAATCTGTAAAAATATGAAGGTAAGCTCTGTTCAGTACTGAGAACTCCAGGAACCTCTAAGAGAAAATCATCGATTTAAATCCTGGCCCTCCTATTTATGTTCTGCATCTTAAAACAGTCAAAGGTGTCAGCTCCTCCTTCTTAAAATAGTAACAAATAAGAGCACCTGCCTCACACACCTGGGGGGGAACGGAACTCGGATGTACAGATCCCTAGAAAAGGCAAGGTGCACTCGCAGGGATCACTCAGTGCAAGCTGCACTCGTATCATCGCCTCTTAAATGTGTGCAAACCGGTCTCCGGCAGACAGCAAGCGCTTGGTAAACACCAGCTCCTACCCTCTATCATCCCACCTCCTTCTGCCCCCTCTAACCTCCTTCTGCCATATACTGATGGCACAACCTGACAGATCAGACTTCCTGAACTTCCTCACTGTCTAAAAAAAAAAAATGAGTGAAAAGCGCAATGGGAATGCTCAGGAAAAACAACAACAACAACAACAACAACACGGTTTTATAAGTAGCCTGAATAATCAGTGATTTTATAAATAATAACTAAATTAAGTATGCACCTTGATTGTGGCAATCTTAAAATCCCACGGAGAAGGCCAAATGCGGGGTTGCTCTCTTCCAGCAAAGCTTAGCTAGAGCTCTGGATCTTTGTCTCAAGAAGAGAAAAATCAAATTGAGGAACACGTCTTGAGCTGAGACCACAGGTGACATTCTGAGGTAGAGGACCTCAAAAAGTAGAACGTAGAGTAAAATCAGCGGCTAGGGAAATGACTCAGATGTTTAGAGGCTTGCCACATAAACATTAGGACCTGAGTTCAGACCCCCAGCACGCAAGCGAAATGTTGAGAGTGGTAGGCCAGGCGGGTACTCTTAGTGTTCATGAGGAGGGCCAAGGAAGATCCCTGGAGCCCGCTGACTAGCTCGTCTTGACGAATACACTTCAGGTTTAAACAACAGAGCAGATAGATGGGCAAGACAGCTCGCTGGGAAAAGGCACTCACTGCCAAGCTAGAACCAACTGATCCCTGCAAGTTATCAAAACAGGTAAACAGATGCGTGAACACCTATGAGTACACACACGTGTATATGTATATGTATATGAACATGTGTGTATATATATATACACACATGTTCATATACATATACATACACACACACCAGAAAGAGAGGATATGTGTGGTAGATGTACTGCTGGAAAAGACCACAGTCAAACTGTTTGTTGTTGTTTTGGGGTGTTGATTTTGTTTAAAAAAAAAGAGGGGGGTACCATAAACTAAGACTGAATCCAACTGTCATTCTGGCTTGTAAGGACAGGGGCGTGTCTGTCTCACTCACCACCACGTTTCTGATTGTGGCTTCGGCACTCAGCGAGTACTTCAGAATAATTTGTTGAGTGAGTCGCCTACATTCACATGAAATCAATGGCTGGGAAAGGATCCTTCTTAATATTTTAGCCTAAGTAAGTACTTCAACTTTGAAGCCAGAGATAACCGTATTTTAATCTACAGTAATCTTGTTTTTCCATTATGAAAATGTTTCCCCCTTTAGAAAGTGAGCTTCACTTTTTCAGCTCACTGATGAAGATAATCAGAAGCAGGAACCGCTGACGAGGGGAAGGATGCGCTTTACACGTGAAGGCAGGACCCACAAGAACAACAGGGATGAGGAGAGAGGCTCAGCCCGTGAAACGGTTTGTAAGCAAGAGGGCCTGAGTTCGGTCCTTGTAAGGCCAGAACAAGGGAAACAGAGACAGCAGGTCCCTGGGGCTCCCTGCCCAGCCAGCTTAGCCTGCTGGAGTCATTCTAGGGAAGACAGGGAACCCCATCTCAAAAAAAAATTTTTTTTTTAACTAACAGTACTTAAGAAACAACTCCCAAGTTTGTCCTCTGGCTTGCACACACGTGCAATTCATTCACACAAAATGAAAGACAGACAGACAGATAGACAGACAAGCACCTACAGTTTCTGTGCATGTGACACTCACAGTGTAATAGAAACTGGCCTTTGCTCAGGCATGCTGCCTAAGTCAGAACCACAACAACGCCTTAACATACAATAGTACCTCCCACATGAGGAAGGGTATCAGCAGAGTGGGCACGCACTGAGGGTGAATTCTTTATGCTTTAGCTTATACTCTCTTACTCAAGCTTGCCTGAGACCTGCACTCACACACAGGAGTCACCACTCTGGACTTATCAGCAGAGTGAGGCGCAGCCCTCCTCCCTGCTAACGACCAATCGGTGCATGCATCCGGTCTTGCTGCTATTATTGTTTCAGCCAGGTCTTGGGTATTCATGACAGCTACTACGTGCCTCCCACATGCAACAAGCACATGCCACAGAAGAACAGGTGCTGTAGCCTTCAGCTGAACACCAGCTCTGCAGACCACTTGCTCAAGTCCCCTCTTCAGGAGCCATCTCGGCCTGTTCGGTTCGTACTGCCCCTTCTTATTGTTAGGAGGATAAGAATGGTGGTTTGTCTTGAAAAGGCCAGTGGGGAAGGCACACATCTAGGCCCCTCCCTCCCTTCTCTCACCCCGCCTGTGTGAACAGCAAGGCTGCCTGAACTTGTTCCATCCAGTTGACTCCTCAGGCCTCTTCCTCTTCCGGGACACTTTTCTGAACCTCTCAGAAGCCCCTGCAGGGGCAAGCACTTTCCCAGCTTCCTACTTCCACAACTTGACCTTGAGATGTGACTTCATGCCCTAAACATCCAGTTACTCGTGTTAATTCCCTTGTTAAAAGCAGAGGGTCAACGGGGCTCAGGGATCTACTCCGAGAAGGAGAGCAAGCCAGATGGGGTACCAGCGCTGGGAGGAAGATGTGGGCATGAGCACCCATCCCTAACTCCAACTGAGGGCCACTTGCAAAGGAAAAAATAGTTTTAGCAAATGGACTCTCCCTGGGGATACAAAACACAGGTCGGGGAAACTCCCATGTCCAGCAGGAGATGCCAACACAAAATGAACCCAATGGTACTTTTGAAAATAGCTGTTTATCTGTTTCATTTTGTCTTGTCTGGGTATTTTTTTAAACTTGCTGGTCCTTTGGTTATATAGTGCAGCTCCTGATTTGAGTTCTTATGGGCTTTGTGTGGATGTGTGGATGTGCGCGCGTTCATTCATACACATGTGAATGTATTTCTTGTGCTGTTTCTTTCTTTCTTTGTTTGTTTTAATTTGCCTGTTTGTTTTCTAAAGAAGGAGAGAAAGAAGGTATGGAATTGGAAGAGTGAGGAGGTAGGGAGAATCTCATAGAAGATGTGGAAAAAGAAATGGTGAACGGAATATATTATATGAAAAAATATTTTCAGTTAATTAAAAAAAAGCAGACAGTCAAAACATCTACTTCTTTTTAATGTTAAGAGATCCAAAGTGACACAAGAAAAAAACCCACAAACATATATGCCAGCCTAGGACAAAACAAACACCTTCATTTTTTAAGCCTGAAAGCCTCATAGGATTCAGACTTTTAAAGACAACAGCAATCTAATGTATCGAGAGACTTTCTAGATTCAGTGAGAAGATAATCTTTACATTTATACTGAAAAAAGAAGCATGCATGCATCTGCCTTCTGTTCTCAGTGACCAGCCGGACAGATGGTCAAGAATATCATTAGTTAAGAAAGCTCCCATTCATCACCAGAGAGTCCTCGGGCAGGCTGGGGTGGGGTGCAAGAATGTCCCAGAACGTGTTATTTGAAGAATGTGTTCGTGTCTGAGACGTGAGTCCGTGCGGTGGGTGTGGGGGAGGAAGAACAGACGGCCTGTTGTGATCCGACAGCAGCCACCAGTTCCTCAACACTGGCACGTCCACCAGACACTTCCGGCTCCCGGTCCTCCCACTCTGCCAACAGTACTAACGGTGAGGAATAAATGGGGGGGGGGAGAAGGTCCCAGTAGCTGCCATGACTCCTCCATTCTAGACATGATTCCTCCCAAACAGAAATCTATCCCAGGAGATGAAAGGAAGCTGCCATCTTTCTGGCTTTTCTTTCTTAGCTCATACAGACCGTGTGAAAAGAAGCAAAGGGCCTGATGTATCAGCGACCGTGATTCAAAGGATGAGCTTTCTATAAAAATTCACCACCACGTCTGACCAACAGACAGCATCTGAAGGGGCAGCCAGTACTAAGTGAATCCGCAAGGGGACTCAAAGCTGTCCAATGGTCCTGCTCTCCAGACCATACCCACCTCTCGAACTCAACTCCTCATCCCTACTCGTGGACAGGTGGGCTCCCCCACCCTACTCATCTTTTCCCACCTCATCTCCCCACGCCCTGCCCTGAGCACCTACGGGGTGTGACATGTCAGACACTGACGGGGTTACAGGGGAAGTGAGGAAGCAGAGATGCTCGGCTCATGATTTTAGAGAGGAGTTTGTGAGAGAAGATCAGTCAACATTCACAGCTTCTACACAAATCAGTCTTCACAATGACCCATGCGTCAGAGCTCGGAACTGGAGAGTTCTGTGGAAGAGACCAGAGACGCCTTAAGGATGAATGAGAAGGTAGACTTGACCAAGAGGCAGACAGGGAGCATGCAACAGCAAATCAGAGAAAGGGGAGCCCCGGACTGTGAAGGAGGGCGCCTTCATGCCCCTCTGCTCCCTTCTCTCGGCCAGCGGCTGCTAAAGCAGGGTCCCAAACTACTTCCGCTACAACACACCCCAAAGAGGTACCAGCGACCGAACAGTTAGACTGCACGAGAAGTCAGAGCAGCTGCACGCTGCCCTCCACTTCTCGCCCAGGCATATACATCTTCCCGAGGCAGGTTTTGCTGCCAACTGCAGCTTGGCAAGGTGAAGCCACCGGCCCAAGGTCACATTGCTGGCAAGTGACAGGACAGGAACATAATCTAGACGTTGTTCCTTTCAGTATCAGGCCCTTAAGTATTTCACTGTCCTGACTCCTTTCTATACCCTGGCCAAGCCACACTTGAGACTGTCCTCATGTAACTGTCCTGGGTTAATCAGGAAGTACCCCACACAGGCTCGTGCTTGGCATTCTGGTCCCAGCTGGTGGCACTATTTGAGGGGGCTGTAGAAACTTTAGGAAAGGAAGCCTCCCTGAAAGACGTTTATCATTACGGGCATAATATACCTTTGGGGGTATCCTTGGACAGCTCCTTTTGCTCCTTGCTTCCTACATCTCTTTTCTGCCATGAGCTCCTTCTGCCATAACACTCTGCTCAAGCACATGGGGTCAGATGACCATGCGCTGAGCCTGCTGAAACCATGAGCCAAAACAAATCATCCCTCCCTTATGCTGCTTTTCCCAGGTGTCTGTCACAGTGACAGGAAATGTAACGGATCCATTGACCCTACTAAAGAGCATAGGACAGATACACAGAACATGCTAACAAAATGTCAGCTCGTGTTCTTAATATCAAGATCTAGATTTCAGCAAACCACTAACCTCTCTGCCTCACCCAGTGTCACGATGAGCGTGTATTTCATATATTTAAAGGAAACATGCTATAAAGACGGCCTATTATTTATTCTTTCTAGAAATTCTCCCCGCCGCCACCACCTTTTTTTCCCCTTCCAACCTAAGGTTGTGAAAGTCAAGTAGGACATTACGGTGGCTCAGAGCTCTGCCTTCGATCTTTTCCGTAATATGAAAGTAATAATAACATACTCAATATTTTATGTTTTCAAAATGAAAATATATTGCCGTTATAAATTAACAGTGGAAACAACACTCCTCGCGGGTTGCGGGCTCCGGATGGCACACACGTTTGAAACCGAGGCGTGTGGGAGCCTGTGGTGGTGTGGAGATGCTTCCCGGTCCTGCGCAGCTCATGGCTTCCTCTGACCTTGTCGTTCCACAATCTCTGCTTCTAGCCCCACAAGTCCTGACTTCGCCGGAGCCGTTGGGCCCACCTGACCTGGTTAGACCTGATTCTACCCTTCCAGAAAGCTTGTTTTCTTTGTTGCTTATTCTGAGCTGGCATTTGGCCAGGTTCGCCGGTGGCTTCTACACAGCGGCCATGTTTCCCTGAAGCTCTCTGGCGTGGCTGCTGCCCCCAAACCATCACCTCCAGCTTCTGTCTTCCTGAAAACACGCTCCTCGAGATGGTGGGCTCCTGGCACTGACTGTGCTCAGTCACGTTCACACACAAGAGAGGAAGATCCTGTGCCCCACGAACTGTGAATTTTTTACCTTTGAAAACTTCTGAGGAAACTTCTTCTCCCTATCTAAAGCCTGACTGTAACCAAGGCAATTTGTAACGCTCACGTTCTTAACCCATACAAAAATCCACCTTGAAAAGGGAAGTGAAAGGCCGCTTTCTCCACAGCAGCAAAATCTCTAGCCCCACTTAAAATGTAGGCCTGAGTATCACTCTAAGAGGAGACCACCGTTACTGCTTTGCCTTGCTGGGTGTGGTGGCACACGCTTTTAATCTCAGCACTCAGGAAAGGGAGGCAGGCAGATCTCTTGAGTTCTGGACTAGCCTGGTCTACACAGTGAGTCCCTGACCAGCCAGGGCTAAACAATGAGAGCCTTTAGAAAAAAAGCAGTAATAGTAGTAATGATGATAATTATTATTATAATTGACTTTGCCCATTCTGAAGATACTACTGAGTTCTGGAATCCAACAAAACAGAGTTCAGCATTGATACAGCCCAGTGCCACCGGAAGTCACTAAGCAGCCAGGCTTCCTTCCGTTTGCCCTGTCTGAAGTTGTGTTGGTGTGACCATCTTACAGCTGCCATGGGATTGAATACAGGGATAAACGATGACAGAAAAAATTTTCCGGGGGGGACACAGATGCAAGCAGATGACATCAAAGCGCCCCCAGTCCTTCTGAACAAAGCAGAGTTGAAAAGAAGGCCAAGCCTTTCTGCTTCCTGAGTTTCTGGAAGTGGGCCAGTCGAGACAGCTCAAATCTCTCCCTTCTTCCCCTTTCCTGCACCTCTCAAGGGACTGAAAACACCAGGAACGCCAAGGAGAACAAGGCACCAATGCAGGCATTTGCCATATCACAGGGATCCTACGTGAGGGGGAAAGAATACTATCACCCACACTCAAACCAATCTTTCCCAACTTCACCACACTACTGAGTCCAAGCCTTCTGACTCCTACATTAGTTTGGACATGGAGAAAAGCAGGATTCTTTCAATCTATCATCATTCCCTATTACGCCCTTATGGCCCATGCCCAGTCCTGTGGGGAAACAGGGCTCAGGGTTATTGATGAGGCACCAGCTCACTTCCTGGAGGATGGCCCAAGCAGGCAGAAGAGCACCTCAACCCCATCAGCAATGTGCGCCTTTTGAAGAAAATGTAACTAAATGTAACTAATCTAGCTAACTAGATGAGTAAAAGTGGGAGTCAGGCAAGAATGAATATGGAAGGCATAAAAAAATAAATAAATAAAAAAGAAAACCACAAACCAAAGACTCCAGGGATTAATTAAGCGTTGTTTTGGTTCCTGCCACTAAGACGAAAGGGACTCCTCTGTGCTGGGCTGAAGGGAAGGGACTGTCCCAGGGTGGCAGACACACCAAGGCCCATCCTGAGGACTAGAGAGGAGACTGAAGGGTGGTCTAGAGACCACTGCACAAGGGGGAAGGCAGACAGGAAAGGTCTACAGGTCCACAGGAGCATCTGAACAACTGAGGGCCCCAGTTATCCAGACACGGGAACTGATTCTGAGGCCCTGCCATGGTCACTGGGAAGGTTGACACAGCAGGAATAGAGAGTTCAGCGTTCTCATGGCTCCTGGTAAAGAGAGCACTGCTTCAGTCTCTAGTATGTAGGCCAACATCAACTATGATGGTGTTTTAAAGAGCAACACTGACCTGACAGTGGAGGAATGGACCTCTAGAAGGAGGGCACAAGAAGTAAGCAACGGTTATGAACATTTATGCTTTGTCACCTTTCCTTGGGAAACTGACCAGTTAACATTCTTGCTCCTCAACAAAATGTCCTCTGATTCAAAGAGTCAGGTTTCGGCCATCAACGAGGAAGCAGCTGATGTCTCCCAATGACATTGCACTGGGGGGAATTCTGTGTTAGTCCCTATAACCTGCACATGGACACTAAGGGCCACCCACAGGGAGAAGCAACACATTGACTTTTTTAATTGTTATGAAAATGTCTCAGGCTAGCCTGGAAAACCTGTGGAATCTTAAAGGTATGAATCACTCTAAAGTAAGTTTGTTTGCTTTTTACAAAATGCAAGACAGACATTTGCATTTGCTTCCAATGCATTAAAGAAAATAACGACACAGTACTACTCCCTTGAACAAAGAATACCACAGTGTAAGTAGTAGCTAATACTGAGGTGGGGGAAAGTGTGTTTAATCACTTTTGTTTTTTTTAAGTAAAGGTTAATTTGCAGAAAATGAGAAGTTAAGATGTGTGTAATGAACCCAACGGTACACAATGTAAAGAGAGGAGGCAGACTACCCAAGGAATTAGAACCGGACGCAGAGGCATGACAGGAGAAGCTGAAGCATGTCTCATTCAGGTTCTTTCCTCCGTTCGGCCATCATGGGCAGTTGGGCCTGGTGTGCTATTAGGATGCACGCCCACAGAAATCTACTCAAACTGTGGTCACTGGACTCATGTCCCTGACACACTGACAGCGTTTCACAGAGGCTTCAGGGCCCAGCCTGCATTCGATAATGGGGCGCTGTCTATATCCATACGGATAGCTGTATCCACTGCCATTGCGTTAGTGAGCCCCCGCCGGAGAGCTACCCAAGAAAAATTTCCAGTCTTTGCTTTCTTTTTAATCTTTGGCTTGTGTTCTCCCTATGCAGAGCTCAATTTGGTGTGTAGAGGTTACAGCGACGGCTATTTTAGCACAAAACACTAATTTTACTAAAAGCAGGATGCATCTTTAGGTCTCTCAGCTCTCCCATATAAGGCAAACACCCGCATGATCCTTTTATTTGTTTGTTTATAAAGGATATTCTGCACTAAGCAGTCTTCCATAGGGAAAGGGGAATTAATCATTTTAATTATTAAGCATAGCCAAATATTTGTACACCCTTAAAACCCAAATAAATGAGCAGTTAAGTGAGTACTTCTCCCTTTGTGACTTACTATAAAGTGGTAGGTTCAATACACGGATACAATATGATTATATAATATATTCCTCTCACTCATATATTGTAACATAATCCTTTATAGTAATATATTGCAACACTTTCATTTGAATATCTGTGACTCTATCAATACGACTTTGTATCTTCTAAACATATTTTAGACGTCATTTGCTTAGGTGCTCCTCATACACACAGAGAATGTTTCTGAAGAAGCATAGGTATAAAACAGAAGAGAAAAGCGGGTTTTTTCTCATGAAATTAAACACATAAAGAAGCAAACCTCTATAAAGACACCGGGACTTGAATATAAATATAAACACATGTCCATGACCCACTCTGGCATAACAGCAATTACACCCCCAATGACTGGCTGTCTTCTCGTTAAATAGAAAAATATGAGGGCTGGAGAGATGGTTCCTTAGAATAGTGTCCTTGCTTTGCCAGTGTGAGAACCCAAGTTCAAATCCATGCCACACAAGCAGAACCCCAAGTGCAATGGCTAACTGAAATTGATGAACTCCAGGTTCAGTGTCAGATATGTCAAAAAACTGAAGTGGATAAAGGGGAGAAAGGATTGAGGAAGACTTCCTGATGCTATCTCTCTGGTTTCAACACATACCTTCAAAAGTTAACACACTCTCACATACATGCACATAACACACACACACACACACACGAAAGAGAGAGAGAGAGAATAGACCCAGACCCTCAGACAACAGACTCATTATTTACTAATATTACTCCCTTTGCAAGTTGATTCCAAGTTCAGTTGTAAATCTCCCTACGTGTGCCCACAGTGGTTCGATGAAGAAGGACGGATGAAGAAGCTGGGTGAGAAAAGACAGGTCAGTAGTGACTGGATTCCAGAGTCCCAGCAGTCAGCAGCGAAGTCTGACTGGCATGGTTGTCCCAAGAGGCTCTAATAGTTAGCTGCTACTACAACCACTGAGGTCACATACAAAGAGAGGCAAATGCGGCCCCACACTCCACATTCCGAAGGGCCACGTTGAATCTCCACCATCCTAGGTCCTTGGAGGCTGGCCTTTTCCCATCAAGGGCTCTAGGATATGGTACTGCAGTTTTTTATGCTGCTTTCTTTTACATTAGGTTTATCTTCCCCCCTTTTAAACCCTGTCAAGTTTACTGCTCAGAAACTCATCTTGGGAAAGGACCCTTGCTTTGAAGATGCCTTTTAGGAAACGTCTAGGGGCAGTAAACATGAAATAGTATCCATAGCACCACCGGTGACAACAAAAGAGAGCCAAAGCTAATCAGTCACCCCCATAAAACCATGCTCTGCCGTCTCTCCCACACAGTAGCAGCCCAGTGAGATCTGTGGAGGGACACCGAGGACACCGCCGCTGAAAGGAAGTTCCTGCTGTGATCTCCCTCCAGCGCCTCTGGCCCCGTCAAAGGGCTCAAGGAAAGAATGTTTTATTGCTCCTCTGCTGGCTGCTGAGGCAGGTTTATTCTGCCTGGGGCCCCGTGTGGGATGGGTTTGACCATCTTCAGAGTTCGCAAAGTGAAACTCAACCTTCCACAGTTCTGACTCTTAATTTTAATTTAAATCAAACCACAGAGACCCAGTGCACCTTCCTCCTCATGTGTGGCAGCTGGTTGGGCTTACTGTAGGGTCCACCAGAGTGAGGTTACCCTGGTGATAAGCCTCACCTCAAGGGCCTGGACCTCAGGGAGTAAAGGTTGAAGAGAAGCAGGCACAAAGTCCCATTTACCCCCAAAGCTGCCAAAACACTCCACAGGCTTTCTCAGTAACAGAATGAAGCAATTCAAAGATTTAAGAAAAGGAGATAAAAAAAGAAAAGCAACTAGGATTTGATCTTGCCGCAACCGCTACAATACACCCTGACGCTGTAGACTAGAATGACTCCATCTAACAGGTAACATCTGAAAAGAGGGAGGCCGCCCTGCTCTGGGTTTATTAGCTCATCACTATTCTTAAGAACCATCTGACCTGTTGATGTACTATGTAACAGTTTACCCTGCATCTTCTCTTTCTCTCTGTAACGGATCCCTCCTCGGCTGAGAATACAGCTTGGCTGCTAGTGTGCCTTCCTAACACACATGGGTTCGATCCCCAGCACTGACAGGGTAGGGTGACCACACCTATAATCCCAGCACTCTGGAGGTACAGGCAGGAAGACCAGAAGTTCACGGTCAACTCTGACTAGATAATGAGTTTGAGGCTAGCCTGGGATACAGAAGATCCTGTCTGATAAAGAAATAAGAAGGGAGGGCGGAAGGAAAAAGGAAGGGAGGGGGGAAGGATTACTTCCATTTTTTTTGGAGAAACTGTGGCTCAGACTTGCTAGGTGATTTGAAGATACAAGCAGGGAGCTGAAAACGTGGGTGAGGTCACATCTCAGCTCACCCACAATTCTTCTCAGATGGAGGCAGGCAGAAAACTCATTCTCACCTTAGGCCTGTAACTGAGACAGAGTTGACACCCAGCAAATGGCTTCTGGAGAAATGAGCAAACCCTCCCTGACACAGTCTTCAACGAACCTTTACTCTTACTGCCCTGGGCCACAGCTAGGAGGGCCTGAGAGAGTCCTATGTGGAATTTGAAGAAGTCAGAGAAGCAGGACTGTGTGTGGATGGCTAGCTTCCCCCCCCCACCCCCCACCCCCCGGGCTTGCTCCACACAGCTCCTGCGCTTGGGCTGTTGCTAACCCTAAGGCCAGTGAGAACCCACATACAAGCCTCCCTGCTGCGGGTTGGGGGGGCTCCCCTTGCTCTTCCCTTCTCTGGGGTTTTACCAGAAGATTCTAGCTAGTCTCCCCTGCTTTTAACTAGGCCAAATGATGCTTTGCCGATGACTGGGTCTGGGGAATGGTGGTGCACGCCTCTAATCCCAGTGCTGGGGTGAGGCAGAGGCAGGCCTGGTCTGCAGAGCAAGTTCCGGAGAGACCCTGTTTTCAACAAAACAAAGAAAAAAAATTAAAGAGAGAGAGAGAGAGAGAGAGAGAGAGAGA
>CM053766.1:27644822-27713710 GCA_028658305.1 Pachyuromys duprasi | reverse complement strand
CAAATACAGGGCAAGTGCTCTACACCAAACCATGGCCCCATTTCTCTCTCTCTCTCTCTCTCTCTCTCTCTCTCTCTCTCTCTTTAATTTTTTTTCTTTGTTTTGTTGAAAACAGGGTCTCTCCGGAACTTGCTCTGCAGACCAGGCCTGCCTCTGCCTCACCCCAGCACTGGGATTAGAGGCGTGCACCACCATTCCCGGCTTTCTTCAGACTTTTTTGAGTCTGGATCTCTAAGTTGTGTGGCTGGCCTTGGACTCAGTCTGCAGCTCAAGTAGACCTTGAACTTGGCTATCCTTCCACTTCAGCCTTTCTGAATAGCAGTTACTTTAGTCCTGTTCTGCCCGGTCCAACTTATTTCTACACCTGTGAACGTCTATAATATTCCCAATGAATGCATGATAACAGGATCCTACAGGACCTGATTTGAGGAAACTTTATTAAATCCTGCAGAACAAGTAAAAGGCCAAGACCACCATTAGCTATTTACTCCTGACTGGCAATGCACCACTTTAACACCCATGTGATACTGTCATGTGATAGTCCTTTGGCTGTTTTCTTTGTTAAATGTTCAAACTGCTTTCCATAATTTGCTGCCGCATGAGCAGCCCTCTAGCGTGTGGACACAAGCCATGAGCGTGTGTAACCTTGGGCTTTCATTGCTCTGAAGATCAGTCTCCCTGACGGCGATTATGATGTTTACTTCATTAAACATCTGTACTACGACAGCAGCCATTTTCTAGTTTATTTCTCCCTCAAAATAGTTAACTTTCCATATCTGAGTTTTGGTCTCAAATGTCCCGCATCTTTCTTCCCCTCTATTTCATTTCTATCCTTCCACTTTTCCCTTCAAGATTACTACAAAGCCTGACCTGAAGCCAGCATCTACTTCCGGACCTCCTCAATGAGGACTCAAAAAAGGAAGGCAGCGGAAAACATTTTAGACTATTTTTGGATCACATAAGCAAAACTTATTCTTTCAGGGAAAGAGAATCCTTTAACCTAGTTTAGAGATGGGAAAAAAAGGTGGATACATTGTGTTCAAAGTGGATTTATTCTGTAGCAAAAATGGGGAGGATCACAGCTCCAATTTTTAAAATATGCTCCCCTTCCCCCTCCCCATAACTAGTGAAGAGTAACCTTAAAGAAATGCAGACAAGTACAGCTATGCAGTTTAACATAGTGTTTCAGCTCATGTTGCTGTTGTTGCCTGGAGATTGTTTGAAAATGTTTTCTTTAATGTCCCTCTAAAAGGTTTTGGGTTGGGTTGTTTTGCTGGGTATCTGCTCCCAGACCCTAGTGAAGCTGTTGGCTGGCTGGGAACAGAATCCGGCCGATTCAGGAATTGCTCATGCGCCAGAATCGCATGGGGAAACAGGAAGGCCTAAGTGGTTGTTGTCTAACCTGTTTTGTGTTGTCTTTTCTTATTTCTTCCCAAGCTCTTAACAAACAGGTAATGGGGAGTTAAACACTTGCTGCGCAGTCACTGGGCTGGCCCAAGTGCAGCAGCCAGTTAACTTCAAAGGACACACTGGCTTGGATGTCTTTCACAGGGGACAGAGCCCAGGCTCCAGGGCACATTATAAAACTGGAGGAGGCAGTGACCTCATCCCCTGCCCCTGGTCACTTGAGACACACCATACACACACACATACATAAGCCAAAAGAACCATCTTCTTTGGCTCACTGGACTTCGGTCTCAGGAACCCTAAGTCTTTGTCTGGTCCCTCCCATGTCTGACTACCTCCATTGTGTCCTTACACCATCTTCTGGGAAAGGTCCTGGTACCCAGGCTCCTCCGCCAAAGCCAGCAAACACAGAATTAGGGACCAAGAATTCTGAACATCCTGTTCATTTCTTTCCTCTACCATGAGAGCATGCGTGAAGCGCCTCTCCATTTTAATTTACAATATGATAAACCATAGACAAGATGCCATCCATTCTGCCTAGAAATGCCCAAAGGGGTATGGTTGTAGCCGAACAACTAAAATTCCGGTTGAACTGGAAAGTGACATTAAAAAAATAATAATAATAAAAAGAACCTGATCTGAACCTGTGGCTCTGTACCCTGTGGCTTGGGTTGCTCCTTGGATTGAACACTCCACTTAACTACTGAGCTACAGTGACTGAAGGTAACCCAGGCCCATGACTCCTATGGACTTTCTATCCCGCTGAGGCACACTGTTCTGTCGGAGTCAGCACCAGGCTTCTCTCATCTGTGGATCCACTCTCCATGGTCCTCCTCATGTGTTTGTTTCCCCCTGCACCTCTCTGTGTGTCTACAAGCATCAGTAGGTCCAGCAACGCGTCCGCCGCTGCTCCAGGCTGGGAGCAGCTGAACTCCCTTGGTAGGGTCTCACGCTCCCAGCATTCTCTGGAGTATGCTGTGCAGAGCCGCCGTCTGTGCCTCCCTGAACTCCACTTTGATACCTCGAAAGCTTGGACTCTTAACTCTCAGCAGCTCATCTCCAGTAGCTGTTCCCTTCATCTCCTTTTGTCTCAGAACACAGTTAAAGGATGGACTGGTCTAAGGGTCAAAATCCTTCTGTGCTCTTACATGCTCCAGGCCACTGATGTTACCCTCCACTGAGAACAGAGGACCAGGAAATTGCAGCCACTCTTTATGAGAGAGAGAAAGGAAAAAAAAAGGCAACCACTTTTTGACTACTTTGTGACAAACACAGGGTGTGTGGGTGAATGGGGACTAACTCACCAGAGCTTTCAGGCTCTCCACTACTCTCTCTCCTGTAGAGACAATTCTGTCAACAAGAGACAGAACTACTTAAAGATAGGGAGAGGGGACTAACATATGGAGAAGGAAATTCTCTTGATTTTGACTCTTGTTCCCATTCACTCACTTAGCTAAAGAAATGCAAACAAACACACACAAAGGGTAGGGGGTGCCTGAGAGATAGCTCAGTGGTTAAGAGCACTGTTTGCTCTTCCAAAGGACCCTGGTTCAATTCCCAACACCCACATGGCAGCTCACAACTGTCTGTAACTCCAGTTCCAGGAGATCTGACACCCTCACACTATTGTACATAAAATAAAGTTAAATAAATCATATAAGAAAAGATGAAAAATTAATTTTTTTAAAAAAGAAAAGAATGCAAACAGGAGGCACAGAACACTTCTGGCAGTCTCTGTTCTATATTAAAAGCATCCTTACCAGAGCTGTGAGATGGCTTGATAGTTAAGAGCCCTTGCTGCTCTTCCTGAGGACCCCAGTTATCTTCCAACACCCACAATGCACAGCTCACAATCACCTGTAATTTTGTCTCTAGGGAACTCTAATGTCTGCTCTTGGTATACATGCATGAGACAAACTCACACAGACACACACACACATACACATTTAAAATGCAGTTCCATGGTGACAGAAAGTCAAGGTTAATATGAGGACTGAGTCATGGTGCTCTGTTATACAATAAGTTGACTAAAAATGAGAACTTTAGGATATTCCAAGAGAGCTAGAAGTGACTGCTGTTTTATCATTACGCCTTTGAAGTGAAAGAAAGTTGCAACAGTAAATGAACGTGAATGCAGCCACACACAGAGAAAATCCAAGAAAATTCTAATCCAGTGGTAACCCCCTCCCAGTATTGTTGCAAAAGACTCAACTGAAATGCTCTGTTACAACAACAAAAGCATGCATTGCATAAAAAGATTCCAGTGTCCCAAAGTGAAGGAAGAGGACCATCAAATCATTCAAAGTGCACTGCACAAATGACTAGTGTTTAAAAACATTTCTCTTATAAAACATGGAGCATGTGTGCTTACAACTGGTAGTCTGATGTCTTAGGCACTAGTGAGCAACTTAAGAGCTGTTCCGTAGGGCACAGCACCTACTCCTTTGAACTGTCATAACTGTCTTTCTTTGGTATTGAAATTAAATGACTTCGTCTAACCAGCTGGCTAATCAAGGTTGCTTAAGTCTAAATATTAAAGTAGAAAGTGGTAGTGGGAAGAACTAGCTATTTCACAACAGAGCTGAAACCCTCTCAAGATGTGTGGGCTTGAATCTAACACAGAAACAAATACTAAAAATCTACATCAAGTTACAAGGTTGGGCCAAAAGAAGAAGAAAAAATGCAGGTCAAAAAGTGACTTTTAGGGACTGGGGAAATAGTTCGACCATCAGCTAAATGCTTGTCTGGCAAGCACAAAGACCTGGATTTGAACTACAGAACCCGCATTTTAAAACAAAAACAAAAACAAAACCTGTCACGGCTACACCCCAGTATTCATGAGTCAGAGACAGGTGGATCTCCAGGCCTTGCTAGCCTGCCTAAACTGCCAGGTGAGATCTAACTGAGTGAAAGACGCTGCCCCCTGTTTTGTAGGCAGGGGTCCACACATCTCTGGTACATGCTCCCACCCTGTATCACTGCACAGACTTACGAGAGTCACGCTAACCCATGTGAAGCTAAAGAAAATACCTTAGTAAGCAGCTGACTGTTAGGAGTAAATTGCTAATAAATGTCATCATCCTGACAGGAGATACTTCATCCTTAGTGATTTGGAGTTTCAGGCAGTGGTGGCACACTCTTTTAATCCCAGCACTGGGGAGGCAGAGGCAGGCGGATCTCTGAGTCTGAGGCCAGCCTGGCCTACAGGGCAAGGTGCAGGACAGCCAGGGCCACACAGAGAAATCCTGTCTCAAAAACAAAACAAAACAAAACAGACAAACAAACATTTCCTATGGCACTTAGACTATGCAAACCTTTAGTTCTCTTTAAATTATTATCTGATTCAGCTGGGTGTGGTGGCACATGCCTTTAGTCCCAGAATTGAGAGGCAGAGGCAAGAGATCTATGTGAGTTTGAGCCCTGACTACAAAGCAAATTCCAGGACAGCCAAAAATACACAGAGAAGCCCTCTCTCATATATACATATAATTACCAGAATTTTCTCTGGGTATGTTGTGCAAGACATCACCAGTACATAAGTGAAGATGTTTACCCCTGTCTTGATCCATGCTGGGTTTACACACAGACACACAGACACACAAACACACAAACACACACACACACACGTAATCCTGTGTCAACTGTTTCCTTCATTACTCAGTTGCTTCTTTCTAAAGTACAGAATTATACCATCTGCAGAAAGGGGCCCCCAAAATATTTGTTTAATTGTAACTAACGATGTAATCAGGACAAACACACACACACACACACACACACACACAAACCAGAATTCCCTACTGAAGGAAAATGCAATTACAATTAGCGTTCTGGAAATAAGGAACAATCAAGCATAAATACTTGTTAATAGGCTCACACAGAAGCACATGAAAACAAAATTGACCCGGTCAAAGAAACGGCACCTTTCTCTTCTGCCTGGGCCTCAGACCCACCACCTGCTTCCCTCCCAGGCCTTCTCCAGAAGAAAACTCACTTTCTTCAGCATGGTGCAGCTACCCAAGCATCCTAGGAATACCCCCTACCTTCCTCGGACCCTTTTTTCTTGTATCTGGTGAGTAATTCTCTGACCTAACTATCTCTTCTTTTCCATTACTGCTGCCTGCCCACCGGCCTGCCTCGCTTCTGTTTCCCAGCTGCCAGTTCCTCCTGCATCCCATGTATAACACTAGTAGATCACCTCCAAGCACAACCCCAACCTTGTCCCTCCCATGTATAAACTTCTGAGCACGTGCCATCTACTAACCATGTCAGCCGGTTTTCACCAACAGAGCTTGTTTCCAGTAGCACTTTTGTGGACTTCTCTCACTCAGGTGTCAGCTCCTAGCATCCTGGGCCCTGCGTCTTCTGAGTGTTTAACAAGATTCTAAGTACCCTCCAAAGAGCTTTAAATGGGGAGCTGACGTTAGGGGTTCTGCTGTGCCCATGTCAAAGGCATCTGGTCAGTAACTGTAAACCTACTAACGCAGTGTCTCCATTCTCTCTCTCAGGGTCCACTTCCTTCATGGGCAAACCTGCACAAATCATTCATTCATTGAGGAGCCAGCAGCCCCAAGACAGTCAGGGCCACTAGCTTCCTAGAAACATCCGGAACGAACTAAAGGAAAGATGGCAATGCTCAAAACACTCTCATCAAGTAGTCACCGAGAAGAAAGGATGAGGAATGCAAAGCTCTGTTTTCAGCTCCTAAGATGGGTTCCAGCAAAGACGCAGATGGGCTCCGAGAAGGGCCGTGTTAGCAAATGAGCCTAAACCACACACCTTCTAAAAGAAGCGAGTTCTTCTCAAGCTGTTTTCCTAAGTAAGCCTCAGTTTGCCTAATGACAATTACAAAATGAGAGGCGCCCCTCTGGACAAGCAGCCACACGCCCTTAATCCCTGCAGGCGACCTAGCAGGTGTGGCCTGGACTGACAGGGAGGGGATTCCCAGCTCAGCCCGGGGTTCTCTAATTAGCATCACAACCTTGAGCAAGTCACCTCAGCTTCAGCAGCCTCTTTCCTCACCTGGATAATAAAAACCTTCAACCTTGTTTTTTTTTTTCTTCTTCTTCTTCTTCTTCTTCTTCTTCTTCTTCTTCTTCTTCTTCTTCTTCTTCTTCTTCTTCTTCTTCCTCCTCCTCCTCTTCCTCTTCTTCTTCTTCTTCTTCTTCTTCTTCTTCTTCTTCTTCTAAGGATTTTATCCAGTTCTAAGATTCGACTTATGAGTATGAGAGATCGGTGTTTTCCCAACACACGGGAACACTCTGAAAGAAACTTGAATGCACTGCGCTAAGTGAATAAGCCAGATAACTGGTGTGTGGTTATATCCACATGACAAACCATGGGGATGACTGGAGGGCAGATCTGGGGGTGACTAGAGATTTGAGGTATGGGCTTGTATGTCTGCAGTGGGGTTACATAAAAATGTCCTTTAGGGATGAAATGACGGGCAGTTCCATATAGTAGAGCTGGTTACATTGGCCAACGTTCCTGGAGCAGCATACCAAAAAAAGAGTTAACATTATTAACATTATTTCGTACTTATTACATTACTTAAGTCATCAAAACCTTTTCCCCCCAATTTTGTATGCTCTTTAACAAAGATCAACATGAGGACAGTGCCCCCAAGAGAGTCACATTGGTCTTCCGTGTGAGCTGCTTGGGTTGCCGGGACCTGTGTAGCCTTCTGGCAGTTTTTGAATGCTGTGGCTGCTTTCATGGTTCATCCTAAAAAGATGAGGTACTGGACATTACCTATAGCGATAGCACAGCAGTTCGACAGCAGCAACTAATGTCTAATGAGCTCTCAGTCTGTTCCAGGTGCTTTTCTAAGCGGATCAACGGTCCTACTAAGTTCTAAGAAAAAAGCAGCCCATTTGGTTCTCAGAATAAACCTCCAGTGGGAAACGCTGTTATCCTGCTTGGCAGCTGAGACAGCCAAATGACTAGCAAGTGACAGAGTCAGAATTTAAACTTATACAGCCTAGCCTTTTATCACAAACCTAAGACACTGTATTGAAAAACTTCATTTTAAAAGTTGTGTGTGTATACATGTGTGAATGTGTGTGTGTGTGTGTTGTATATGTCTGTGTCAGAGGACAACCTCTGGAATTGTCCCTCAGGCACCAACCACCTGTTTCTGAAGACTGGGTGACTCTCATTTTTCTGGAAATCACAAAGGTCTGCTTCCCAGTTTAGGGATTACCAGCACTTCCCACCATGCCTGGCTTCTTTTAAAGGGGTCCAAGCTATCAAACTCACACCCTCACTCTTGCACACCTAGCTTTACGGACCCATCCAGCCTTCCTTCTCTGACAGTGACAGTCCGGCTTCTCTGCCTCAACCTAGTGACATCCTGCAGGAGTCTACAGTGGGGACCCCCCAGGAGCCCTCCCAAGAGGATTCCTCCTGCCAGGCATAGCCCCTAAGAAGGCCACCCTTCCTAGTCCCAGACAGGCTAGCTGGGAGCTGGGAGAGCCTCCTAAAAGCCCTTCAACACCAGGCAGATGAGGATGTGAACTTCCACCAGTTAGATTCCACTTGTTCTGTTTCCTGCAGGTTTGGGCCTCTGGGTAGAAGCTTGTCCTGAAGCAGACTGGTTCCTACTCTGTAAATGGCAGGCTCTCTCCTAAGGTAGGACAAGCCCATTAATTCTTATAACCCAGAGGGAGTACTCAGTAAAAGGGGGAAGAGGCCACGCTGTGCTGTGTGGGCTGAAGGAAATACACAAGCGGTGAGCCAGTCAAACGGCTCTTGTAAAGTGCTGGGCCCTGCCGAGCTTCGAGGCATGCGTGCGTGTTCCAATGCAGTAGAGAGGAGAGAAGGGGCTCTCAGCTCTTTCATGCCTTGTTTAGTCTGCTTATCTCCAGTCTAAACTAATCATCTTGGTGGTTGGTTGGTTGTGGCCACGACTGGGTTTAGCAGCCTTTCGGAAGGGCTGGAAGGCCTAGCCCAGCTCATTCTAGACTGCATTCTTCCCCCTTCAAGGAGCCCATAGTTCTCTTGAGTAAGGGTTTCTACCGAGTAGGCAAAGAGAGAATTCATAGTTCTATTGATTTCTTCAACTCAGACTGGAAGGGCTACAAACAGCAGGGAGGTGTCACCTCTGATGCTTATTCCTACACCTGACTGCGAGACTCAGTTTCCGAACAGAAAGTTAATAGAAAAAAATTAGAGGATTAACTGCCTGCCTGGTGGGGAAGATGGCAGGTCTGGCTGAGCTGAGGTCCTTCGTGGCCACCAAAGCCTTGTGACTGACAGTGACCACACCACCTCCCACTGCAAAGGAACTTTAACAAAATCCCCAAATTAAAGCCAGCTTGTCTGTCTACCAGAATCAAGGACAGGAACGTCTGAGGTTCTCCCCTGGAGGTGGGGACTGGGGGACCCGGGAAGGAGAGAAGTAGGCAGATTTGATTTTCCCCACCCACTCGTTCTCATCCCTAAAGTAGAGTCAAATGAGCTGAGGAGCCGGGCAAGGCCTGTTAACCCAGGAGCCCGCCTCCAATTAATGTGATATTGCTCCTTTAAAACCGGGTAGGAAAGAATGGCCCGGCTGCTCCGATCCCGGAGGCTGCCGCTCAGTAATTGTCACTTAGCCACTTAACTCCCCGCAGCCCGGCTCACTCACTCCTCGCGGTTTATCTCTCAGCCAATTACTGCTGTCATTTGCGTTTCAATGTGTGGAATCAGAGGCCAGGCCCGGGAGGACAGGCGAGGGAAACCCCCTTGGGGGACAGGACCCTACCACCGGCTGACGGGGTGAGACACAAGCCACCCACCGGCGCGGGGGTGGGGGGCGGGGCAGCAAAGGGGCCTCCTGGGGAAGGACGGGCCCCCAGCGCTTCAGCCGTGTCCCCCTTTTCTGCCTCTACACTGGGGCGACCCCAAAGAAGAAAAATCGCTCTTAAAACGCCGTGTCAGTTCCAAATAACGACGGCAACGTTTAAAGAGCAACAGGAATGTGGCTCGTAGCGCAGCTGCGGACAGGACGCAAGAAGTCCTGAGAACTGTTACAATCAAAGACCGACTACCAAGGCGAGAGCCACGGAAGTCGAGGCAGGGCCGCTTCGGTTCGGGCCACACTGCTCTTTCAAGCAACCGGGGTGGGGTCGGGGGTCGGGGGGCTCGGTAAACACAAGCCCTCCTCCCTTTCTAGCCCCGCCCTAAGATCCCAAGGAACTCGGGCTCCTCCTCAGCTAGCTCCCCCCCCCAAGACATCTGGGGCTTGTTTTTGTGACCTCTTGTAGGTTGTTAGGTGGGTGGCAAGACGAGTCTCCACATTTTAAAAGAAAAAGACACCTGGGCGTGGTCCCGTACAGCTGTGGTTCCATCAGTGTGCAGAATGAGGCCGGAGGATCCTGAGTTAGTTACAGGCCAGCCTGGATTCACGGGGAGGCTCCCTCAGAGTGTCCCACCCCCCTCCCCAGAACATTTCTTAGAGGCCCAGCCAGGTGTGAACCGGTCCGATAGAATCAGAGAAGGAAACAACATCAAACGCCACTCTTGAATCCAAGTGTCTAGGGTCAGGTTTGGCAAAGATGCCCTCTCTGGTGGCTGAGTGGAGTCGATCTTGGTTTTTGGGGATTTGGTTTCCTCTGCCTCCCACATAAAAGCCAAATTCCTTGCACAACATGATAGTTTTTAATTCCGAATGGTTTAAACCATTCCTGTGTGCCCAGGCAGCTTCCTAGCTGAAATGAATTAACTTAGCCGGAGTCTTCATCTGAAACTTGATCTACCTAAGGGATACACACACACACACACACACACACACACACACACACCACCCTAGGGAGAGAAAGTAAAAGAAGCTGAGACGAAGGCAGAGTCTGTGGGAACACAGCTCGCGCCTGACACGGTGAGTACTGCTGAGCCAACAGAAAGACAGAGGACCAGCCAGCCGGGTCGCGGGTGGGGGCAACTCCAGTTTGTTATCGTTCGCCTGTCTCTAACTGGACGGCACGGAGGCTGCAAGCAGCAGGCTCCCTGCAACATTCCAGCCTCCGCCACTCCAGCAACCACAGCAGGAGGGCCTAAGCCGGAAGAGACCTGTTCTAGCTGGATCTATCTCCGCCTGTCTCTGGGTTGAAAATAAAACTCTGAACTTCTCTGCCAATGAGCTCTGCCAGGCCCAGTGACGTCCTGGCACGTCAGTTCTATTTGCGGGCAAGGTCCCTGTGCACCAGGTGAAGAGGAGTCTGGGAAGAGAACTCAGGGAAGGTGGGCCTGGCTTCCCACCGTGCGCAGACGAGATCTGAAAAGAGCTGCCAGGGTGCCAGTAATTGCACACGTCAGCGAGGGCTGTGCAACGGAGAGTGGGCCCTGAGAGAGCTAATTGCTATCCTCGGGCTATATCCTCGTTGAATAGCAGAGCGGGAAATCCGAGCTGTGCAAAGCAAAGGAAAATCACCAGTGAAATAAAGCGAGGAGGCAGCCAGCCCACGCCGGGCACAGCCTCCCGTTTGTCCTCGCTCGTCTGCTACAAGCCTTATCATAAAAAATAAAAATAGATTAAAAAAAACTATAAACCTGGCGCTGTTGAATTTCTTGCTCAATTCCGTCATTACATTGGTGACAACTGAACACAGAGACTGGCTTCTCAGATAAATGGTGGCTCCAAAATGAAGCTCCTAAGGATCTCATGAGTTTAACTTCCTCTTTTCCACTGTGTTTGGAAGGCATTATTATTATTATTATTTTCATGATCATCATCTGAGCAGAACAACCATTTGGACCTGTCCTGCCTTGCTTTCTTCCCTTTCCTCCATCTGTTTCTCAGCTCATTGATAGCTGGCGCTCTGGGGTCATGAAGTGTGCGATAAGCTGCTCTTTTTCTTTTGTCTCAAGGCCAAAAGACTTTCTGGAGAGACAAGCTCCTTTCGCCCAGCCCTCCCCGCCGTGAGTGACAGCCCGGTGAAGCTTTGGCAGCCTGCCACCGATGGCCAAGAACACCGAGCTGTCCAATCAGGCAGCATGGATCCCGGCCCACTGCGACAAGAGAGTAGCCTTTCTTCAGCTGGGCTGCAGCTGCGGCGACCCAAGGTCTTCAGAGTTGCCTCAGCCTGTGGCCCTGCCTCCTCTCAAAGGACCTCACGGAGCACCTGCCTGGCGTTCATCCCTCTGCCCCTGGTTCCCTCAGATTCAATTTGACTGACACACGGGAAGAGCCTTAGCCCCTCCCACTTTACCACTCCCGGCATTTTCTGCTCTCCCAGTCTCGACAGAGCAAAAATCAATGGATCTGTCACTTGTGGGTTACCCAGGATGATAGTGAGGGCCTGAATTGGACCTCTGGGCCTTCCCCACATACCTGCATATCCAAAACTGGAAACAATGTCTTCTTTCTAAAAAGACCCTCCAACTGATGGTTCACCCTGTCCTGCAGGTTGGGCTCTTGTCCCCTTCTTCTGCAAGCTTCCGCATTTTATTTCACTCATACTTCTCAAATCCCCCTCTGAGAACCGAGACATGAGAGCAGAGCCCCCTCCCCTTCCCAAACTCAAGGCCAAGCCCTCCTCCTCCATTTCTCTCAGGCAACATCAGGAGAGAGCAAACAGCACACACAGGCTCTGCCACTCTTCCAAGCCCCACCTTCCTCCAGCAATGCCCTGCCCCACTAGGACTCTCTCACCCCCTGCTCAGGCTCCATCATCCTTGCAGTTCAGGCTGCCCTACCACTTCACCCAGGTAAAACCATGGCTTGGGAAGGGGGGGTCCCCACCTGCAGACTGGGCTATATGCTGCTCTTCCTGGCTCCCTCCTGTAACTCTGAGATGCATCTCTGTCGTTGCTCTGAGTTCCTATGGATTGTGTCCAATGTCTCCGTCTAGTCTCAGAATCCAGTGACACGCCGTGGACACCTGTTATACGATGTAGACTCTCAGCATTTGGGATATTGGATTTGGACTTTGAGATTACCCGTTAATGCCATCTGTTTCTTACCACAGGTCAATCAATCAATACCTGAGTCTGAATTAGATCCATTTGGGAGTTATCTATTTAAAGGCAGCAGACTTCCAGACACCAAACACCATGCCTATGGAACATATTTTGTCTGGCAACTTCTGTGCTTTGGGGGTACTTAACATGATGAAGACAATGACGGTGACAGTGACGTCAGCCATGACAGGAAGCAGGAGATGATTAGACATCCTTTTATTCTCTGAGGCTGTGGAACTGCTTAAAACAGCACAGGATGAGTCACAGCAAGACAGCTCACTTATCTTCAAATCTTAGCTAACCAGAATCCAGCCTGGGTCCTCCTCCATTAGCCACGCTTCTGAGAAGGCAAAATACAGACCTGAAAGTGCACACACCATGGAGAACTCCCGGAGGAGTTGTATAGCTGCCTTCAGAATACTACTTCTTGTTTTACGTCTACCTGGAGGGACTGAGAAACTGGCTCAGTAGATACAGAACTTGTGGTGCAAACCTGAGGACTAGGGACTGGATCCCCAGCACCTGGGTAAATGCTGGGGGGCATGGTGGCCTACCTGCAATCCCAGAATGCAGGAGGCAATGACAGGATCCTGGGCACAAGCTGACTAGCGAGACTAGTCACATTGATGGACTCTGGGCTCAACTACAAGACCCTGCCACAATATATACAGCTGTCAATGTCAGCCTATGGGGTGCATGCACACGTGTGCATACTGACTTGCACACACACAAGGCATGTGCATACACACCTGTATGCACACACACCTTGCCTACATACATATACATATGTGCTTACATACCTGCATGCACACACACATACACATCTGCCTAAATACATATAAACATGCACAAACACATACATGCACACATGCAGACACAGAAAACAGGGCCCCCATCCCCTTTAATAATCATGTGATCTCGTTCCCCAGGAACAAAAACAGCAGAAGAGCAGAGTAGAGATGGGCTCGCAGGGACCAGCACGAACTTGGGAGAAGTATTATCCGTAAGTAAAAGAGGACAGAGGCAAACTTTAAAGGACCACAGGGACGGCATGCTGAGGCATTTCACATTTAGAACGAGTTCTATGCAGAAGTGCACACCCGAGCGACACCAGCGCATGCTGTTACAGGCAGAATACTCTCCCCACAGTGATGGCTGAGATAACAAGAGAGAGGCAAAGCTCCTGCATTACTCTCTGCTTGAAAAGGATGTCTCGAGTAGTTTAAGAGCCATTCATATCAAGGAGGCTTTATGAGAAAGTCTTAGCATTACAAAAGCACCCCGTGTTTATCTGGAGATGGCAGAAGCCACAGAGACACCCAAGAAATGAGCCACCGCTTAGCTTTATCCAAGGGGGAAACAGAGAGTCACCATGCCACAGGCCTTGCCCACCAGGAGTGTGTAGCCCAAAGCAACTCAAGGCTGTTGGGAATGCATTTTATTTTACTGCACTGAGAAACAAAAACCTACCAAATACAGCATGGACTCCTCATCCATGAAAAATGCAAATGGACTAAGATGATATTTAAGCCAATGAATGAGAAAGATATGGAAGCATTTCAAGGCAGCTCCAGTTAAAAACAATCTTCCATTGGTAAACAGAGTCTCATGTAGCCCAGGCTAACCTGAAGCTTGCTTTGTAGCCAAAGATAAGAGTGAATGTCTGCCTCCACCTCACAAGCCCTGGAAATTGCAGACTTGAATCACTGTGCCTATTTTTATGAAGTGCTGAGGACTGAATGAACCCAGGGCCTTGCAAATGCTAGGTCGGCACTTTATCAACTGGGCTCCGTCCCCAACCCTTCTTTGGTCTTGACAAAGCAGTCCCTATAACTTTCCTCTCTCTTTCTGAACCTTCTACCCCCTTCTCTCGGGTTCCCTGGTGGTAGAGAAGCAGCTTAGAAGAGGGATATGGTGAAAAGCAGTTTTCTTTACTTCATGACAGTCACAGAACTACCATGTCCGCAACACAACCAAGGAAAATACAAGGAAGGGGAACACAGAGGACACCAGATTATTGTTCAGCAAAGATGGGAGTTTGGAATGAAATAAATGAAAATAGCCTTGAATATATGAAAGAGAAAACCCCCAAACAAGATATTTTAAGAAGGAATATAGTACAGGAAAAAAAGAATAAAGGGTTGGCAGAAGATAAAAAAAAGTAAATCCTCTAAATGATATGGAATGTGAAGAAAATGATGGGAGGAAGCTCAAGTTTGGAACTTACTTACCCTTCTTACAAAACTAGAAATTTCATGGCTGTGCCTTTGCATTCACTTTTCCTCCTGCTGACAAGATGGAGGTACATACTTCTCACAAGATGGAGAATATCTTTTCAACATTGTGGTGTCTCTACTGGTGCTTATGAACTAGCTATAGCAGAATGGTGTGGCTTTTTGTCATCCTGTCTAAATTAAGAAACTGGTCTGAAAAATAACTTAAAAGTAACAAACTTCCAAATCTTCCACACTTTTTCCCCCCTCAACAACAAAGTATAACAGTAAAAAGAAATAAAAACAAGTTCCATATTAATCCAGTGCTGTGGTGGTGGTCTGAGTTAAAGCGGTCTCCTTAGGCTCACAGGGAGTGGCACTATTTAAAAGGATTAGGAGGTGTGGCCTTGTTGGAGGAAATGTGTCACTGGGGATTGGGCTTTTAGGCTTCAGGTTCCTTCTTCCTGCTGCCTGCACATCCAGGTGTAGACCTCTCAGCCACCTCTCCAGCACCCTGCCTGCATGCTGCCATGCTTCCCACAATGGTGATAATGGACTGCACCTTTGAACTGTAAGCCAAACCCCAATTACGTGTTTCCACAAGTGTTACGGTGGTCGTGGTGTCTCTTCACAGGAACAGAAACCCTAAGGTAAAAACTTATTACGTTCTTGTTCCTCCTAAGAGTTCCTAAAACTGTCACCTTCAAAACTGAGATAAATTCTATTTTGCACATATAAAGGGGGTCAATTTGAGATAATATTTTGATGATGCATATTTATGGAACACTCAAAATATCTGCAGACATGCCAAAGGTTTGGAGCTCTAGAAACATGAGTTTGAATCCTGTGTTATATATAAGCTGTCAGCATTGCACACCACTTCTCTGGACACTGCTCTCTCCATCTGTTGAATGGAGAACTGAGTGTCCTTGTTGTTAGGAAGGTTTCACGAGCGATCAGATGTCAAATGGTTAGTGGAATTTAGCATGTGGCCATTAAGCCATCCTTAAGTTTGTATATATACTGAGCATCTAGTATGTGCCAGGTTTTATCCAATGCACAGGCCTGTAGGCAGCTTAACAAAAGAGAACTGAGGTCTCTCACGTCTCTTCACCCTTCATATGCTATTCCCAGGAACTAGCAAGGGTTCTGCAAACCTGCCACTGAAACCAAGTAGATCTGGAACTATATTTCCAAACTCCGTATTTGCAAAACCTCAATGTAGCCTGGAACAAGGGTTGTCTCTTTAGGTGACCTGTAGCCTGTAGCCCAGAGGTCTGAGCACAGATAGCCTATGGCTACCATACTTAATCAGGCTATTCGCCTGAGAACCAGAAAGAGGCCTGGAGAGACCCAGGCCCAGGTGAAGACAAAAATGGAACTCAAGAAATAGGCATTGCTGCTGTTTTTGGCTCTTAAAAATGAGAGAGGCGGTTTATGGGGGAAATTTTGGGGAGAAGGAGGAATTGTGGTTCTACTCAGAGGAAGCTCCCCAATGAACTACTCCATTGTTTTTGAAACTCTCTGAGTCATTTGCACGTCTCCTCCTCATTCCTTCCCAGCATCCTCCTCCCCCGCCCCCCCCCCCGCTTTGGTGTCTTGTGTGTTCATATGGGACACAACAGAGTCTTTGTTTACAAGACTCTACTGAGCAATAAAACCAGATATTAGGGTAAGGATAAATGTGCAAAATGTAGGGACAGTAAACGTGATAGAAACTGTGTATTTCCTATACTTCCTTATCTACAGCATCTCACTTGGTAGAACCGGCAAATTTGCAACAACAGCAAAAAAATCACGTTTATAAAATTAACTACATCCAAGCTAAAAACGTGCCTGATGCACATGCGCACACACATAGCTCAAAAGTGAAACATTTTTGCAAGACTGAAACATGATTCTGAGTCCTTTTTTGTTCCTGACACAACAAACCACCTCATATCACAAGAAACTATTTTCAGTGGGGGAGGCAGTAAGGGATTATGAGAAGCCAGAGGCACTGTGTAGACCAATATACTTGGCTTTAAATCTCACCCCTACTCACTCCTCACTATCTACCATCAAGAAGGGTTTTAAATGTCACCAGACCTCATTAATCTCACCGGAAAACCAGGTTTTTGCAAGCGCTAAGTAAAAAAGAAGGGGCTCCAGAATCAGCCATCTTCCAAACTCCGTTTCCCCAACGCGCATCCTCCAACCTTTAATTTCCTTCCATTTTTACTGAGGCTTTCCTTACCCACAGCCCTCCAGCTTGTTTTTCAGCCTGTCAGCAACCTTTCTAAACCATCCAACATCTCAAAACTTAGAAATCTGAAGACAGTACGCGCTGCCTCAAACCTTGCTGTGGCAATCTTACTCAGAACAAATCTGTATTCAAAGCAAAGTCCACGCGTCCGGGTTCATCCATGCCCACAGTTCCCACGTTTAAGGACCAAAGTCACTGTGCCTGGAACACATCGTCTGCTCTAGCGCACTGGCTTGTACTCACCCCCCACCGTGGGCCCCCCCTCACACCACTCCTCCCATCTGCAGACACTCTTGTCCCCGTAGAGGAAGTCTCCCGGTTTTCTGGGCTGGGTAAGGGAGGCTAGACTCATACACGGTAATGCCTTTCTCTACTTCACTACTGAGCTATGTGTCCAAAGTCCCTTTAAAAAGTTCATATTCAGCCAGGCACGTCCAGCACTTGGAGATGCAAAGGCAGGGGGATTTCTGTGAATTCAAGGCCATCCTGGTCTACAGAGTGAGTCCAGGAGAGCCAAGGCTACACAGAGAAACCCTGTCTGGAAAGAAAAAAAAGTTCCTGTTCAAAATTAAATCATATGCTTTTTTTCCTTTTTTTTTTTATTCCAACAGGAATGAACCAGAGCCCAGACAGTAAAAGCAAACCCAAGTTTAGCAATGCAAACAGCTCAACATACAACATCTGGGGCTCGCTCGTGATCTCCTGGGTTCCACAGAGCTGAGGTGTCCCACCTCTTGGCTCTGCAGGCCACAACACCTGCAGCTTGTCTCACAGGCTCAGTCTGGCTCCTATTCCATCGGCTGCTGTCCTGAGGTCCTCGTATCTCCACTATGCGAGAGCCTTCACTGCAAAGGAGTCTGTGGCATCACCAAGGGCCTCTCCTGGCCTCTCCCACTGCAACCCTCCGTCGTGCTCTACGGCCCTGTCCACCCCAGCCCAAACCAGCATCATGTGGAAGACTTACATATTATCAAGTTCTGGTGCCAGCTTGAGATACAGCCTTGGCCCCTCGGAAACACAGATTCTCTGTTCTGACCCCGAAGAAACGTTCTCAGAAGATTTCAACTCAGTAACAATGGTCTCTCATCAATCACAGTTGATTTCTGAGCCTCAGCAGACCAGCACCCATTGTTCTAGTAAAGCAAAGGTTTCACTTCCACAGAGTCTTAATAGAAAACATCACTCAACTGACCATTCCAGAGGGGGTCCTTGCTTCCCTCTGAAACTAGTTCACAAGCCAGGCCTCCACTGTCTGTACTTCTCAAAACACTCCTGTATTCTAAGCTCCCGCAGACAACCCGATAAACTACAGGGGCTCAATGGCTTTGCCAGCCCAAGGCCCAAAACATAATCCTCCCCAAAATAACATGATCAGGTTCCCATCAGCAACATCCTGAGAACATAGCAGTTTCTGCCTTAGTCCACTTTCTGCTACTGTGATAAAATACAGACTACAACCAACTGAGGGGAGGAAAGGTTTATTTGGCTACAAGTTACAGTCCATCATGGAGGCATGTCAGGGCAAAATCAGAGGCAGAAACTGAAGGGGCCACCACAGAGGAATGCTGCTTATTGGCCTGATTTTTCTGGCTTGGCTCAATTACTTTTCCTATAAAGCCCGGGCCCACCCTCCTTGGGATGGTGATGCCCACAGCAGCCTGGGCCATCCTACATCAAGTAGCTGTGAGAGAAACACCCCACAGACATGCACAAGGGCTAATTTGATGGGGGCAATTCTGCAACTGAGGTCCCCTCCACCCAGGGCTGTCAAGATGGCAATCAAGAACAGTCATCACAACCCATGACATTTACCAATTTCTAACATTGTTTAAGACGGGGTCTTGAACTAACCAGGCAGGCCCACACTGGAGTCCTCTGCCTCAACTTTACACATTATAAGGTTATAGATGTCCACCACCTTATCCTAATCCTACCACCATTGGAGAGCTGGGAAGCCAGGGATCTGGAGCGGTTTCATAACCCTCTTGCATTGATTTTCTGTTGCTGCCATAATAAAATAACACAGAGCAGGCAGCTCAAATAACAGAAATTAATTTTCTTCCCATTCTAGAAGCTGGAAACCCAACACAAAAGAACCAAAAGGGTTGGTTCCACCTAGAACTTGGTGGCTTGCAGAGGGCTGTGTCTTCTGCTCACCTTTCCTATGCCTCTTCCTTCATGTATAAGGGCGCCAGTCCTATGAACCAGGCTCACCATCTATGACCCCACTTAGCCCTAACTACCTCATCAAGGGCCTCTTTACAAATACAGTTCCAGTCTAGAATAGAGCCTCAACATAAACCTCACAAGTGCAAGATTCAGAGCATGCCAACTCCTGAAATCAGCCATCTAGTCAGTGCCAGGCCTGGGGTGTACACCCTGGCTTCCTCCCGCTTCTCAAACGTTCACTTTTTGTTCTCTGTGGTGTTTCATGGTGTCATCGTGCCCCTAGAAAACAGCCTTGTGTGGTCACAGGTGACAAAGGTAGAGTAGAGGGTGGTCACAGAGGGGGAGCCAGAGCCCTGTAAAGTCAGGGTAACCCCCCGAAAAACTGGCTAACCTGACTGGCAGCTCAGACCCAAACCCATTCCTTCAGAGCCAGTGCCCCGTCCCACCCTGTGATGCCAGTTTCCCTGTCACAGGAGGAAACTGCTTCGTGCTCTTCTCCAGTGCTCCTCCCCAACAGAGGAAGGCCAGACCCTCCCACTTCGACTACAAGTCATCTGCAGGGCACAACTCAGGCTTGCGCACTTTGTCAGATCAGAAGAAAGTATGAATTCATCTTTTTCCCCTTCACCACATCTTGCAACCCAAAATGTTCAAAGCCCTCCGTGGCGTGTGAGAGAGGTTACAAATGCAATTAATACAGATATTGTGATTAGTCAGAATACACCAAATCCAAAAAGCGAGACCAGAGTCCGTTTTCCTTACAGAAGGCTAAAAGGCTTGCATTTACAAAGGAAATGCTTTCACGTATATTGGATTTTCTTTCTTTCTGTTTTCTTTTCTTTTTTTTTTTAGAACAATAATTTACAGCGGCTGCCAGCAGTGAACTGTTAGGTATATTTTTTAAATGGGTATTTGTGTTCTGAAAATCTTAATTGGCACTCTTGCGTTGTTGCTGTTTATGTATGTGTTTGTTTGGGTACTGAAGGAAGAGAAGATTCTTTGGTGCATAGAGAAATCTTTCATGCAAAATTAAACTAGCGTATTGGAGATACGGACTTTATGTAAAGTATTAAGATATGTTCAAGTGCTTTTGGTTTGGAGGGGTGGGGTGTGTATGTGCAGGTGTGTGTAAGTATGTGTGAATGTGAGTGTGTGTGCACATGTGTGTGATATTCTAAGTGTATGTATGTGTGTATGTCTGTGAGTAGGTGTCTGTGTGACTATGTGTGTTATGTGTGCAGGTGTATGTTTGACTCTGTTCGTGTGCAGGTGTGTTACGTGTGTGAGTGTGTGTGCACAGGTGTGTGTGACTGTGTGTGTGTGCAGGTGTGTGACTCTGTGGGTGTGTGAGTGTGCATCTGTGCACGAGAGCGTTAGAGAACAACCTACAGTGCTGTTCCTGGGCCTCAGGCACCATTTACTTTGTTTTTGGAGGAAGGTCCTTCCCTGAGTCCTAGGGTTTGCCAGTGCGGCTAGGCTAGTTCCAAACCTCTGAAGAGTGACTGTGTCTGCCTCCGCAGCGCTCAGGTCGGGTCACAACTGCATGCTACCATGCCTGGTCATCCCCACATGCTTGCAGAGCGAACTCTTTATTCACTGTTTTATTGTCCCAGCCACTCAGGTGTCATTTTTTGGAAAATATGAAAAACCCAATTCTTCCCTGTTTTTTCTACAACAGAAGAACACCTGAAGAACCCGGGAACGGACAGAGCCTGTGCCCCCTCTGCCTGTCCATTGTCAGGTCACCTTGCTGGGCTGTGCGAGATGACCCAGCCTTTCCAGCCAGCGCGGCTGATGAGGTGAAAATTCTGCTTCAAAACCACATTCTCAGCTTCCCCAGAGCAGAAACCACATTTGATTTACAGGACAGGACGACATATTGGTCTGGAAATGGTTCAAGGGAGAATACTTCTCTATTATCCTCCCTACATAAATACAGCATGTACCATGGTCTACCATGGCATCAGTAGTCTCTCCAAACAGTGGTGCACATTATTTTAAAATACTATTTGTTGGTGTGTTTGTATGTTTATTGTGTGTGTGTGCTTGTGTATGTACGTGAGTGAACATTCCACGGCACACATGTGAAGGTCAGACAACTCTGTAGCAACAGTTCTCAGCTTTCATGTTTACATAGGTTCCAGGGATCAAAATCAAGCCATCAGTCTTGTGTGGGAAGCAGTTCACACATGGAGCCATCTCTGGGCTATGGTGGCAGACTTATTTTCCCCCTCTTTACTTTCCATTTTTCTTTCTTTTGTTCTTTCTTTCTCTTATTTTTTATTTATTGATTGATCGACTGATTGATTGATTTTTACTTTATACAGGGAGACTGTGCTTCCTTGGCTATCAAGACCAGGCTGGCCTGGAACCAAAAGGTTTCCACCATGTCCACCTCCACCTCAGTGTACTGGGATTGAAGACATACATGACACACGCTCAGCGAGCCACCCCTCTGGCCCTCGGTGGTTCTATTTTGACACTAAGGACAGATGACAATGATTTCTTAAACAATGCCTTACGTGAAGGGTAAAGGCAAGGTTGAAAGACTCTCCACTTATTAACCAACCACCGGAACTCGCTTTTCTCCCCTAAAGTTCCCAAGAAGGGGCAGAGGATCCAGAGTAAGGAGAAAAAAAGCTAATCGTTCCCTCAGAACGCCTCTGCTTGGCTGGAATTTGTTCCCGTGTCCTTGTCCTGAAGTGCCTTAACTGCTCATATAAACATCTCCCACTCTCCCCCAAAACCACCTTCAACACCAGCCCACAACACAGAAAACCCTGAGTCCTGAATATGAAAAGGCTATTTTGTAAAACAAAGTTCTTCCTGGGTAGCACGCACTTTTGGAAATACATACAGCCAAAGCACTCATACACAGCAGTAGGACAAAATGCTGACCGGACATCACAGTAACAGATTAAAGCATGGTGGGGCTGCATGGAGAAGCTTATCACTTCTGCTCGGAGCCCAGTATTCCATTTCCAACTCTCATCAAGTCATCTCTCCTGCTCCACCTGCCTTTCCAGACAGAATCTAAAAGCAAAGTGGGTGTGAGACAGCCTTCAGGAACTCTCAGGACCCCGTGGAATGAATACCAAGAACAAACATTAAAGACACATCTGGTCAAGCCCTCCCGTGTCTGGCAAAACAGTTATTCCCAGCAGGGCATTTTTTAGTTAGATCACACTTATTTTTCTTGTTTACAAAGCCTGGTATTGATAAAGAATAATGAACAGTGGCCTGCCTAAACACTCTCATTGACAAATTAATAAGTGAGCATGTAACTCTGGCAGGTTGCTTGAAGAAAACAAAGAGGCAAAATCTAAAAATCCCATCCCACAGTCTGGCCTATGACACATCAGTGGAGACGCTGGCCCAGCGATGCCAAAACTGTGAGATTCTCGCAGGGCATTTGCCCAGTATAAAATTTAACAGGGGGCCAGAGAAACGGCTCATCGGCTGAGAGCACAGACAACCCGAGTTTGGTTTCCAGCAGCCGCACAGCTGCTCAGGATGATCTGCAGCTCCGGTTCCAAAGGACGTGATGCCCCTTGCAGCCTCCACAGGCACTGCACACACACACCTAAAAGAAAAGCAATTAATAAAAAAAAAAAGCCTGTAACAGGCTGGAGTGTGGCTCAGATGGCCTCGTACTTCCTGAGCACTCATGGACGGTCAACTTCCTCAGCCACTCAGCAACCTTGAAGCCAGCCTGAGATACAGGCAAACAAACTTACACCTGAGCATGAGGTAGCTATACTTTTCCAGATTCCAACCAGACTTTACGTGACCTACGGTCGTTTTCCCACTTCCGCTCCTGTGATCACACTTCTAACTCTTAACGAATAACCCCAACCCTCTAGGTTAGCCCACACTATCAGGACAGCCATTCTTAAATGAAGGACTCTTTTGCTATCTTCTCCACCGACCCCCCTCCCCCGAATATTTCTTTGTAAAAGCAAACTTTCTTTTTTTTCAAAAGGACCCTTTCTGAAACATGTAAACACTGGGGGAGGGAGAAAGCTCAGATTAACTTTCCATTTCCTGTTTTGCTGAAATTCCTCTCCTCCTCTCCTCGATTAGACATCCCTTGCTTGGAGCAAGACTAGATTAACTGATCCTGGAGCACAGTACTGACAGTCACAAGAATGGCTTGTTCCTTCTGATTGTTCTCAAGCTCCCTGGGCCCCAGTTCTGTTCAATTGGCCCTTAAAGCTCCTGAGTAAATCTCCCTACACGGTTTACAGAGCAAAGGGCTGTGGCCTAAGTCTTAGGAGTCCTGATTCTGCCGAAGCATGTGTGTGTGTGTGTGTGTGTGTGTGTGTGTGTGTTGCTCTCACACACCTACACACTCCTGCACAGGCACGGGAGGTATAAAAGCAAAGGACACACTTTTGCCACTGTCACCTTAACTCTTTTTCCAAAACTAGAGAAGGGGGAAAAAGCATTTCCAAGTCTGGCTAAAACGAGGCCTTAAGTCTTTACACTAACTTAGTAGTATGACCCTGCGAAGACAGGCAGAAGGAGCCAATGTTTTGGCTTCCAGTGGCTTTATTCCTTGCCTGTCTTTTCATTTTTTGATATTTTGACCCAGGATCTTCTTATTCAGTAGTTCTAGCTGGCTTCAAACTCACAGTAATCCTCCTGCCCCAACATCCTGAGAGTGGGGGCAGTGGAATCCAGGTGTTGACCACGATTCCTGGCTTCACAGCTCATGTTTGCCTTTTCCTCAGTCACTGGTTTATTAATTGTCCTGACTATTTGGATAGCACCAGCAACCAATCACACCTTGAGAGCAAACGGGCTCCCTCTGGGTTGAAAGGATTTAGCCAAATAGCTGGGGTTAAATTCTGAAATAAATCTGAAAAACGGTGTCTTCACGGAAACACAGCAGAAAATGTATGAATCATACTGCATGGGAGGGAGGGGCCGTCTCCAGCACCGTGGCCTGAACTAGGTGATAGAGCACTTTGGCCTATGAGCTGCAGAAATGGCTCAGCGGTTAAAAGCTTGCATTTCTCTTCAGAAGGACCAGTGTCCAGCTCCTAGCACCCATGTTAGGTGGGTTGTGCTCTCTCTACTTATTCTGCCTAGCCTTCCCTTTTATTTCCCAAGTCATGGGCTAAAGCACAAAACAGGCTTCCTACAGCAGATGAAAGCCTCTGACAGAATAAAGAAAGGAAACAAGAGAGTGGCGAGGGAAAGAGAAGGCACTGGGGACAGCCACAAAGGGAGAGGAAGCCAGAAAAGGCCAGCAATGTAGAAGGAGGTAGGATGAGTCAGTGGCCCGAGCTTATCAGACCTCAGATGGCCCACTCACCAGCACAGGCTCGAACCCCTCGTCATCAGCGTGGTCACGGGTGTGCTGGGCTTAGCCTGTGCACTTTACAAACCTGTCCCTAGGCCCCAGTGCCCCCAGGTCAACATGTATGTGCACGTTATACGTGGGAGCATAAACACATATGCACATTCACATGCACACATACAAAGGATGCGCCATGGCCTCATCCTTTGGTTCACTCCTGCCATCTGCTCAGTCTGGAACTCCCTTTCCTAATCACCTGACCGTCCAACCACCCACTCTTTTTTTTTTAATAAGCAGCTCTACCTATCATGAGAATTTCTTGGACGTTCCATGTCTCTGCTTTGTATTCCTGGGTCTAATACAGTACTTAACGAGCTGTGAAACTCTTTGTTGTCTTTCCAACAAAGCTGAGAGTTCCTTGAAGGCAAAGCTCATCTTGCACATTTCAGAGCTTGGATTCGGGAACACCACATCTGCATCCCGACCCTGTTTGCTTATCTACTGTCCAAGATGATTGTGGAGACTTTATCTGACTGTCTGACACACAGTAGGTGCTCAACAACTGTCAGAGTCAACTTTTCTTCTAACTGCCAGGACCCAATGTACTTACAACTGGTACCCGCCTGTACATGAGGGCTGGACTGTACTTAATTGCTAATAGTCTGGTCTGCAGCACTCCAATGGCACACTGGTAACTCAGCTCTTACTAATTTGGTTTGACCATTGACAAATACAACAACCGAAAAAATGGACCCATATTGTCTAATGCAATTGGTCCTCCAAAAGGAGCCCACTGCTTCCCCGGCTCTGCCTGGCTCTCAGAGGATGCGCTCCCCTCCCAGGCTTCTTTTGTTTTTTTGTTTTTCTTTTTTTTTTTTTCACTTTACCATCTCTTTTCCCATCAAACACTAACGTGGAAATGGAAAGTTCTACATTTTTCGTCTTCCAATCCTTGCATGGTTATTTGAAAATTACAAAGCTAGTCTTAACTTGTTGAGACAAAGCCTTTCACGCTCACGGGTTAGGCTCTAATCTGTTACCATTTGAGGGTTCGATTCAAGACATCCATGATTTTGAAGGAAGAGACGGGACCAGGGAAAATGGAGAAGAGGCTGGGGTATGATAACTGTGTTGGACAAAGAGAAATCCTTCACATTCCATGCAGTGTACACACAGACCACAGGTTTAGCTGTAGGCTGCTACAAGAACTTACTGGAATTTTCGCGTAAGGAGTCCTTACTATGACCAGGCAGCAAACATCCAGTGACACTCGCTGACAAAATACAAACTCAGGGTCTGCCAATGTACACTGCTGGCTTCCTCAGCCTGGGCACAGACCCTGGAGAACCCAGCATCCTTGCCTCTTTTGAGCCACTACATGGTCACATGAGCTCAAGAAGGAACCTTCATTACCTTACCAATACCCAGAAACCACTATTTTAAATACTCCATTCTCATCTAGTTAATAAAAAAGTAAAATTCTCCGGCCTCCTCAGGATCATCCAGCGAGGCTTTCGACGCAAACCTTTTTCTCAAGCTGGCTTGCTTTTCTCCGGCTGATCCTGTAAACACTGCTGGCAAATTTTCCTCAATGCCTCTAACATATTTTCACTTAGCACCAGTTTGATGTATAAGATCTGACAGCCCGGCAGTTACAGGCCACCTGCATCACTGTCGCCATGACAACAGTGAAAGACAATCCGTGATCCCATACCCTGGTCACCCGTTTCAATGCAGCTTATCTGTCCAAAGCCACTGAGTCTAATGGAAGAGTAATTACCATCTTCCACTCATTGTCAAAATTCCCACCATATAATGCTCTTCAAAATTATTTTATCCCTCTCACGTGGCTGCTTTGCAAAAAAAAAGGAAAGAAACCTTGAGTGGAAAGGGGGAGGCTGGGAGGAGAAGGCTGTGACTGGTGTAAATGCAGCCGGCTGCGTGCGTGAACTGTCCCTTTGTAGCCTAGGGGAGGCTCCGGCCACTGAGAGAGCTCCAAAGATGGCCTCAGCTCACTGACTCTCTTCTGAAGGTTTGGAAAAAAATCTGGGTCAGGAAACAAGACAGGAACCTTCCCCAACACGACCCCTGCGCAGGAATCATGGTTCCCTCAGGACATCAGGCAGCCAATGTGGCGGCAGCATGGAATCGGGCAGCAGAGGCAGTCCCCGAGAGTGCCTTCCCCCTCGCATGACTGTCCGACTCTTCAAAACCAGTATTGCTCATCCTTGGTGGTCAGTACAACCCTGCCTTCCAGGAGAGTCTTGCCCACACTGTATTAGAAAGTGACCTTTGACCGGCAAACACTTTTGTGGGAAAACCTTTAGGAAGAGAAACGCTTACAGGAAACAGTAATTAAATTTCAAGCAGCATTAAAAGTCACATGGACTTGCAAAGCAAATTTCAGAGGATAAATAAACGGGACAAAAGGGCACAGAGTGTGATAACACTCAGAGTAACTCCCTTCCAGTAGCGCAGGCTGCTCCAACACGGTAACGAAGGGGTCACGTCATTCTTCGGCGTCGGTCATTCTCACCGGAATAAAACCAGGCCCATTAGCTACCAAGAAAGTTACACGTAGAGCTATCTAGTTGGTAGTTAACATGAAAATACTCCTGCTAAGGAAAAAAAAAAAAAAGCAACTTCATATAGTAAAAATAAATACCGGTCTCCAAAGGGACAAAAAGTAAGATAAAATCTAAGTATAAACAACGAATTCTTAAATGAGTATTTACGCACCTGACAGAATGTGGTTGACATGTTATATTTATGGCTAAGCCCGAAAAACCATAGCCATAAAACTCTTAACCAGCTGTCAAAACATTACAGCTCTGAACTGACATTACGGAGGCTTAATGTATTAAACATGGCGTTCCACACACACAACAAACCTCGAGAGCCCCTCAGCTCACAGTCTCCTGCCCCAGCACCTGTTCACCGGTGCGTGGAGGCAGCCTTTCTGGGTTTCTCCTGGTCATTTTTAGCCTTTTCCCATCATTATCAGTCTGTGGGGACAGCAACTGATAATGTTGAGTTGAACCTTAGATTGAGCCATCTAACGGGAAAATGTGTTTGTGTGTCTGTCTTTCTGTCTGCCTGTCTGTATCTGTTTGAGAGAGAGAGGCCATGTGTGCACAGGTACATGTGTCTGTACATATGTGTACAAGTCAGAGGTCAACCAACCTCAGGTATTCTTCCTCGGGTCAACATCCACCTTAGTTTTTGAGACGTGGTATCTTATTTTTAGCTGGAGCACACCGTTTTGCCATGCTGGCCAGCTAACAAGCCCCAGGGATCTCCCTATCCAGAACTAGAATCAAAAGTGTGCTCCATACCGCCGGGCTCACTTTATTTTTAATGTGGGTGCTAGGAATAGAACCTGGGCCCTTTTCCCCACTGAGCCACCTTCCCAGCCAGGGCTTCACAATGTTCTCCAGGTCATCATGGCTACAGAGACTTAGAGACACTGGATGTCCCAACACCTGTTCAGACTTGTGAAGACACGTCTAGACTACTCCAATCAATTCTGCTAAGTTTAACACCTACATGAAACATATTAGTATAATTATTTGGGGATTTCATCTAGTTTTATATTTTTCTGTGATAGTGGAATTTCACAAACAAAACTCAGATAACAAAGGCCACATAAAAATAAATGCCTCGATAGCACAGAACTGGCGCTCAACATCTGCGAAATCATTTCCCATCATCCCGTTGTGAAAAGAGAACCCACTTACCTCAGTCTTCAATAATGTCTTCTTACATCTTGACATCCCTTCTTATTTGAGAAGCAAACTTAGGCACTGGCTCCAAAACCCCCACTTAGGGGTTTTGGGAGCTCCCAGGACCAATAGAAAATGGAAGGAGTGGATTGCCAGCCTTGTGTATGCAGCCCTCACCCTTACCAAAATCAGCATTCCTCTGTCTTCTCAATCTGACCTTTTTTAGGACTGAAGTTCCAGTCACTGTTCCTGGGTTTGTCTGTCATTTTCGTCATGATTAGATGAAGCTCACTCTTGTATTCCCTTCGAATAACTCTGAAGTATTTCTTCGACCGTCCTTATGCATCCTAAACAGGAGACATGTGATAGCTGGGCGTGGTGGCACACACCTTTAATCCCAGACCTCTGAAGGCAGAGGCTGGTGGATCTCTGGGAGTTCAAGGCTAACCTGGTCTCCATTGTGAGCTCAAGGCCAACCAAGGCTACACAGAGAGACCCTGCCTCAAAAGCAAACAAACAAGAAGCCAGGCACATGACACTGGCAAAATTAAGTGGGAACACTTGGCTGAAAGGGTAGCTTCCAGATCCCCTGTTACCACATTATTAAATTTGCCTTTGTAATTAAAAAGTCATTTGTGGCGAGATATTTTGAAGCTCTGTAAATGCTTTGATCCTTATCAAATACTCACTTAGCAATTCTGATTTCATAACTCTATCATTCCTTTTTATACTTACTACTGGCTCTCAACCACACTCACCTCTCTTCCCTTATTTCCTTGTTCTATAATATTTTTATGTTCTTTTCAGATTCTATATCAGCACTGACTTAGGGATTAATATTTTACTAAAATTGGTTATAACCCATATCTATTATGATGATCATGTCTCCCAATTTGGCCAGGAGGAGCCCATCAATCAATTAATCCATCAATCAATTAGGCCCATGACCCTTTGGTCGTCCTTTGACAATTCCCTCTACTTTGGAACGGAAGTAAAGTTAGTTCAGGCTCACGCTGTGTTTTCCTTGTGCTGGCCGGGGAGTAGGCCACTCCCTCAGGTTACGGGCTGCACCTTTCAAAATGTTAACGTGATGCTCTCCAGGACTACGATGTGAAGACACTCAATGGTGCATCATCAACTTAACTACCAGTCTCTTCCATCTGGAACAGAGGCACCAATCTGCAGAAAAAGCCAAAGGCTGTACTCAACCCTAGGATCATCAGAACTCTATATTTTGTCGCTGGTCACACAGCTGAGCTCTGAAGAGCTCTGGTCACAGAGCAGCTAGAGATCAGACAGGGGAAAGGTTACCTGAGAACACAGAGACCAGTGTCCCAGGGCCAGGGTACAGGATGGTGAAGAAAAGACAGCATGGCAGATAGTCTGTTCTAGGGGCGGGGGTAGCCAAATGTAGCAAAGGCTCACTTCACATCAGTGTCTCTCCCCAACCAGGAGGGATGAGTTCTCTCAAAATTATTCACCATATGCATCGTAACCCCACTGTCCCCCGAACAGCACGTGGTCCCACTTTACACCCAGTTGCATAGTAACATGTGACTTATCTGCGGGGGAGAAAATATTTTTATGTTCTCTTCAGAACAACAACATAAAAAAAAAAAAAACAGGAGAGCTTCCATGTGATGTTCAGAAGCAAGATGCATCTGGTTTCATCCTGACACTTTTCACCATCCAGGAAGAAAAGTACCGGTGAAAGGCACAGCACAGCAGCCCCTCCGGCCACTCCCAGAGCTTCGTGAGTGAGGAGACAGATGAACTCATGCTTCCTTCACTCCTGGTAAAAGCCCACCGGGCTCAGCCAGTCCGGCTCCTGGCCTCGAATGCCAAGGTGTGACAGCAGGAGACTATTTTCTCAGTGAGGCCCGTGGGACGGCCCCTGAGTTGGTCTGGATGTGTAAGGCCTCCCAGGTTCTTCTCTAGGACATCACTACTCAGTGGCTTGCAGCACAACTCCAGCTGTTAATATAGGCAGGAAACCAGGGGACCTTTTACCAAAGCCTGCGAACAATGTCGGGGGTGGGGGGCTTGGGGTGCGGGGGAATCTGGCTGGCTGTTGTTTAGCCAAGTTCACCTGTCTGTGACTACCAACCTCGCACCCAAGTAAAGCAGAGCTGTAGCTCAAACACTCAGAGCCCCTTCAGTTAAGCAGAGTGACATGTTCTATTGACAGTCACAGGGAGGGCTGGAGAGATGGCTCAGCAGTTAAGAGCATTGGTTGCTCTTGCAGAGGACCCAGGGTTCAATTCCCAGCGCCCACATGGTGGCTCATACCTGTCGGTAATTGCAGTTCCAGGGGATCTGACACCCTCACAAAGACATTCGTGCAGGCAAAACACCAATGCACATTAAATGAAAATTTAAAAAGAGACAGAGTCACATGGAGTGTGAGACCTGGGAAGTCAGGCTGATGGGTGTAGAATGCTGCCCTCTGACGGGGGGGGGGGGGGAGGAGACCTGCCTTTCCGATTTTCCTTTCCCGTTCTCAAACCTACTCCCAATTTCCCACATTCACGGCACGCAGGCGCTGCTCCACGCATTCATTCCCTCGCTCTATGTGGCGCCCACTGCTACTTCTTCCACCCGGCACCCCTTTGTCATCAGGACCTCTGCAGGGTGCACAGGCGATGTGGACTTCTCTCCTGACCCTCTAAGGAATCCCTCATCTGCCCACTTCTGCCTTCCAAAGCAGAAGGAAATCATCTGGCTTCCCTGTCCGGCCCCCCTCCAAAAAAAACTTTCTCTGAGTCTGTTAGAGCCCTTATCACACCATACCGTTGAATGACCTGGGCAAATCTCCTCAGAGGCATTAGTACAGGCCCCCTCTGTGTTCCTTGAGGAGATCTCTGCAGTCACTACAGTTCTTGGCACCCAGGGGGCTTTCCGGACCTATCTGCTCAATTAAAGACTTGTGTCAAACAGAAGGAGTTCTTCCTCCGTTCACCTAAGCAGAGGCTTATTTTAATTAAAACAAAACTACAATATTATTAGGTTTTAAAATCATATAGCCATATATAGCTGCATATAATTACAGTGCAATCAAACCTCTGATATTTTTAGGTGTCTCCTTCCCTGGAAACCCTCCTTAACTACTCTTGATAAAATACTGATGAATTTTTCCTCAATAAGTTTAGTGTTCGTGTTTTCTTGCGTGTTTGGATGTATGAGTGCATGAGTGTGTGTGTGTGTGTGTGTGTGTGTGAGAGAGAGAGAGAGAGAGAGAGAGAGAGAGAGAGAGAGAGAGACTGACACACACAGAGAAAGTGCACAGCCAACACTTGCCATATGCAAGGCAGAGGACAGCTGGGGTCTGTCCCCCTCCACCTTGCATGACGCAGGCACTGGACACGACAGGGTCTTCAGTCTCCCCGCCCCATCCCGCCATAGGAATGCTGGAATTACAGGCCCATGCTGGAGTCCCAGACTTTTACATGGGGTTCTAGGCTTTTCAACTCCGGTCTTCATGCTTACACAGTAAGCATGTTTCCCGCTGAGCCACCGCTTCTGTCTTCTGTTCCTTTTCAAAAAACACTTCCCCCGCCTCCCCAAATATGTAAGCAGAGTGAGGTAATAAGCCTCCATTACCCAGCTTCCCTTCTGGCCTATACTTCATCTATGTTTAATACCTATTCTCCCTTCCCATATTACATTAAAGAAAATTGCAGTCATCATATTCCATCTGTAAATACTGTAGAATGTACCTTTAGAAGTTTATGGTTTCTTGCGTCAAATATACAACCATAACATGATTATCACATCCAAAGAGTATTAAGTAATTATCCCTAACTCTACCTAATATTCATGAGTCTTGAAGCATCCATCCTTGCAATTCCTTTGCCCCTGGGTTTTCAGCAGGGGCAATACACAGGTACACAACTTGCAAGCCACTTGTCTTCCTTATATAAAAAGCCTCACACTCAGATCTGGCACAGTCACTCCATTCCTACACCTCACTTCAACACAGTGCACTAACTACAGTGCTGGAAGCGTGGTCAGCATTTGTCCCGGACAGACACGTAAAATCTTTTATTTTTTTAATTCATTATTTCTCCACTCAAAGATGTTATCCCACCAACTGCTTCCGAGTTCCCCATAACGCCCACCACCCATTTTTCTAAGGCTTAGTGCGTGTTTTTCCTCCGCCTGAAATTCAAGCTCTCGCTCTCAATGAGCACAAATGCTCTCACAGTTTTTGCTTTTAAAATAAAACTTTGGCTAAGGGGAAAACACGTATCAACAATTCCTGAAGAAGTGAAGAACACGTAACTACTATATATGTCCTGGTATATTTAACCGAGTATGCAAAAGACCATCACCAGGATAGCTCTGGGAAGGAAGGGTCTCATCAGCTGACACTGGAATTAATGCTCAGACTCAAGAGCAAGTGTGTAAGCTCACTTCTCGGTGACTCTAGACATACATAAAAGACTCCTTGACCTGGTATGGGAAACAGGTACAAAGTGTAAATATATTCGGTTCATAAACTGAAATATTTCTGGAAAAGGTGAACATATTTATATATGTGGCAATGTCATTATTAGGTGGATCTTAGAATAAATATTACATGAAGTTAGAATTCACATATACATATATGCACACATACATGCCTTCAAAACACGTGTGTATGGAATTCGGAGACCATGTCAAGGGGAGCGCAGGTGCCCTCTGGAGCCGGAAGACAGCCTCAGATCCCCTGGGGACAGCCATCTGGGTGCTGGGAACCAGTCTGTGACCTCAACTGCCAAGGCAACCATCTCTCTAGCCCCACATTACATTCCTAATAAGGCAAATGCCATCCTTTTGAATTCTGCATTTGAACATAATACATTTCCCCACCAAATATGCAAATGTGTCATACATCCACATGTCAATCTAAATATAGAAAATATTTACTAAAATTCCAACCTGCAACATTCTAGTTTACTGACTTTATTTCTTGTTATTTTATTGTTTCCTTGAGATTTGTGAAGAATGGTTTTAAACAAACAAACATGGTGGGACAGCAAAACAGCTAAGGTAAAGCCACTCGCCACCAGGCCTGTGGACCTGAGTTTGATTCCTGGAACCCACATGATAGAATCAACTCCCTACAAATTGTCTTCTGACTTCTGTGGTGAGCAGCCACTAAAATAAGTAAGTGTGCTTTGAAAATGTAAACACAAATACTGTACTGTAGAGGTTAAATATAAGACTGTAAATCTCTTTCTGTCTGCTGATAGTTTTACACAATACAAAAGACTGTCTTCCAGCTGGGCATGGTGGTGTTTGGGAGGCAGAAGCAGATGAATCTCTGTGAGTCCAGGAACAGCCAGGAATACATAGTAAAAAAGAAAAAAAGAGAAAGAAACAAGATATATAGCTCATAGGTTCATAACATGTATGTATTATGAACATCCAGCCAGAGCAATCAACGCTATAAATTATTTGTTGCTTTTTGTCAAAACAACTTTATCCTACACCCAGGATCACCGAACATAGTGGTTCCTTACTCAAAACTGGCTCTGAAGTGTTGCTCATGTGTTCTCTTGAGAAAGACACCCACACAGAGAATTTTCTCTTGCCTGTTTGGCACTGCTGATGGACATGGGAAATCACGAGAAAGTCTGTTCTACTTCAATCCAAGGGCGGGAAGCTGCCAACACAAATCATCAAGCTGAACCAAACAGCCCGGGTTCAAGCCCTTCCTGACACCACAAAAGCAAGCGCCCCTCTAGGCCCAGATGCCAGCCCTACTGTTTCCATCCTGGGCAGCTGTGGGCTCTTGCAGACAAGCCATTAGAGCCGGCTGACACCCCACGGGGCAGGAAATGAATCACCGCTTTACTCAACCGAAACTGCAGCAGGTTTTAAGGAAGCTAAGCACAGTTGGCCAAATTGAATCAGTAGCAGTTAGCTGGTAAAGAAGTGTCGAGGGACTGTGACCAGTGACAGAGGATTAGCACTCCCGACCTGCCTTTCCTCTCTCTGTGCAGATTTTCAGCCAGCACAGGCTCTTTACATAAGGTGCCATGTGGCTGCACAGACCACCAGTGGGCCCCTGTGAGAATCCTAGAACACATGGACCCCTGAGCATGGTGAGGCTCACGCACAGGGTATTCAGAGATCCCGGCTCAGCCTGTCTTTGGATTTCACTGGGAGAATTAAAAAAAAAAAAAGCAGTTTCTTCTTCCTTCCCGAAATTTAAAAGTTCTACATTTTGTTCTCAAAATGGGGCTGTCTCATGTGAACTGAGGTGAGTCTCAGATATTATTATAAGCAAAAATGGGAATTAGGGGAAAGGCCATTATCTTCGATTTTCCTGACTACAGCCTAAAAGCAAACACTTGCGTGGCTAATGACAGTGTGAGCCAAACACTGAATTTTCTTAAACAGGGGCTATTGTCTCCCTTCAGAAGCTGCTTCTCTCTCTTGTCTGCTGACCACACAAAAACCTAATTTCTAACACTAAAGCTAGTTTAAAATGTAGCTTTATGTTTTATGCGCATTTTAATACAGGCCTTTAAAAATCTGATCTGCAGAATATTTCCCTAAGAAAACAATCAGGTGTTTCCTAGGTGACAAAGCAAGGCACTCCCAATTAGAAAGAAGTCTTCTCTACAATTCCGTTTCGAAATCCGCAAAATAGATCTAAGTCGACAGATGACAGAAACTGGTCTAATCTAATTTTTCCTCTCCAACCCCCCCACAGGTACACGTTAAATGCTTCTAAACTACAGCCAGATCTCCGTAGTTATAAAAGTCTCAGGTTAGCATAGGAGTAGAACAGGTTCGGTAAGCACACCCCCACAACACCTGAGGTCATCAGTTCACATTTGAGAAGAAAACTACCTGGCCAGAAATGGCTCAGCTGGTAAGCACCCTTGCCACGAAGACTGGCCATTTGAGTTTGATGCCCAGGGCCTGCATGAGAGAGGGAACTGACTCCCACAGGTTGTTTGCTGCCCTCCAAATGTGTGCTGTGGGACACACACACACACACACTAAGATTTTCTTCCCTCCCCCCCCCAAAAAAAACCCAGGAAAATCCGATGTAGCTCATATGTAACTCTATGGTATTCTGTGTGACGGTTCTAGGGTTTCACACAGGCCACTGCACATAGTAATGCATGCAAATAACCCAGAGAAACAAACCTAAAAAGAGCCCGCCACAACACACCTTCTAAACAAGGAGAACCATCACACCCAAAGCCTCCCTTCCTTCACTCCACAGCTAGACACTCGACAAGAAAAATGGTCTCTCAACAGCCACAACCTGCACATCTAAATGTTTAGGAGCTGGGTTTTTTTTCTATTTTTCCTAAAATATGTTCAGTCTTCTAACATATTAGTCATGGGCTGGGGTGGTAGCATAGCATTTTCCTAGCAAGCATGAGTTACTTCCTGAAGACAATAACAGCAGCAACAACAACAACAATAAATATCTCTATGAATACAAAATCCAGAGCCAGACTTCCTGGGTTCAAGTGAGAGGTCTGCCACCTCCTAGTTACAGAACCTCAGTCAAGCCACACAACCACTCTCGTGCCTCAGTTTCCCCAGCTGAAAACATCCCTACTTCCCTGGGTAGCTCTGAAGATGAAATGGGTCATTTATAAACAGCACGTGAATATTCAGAGATCCACGGGTGAGGATTGGGTAAACAGAACTATGACTGTGACCATTTTCCTGACTCTACACCGACGTGAAAGCATGAGTTCCTACAAAGACCGGCACATGTAACACTGAAACGGTTTCAGAAAGCCCCGTTTCATCCCTGTCGCCAATAGAGAGACCACATCCACAAAAGCCACTCCCAATCCGGGTCCTGTGCGGATCAGTTTCTCTCTCACTGTCCCACATGCGAAGGAGGCCACACCAGGGAAGGACACGGGGTCCTGCAGGCAGGGTGTAATCATTTAAACCAAAACAACTATTTTCCTAAGGGATATGGAGATAATGAAGGCTTGACAGGAACGAAAGTGACAGACAGCCACAGCAGCCGATAAAGGTAACCTGACTCAAATTCTCAGCTCCTACAATGTGGGGAGTTTCGGACACGCTAAGCACACACTCCGCCCCTAGCTACACCTCAACCCATAGTAAGTTTAAAAAAAATCTATAGCCACATTCCCACAAATTGAAGTCAAAAGCGAGGTGTGGCACTAAGGTGTTTTCAATTAGGTCAACGTCAAGATTTTGTCTTGACCTCTACTCTGACTGGCCAGAAAACCAGTGATTGTCATGACATAATCCTTTTTAGAAGCATTCAAAATGATGTCACTGGGGCCGAAGAGATGGCTCAGTGGTTAAGAGCACTGTCTGCTCTTTCAAGAAACCCAGGTTCAATCCCAGCCACCCACATGGCAGCTCACAACTGTCTATAACTCTAGTTCCAAGGGATCCAACACCTTCATACTAACGCTCATAAAATAAAATTAAATAATTAAAAAAAAGATTCTTAAAAAAAAGATGTTATTGTGAACAGTTTTTTAAGAGACCCCACAAGCATGAAGAGAACTAAGATTCAGTCACTGAGGTCTCATGTCAGAAATCAATTTAATTACATTCGTCTGATACCTTCTAGAATATTCATTTCCTATTTTCCTTTCTCAACTCTCGCAATCGACTCACACACAGACACATTAATCTCTTGCATTTTGTTACATATAATCCTGTTCCCACAGTTCTAATTTTAGATGTAGTTAGTCCACCAGAATTAATCTTTTCCCATAGAAAGACTGGTCACAGCCACAATCTGGTAGTTTCTCCTTAAATCTTTCCCCCTTCATAGGGAAGCATATGGGCTATGTAATGAACCAGCCTTTCTGCTTTGAAATTACCTGCAGCTCGGGAAGAGACGCCTTCCCTACTCATTCCCAGAGCTGAGGACCTCAGCAAACTCAAGTTTACAACTCAACAACATCCTTGGGAGCCGGTTCCATGGCAGTCTTTAGCCATTATTTTAGAAAACACACAGTGGTTTTAAGGAAAAAGTACTTCTGGTATCAAAGGAAATCTTTGGGGCTAAAAGTCTGAATCCCAGCTGAGGGACTGACTTAATGCTAAGCTTCTCGCAGTGTCTGCCTGTTGCTAAGTTTACAGACAAGATGCTTCTCTGAAAGCCTGGCGGCTGGATATACTGTAGAGAGAGAGAGGCATCTTCTTCTGGAGACATAATGACGACATGTTCAGAACTGATTTCTTGGCTCCTTACAGCTTTTTTTTTTTCTTCAATCTTGTGCAGTACTCCCCCCCACCCCCCACCCCCGCAAGCAGAGACACCCACTGTTCCCGATGACAAAAAGAAACCGCGTCATTCACTCCATTTTACTCCATGGCCCATGTGAACTTCAAAATGCTAACTACTCTTTGGCATTACATAAATAACCCAACCTTAAGAGACAGATTCTCAAAAGAAAAGAGAGAGACAGATTTCTCTTGAGTACGGAGCACATCTTCCTCCTGATTACGGCGGTAAATGGATTCCAGGCTCTGCGATGAAGCAGGAATGTTTTTTGGCTAGCAAGCACGAATAAGCCACACTGTGAAAGGTGGGGAGGGGTGTGAGGCTCAGCCAGAGGGGAAGGCCTCTGCCCTGGCCTCTACCCATCGCGGCTGTCCTAGCATGTGCTGACACCCAGTCAGAGACAATGACAAGCAAACTAGTATAAAAGGATCTTATGAAATGACACTGTTCTGTCATAATGACCCGAGTCAGGACTGGAAACCAAAACGTAAACATACTAGAAGCGTATGTATTTAACACTGATAGAGCTGAGAGTTTAGCTTCATGCTAGTGTTTGTTTAGCATCCGTGAGGGAGGCCTGAGGTTCAATCCCCAGTGCTGAAAGACAACAAAACAACAAACAACAAAAACAAAAAACAGAAAAACAAGAAAACAACTCTGGCAAAAGAATAATCAAACTGCTATCTGTTTTGCAAAACCATTCTGTAGGTCTGAAAGTATCCTGACATAAAGAACACCAATATTTAACTAAAGATCAGGCTGGTCTCTGCCAGGACTGTGGGTCTTTAAAGTGCTGCTGTTCCTGACAAGGTCTGTGTCTTCCTTTTCTTACTGTCGTCTCCTCCAACCTCCCCCACCCTCTACTTAATCAGTATGCTCACACCATCAGAAATAAAACGAGAACAGACATTCTGAGCACTTCCAACTTCTTCTAGATAAAACTATTAAAAAAAAAATCAGTGTGGTGGTGATGGGGGACGGTGCTGAGGTTTGAACCCAGGGCTCCCCAGATATTATACAAGCACTCTGCCAGCACGCTTCCTCCTAGCACTACGGCTTTTTGAAGAAATAACCACAGTCAGAAATACCTGGCACTTTCCAAATCAATTACTTTTCTGTTTTTGTTTTGTATTTTTTTCTTCTTAAAAAAAAAAAAACAAAAAAACAAAAAGGCTTATTACGTGGCTTATAAAAACACACCAAGCCAGGGGCGGCGGCAGCGCCCAAACTGTAATCCAAGCAGGTAAGAGGGAGAGGCAGTGAACCTCTGAGTTCGAAGCCAGCCTGGTCTACAGAGATTTCCAGGACAGTCAGGGCTACATGGAGAAACCTTGTCTCAAAAAACAAAACAAAACAAAACATGACAAAATAAACTATAAAATTATCTACAGAACCAACTGCGGAAATAGACACACAGGTGACAATGTACATAGTGCTTAAAGTCTGCAAAATTATGCTTCAATTTCATAGCACATTCATCTCTAAACAGCGCAGCTGTTGAGGATGTGTGTGTGTGGTTGTGCCTGTGTGTTTAGTAAATAAGTGAGAAACAACTCTACTTGTTTGAATATGATTCTCCCTTTTTTCCATCCCCCTCTCTTCTCAACCTTCCCTATTGCTTCCATTTTCTGGCACCTGAGTCTAACTGAGTCTGTGGAATCTCCTTCAGGGCTACAGAATAAACGAGTGCAGGTGACCTCAAAGGGAGAGTCATGCTTGAAATCCACACTGCTTCCCCATCATGTAGCAGGAAATGAGGTGGCATTTCAGAAATCCAAAAATCGTACATTCAATTTGGAGAGAACAACACCTTCAAGAGACTTCTGATTTCTTTTTGTATAGACGGAGACTGCTTAGCCCCTTGAACAATAAAAGAAAAGATGAGGTAGTGAGGAAGTTCTTGGGCATAAAGGGGCAGAGGATGGGGAATGAACCCCAACCTCACCAAGTCTCCTGGGACAAGGCCAGGCCATACTGTGCAGCCCTAAGGCAAATAACATTCTCCTTGTCCCATTTCACAGTCAACACTCAAGCAATGAAGGCCAGAAATGAAAGCCTTACTCCACTTTTTAAGAAAAGCCCAATTTTCTCTCAAATCTCTAACAAATGCCAATAATCACAACATTCTCTCCTCTCAAACTTTCACATTAGACAATTCAAGTTCCTTCTAGAGAGACAGACCTTTATCCCCCAAGCTCCTTAATCACACCAATTCTTTCTCGCCACATCATCTTATGGCTGCTGGCTACTGTGTCTTAACCCACATCACTGCACTCTGCTGTGGTGCTGGTCAGGAAGTCGGCTCCCAGAGAGCTGAACAGACAGTGTGCAACCTCTCAGACCGCACTTCTTGACTGGCTCCCAGACACATTCAGGACAGAGCTCAAGTTGGCTGATGTGCAATTCTAGCAGACTTTGAAGGCAGCACCCCGTTCAGAAGGCAGCACTGTGATTTCCTTCAACAACGCTGCTCACCAGGACAGCCCAGGCAAGTTGCTCGGATGGCAAAACACTCAGCCATTTTCAAAGCTCTCTCAGCATGGAAGGAAGTAACATCTGTCAGCAACATCCGTTAGGAATGCTCTCTCAAGGGCCCAAAGACCCACACAAGTCATCCTTCAGGATCTGGGAGTGTGTAGCTCAGTGGTAGAGTGTCTCTGTACTCCCCTCCGACACCCTTCAAGCCAGGCAGGATGGCCTACACCTGTGATCCCAACACTTGAAAGATGCAAACCGGAGGGTCAGAAGTTCAAGGTCACCCTCTACTCCATCAGTAGTTTGAGGCCAGTCTCAGTAAGAAAGCCATTTTCAAAAGTATAAAATAAAATATAAAAAGTTACCCCAAGAAGCCTAGTGAATTTTAGGTACCAGACCAAGAATCACACAAAAGAGATGCGAGCTCATATTTTGGAGCTGGATTCCTGGGGCTGCAGTTCTGGAGTGCACGCGACCCTGGATCAGACAGACAGACAGATACACAGGCCAACATGTGGAGGTCTGGGTTAGCATTTTGAGAGTTAGGAATCCCAGGCATACTTCCAACTTGAATCAGTTAGTGAGTAACACCTAGAAAACATGGGGTAGACTTTGTTCTGACCTCCAGAAAGCCTAAGCTACAGATGGCAGCTTGGTGAACCCTGGATTCTAGAGTCAGAATCACAGCCCTAGCCCCAGAAACCAATCTACACAGGCCTCCTAGCCAACACAGGTACTACAACGCAGAAGAGGCAAATTCTCTCAAGAGAAATAATTCATCAAAATCGTTCTCTGTCTTTTAAGAAAGGAAACTGAGCAATGGCATTCGTGTTTTGTTTTGTTTTTAAATAAGTTTAATTTTAACTTACTTTTTAATACATTCATAGTCTGTGTGTTTTACCAAAACACATTTGCACTCATAGCACAATGGGAACTAATACCAAGACAGACACTGGAAGACGATCAACAAAATGAGCATTTTTATATAATAGTAGCTGTTACAGTATGTATTTTGAAACAATGAATAATTTTGATGTTTGTTTGTTTTGAGACAGGATTTCTCTGTGTAGCCTTGGCTGTCCTGGACTCACTTTGTAGACCAGGCTGGCCTCAAACTCACAGCAATCCTCCTGCCTCTGCCTCCCTGAGTGATGGGATTAAAGGTATACACCACCATGCCTGACTTACAATGAATAATTTTATCACAAAATTATTGATAATTAGCTAGACACAGTGGTGCAGACATATAATTCCAGCCCTTAGAGGGTGGAAGAAAGATTATGAGTTAGTGGCAAAGAAAGAAGTGGGAAGGGGGTGAAAGGAAGGATGGAAGGGAGAATGAATGAATGAAGTATTAATAGTAATTGGGCTTTATCCTTTGCAAGGATCCCAACTATACTACATATATTCACAGAAGTGTATGCAAAAGCGAAGCCAACTCCCTCTAGGTACAGGAGATGGCCTATGTCTTAATGATGTAACCCCAGATTTTGATTTGATGGACCTTATTTTAAGATGATAAAAGACTAATATTATCATGAACAATAATAACACTTGAGTTGCTCCAATGGTACCCGGCAAGGCAAGATCTCGTTCTCTAAAGTAACATAATTGCACTGGGGGCAGGGGTCCCAATGGTGGAATAACAAGAACTACAAGACCAGAGAAACTGAAGACATTCTTGTCCCCCATAGCCAAACCAGCCCTTGAAGGGATCCACCTGTAAGGTGAGATCACACATGGCTTAGTTTCCTTCCCACTATGCCTGCTGGCCCTCTGCAGTCAAGTCTGGCTTCTGATCATACTGCAGCTTTCTCAGGGACTTCTTCTGCTCATCCTTTCCCATAGCCAATCCCAAGATGCACTTGGCCCTTGTTTTGTCCTATGAAAAAGTAGCTACCTTCTCTTCCTCATGTTCCAAACCACACCAAGTATTATGCTTCCCAAAGTTCTGTCCTCACTCTCCTCCTTTTGTGTTCGACATAGTTGGCCATAAGCTCTGAAGCCTTAGCCATCTACAATGTCTGTTCATCTCTTCAGAAGAGACCTTGAAGAGACCTTAAAAATTTGTGCATCCAGTTTGGGATCTTTCTGTCTTTCCTTCACATAGAAGATCACCCTTGAGCCGGGCAGTGGTGGCACACACCTTTAATCCCAAGCAGTTTGAGGCCGTCTTGGTCCACAGAGTGAGTTCTAGGACAGCCCTGAAACTCAGAGAAATTCCTGTTTCAAAAAACAAAAACAAAACGGACAAAAGAAAAGGTCGTTGTTCTTTTAGTTCCTTTGTTGCTAATTATGAAAAACTCAGGGTCATACCCAAATTTCTTTCCATCCTCCCTTGTCTAGTCAATGAGTTTCTTATTGATCATTTCATCTTTATTGTTATCTACCACTCTCTGGCTTCAAGCCCCTCAACATTTCTTGCTGTAATAGTCAATAATACCGTGACTAGCTTTCCTACCCCAAATATTTGACTCAAAGCTATCTTTCATATGAAGTCTAATGAACACACCATTCCCTTGCTTACAATCCTCTTGTGGTTTCTTGTCACCTGTATCACAGAGTTAAAGTCCTGAACACATCAGAGAAGGCGCCAGTATCCCAACGTCCCAATGTCTGTCTAATATACCAGCCTCTTCTCCCATCCTGAACCCCTTGTCTTGGCACACCCAAATACTCCATGCCCACTGTCCACCACCACCCATAAACCCTCCTGGTTGTGCTGCAATGTTTGACATCTGCCTCTGGCTTACAATAAGTGCCATATGGCTGGCCAGTGACACACGGTAGAAAACACTATGTGGTAAGTCTATAATGAATGACACATGATGGAAAATTTGGACTCACATGGACACATTTGGACCACAATCATAATACTTAAGCATGCAAACCCTGTTTTGTGTAGAAATACAAGAGAGCTAGTAAAAGCTCAATACCCACTGCAAACCTAGAATAATTCTCTCTCTCTCTTCCTCCTTCCCTCTCTCTCATTGGTACCTTCTGAGCCTACAATCAAAAGGCATAGAGTGGGCATCCTGGTGATGTGCCAAGAATAACAGCCTGTATTTATAGAAAGTGCATTATACACCCAGATTGTCACTGAAATTTCTACACAAATTACATCTCTGCCTTAACATAAATACTAGAAGAAGGGACTACACTACAGATGGGGAAACTGAGCCCAGATGGAAAGCACCTTCACTGAAAGGTGAAACTTTAGCATGAGAAAGAGTGCGAGTCAAGCCAGATATACACATGACAACTTGTGTATCCATACACATGATTATGCGTATGTTTTAGTCGCTTCCCTGATTTATACGCACACTGAGTGCTAACCAAGAATGAAACGATGATCTACTGTGCTGACCAGCTTTTGAACCACTGTCCCACCAAGGAAAATGAACTTGCTAAATTACAGCTTCCGCCCTTGATTCCGCCCTCACTCAACACCAGCACCACAACAGGCAGCCGCTCCTCTGTCTGCTCCCCTTTGGCCTGGGCCCCCGCTCCCTTTAGCTCTCATCTGTCTGACTTACGGCTTGCTCTAAACTTCTCCTCCTGTCTTTGTAGAGAATTCTCTAGAACCTTGAAGAGGCAAGACTTTTTATTTTTTAATAAAGTGAGTATTCATTACCCCAGAAGGCACAAAAGCAAAGAAATCTCCAAAAGCTCCAGAAGGCTTTGAGACACCATGGAAGAGTGAAATAGCAGAGAACACAGAATTTGGACGGGGACCTTTGTGCCCAGGACCGCGTGTTTGGGTGCACAATGAATCTAGTGTCCTCTGGGATGGACTGGGAGCTTGTCACATCCCATGAAGCTCTGCCCGGGCTCGCGCTGAGCCAGACGCTCCGGTCCTTTGAGTATATGCTCAAAGCCCAACCAAATTTTGGCTTTGTCAGTTTTAAGAGTGGAGGCGATAAATGGACTGCCAACCGTGAGACCTAGTACAGTAAGTGGGCCAAGGGGGAGACCAGCGACAGAGCAGACACCCAAACAACTCTGAAGCTTAGAGTAGAAACACCAGTCAGAGGACAGTAATAACCATCAGAATCTGAGGGTTCAGGGGAGAGCTTTATGAGTTGCCCCCAACCCTGCGCCAATGGAACTACGAGAAAGCCTTTTTGAGTCCCCAAGATGTTAGGCTCCTCCTGAAGCCAGAATCCGGGGTAATTGTGTACACTAACTTGCACAGACTCAGGAGCAATGTTGCTGGGTTCTACCACTTCTGAGCCAGGACAAGCAACTGAAATTCCCTGCGACTCAGTACCCTCATTTTTTTTTTAATGGAAATAATAACTACACCAGCCACAGGGCAGCATTGTAGAAGTCGAGGGACATTTCTTATGAAGTACAGTGTGTGGCATGTGAGCCCTCTGAAAACGTGAGCTGTCAGTGTAGCCAATTGTGTTTTCCATGGCTAGGATCATGGGGATCCCCCTTCCAGGGCATGGTGAATGCTAGTAGCCACCTGGATGTCTTGTACATCCATTCTCCAGTTTCAAGGTCAAGCCAGAGCTTTAACATTGGGTACAGCTAAGTCCTTGCTCTCCTGAGATTTCTGCATGAGCTTTCCTTCTCTGGGTGAGCCTTTTTGTTTTACACAGTTTGGGGCATCACACCCAGGCCTCCTGCACCCTAGGAATGTGTTTTAGCACTGAGCCACACCCTCCATAGCTTGAAACAGTTACTTTTGAGCAAATTAAGGCCAAACTGATTTTTGACTGCAGTATTTATCACCAAGAGGTGAAGGCCAAAGACTAGGTGGTTTTGGTTTTTTATGTTGCTGTTTGTTTTTGTTGTTGTTGTTGTTTTTCTGTGTGGTGGGTGTTTTGTGTGTGTGTGTGTGTGTGTGTTCTGCCATGATGGGCTGAGCCAGTGAACACAGAGACCAGAACAAATAGAAAAGGAAGGAGAGACATCAGCACAACAACTGCAGGAGCCAAAGCACCGGCGATCATTTAGACTGAGGGAGTGGGGGGGAAGCAAGTCTTGATCGTGACTCTGCAAAGGCAGGAAAGGCATCAGTCACAAAGCTAAGCATCCGCTGAAGATGCCAGACACCAGAGATACACAGTCACCAGAGAGAGGCAGGCAAACCCCAAGTGCTTTGTTTTTCAAGTGGAGCCTGGAACACATAGCTCAGCAGGTATCACTTGTGTGACTGCTAAGCAAAAACCAGACACTAGACTCCACCAGCTTCACTCCCCGAATTTGGTTTGAGACACCCTCTCTACCCCCATCCCCCAACCCCCTGTTATACTTTGGAATTGTAAAAGAATATGACCTGTTGTCAAAACAATCTGACTTTGATTTAGAGATCTTGAAAAAAAAATATGTTTGACAAAGGAAACCACTAAGGACAGGAAATGTCTGTCTACGTAGAATATGCTAAATATATACATCACTTTAGAAAAGCGTTTAATCTTATTGGGATAATGCAAACATGCTAATGTACAGAATTTTTTAAATCTGTGTGCTTGCGTGCAGTGAGTGCACACACACGCGTGTGTGATGTGTTCATGTGAGTACAAATACTGACAAGCCACAAGCACATGTGTTGGCTGTCTAAGGGCAACCTTGGGTGTTAGTCCTTGCCCTCCACCTTACCACGGAACCAGGCTAGCTGGCCTGAGAGCACACGGGAATCCCTGTAGCTGCCTCCCACCTCATTACAGAGCCCTGGGATTAAAGGCATATGCTACCAAATCCAGCTTCCCATGGATTCTGGCAGTGAAATCAGGTCTTGACGCCTATGTGGCAAGCACTTTACCTACTACTCCATTGCCCTAGCCCTAAATTCTTAATTAATTTAGAAAACGTGCTGGCCCACATGCTAAGAAGTTAAACCTCTCCAAAATCAAAGACGCAGTGACTATGTTTATTTACTGTGCCTGCCTCATTTGTATATAAGGTGAGTCCTGCATACCTTCCCATGGGCCACACCCACAATTTTATTTTTTTAAACATGCATTAGGAGGTTGAGGCAGGAGAAAAGTTCAAGGTTATAGAGGCTATCTAGCAAGTTTGAGGCTAGCCTAGAATACATGAGACACTCTCTCAATAAAATGAAAACGAAAACCCAAACATCTTTCCTAAAGGAAGAAAGGAAGCCCAAGTAGGCATGATTAGGAAAGCTGTGTATTGTTTGAAAGTCTTCCAATAAGGAACTGAATCTGAAAAGTCATCTGAAGGTCACTGTCATATCTGCTGCAAGGGTCTATATGCTGTATGCTGCACTTTGAATAATAACATTTTTTAACAGCATAAAACTCTTGAGCTATTTCTTGCCTTTATGGAAGGAAGAGATTTACCCACAAATCACCGAGAAATGACATTTACAAGCAAGCATTGGCTTCACTTTTAGGGGCAGAAGGATGGCACTCACTAAACAACGTGGAAAGGAATCTGAAGACTCTGGAAGAAAAGGGTGCAGGCCCAGGGGAGAGGCTAGAAGAGCCTAGACCCGGAAGACCTGAGACTAATCAGTACGTGATGAAGAAGAGTTTCACTATCAGTTAAACAAACAAACAAACAGTACTGCCAGGGCCATGGTACAGATCTATAGTCCTGAACTCTGCAGGTGGAGGTGAGAGGATCAGGAGTCCATGGTCAGCCTGGGCTACACAGTGAGTTCCAAGGCTAGCCTCATCTATGTGAGCCCTGTGACAGTGGGGCAGGGGTAGGAGCAGGGGCTAGTTTATAAGTATGATCTGTTGGATACAACCCTTCAGTCACATGAATGAGAGTTTGTTTTGTTCTTCTTGTGGCTGGAGGTGGAGAAGACCACAGATACTCTGAGGATTCACAGCAGAGTGGCCTGGATATACAGTACTCAAAACTTGTATGTCCTAAGTTGAGTTCAGGTAACTCAGGCTGGGCTAGAACTCTGTGTTTGGCCAAGCCTGGCTTTGAACTTTTGATACTACCCCCTCTAGCTCTAGAGTGATAGGCTCACAACCATTCACTCTGAGGGTCCTGCATATTTAGGCCAGTGCTTGGCCAACAAAGCGGCATCCCCATGAACGGCATGAACCTACTACTCACTGTAAAGTGCTCTGACAGATCAATCGCATCAAGCCATGTCTTTAGGAATTAGATGACTCGATCACAGTCACATAGGTTGAGTGATAGGCCTGACGTAAACCTGAGTGCCTGGCTTCCCGTATAATCCACTTCCTTTCACTAAACTGCCTCTCCCAGGTGGCAGTGAGAGCCACATCAGCTTTGCCAGCGGGACCCTCGTTCATAGGTGATCACCAGAGATTCTGTGAGTGCCACCAGCTACCACAGACTGAAGCAGACACTGGTCTTGAGATTTGCACTGGGAAACCTAGAGAAGAAGACAGGCGAAAAACCGGGCAAGCCAGCAGGGCAGACATCCTCTGAGGCCACACAGGCTGTGGTGTCCCCCGTATGTGACAAGCACACATGGCCCACAGTTCTCAGGAGGAGGACGGGTGAGGGAAGCAGGAAACAGAGGGCAGGGACTCTGCCTAAAGTGGGTCTCACCTCTGTAGGTACACAAGCTGCTTTCACCTGAAGCAGCCACAGAGGCGCAAGGTGCCTGGGATTTGTGCAGAACCACAAAGATGCCTCCAGAAAGGAATGCCGGAGTGGAGTTTCCACAAGCTGTCTTTAAGAGTGCGTGCATGCGTGCGTGCGTGCGTGCGTGCGTGCGTGTGTGTGTGTGTGTGTGTGTGTGCGTGCGTGCGTGCGTGCGTGTGCGTGGCAGGGGGAGGGAGGGAACCACTTCCTTTCCCCATTGCAAAAAAAAAAATCAATTCTTGCTAATGAATAGTCAATAACCCAATGTCTGCAAGCATTCTCCGTTTTGATTTATTTCACAACCTCCCTTCTCCCTTTCCCCTGTAGCTCTCACCTCGGCGGCCATCTCCACTACCAAGTTCAGGGGCAGCTGTGATAGATGATGGTGACAGTGAGGTGCGGGCATTTGTAACCTACACTGTGAGGCTGAGATGGGGAAGGTTCAGCCTTAACTCAGAGCAGACACTCCTTGTACCCTTCACCCCTGTCAAGTCAGGAGTGCTGCTTCCGGGGGCTGTGGGTGTGCACACAAGTACATACATGCATGTGTGCATGCGAAGGGCAGCGAACAAACTCGCCTGGCCTTCCTCGGGAACTGCCTGCCTTGTTTACCGAGGTGGGATTTCTCATTGGCCTGGAACTTGTGAGGCTAGATGGCTTGTGTGCATCAGGGACCTGCCTATCTCTTCTGCCTCAGCACTGGGATTACAAGTGTGTGCCATCATGTTTATCATGATTGACCCTCTAAATCTCTGCGATTTGGCTGGAATGCAGATACGCCCTTGGTACACACCTTTAAATCCCAAAAATGAAGGTAAAGTTAGTTTGGAGTAGGAAGCACCTATGTTTGAAGGTGACATGTAACTGAGAGACAGACAAAATGATCAGAGAAAGATCTGACAGAATAGGATATCCTCAACTCTCACAAGAACAGAGGGAAAAAAGGTGATTTAGGAGAGCAGAACATAGAAAGGGGAGGTATTTACTGGGACAGTTGTACAGAAACAGGCTGTAGAGAGAACAAGCTAGACACAGGTGAAGACAGAGGAGCCAGAGAATGAGAAGGACCAATAGAGTAAAATAGATTGTCATTAAGTTACTTTGAAGCTAAGTAAAGCAATTCAGGCAGAAGTGAGAGAAGCCAGTTTGAATCAGTCAGCTTGGAAAGGAGTTTGAGCCAGAACAGCTGAGTTGAACCAGCTAGCCAGAATTCAGAAATATAACAACAACAACAATAATAGGTGGTGTAGGGAGGTAGTTGAGCTTATTCAGCAGAGACTGAAAACACCCTAGGCCTAGATAAGAATGTTTGGTGGCTAGAAGCTTCCATGATTAGAGCTCGGTTGGCAAAAGAAGGCTAACACATCACTTCAGGGGAAAAAAGTTACTTTTTCAAGCAAGCTCTTTCCTGACTGAGCCATCTCCCTAGTTCACTGTCTTCAATTTCTCTCAGGGACATACTGATGTCATCATTTCCATATGCCTTTCCTAATAAGAAAAGTTACATCTCTCCAAAGAAACTGGGGTCAACTGAATACTCAGCCCCTGTTTACCATGGGGAGGTGCCAGGGTGGAACCTACACAACATAATTACCTTTGATGTTAAGTCTACCCACAACTGTGCACCTTTTATTATTGTTGTTGCCTTGGTTTTGTTTGTTAGTTTTTTAGGAAGGGTCTCTCTTACACAGCCATGACTGTGCTGGAACTCACTATGTATTTCAGGCTGGCCTCAAACTCACAAAGATCCGCCTGCCCCTGTCTCCCAGGGGCTGGACTTAAAGGTGTGTGCCATCACGCCTGGCCCTGCTCGGCAGCTTTTAATTGCCTTGGTATTGGTATGTACGCCTCAGAAATATGGAGCTGAAGAATGGCAAAGAAGGGGCTGGAGGGAAGGTTCCGTCGTTAAGAGCACTTGTTGCCCTTTCGGAGGACCCCGTTCGATTCCCAGGACCCACATGGTAGTTCACATACACCTGTGACCCCGTTCTGGAGGAATCCGACGCTCTCTTCTGACTTCCCTGGGCGCCAAGCATGCACACGGTGCATAGACATACATGCTAGCAAAACACTCACACATGAAAGAAAATGAATGAACAACAACAAAGAAGGGATGCCAAAGAAAGGGAGAGCACACCCTTACCCGGCTCTCCTGTAAGACTAGAGCTAAGGAGGAGAGAGATGTGACAAAGAGCGTAAAAGAAGGTCCTTGTGAATGCATTGTCCTGGATCTCCATACGTTGCTTCACTCCCACCAAACCTGGCCCCTCAAAACACCGAAAAATAAGGCAAGAAAGCAATGTACAGGTAAGTACGGCTCTTGACAGCTGAGCAGTCAGGAGGGAGAAAAACATCTCTTATAACTTTGTCTGGGATCACCTGAAAGCTCTGGACTTCCGGAGGCGATTAGAAAAAGGTTAAGTAGGAGAGCAGGTAATGATGTACCCAGGGACCCATGTCAGGGCTGTTTGAACAGTACGCAGAAGCAATTGCTATTAAGAGCTGGTGACCACTTTAAAGGGCACTGAAAGAAGGCAGAGTCTGCAAGAAAAGCCTCCTCAGGGCCCCGGGAGCAGGCGGTTGAGGCCTTCCAGTGCTGTACAAACATCCCTGGAAACATCGGTTCTCTGTTCTTTCATCCAAGATGACCAGGTACGCAAGCTTCCAAGTATTTCCTACATTTTGCATTTTTTTGGCATTGTTCTTGGTATCCATTTAGTCTTATAAATATGTGGCTTTATAAAAATAACTGCACACCCCCTCTTGCACTGAAACCTTTAGAGGCTTGGGACCTGTGCCGTTAACTTCTTTGCTGAATTTATTCAGAATGAAGCTACCAACCAGTTGCTTAAAACTGTATCAGTGAGCTGACTTCAGAGTGTAAGTACTAACTGTCAAAAATATGTGGACATGGCAGGCATTGTGGCTTACGAATGTAATCTTGGCACTCAAGAGGCTGGGGCAGGGGGTGTTGAAGTAGGGGCCAGCCTGAGTTACAGAAAGAGACCCTGTCTCAAAAATAATAGTTAAAAAAATCTGTATAACTCAAAAAATGAGTAGATAAACTTCTCCAGGCCCTAAAATTCATTCTCTTATCAAAGCGGTAAGCTAGGCCCAGAGGAACTTACTGTCAAATCACAAGGTGATGAGCATGGACCACTAACGGATCCTCCTGGCTTAACGTCCTTGCTACTTTAGGATGATAACTACATGCTATATAATTACACGGTCCCCAGGATATACTTATAATTGAATCACAGAGCATTTTGTGACTGTTTGGGACAACGACCAGAGGACCACAAAGTGATGAGGTCGTGGTGCTTGCTGGCTTCAATGCAGTTCAACCAGAAGAGTCCTCTAGGTATTATGTAATTATAACACAAAGCTCATTAGGCCACAAGGTTTTTTACACATGTAACTGAACTGTCCTCAGAACCCCCAAAGGTTATATTTCTTAACAGTTTAGTAAAAACAACATGGCTAGACGTCCAGATTCTGGTTCCTTCCTCCCCAACGGGAGCAGCTGAGCCACAGACAGAGAGCGCAGCCCCAGCGTTGTCTGGCCGCTTGCTTATTTGGTCACTTGGAAAGTGAACAGGGTCTTGCTATATTTGTCTCACAAATGTGCCGCATAGCTAGAATATCTGCTAGCATTCTGAAAATATAAAATGACTGTAAGGATATTTACAAACTTATGGGTGGGCAAGATGGTGAGGAAATGCATTTACCACTGAGCCTGACAACCCGAGTTCCCAAAATACACACCGTGGACATAGAGGAACCAAAGTTGTCCTCTGACCTCCATGTGCATTGCATGGAGTGTATACACACACACATACACACACACAAGCACACACAAATGCACAAGCACACAAACCCAAACTACATGTAATAAACAGATACTTAGAAATTCCAAGGAAGCAAGGATACTTCATCTATGGATAATGTTATCCCTTATCAGGACCCCAGGATGCCTGTCATTCCTTAGCAGTCCTGATGTTCTTGCCACCTTTTTTCCATCTGTCCCTCCTGGCTGCCTGATTTATCCCCCACTAATCCCTTTTGCCATCTTTACACCTCACCCTCCAGAAGTGCTAATGGTCGCTGTAGAACCAGGACGGCAAGGGTACAGAAAGAAATCATGAAGCCTGTTCTCTTGACTTAGGGGACCCAAGGGAAGGGCCTTTGTATGGATGCACTACCAAGGAGAGGTTCACACATAAGTTGCTGGTACAAACCAATTAGCAAGTCAATAAAACGGAGGACCCCCGTCTCGCCTCAGGATATGCTGAAGCCAGGGCAAGGTACAACAGTTCCTAAACCCTGGCTTAACACAGCAAGTACAAACCCACTTACAGAAGATTTACAAGCAAACCAATTCTCTGAACTTAAAAACATTTTCTTTTTCTAGGCCAATAATCAAAAGTGAAAAGAATGAGGCGGGGGAGAGTATCAGTTCACCTAGCACAGCCCAATGTGTAAGTAAAAATATCTGATTAGTCATTAGTAGGAAATACACACACACACACATACACGTATAATTAAGAGACAACAGCTTTGGCCTTGTAATGACAGTTGTTCGTGAGAAAAACAAACACATTTATCCCAACATCATAACTAAATCAACCTTTATAGGTGTTCTACATCAGAAGGCTTCAAAGGGACTAGGGAACGGCTTAGTGGGTAAAGCCCTTGCCACAAAAATATGAGGACCTGAGGGATTTGAACTCGGGCTCCCAGTGCCCATCTAAGCGCCCAGTGTGTGTGACACCCACTTGCAGTTCCAGCACTCTGTGGAGACAAGTGATCCCTGAAGCGGGCTGATTGGCTAGACTGTGTTCTCAGGAATCCTACCTCAAGTTATAAGGAAGAGGGGCAACATGGGACAATACCAAATACTCGTCTCACATGCACGCACACATGAGAGCAGGAATACACACACATGAAAAGGACAAAGGTCCCATAGAGAACAAGAATATGGTGGCATTTGGTGCTCCTCAGTCAAGGCGTGAGTGGCACCCAGTTTCTGCTTTCCGTTCCTGGAGTAAAAATATTCTCTCACACGGAGCACAATAGCACAGGCTACAGCCTCGCCTCATGGAGTGCGAGCCTCACTGGGTCTCGCCTTCTGCTGTGTTTGAAAGAACCTCTCCTAAGGGCCGAGTGTTCTTTTGGAGATCATTTCCATACTTTAGGAGCAAAGAAAAGGAGCCAGAATGGGTGGCCCTAACCAAGAGAGAGTACAGCCATCCGGGACTCAGGATGACAGAAAAACCAAGGCCTTAAAAACAGCCAACACAGTGGCAGTGGAGACCTCTCCAGAAGAAAGTGGAGTTAATCAGCTATTTTATGCACACACACATGCTGGCTTCACACATTCAAAAAATAGACCCAGGCTAAGCGTAGGGCCTGTTTTAGCCCTATGCAAAAACTAGATAGATGGGACTCACTCTCTCTTTTTTTTCTGTAGCAGGAGCCCAGTCTCAGCTAGCTAGTTGAGCCTTAGAAATGAAGAGGCAACTTGAAAAGGGCTCTGAAAAATGCTAAGAACACCAACAACTTTCACTTTCACCAGGAGTATCGAGTATCCAGGAATCTATACATTTATTAATGAATTAACATGCATATAAAAATGTCTTCTTTGTAACGTGGCCACTGAGCTTCTGTGCAAAAAGGTTCCCGTATCTACTTGTGGCACAAATCGTTTGATGAGTGACCAAAGTCAGGAGCAGAGAATGCTCACCAAACCCACGCTCCTGGGCCTGAGACTGCTAGAGTACAGCAAGCCTGGCCCGGGGCCAGGAGCATGCCTGCTAGAGAGACAGGAAGTCACTGAGCGCGGAGAGTTCCCCAAACAAAAGGCAGCCACGGACTTTCACAACTGGCCTTCCATGACACCATATGGTCAGCAATATTGTCTTGCCACAACACAGAGGCCTGCCTTCAGGAGCCTGTGCGCCGCATAGCTGTCGACCTGGCAGCCGGCTTATAATTAGTTCACTATTTTATGACTTTTCTGGGAATTCACTTCAATGTACCCTGGCTTGACGCACTGGGAGAACGATGCTACCTCCGCCCCTCTTGATCCAGCCGAGTAAATCACGTTTTTTCATATCAAAGAGGAATGAACACCTAAACCACTAAATATTTCTTCCTGGGGCATGGAGGAGGGGAGTGGAAATGGCTCTCTGTGTGGACAGAAGGAAAAAAAAAACTGGACAGTTAAAGTTTCTCACTCTGATCCCTGTTGACGTCAGGTTTAGTTTATAGGGGAATCCAAACCTTTTGGCTCTTCCCTTTCTTCTCTGGGAGTGCACACTTCAAAGAATTCTCTAGTCGCTGTGTAGGGAGGCCCTGCTGCTGAGAGCTGCCATAGGCAAAGACAGATCTACTTGACTATAAACACCAGGCAAACATTTTCTTCCTCAGTGAAATTTGTCAGAAAACCTCCTCTTCTCTCTTCCGTCTCTCTCTCTCTGAGCAGTGAGACATACTCTCCCAGAATATTCTAGCAAGATCCTCTCTGTCTCTTCTCCATGATCATGATGAACTCCATTATTGATAAGGGCTCCATTTGGCTCTGCAAGGAGGAGCCATAGGAAAACTAAAGACAGTAGAATTCCAAATCCATTTACTTTCTGCCTTGAATGATCTCCCATCCCCCCCCTGCCCCGCCACCCCGTTTCCCTTTCTGTGTCTCTCTTGGATTTTTGTTCTGCTTTGTTTTACGTGTGAGTGTTTTGCCTGAATGTGTATATATGTGCCGAGTGCATGCACTGTCCATGCCCAGAAGACAGCATCGGATTCCCTAAAATGGGAGTTACAGACAATTGTGAACCGCCATGTGGGTGCTGGGATTTGAACCAGGGTCTTCCGGAAAAGTAGACAGTGCGCTTAACCTCTCGGCCATGTCTCCCCTCATCTGTTGTTTTATCTTGTTTTGTCTTGGAGACAGCATTTCCTATAATCCCAGGGTGGACAGGAACTCAGCATATAGCCAATGTCAACCCTGAACTTCTGTTTCCCCAGCCTCTACCTCCTAAGAGACAATTCCAGGCGTGTGCCACTGGTGCAGTGCTCAGGATCAGACCCAAGCTTCCCGAATGTCAAGCAGGCACTCTGCCAACTCAGCTCTATGCCCAGGCCCCATCTCTTACTTGCGTCCATTTTGTCTTATTAACCCAGAAATTAGAAAACAAAGTAGACAATAGTAGGGTGACCCACTCCACCCTGAAGTTCTTTTTTTACACATGTTGAGACAATTTACCCCTTGTAAAGAAGTCCCACAGTGAGAGGGACAGGAGGAAGTCACGCGACTGCTCACTCAATCATACTCTTGAAGATCACTTCCCCAACTCTATTATGAGCCGCCAGAGTGAAAGGAAAACTACTTTTTAAGGTCAGGTGGCTGTTAAATAGTTTCCTCGAGAATAATGCATAAGTATTAGAAGTCAAAGGACAAGGGTGCAGTGCACAGCCAAAGGCTTTGCCATTTCTTCTTCCTGCACCAAGCACCTTGAATTTCCTCCACGAGAAAGTCCTGAGTTAAGAATTAAAAAGGCGATACAGCTAAAAGTCTGAAAAAAAATATCTGATCTGAAAAATCACAGAAGTTGTCACTTTGTTGTATCATCACCTGTACCACCCAGGAGGCTGTGACTTTTGACAAGAGAGCATCTCCTAGGTGGCTCATTCTCCCCCCAAGGGTGGTAACTGAATCCTTTTCTTAGGCAGGGTCCTCTAGCTACTTCTCTTACGGTCTCATTTCTGCAAGTCTGTCAGAGGTAATTATCTCTCTCCTCAAATTTACTGCTCCTCGGTGTATCATAAACACATAGATTACAGAAAGTTGATGAAAACAAGTGAAGTGTGCGCTGCACTGTGGAGGGAAAGACAGTCATAAATAATTATCCCAAGTATCCACTATCTCTGCTAATGGAGTAATGGAAATGACTTGGGATGTAGATGTGAACCCCACAGGCAGCCAATTTCCTCTCCTCATCCCTACATGGCAACTCCCACCCAAGGAGCCAACCCCGGAAACTCCTCCAGGAATAAAGAGGCAAGAAACTTCTCAGGTTTGCGGTCCTTTGACACTCCAGAGGACAGATAAATGTGCAGCCTACCAAACCAGTTAAAATAAACAACCGGAGCCCCAGGAGAGGGGCAAAGGCGGGATTCTGACAAATACCTACTCCCATTAAGCTTCTGGTACATATTCTGGAATTCCAATCTTAGCCACAAATTTAAAAGTTACTAAAAAGCCCCTGAACAGTTCCCATTAGCCCTTTAAATCTAAGAATGGGACCAGACTCAGAAAAAGCAACATGCTTCTTGGGTTTCAACAAGCCTGAGAGCCAGATAGATCTGCTGCCTAAAAGGCCTGCTTTGTCGCCATCAAAAATCATCTATCTATCCACTCTACCGTGGGCTACAGACATATTCCATTCTGATTAATAAAATTTTCCAAAAATGTATTTTTTTGCATGTGAAAATATTTCTGCTTATTTGCTATCATAACCAACAACTTTCAGCAAGTTCGGAGGATGCAGGGCAAAATCCACCTCCAAAATAATTTTCTCCATGCTTCATTAAAGAAGAGGAACGTTGTTTTTAAAAAGCCAATAGCAGCTGCAAACCATTGAGAAATTCCTAGAGAAACTACATAACACATTCTCAACCCTTTAGCCATAACAACTTCTAGGCTGAGAGAGTGGCCTCCTGGGTAACAGCAGCTGTTTGCCCTGCATCCAGGAGTCTGGGCTACTGCGAGATGTGACCGGAAGAGGAATATCTACACACATCACCCTGAGGTGAGGAAATGCCTGAGCTGACTGAAGACAAACAGCACCTGGGAGCTCAGCACAGGCCTCCACTCTCACAGCCACACACTCTCCTCCCTGAGAGGCAGAGGGGAGAGGGATCTCAGTATTAGGGGAGACCAGAAAAGGGATGGGGCCTTCTGGGGTGCCATCCAGGCCCTGGCACTTACACCTTCTGAAACTTATATTCAAGATTAAACAGCCAAAATTACTTTAACTCGTTTATTTTAGTCAATATCCCCAAAGCGGACTACATGGTACAGTGACATAAATCAGATACATTTGCATAGAAGTTAACATTAATGCCCAGTTGGTCCTACTGAACTTTGTCCACGGCTATTCTCTCAAGATTGGCCTTGACCCTCAAACGCAGTTTCCTCTAAAAATAATAACAAATTAAATTAAGCATTTCTTAAGCACCTACTTTTTCTAAGTTATTGTTTTGAAGCATGCTATAATAAGGTCATTTTTACAGGTCATTGCTGGACCTGTAAAATAGAATAGTTTTCAGAGGGGCTAGACGTTAGATATTTATCACAACAAAACTGTACTCTCACTTGCCTTTGAAAATGTTTTTATTATTATAATCAGGCGGCTATGAAATAGCTAGTATTCAAATCACTTGGGTCACCATGTACTCTGCTACTAACAGACACAAAGGCAAGAGTTGTATTTCATGCCACATGCAAGACATCCCAGTACCTTGTAGACAGTGAAAGTCATCCCTAAGGAAAAAAACAAAACAACAAAGAAAAAATAAATTAAAAAAATTAAAAACCTCCAATGCAAGAAAACTCAGAAACACCAAAAGCAAAAGGAAGAAAAGACACATGCCAGAGGATCAAGTAGTTAAGTAGGTTGGTAAGGAAGAATTAGGAAGGTCGGGACAGCTACTGCCCTCAACTTCAAGAATCCCTGTTTATGATGTCGGGTGTGCAAGGTTCAGAGTGAGGGGAGAGCTTTGTTATTCTGTGTACACAGCAACACTCACCATTTAAGCAACTAAAACCTGGAATTGAAGGAAGGAATTGTTGGAAGGAAGCCTTTCCTGAATCTGTACCTAGTATGTGGTTGCATGAACTAGCCAGAGACTTCTGTGTGGCAAAAAGTATTTTGTGTGGCAAAGCTATTGCGGAGCTAGCTTAGCTGGTATTGTGTTAGTATCACAAACACATTAAAAAAAAACCCACAAACCTCACAGGATGGAGCACTTGTAATTCCAATGCTAGGTGGATTCCTTGGGTTTGATATCTGGCCATCTTGGGGGGGTTAGCTGGCAGGTGCCAGGCAAGCAACACACCCTGTCTCAGAAACAAAACAACAAAAAAGTAGACTGCACCCAAGGAATGGCACCTGAGGCTGTCTTTCAGCACCACACGCGTGCACACATATACGCACACACGTACCCAAGCACACGTAAACCTGTACACACAGAAAGAGCTGAAAGGGCCGTCATAGTTATAAGCTAGAGTATAATGCTTAGTTATAGCTGGAATTATCACACCTCAAGTCTGGCTTCTGCTCAAACTGATCTGGCCCCCTACAGGCAAAGACAAGGTCTTCCCCTGGGGAGAATGGCTGTGTAGAAAGCGGGGTTGCTCAGACAAGCTTGCCCAGGGAGACTCCTGCAGCCCACAGAAGGCACAAGAGCACAGTGGTGAAGACTACTCCAGCTGTGGAAAAAGCACGAAGTATAACTGTCTCATGAGAGAAGGCTGATCAGCCCAAGGCAAATCCGAACACCCACAGTTATGGACAGGCCCAGTTGGGGCATAACAGAAAGTGATGGGACTCCGTCTAAGTGCTGTGACAGACAAAGAGACCTCACCAACAATCCTGAAGTGAAAAGACCCAAAATCCCCCAAGGAACTTGGACAGAGCTGAAACCCAGCCATTACACCGCTTTCCAGGCTGTCACCCCCCCGCCCCCAGCACTTCTCTCATTCTTAGTAACAAGTGTGTGTGGTGAAACTATGAATAAAACCACGGGGCACAAAGCCATCCCCATCCCCTCTTTACTCCAAGGAAGCGTCTCTGTCAAAGTAGGGTTTTCCAAGTACAGCAGTACTGACATTCTGGATCGGGTGAATTCTTAACTGTGGGCATGCTTTCTACTTTTATTTTATTAATTTGCTTTCTACTGTTATGATAAACACCATGACCAAAAGCAACTTGGGGAGGAAAGGGTTATTGCAGCTTACAAGTTATAGTCCATCACAGGGCAAAGCCAGGGCAGGAGCTCAAGGCAGGAACCCAAAGGCAGGAACCAAAGCAGGCCCAACTGCCCAGGGATGGCAGGGTTCTTCTGTATCAATTATCAGTCAAGAAAACAGCCCAAAGGCTTGCCTACAGGCCACCTGATGAAGGCATTTTGTTGGCTACAGTTCCCTTTCCTCAGAGGAGCCTGCCTTGTTTCAAATTAACAGAAAAGACAGGAGCCTAACTTAACCGTTCTCTGAGAGGTGGGCCCCTACAGTGGCCAATTGAATCGGGCAGAGCTCCGGGAGTCCTGTGGAAGAGTGGGAGGGAAGGTTAGAAGGACGTGGAGGGGACACCAATGCTGCAAGAAGACCCAGAGAGTCAACCAACCTAGACCCATGGCAGCTTACAGAGAGGAAAGCACCAACCGAAGATCATGCATGGACCTGACCAAGGCCCCCTACACATACGTAACTGATGGGCATTTTGATCTTCATGTGGATGTCCTAGCAAGCTGAGCGGGCACTGTCTATGACATGGACCCTGCTGCCTGCTTTCGATCACTTTGCCCTACCCGGGCTGCCTGGCCTGGCCTCAGTGGATGGGGAGGAGCTCAGCCCTGATGCGATTTACTGGGATGGGTTGGAGGGGAGGGAACTCTCCTTTTCTGCAGATGAGGGAGGGATGGAGGGATAGGGTGATGAGGGCGGGAGGGAGGGGCCGGGAGGAGAGAGGGGAAGGGGCTATGATTGAGATGTAAATTTATAAATTATAAACTAGCCACCATAGTGTTCTTTGCAGGATATGTGTCAGAATGCCTTTTTTCTACTATGGAGACAGCTGTAGTACCCCTAAATTATAACAATCAAAGATGTCAGGTGTGGATAAGGATAGACTACTTAAAGCATACAATAGCTGATAACTCCAATTACCCATGCCACACTGTTCTTAACGACCAATGATCAAGACCCACCATTTCTCCTCCATCTAGACCCCCACGTTGCTCAGCCCTTCCACTTAGCTGACCTTCTCTCTCCAGCTGCTTAGAGCTCTTGCTAGGTACCAGCCCCTTCGGATCCAGCCCGTCTCTGGGTTACTACTCCCAGCACCTGTCAATCAAAGGTAGAAAACTGACCACGGAGAGGGGTAACAGGGTTAGAGTTTGTCTCTCAGAGCTGGCGTCATCCATTCCAGTCACAGTCTGACACTACATGCCAAGCGTCAGCATGGCACACCAACCCGTCCCCTCAGTGGGAAAGACTCGTCTGGAGATGGGTGGATGAAGCACACATACATCCTGTGTCCTAATCACTTCTTCCCAAGCAGAAGAAAATTCTGGCATAGCTGAGGGCTGAAAGATTCACATTTGAGCAGCATTACACAGACAGATGCTAACCACCTGGCTACAGGCATTCAGGGGTTACAGAAAAAAAGCCTGGATGTTGTTAGTGTGAAATTAAATATTTCACTGAAGTGTTCTCTAGTTGTTAAGGAAATGCTGAAGGGGATGAAGGTCAGTTAATTAGTATTTTTAAAGATTCTACTTCAACATGAGGTCCCTTCCAGCCAATGGGAAGTCTGATAGAATTAGGGTGGGGCCTAAATGATCCTTATGGAATCACTTTCCTCAAGTTAGAGGAAGTACTGCAAGACTTTTGTGGCTTCTATTAAGTTCCCCAAGAACAGTACGCCTGTCTTTAAAACAAACAGAACGCTTTATCAGTCGTTTCCTTTTCTTTTGCTGGTGTACATGTGGCCCTAGGGGAGACTAAACATAGTTTCTTCCTCAAATAGAGAAAGGAGCTCAAAAACCTCTCCGGACTTGTCAGATGGAACAGCCAAACTGCCTTCAAAAAATAAAATAAAAATGTTTCCCAGCCGGGCAGTGGTGGTGCACACATTTAATCCCAGCACATGGGAGGCAGAGGCGAGTGGATCTCTGTGACTTTGAGGCCAGCTGGTCTACAGAATGAGTTCCAGTAAAGCCAAGGCTACACAGAGAAACCCTTGGAGAAAAAAAAACACAACAGTTTCCGTTCTTTGCACCTGCTAAACAGAGCTCTGTGATTTCTAGGTATCTTTTAAACTGTAAGCCCCCATTTCATGAGTTGTTTATCCATTCTTACTTCACTTTTTCTTTAAACTTTCTTAGCTTTAAACAAAAACAAATGATGTTAAGGAGAATTAAGCACTTCTTGGCAATAGCTGATTTCCCAAAGCTGTATTTCTGTTCCACAAACCTGAAAAATGAACTTCTGAATGTGTCTGTTTGAGATAGATGCTATTTTCTTAATGAAAACTTAATTTGGAGAGACTTAAAACTTTATAAGCTCCAGGCATAGTGGCAAAAGCCTTTAATCCCAGCCCTTGAGGGGGGGGGGCAAGGAAGGTAGATCTGAGTCCCAGGCCAGTCTGGTTTACAGACTGAGTTCCAGGACAGTCAGGGCTATACAGAAAGACCCTGTCTCATAACAAAAAGCAATTAACAACGACAAAAAAAAAAAACCCCTTCTGTAAATCAGCTGTCCCCTCCTTCAAACAGCAACGTCAAATGAGTTTGAAATAACAAGAGAGTAAAGCATATCACTTTTCTAAAAACATCATGGGAAGCTGGGCATGGTGGTTCACTCCTTTAATCCCAGCATTTGGCAGACAGAGGCAAGCAGATCTCTGAGTTCAAGGTCAGCCTGGTCTACAGAGTGAGTTCCAGGACAGCCATGGCTATACAGAAAAACAAACAAACAACAGCCAAAACAAAACACACAACAACAACATCATGGTAAGGGAATATATACAGTGCTTGAAGCTGCTAATAGTTGATATTATATTGCTTTAATAGCAAACTGCTATCCCCTCCAAATAAGCTGCAATAACAATGAAAACCTATGACGAATATACATTGTCATATAAATCCAACTAAAATAATTTAACTTCTGTGAGGTACTACAGAGACTGTACAGTGCTACATAATAAAAAGTTTAAAATTCAGTTTATGCTGTATTATGTGTGTTAAGGAAGAACAAACAATGTTTTCAAATTAAAATCCACACTAATCCAAAATGATGTCTTATCCAATTGTCTCTTTTGTTATGACAACCTGAAGCACCTGAATTAATTTTTCCTCTGCTTATTGCTTCCTCCCAGTTTGTGATACAAGTGCTGAAGAGCAAGAGAAAGAGGAAAGGGCCGAGTAGCAGGGCAGAGAAGGAAACCGAAAGCAGGCAGCCACAGGCTCTAAACACCCAACCTGGAGCTCTTCAACAATGCAGTAACATGTAAAGCTGTTTGAGACTCAAGGCAGATACAGGAGGACCTGGAGGGCAGGACTGCAATCTGTTCCTCTGTAAGAGTTGGATGTCTGCTTGACTCCAACATTTAATTTAAAAAGGCAGATTTTGACCATCAAAAGCTCTGGGGCAGAGTAGAGCAAAGAACTATTAGAAAACAAACAGAAAACTCACCACCCACAGAAAATTCCTCAAGGAGCATTCTCAAAGTGAAAGTGCTTTGAAAGGATCCAAGAATTACTATGTAACACGCAAACTTGTTTATTATACTGGAACCTGGGGTGGGGTGGAGGTGGGGGGGGCAGGAGCACAAGAGATTGCTTGCTCACAGCCTTATCTCAACCAAATGAAAGCCCTATTGGGAAATTGAACAGGCAACTGTGGGTCTCAGGCTTAGGCTGAAAGTAACCCAATGTAAGTACTGCCCTTGAGCCTCATCTCCCCTATGGAAACTGAACAGTGACCAGAATACGCTCATTTCTCTCTTACTATGTGCCAGAAGATCTGAAGAATATCTAGAGTTTGCCCTCATGATTCTAAAAGAACAAGACGGAGACTATCAAGAACGCTAGCTCCTTAAGAGTCCGCTTTACCTGGGGAGGGACTCAGCCTGAATCTCACTCTGTAGATTATGATTAATGATTAACTAACTGGATTTCTACTTTGCTGGTTTGCAAAGACCATCCCTCTCCCACATGATGGCAGCCGGACAGGGTAGTTCCAGGGCAAGGTTACCATAAAGACAAAATTTTAAAAGGCAAAAATCATTGAGGAGAACAGTTTGAGTAGAGGGCAATTCCTGGATCTAAGCCAAGGATGAATGGGAACCTTTTTGGATGGGGTGCAGTTATAGTCAATACTCAGTGATTAATGCATAGATTATCAAATAAATTTTATTCGATAAACTCTTCAGAGCATGGGTCACACATATTCCACTCCACAAACTGTCTATAAATTGTTAGGATGGTGTCGGGGAAAGGCCATGAAGAGTGCAAGGTATCCAGGGTGAGTAAGACTGCCTCCATTTTGAGATTGTCAAAACCACAGTGATGGGCTTTTTGATGTCTCTAAATGAGGTCATCTTTGACAAAGCAATCAATCTTCGGACTTGGAAATCAAAATGTATTTTTTGTTTGTTTGTTTTTTGCTGTTGTTGCTATTTCGGTTTTCTAAGGCAGGGTTTCTCTGTGTAGCCTTGGCTATCCTGGACTCCATTTGTAGACGAGGCTGGCCTCGAACTCTCAGCGATCCTCCTGCCTCTGCCTCCCAGAGTGCTGGGATTACAGTCATGCACCACTGTGCCCAGCTCAAAACGTACCTTAACACTGGACCCAGAACCTGTTCCAAGTGCTGCAATGAACATATTTTGCTACCGAAAAAAAAAAAAAAGTAAAAGAAAAAATCATGGAATCAATAGTTCTCACCAAGGACACTTCGAGAAGAACCCTCTGTAAAAATAAACAAAATGGCTGACGTTGGATTGAAGTTACCTGTTATGTGTAGGAAAGACCTGTCACTTGAAGTAATCTACTCTCAAATCGAGGAGTGCTGCCTGCTCTATGCACCAGGCTACAGACACCCCACAGCAACCTAAAGTAGGAACCAGGGGAGAACACCGCTTCCCACCTCCTCCAGTTGTTTTTGGCCTGCTAGTTTGTGTTGTCTGTCTTTCATGACTATGCTTGTAAATGTGTAAGACAGAAAAGCGAATCCAAAGCAGCAGAGCCCTCATTAGATTGTCCTCTTAACCCAAGCCAAGCAGAAAGAATCGATATTTAGTACTTTGGACATATTGGTCCTAAGAAGGTAAACAATAGCAATAAAATAGAAAAAGAATCCTATTCGCTTTTATTTTTATCATCACTGTTGTTTGGCTGTGGCTGATCACCGTTTTTCTTTAGGGCTTTCCAAACAGTGAGCCCACCCTGAGAACTAAATTTAATTGCTCTCTGCCTCACCAGAGAACCACTATAATCCAGCAGTCAATTCAAGAAAGTGATGAGGAACGTTTTCTTAGTAACTGGTCTTGAAGTTTTTTGGTTTTTTTTTTTGTGTGTGTGAATTTCTTTTTAATCTCATACGTAGGATAAGCTTAAAGTATTCTCCCATCTCAGAAGAGGGTGTGAATTCTGAAACTAATTATTTAACCCATAAAGGATGGTTAGGATGTTAATTTTTCTCTCCGTACACAGACTACATACAAGTCTTTGCTTAGGATTAGAGCGGTTTATTTTCATTCCACTCATCACACATACTTCACACTGGCATCTGTGAGATGCTTATGATTCGGCAGAAGCTAGAATATACTATTTTGCACATGGGTTTGGTATTTCTATAAATCAATAAGCTAAATTATTGAAAACTGATAGAAAACAATTGATTTTCAGGCAATTGTTTTTCGAGCCTATTTGTTATTAACTTGCTAAAGTAGGACTCATTGAGAAATTTTTGGCTGTCTTCATCTATTCAAGTAAGCTTTATACTTTCACTTTGAAGTGAAACCCTGGCTTGGGAGAACTGCCTCCTCAGTAACCTCAGAATTCAGGCTAGCTGTACCTGCAGTATCTTAGCCCAGAGGCGGCCTCCACCCGTGTCTTCCTTCGGCCATCTAAGGGTGGTAAGGCAGGACACAGACAAAACTTTCTGGCCCCTAACTCTTCTCCTCTTGCCTCCACACCGGGTCTCTAAAAAAGGGCAGTGGCTTTTGTTCCACAGTCGTTCGGTCGTCCACCCCCTCCCCACATCCATCCTCAAAGGTCAGCTGTGTCAGAAGACGGGAATTTTGGAACCTCAGGCAAAAAGTCCATTTTGATGATTTGGGAACAGAAGGTATGCGAACACTAAAGGTGGGTGAGGGGTGGCCAGGGATGGAATCCTCGATGCCCGGCTTATTCTACTCCAGCCTCAGGTTCGCTAAGCGAATCTCCCATGACTGAGAGCGAGGGCTGGGAGGGGACTGCGAGGGACCTTGGTGCCGCCTGGGTCCCCCAGTTACAGTCAAGACGCCGGTCTCGTCCCAGCTCAGGGCACAGTCAGGAAAAAGCCAATGTGTCCGTGGTTTAGAGCTTCCTGTTTGTAAGCGAGCGGCTCCCTAGAAGACTCTGGGACGCGGTTCTTCCTCCCACCGCGCTGGTGGCCTGGGGCGGCGGAGGGGGCAGGGCCGGAGGCACTGGGCGGTCCCCGGGGCTGTGCAGGGCCGCCAGGCGGACAAAGCGCCTCCCGCTCCCTCCCCCACGGCCGCGTTCCAAAAGGGAGGAGAAGGAGGGGAGGGAGGGCTATGTGTGGGGCGAGGGGGGGGGCGGGTAGGAATGGAGAGGGAACCAGGGGAGGGAGAAGAGGGGAGGAGGAGGGCGCTGCCGGCGGGACTGGGCTGGAGCGCACAGAAGAGGGAGGGTAGGGAGGAGGGGCCAAGGAAAGCCGGGAGGAGGGAAGGATTCTTGAAGCCCAAGATAAACAAATTGTTCCTCTTCACGTGCGGGGTGGGGGGTGGGGGCAGGCGAGCTCCATGGCCTCCCCTCCCCCACGCCGGCTCTTTGTCACCGCCCGCCCGCCAGAGCGCCCAGCGACACTGGCACCACCCCTGGCGCTCCGAGATCCGGAACGTGCGCGACGCACAGAAAGCACTCGGAGAGGGCGGCCGGCACCCCGCTCCGCGCAGCCGATGAAGGCGCGGTGGGAAGAGCGGGCGCGCTCCACGGAGCTGGCTGTTCCCGGGGACCCCGAACCGGGCGACACCGTGGGGGAGGAAATGCAGACACCTTTCCCTAGCTTCCGGCCTCCCCCCACCTCCTCTCCCAGGGAAGAAAGCTAGAGGACCCCAGAGAGGAGATAAGAGAAAGGATTCCACCCTCGGGGTTAGGGGTGGGATCGGCCCCTTCCTCCCCCTAGCACTTAAGCCATTGGCTGAGCATCCTCCCGCGAACCCACCCACCCGGCCATTTAAGCCTTTCTCCTCCCTGCTCTCCTCCACTCCTCGGGGCTCGTCACCCGAAAGTTGGCGGAGAGCGAGGTGGGGGCAAGTTGAAGAAGAGGACTGGGGACAATCCTAAACCTTGCGGCAGCGGCGGGGCCGTGGCTCCCCCGCTCCCGCCGACGCGACCCTCTCGACCCCACGCAGCCGCCCCACCTGCCCTGCCTCGGCCGCGGGTCCCCAGCGGCGAGCGCAGCGCTCGCGCGCCCCGCATCCGCGCGCGCCCCCCACGAGTGCGCGCTCGCAGCTCACCCACTTCAAAGTTCATTCACAAAACTCTCAGACTTTTCCCAAGCCCAAAGGAGAGGACGCCTGGGACTCTTCCTTCCCCCACTCCCCACCCCTTAAGGGTTAAGGGCCCGGCGCCCACTCAGAATGTGAGGCGGCATCAATTTCGCCCTGTGCCCGGCGGATGTGATGAGAGGGGTGGGCGAAAGGGGACCTCGAGGGAGGCGCGGTGGCACCGTGCGGGGCGAAGGCGGGGCGCGGAGAGGAGCAGCGCGCTTTCTGCTCCCGGCTTCACTCTCGCTGGGATCGGTTTCCAAGACCAGGAGGGGGAAACTTTTCCTGCACCTCACTCCGGCGCCGAAGCTCCCTCCTCCCCTTGCAGTCGTGACTGGCTTCTCTCGCTCTCATCCCCTCCTCCCCAAATCTGACAACCCTGACAGATTAACAGGTAGCGGCGGCGGCGGCGGCGTTTACCCTGAGAAAAGTTGATGTTAACCCTTCGGCTCCATCCCACCTCACCACCGGTACAAATCAGACCCTCACACCCCACAGCCCCACGCCAGAAACTCAACGCCCCCGAGCCCAACGCGCGCCCCAGTGCGCCCTCACCATGATCAGCGTGTGGTTCCTCTGCTCGGCCGAGGCAGCCTCCGCATCCTGCTGGGCTTTGCTCGGGTGCTGCTGCTTGCCGGTGCCGGCGCCCGATTTCTTGGCTCTCTGCTCCAGGGTCCGCTGGTAGAGACTCACCGTGTCCCGGCGCTCCAGCTCCAGCTGCTCCACCTGAGCCTGCTGATACCTGTTCTCGCAGTTGACATGGTGCCGCCGGCAGCCCTCGATGCGCTGGCGGAGCCGCTCCACCACGGTGCTGTGCTTGGGGACGGCCGCCGAGCCGCCGCCGGGGCCCCCGGAGCCGCCGGCAGCGGGGTGACTGCCGCCCGGAGCAGTCGGAGTGCTGTTGGGAGCGTTCACGCCGATCCCGGCCCCGCCGAGGCTGCTGTTCAGGCTGCTGTTGATGCAGATACTACTACCATTCGCGGCGGCAGTGGGGGCTGCGAAATCCCCCATCCTGCTCCCGGGGCACACTATTTTGGAAGAACTTTTTTTTTTTAATTCCACCCCCCTATCAGCCTCCTCCTTGGGTCCAGGGATTAAAATAGTTTAAGTGGAACGCGGGGGAGACGCAAGCACATGGATGAAAACAGCGATCCCCACGGGGCGAAAAAAAAAGAGGGGGAGAGATTTGGGGGTGTTTTTTGTTTCCTTAAAAAAACTGTAAAGATCGAGGGGAGAAGGGAGGAGATGTTATCGGAATACCATCAGACACCTATCAACAAATAGAATCCCAACAAACTGAGCCGGCAGCAGATCGGCTTGCAACTCAAGGGGAGATCCGCTTCTCGCCTGCCTCCTCTTAATAATCCATTATTTTCTAATAAATTCCAGGAGGTTTCCGGTGGTTGGCAAGCATTTTCTCCCCACGTACCGAAAAACACAGCCCGTGTACACTCACGAGCGTGTGCCCCCAGTGCGGACACGCGCGCCACACACTCACTCCACGCCGCATCGGAAAACGGCGAGCTTGCTTATTGCATTTTCCTTCCACAAAAAAGTTTTGGTGTTTATGCCGCCCCGTGTTCTCAAAGTACTTTGGCTGCTCAGTTGCATTTCACAGGAGCCTAGACCTCGAGTCCTCGGGCTGGGGCAAGTAAACACATGGACAGTCCGAGGCGACCGCGAAAGTAGATCGCCGAAGTCCTCGGCGAAGCGCCGCGCGGAGAGCAGCCGCTACCGCTCGGCCAGGCTGCCGCTGCCGCCGCCGCCTCCGCCACCATCACAATGATCAACTGCTCGCCGCCGCCGCCGCCGCCTCCTCCTCCTCCTCGCGCTCCTCCACCTCCTCCTCCTCCTCCATGCCAGCGGAGTGATATCAGGACGCGCGAGCTCAGTAAACACGGCAGCGGCGGCGGCTGGAGGCCGGGAGACGAGCCCGGGGACCCGGCGCAAAACCCGGCCCGGACTCTTCCCCGGGCGGGAGCGGGCGCGGCGCGCACCGACCCGGCTCCCGCCTCCCTCGCCGCCGCCCCCCGCCCCCGCCCCTGCGCGCGCGCCCTCCCCTCTCCCGGCCCAGCTGCTCCCGGGCTGGGAGGCGCGACCTGCCAGGAGGAGGGAAAGCAAAGATGGGGGGCGGGGGGAGGAAGGGGGATCTTAGAAGTGAATCACCTTTTGACCTGTGTGTGTGTCTGTGTGTCTGTGTGTGTGTGTGTGTGTGTGTGAGTGAGCGCGCGGCGCGCGTGTCTGTGTGGACGCGCGCGAGCGCGCGGGCGCGCGCAAAAGCTAGCTGCGTTTCCTTCTGCCCAGCGAGGTATCCTGCGGGCCCAAGTTGTTGTTATACATTTATGCATTATATTGCAGAACCGTGCATGACCAGGCAGAAACATTGCAGCTTCCCAGCAGCTGTCATTTCCACCCAAGTGGAACGAAAAAGGCAAATGTGTGACTTGTTTTTAAGACCCAGAGAGGAAGACCCTGCTGGTGATGACGAACTCTTACTCAAACTCTGGGACCTTCTTAACCCAAATACTTCATTTTTTTTTTCTTTTCCTACTGCGTTTATTTATGTGCTGGGAAGGAGAGGCGCCTACTGCCACAGCATGCGCTTAGAAGTTAGAAGACAGCTTTGTGAAGTGGTCTTCCTTCTAAGGTGGGTACCAGGGTTTGAACTAAGGTTGTCAAGCTCTGAAGCACCTCACGTTGACCTGCTGAAAATCTCATCCGCCCCAAAGTACCAAATTCTCACTGAACAGAAATAAACATTGGAAAGGAGAAAAGAAAACACCTTGGTATATTATTTATTTCTCTGCACATAACGACCGTTGCTATTAGGGAGATTATTGTTTTACTTATCCTTGAAAAAAATTAAAACCAAGCAAGCAGGGACTTGGAGGTGAGACTAACAGTACATTTTAACAGACTGTTTTGAACACTAGGTGCTAATGACAGCAGTAATTAAGGGTCCTTCGTAAATCAAGTGGAAAGATTGCAGATTTCATGCTTTAGAACTATAGGAAAAACAGCATTTCACAGTTTGTTGTGACCAAAACAAAAACATGCCAAAAAAAAAA
>CM053766.1:27532303-27644322 GCA_028658305.1 Pachyuromys duprasi | reverse complement strand
GCCTAGTAAATCTGGTCAGTTTCAGGGACTTCCTGAAGCTATTTTCAGTTATTTACCTTCCTGCCTAAGGAGCCATCAGAGGAAACCATTACACACTTAGGCATTAGGCACAATGCTATTCATTAGATGAATATTAGATGCTATTCATTCTAAACTCTTCATTTCTCGGTTTTGCTGATGAACAGAGATGCTGTTTCTAACCTCATAGTATCAGATATCTGTAGCTGTAGTTCTCTTCAATTAATCAGCTCTCTATGATGAACTGTACTTTTAACATCCATCTAATGATTTGGCTTTGGAAAGGGGTGGCGAATTCTTTATCTCGGTGAAAGGCTCTACAGCCTAGTGTGCAGAGGATCTCTTGTTAAGGCCACCTTCCTTTTCTGAAACCCATCTAATTAATATATAAACTTCTGAGTCATTAGGCCCTCAGGCCCCCCCCCCAAGGGGGTGAAGAGCTGGCTCAGCAGTTAGGAACACTTGCAGAGTACCAAGGTTTGGTTCCCAGCACCTTCATGACAGTTTACAACAGCCTAGAATCCCAGCTCTTGAGGATCTGGTGCCCTCCTCTGGTCTCTGAAGTCTCCAGACACACATGCAGGGCACATACAGGTCGGCAAAATAAAGATAAATAAGTATTTTTTAAAGAAAATTAAACCGAGTGAGTTATATACAAAAGAATCCATTTGCAACACTAAAAACACATAAAAAATGAAATTACAAGGAAAAGAGATGAACAAGTAGCTTTTGTGACATACTCATAGAGAAGTCTATACCCATGGCTTCATCACAGAAAGGAAGCTGTGATTTTGAGCTCTCTCTAATCCTCACACCTACCTGCATCACCAAGTCAAGACTGCAACTTGATTTACCCAGGCAAGACACTGGAGGGTCTGAAGCACCAGCTCTGTGGTTTTGAGATATTGCTATTCATTCAATATTTTTTTAAATTGTAAATCAGACTGTATTTTTTTCATGGAAAGTTTCTCGTTCTGTGGAAACAAAAATAACAATCATTGCAGCATTATGGATTCCTATAAGTTAATTTTTCCATTTATCATAAAAGGAAACTGAAAGTACTTGGAAATTTGCATCCTTCCATTTGGGAGACCAGTTTCTAGAGAGGTGTGCTTTGTGACTGTACCTCAGAGCTCCCCAATGGCAAGGAGAGCTATTCTTGCATGGCTACAGCAAGTTAGGCCTGATTTTAGTGCATGACGTGGCCACATTCAAAAGGAGAACAGACGGTTCATAAAATCTTTCTGTCTTACACACACAGAAATACCCATCTCTTCATAGTGATGGGAACGGCAGTCACAAGCAGACGTCTTTGAGAACACCAATCCGGATGGTACTCCGCTGTGCAAACTTGAGGTGAGAAACACCATCATAGTTGTGTGGGGAGATTACAAAAATTAGGAAGTGAGCAGAACTGGAAAACTGAACAGCATAGACCAGTCACCATCAAGTAGTGATATTTACCTACTGTAGTGACCTCATCCAGAGCAGAGACCTTTGTCCTAGCTATTTCCAGACCCAGCTCTGCAAGCCTGCCTAGATTATTCTTTGGACATCTTAGAGAAAGCAAAGTTCTGTGGGCAGTGATTTTAGCCCTCTCTCATTGCTGCGTATTGATACTTGACCAGCTTTGTGTTTTATTTGTGATTCTGTGGAGTGAATCTTCAGGGTAGGGGCTCTAGAGTCACCAGCAACACTCGATGGAATGGAAAAATAAAAGTAATCTGAGAGGCGCTGGGCACAGTAGCAAAAACTTTTAATCCCAGCACTCAGTAGGCAGACGTAGGTGGATCTCTGAGTCTGAGGCCAGCCTAGTCTACAGAGCAACTTCCAGGACAGCCAAGCCTACACAGAGAAGCCCTGCTTCAAAAATGAATGAATGAATGAATGAATGAATGAATGAATGAATGAATGAATGAGTGAATGAAATCTGAGATGCTAGAGGACGAATGAGGAAGGTGGGCAGGGTGTGATGATTGGAGCCCAAAAGGATTGCTCAGTCAGTAAAGTGTGGGGACCTGAGTTTGATATCCAGCATAGACATAAACACTGGGTTTGTGCCCCCCAACTCTGGGGTAGAGGAGATGGGAGGATCCTTGGTACTGGCTAGCCTGTCTAGGTTTGAATTGATAAGCTCCAGGTCAATGAGCCACCCTGTCTCAATGGGCCTCATTACTGAGGTGGACAGTTAAGGCTGTCCTCTGGCCTCCACACAGGGTGTGGAATGATCGTAGTTACATCCTCAGGCCTTGTTGATAGCTCCGTAGATGCCAATGGGAAAAGGGTGTGATGAGTAAGTACCTCGACCAAGTTGTCCTGTAGCTTTGGCCTTGAGCCTCCGCTGCCATTTCCAAGAACTGAATCACATTCTCTTTCTCCTGGTCAATTCTGCCATCTGCCCATGTCCGTCTGATACGGCGCCAGCGACCCAGTGACAAGGAAGACACCTTCATGTCCACATTCAGCTCACATCCCACACTGCCCCTCTGCTGTCAATGAATCGATAAAACTGGCTTCATCATTGTATCCTAAAACAGGACTCTGGTGACTGAGTACAATAGGGACACTGCTGCGCATGTGCAAAGAAGCAAATAGTTTTAAGTCCTTAATGGAGCGGCGCATTCCTAGCCAACTGTTGGGCAATACTACTGTTTCAATAATTCCACAAACATATGTGGCCACCTATGTGCCATGCACAGCGGTAGGCGCTGGGCACATACCATAAGAGGGTCCAGAACATGGTCCGGATCTCGGTGGATTAGGGCAGGGGATGTGGTAACAGGAGGGAGGTGGAAAGAGCATGGGAGCAAAAGAAACACGGCGTGCTCTGAGGCTCAAGAAGGCTGTCCCAGAAACATCCACCAAGAGCTCCCTCTCACAGGCCCCTGAGTGTAAGGGGGTGTAATGAGAGAGGTGTTTGAGGCCCTGGAGATAAGCAGGAGCCAGGCTGTTCAAGGCCGTCCAGAAATTCAGAGCCCGTCCTTGGGACACCAAGGACTGCTGAAGAAGCATCAGCCAACTCACACTTCTTACTGTGGTCGTGTTTTCAAAAGTGTGTTCTGGAAATCCTGGTTCTATCAGACGCTTCTCCAGAAAAGCATCTGAGCCACCAGGTGGGTTTAGGACGTGGTCGCCTGGCATCTCTCTTGAAGATTCATTGCCTCCTGGCAGGGCACAAGAAACCTCACAGCAAAGGGTATTTAATTTTGTCCATCCCAAATCCTGTCACAGTCCACAGAAAGCTGCAGAAAGCTCTGTGCAAGACAGTGACATTTGCTGAGGGTGCGCCTCAGTGGTACATTACTGCCCACCATGCAGGAAACCCTGGGCACCTAAAGAGAGAGGGGTGGAACTGAGAGAATTGAAGGCAGTTCTATGTATTTTATTTTAAAGCATGTGGTGTGTGTGTCTGTGTGTGTGTTGTGTATGTCCACATGTGTGTGTTTGACCATTGTCCAGAAGCCAGATGTTCTGCCCTGTTACTCTCCCACTGAACCCAGAGTTAGGCTCAGAGCCAGCAAGCCCAGCCAACCTCTTGGCTCCATTCCCCACAACGTTGAAATTGCAGACCTGGGCAGGACCACACTCCAGCTTTTTTTTTTCTTTACATGGTTGCTAGGACTTGAACCCGGATCCTCAGGCTTCCACAGCAAGTGCTCTTTCCTGCTGAACCATCTCCCTATCCCTTGAAGGCAGTCATTCTAAATACGCCTGCATTCACAATTGCCAGGGATGTGGCCTGAGTCAAAGGCCACACTGTCCTCATGGCATTGTCTTTAGCAAGCAGGGCCAAGGCCCTTTAGCATCTTCTGCTGAATGTGCTGAACTCTGACCTTAAAGTGGAGAGGAAGTAGCTCCATAAAGCAGAAATCCCAGAGGGGAAAATTTGGCCAGCCTTTTCCAACATGGCCCTCTGAGTCTATTAATACTTATCTCTACGTAACAAAATCTCCTTATGAGGGGTAAGGCCAGCCTTATTTAATTGGACCCTTAATTATGGGTTATCATTTAATGTGAAAAGTTACCTTCTGTTGGAAGCCTGTGTTCTGTCTGGAATAACAAATCCTGGGCTCCTGGAACTATTTCAATGATTTCCTTGTGCCTAGTAAGCCAACTGCTATAGAAAGACCCGGAACTAGGGGTCTTTCAAAGTCTGTTTCCTTAATAGGTAAATATTCTTCACAAGATCCCATTTACATTTTTAATTTTTACTTTTTTACTAAGAAAGTGTTTCAGGAGTCCTAGACTTTGCCATAAATTTCAAGAGGAATATGAGTTGGTGGATTATTTTCTTGTTCATGCATTTTAATATATATGCAATGGTTTTATAGTTATTATGGGAAAGGTTATCTGAAGTCCATGTTGGAAAAAAAGTTTTTAAAAGCTTTTCAGTCTGTTTCACATATTCCTCTTTTGGGTGCTGAATCATTTGTGCCTGGTCTGTGAAAGGTCTGGTTCCAATTGTAGACACTGAAGAATATGTGTGTGATATATCGTCTCTAACCTGCTAAACTGTCACCTTTGGAAATTACTAATTTTAACCTTCATCGAGCACTGAAAAGGTGTGCTATTCCCCACCCATTGCATTGGCGAAGAAACCGAGACTCTGAAAACTCAAGAAACTTTCCCTAAATTCCACAGATTAAACTTCCATAAACAGGATTTGAACTCTGGCATTCCAACCCCAGAGCACAGAACTGCAGATGGAATGTGGAACAGGTTCCTCAATTGAAAGTTCAGCAGCTCCTGGTGCTCTGCTGGGCCACAGCTCACGGTTATGAGTCTGTTGCTCTTTGGCCTTTTAAGGCTGACGCACTGGTTTGTGGGTTTTTGTTTTGTTGTTGTTTTGTTTTTTTGTTTTGTTTTGTTTTGTTTTTTCTTCAGAAAGCTGTCTCTTTTGCTCCAGTTCAAGTCTGAGGGCATTCTTATTTTTGAATTTAAGGGATTCCATTGTATTCTACCAATTTCCTGTTTAATAAACCTCAGTTGTTGTTTATTAAACTTTGTACCGGCTTCTAGGCTTGACTGTGAGGGAGCACCATCGCTGTGAGGGATGCATGAAGCCACAGTTCATCAGAGTCACAGCTTGAGAAGAGATTGCAGCCAGGGATGGGCAGTGTCCCGGAGGGCGAGGAGGGATTCGATCCTGTGCTGTCATTCTTTAGAAATTCTTTAGAAATAAGGTATGATTTATTTATCTAAATGCTGTTTCTTGGTGGCCTCAGGGATGCTATAAATTGCCTTGGAGAGGTGCCAGGGAGGAAGAGAGGCAGGGCAGGCTCTTACAGATGCCCACATGGCATCCTGGACTGTATTGGAAGGTGGAGGGAGTTCATGTTTGCTGCACCCCAAGATAGGTACTGCTTATTTGGCAAGCGACATTTCATCTACTAATGAATCCTCCTCCCCAATCCTATTACTGCTAAGAACAGATGAAAACAGAGTTGGTCCAAATGTACTGGCAGCTCTCAGGGACACAGCTATCCCCTCAGTTTAATGTGAAAAGGGTACCTAGGTCTCCCCTAGGAAGCAGTTATGATTTGACAGGTCCATGCACTTCATCTCCAGTGAGCAGGGAGGGAAGCAAGTAACTGAAGATTATACAGACCTCTGATACTTGATGGATGACACACTCTACTACGTTCACTCTGTGTTCTCTTACACATTGAGACCCTAGTCATCAACAAGTGGGATGGTATTAGGATTTGGATTGGGGCGAAGGTAATGAAAATGAGAATGGAGCCCCACCACACAATAGGTTTAGTTACAAGAGGACTAAACCTATTAGAAGGGCTGGAGAGACGGCTCCACGGTCAAGCACACATGCTGCTCTTGCAGAAGACCCAGGCTCCGTTCCCAGTTTCCGTACAAGGCAGCCATCACTGCCTATAATTCCAGCTCCAAGGGGCCTCAGACCTCTCCAGCCTGGACTACACAGAGCCCTGCACACACATGCGCGTACTCACACACAGACATAGCCCCATGCATGAATACTTTAAAATAATTTTTAAAACACAAACTTTTTTTTTTAAGAGCTCAGCTGAGAGAATCCTCCATCCTTCTCTCTCTCTTGAAAATCAGCAGCTAGGCTCTCACGCCCCACCTGGGAGCCGACACCTTACCTCGGATGTCCCAGCACTCGGAACCATGAGAAATAAATGTCTGTCATTCAAACCACAGTGGAGATCCAAGGATAACTTTTTGGATTTAGTTCTGTCCTTCCACCACGAGGACCTCAAGGGTCAAACTCAGGCAGTCATTAGCTGCAAGCTCCTTTGCGTGTGGAGCCTCCCTTCAGCCCAGTCGTGTCCTTATTAAGGCAGTCCACTGTGACAGAGACTTAGTTACGCAGCAGAGAAAACCCCCCTGCTTTGCTAAGTATTTCCGTTGTATAGCTGTGACGATGACATCAGGACCCAGAGTGTGGCTTGAGGCTCAGCACACAGAAGACCTCGTATCTCAACACCATGCAAGGGAAGTTTGCAAGGTCAAATTCAAAGCTTCCTCTTAACACCTTCCCTTTGTGTCATTCCGTCATCTGAGTTCCGTACTGTGACAGTCAAAGGGCCACATAGTGTTCTCTCCCTGTTAATGGTATTCATTCTATAACTATTTGCTGATCACGACTCTTGCCCTAGGAGCCAGGATATAAATGAAATAAAAGTTTCCTCGTCCAGGAAACCTCCCAAACTAATAGTGGGAAGGCAGTGTGAGTAAAGCACTGAAAGCGCTAGAGCAGGGTGCTGTGGGGCCCTCCTGTAACCCCTGCCTTCTGGGAGGCAGAGGCAGGCAGCTATCTGTGAGTGCGAGGCCAGCCTGGCCTACAAAGTTTGTCCAGGATGGCCAGGGCTACCCAGAGAAACCCTGTGTCAAAAATCAAACCAAAAGGAAAACAGAACAACAACAACAAAAAAAAAACACTGAAAGCACTATCAGGGAGGGGAGAAACTAGCTAGAATGACACCTCATATTCAGGAGAGGTAGCCACAGCCAGGTGCTGCAGCTGAAGCAGGCAGCGCTTGGCTCACTGTCTGACGGAGGCTCGCCCAGGCGTGTCTGCCTAATGGCTGGCTGCTGCTCTCCCATTTTAACATTGGAACGAAGCCTGGGCAGCATCGGTCTGTCTACGAACAAGCTGCATTCTTCATGTTGTCTCCAGTAGACCGTCTAGGTCAGCGGATTTTAAGTGGCCTTGAGCCCTCAGAATCCCTTCATTGGGCCCCAGGGACCTACGGTGAGGAGAGAAGCTGGCCCTTCTTCAGCTCAACTGCCTTCTTCAAATTGAATAAGATTTTTTTAAGTTGATTCTCCAGCTTAGAGTTTGAAAGTGGTACCCTTGCCCACCCACCCAGGTCTTGTGTGTGTGTAGAGATGCCCATGCATGTATGTGGAACTGTGTGTGGAAGCCACAGAACAACTGTGGGTGTTGCTGATGAGGTGCCATGAACTTTTCTTATTCACCGTCAGATGCCTTGCACTTTATACTTTGAGGGTAGCATCTCTCACCGGCCTGGAAGTCACCAAATAGCCTCGGGTGTCTGGCCAGGAAATCCCAGGGATCTAACTGTCTCTGTCTCTCCAGCTGTGAGGTTATGAGAGTGCATCACTCTACCTGACATCTTTTTTTAAATTTGTTTATTAATTATACTTTATTCACTTTGTGTCCCCTCTGTAGTTCCCTCCCTCTTCCACTCCCAAGCCCTCCCTTTCTCCCCCTTCTCCACGCATACCCCTCCCCAAGTCCACTGATAGGGGAGGTCTTCTTTTCCTTCCTTCTGATCCTAGTCTATTAGGTTTCATCAAGAATGGCTGCATTGTCTTCCTCTGTGGCCTGGCAAGGCTGCTCCCCCCTCAGGGGGAGGTGATCAAAGAGCAGGCCAATCAGTTCATGTTAGAGGCAGTCCCTGTTACCATTACTATGGAACCCACTTGGACACTGAACTGCCATGGGCTACATCTGTGCAGGGGTTCTATCTACCTGACATCTTAACATGGGTCTTTCTCCACAATAAACTAGTTTGGGGCTAGGAACCGAAGTGAAAGTTTCTGGTTTCTATGACGACTGAGTTTTGTCATGTGATGTTTTGTGGCAAGCTGGGCATGTGATGCTTTGCCCAGGTTGGCTTGTGACAGGGCACATGATGCTTTGCTGTGACCCCTCAAGAGTGAGGGGTGTGACTTTGGCCAGCTGAGAACATCCATGGGTGGACTCTGAGGAGAGCATTCATATAGAGGCCCATGAAATGTGAGACATCCCTTTTTTGGATCAACATTGCTGCTCTGATTTTCATGCTTGACACTTGACTTCAAAGAGAGAAACATTCCAGAGAGCTTCTTGGGACAATCCAACTGAACCTTGCGACTATTGCTGACTTGTCCTGATCTTCTGAATCCTGTTGTTGCTTGGTGTTGGCCTTCGGACTGGACTACTAGTATCCTGACGACTGAGTTTAGTAATCCCCTAAAGACCCATGACCCTAATCAGCAGGAAGTAAATAAAAGAGGTCTATAGCCCTTTTCCCTGCTAATCTCTTAAGGTTGGAGGGTTGGAAGGGAGGTAAAGTGTTTAAGAACCCTCAATAAAGTAGGCTTGGTGAAGAATCTAAGCCTAGAAGGGACTGATGGGACTCAGTTGGTAGGATGCTCCCTCAGCATGCACGAAGCCCTGGGTTCAGTCTCCAGGCATGGTGGTGAACTCTTGTCCTCTCAGCCCTCAGGAGGAAGGAAGAAAGGTCAGAGGGTCAAGACCACCATCATCTGTAGAGTGAGCTCAGGGTCAGCCTGCAGTACCTGTTATTATTTTGCCTCAAAATAATAACAAAAGTTTGGGTTTCTTTTTTTGTTTGTTTGGTTGGTTGGTTTGGTTTGGGTTTTTTTAAAGGGGGAGGAGAGGGTTGTTATATTGCTTTGTTTTGTTTCTAGTTACACTACTTAGCTTTCAATATCCTTAGTTTTGTCTTCCCAGTGATCTCATCCACATGTTGGTAACAGAGAATACCAGACTTTTAAAATCATCCTCCCTACCCGCACAGCCCCAGAAGTTTGTGGAGGTCTAGGATGCCTCACCCAAACACATTGCCTTCACCCTTCACATTGCCTTCTTCAAGAATATGACTCTGGTTGGTTCCATTAAAGCCTTCTCTGTGAATTTTGAGGGGAAAAAAGCACAATTTTTCCCTCCTCCAGAGGCTGTGGAACATATAAGGTTAAAGATGCTCAGGCCCAGCTTTCCCCCAGCATACCCAAGGCCAGCCTGAAGACCAAGTTAACCTAGGAGAGAACAGAGCCCAGGACTGGAAGTGTTTCCCGCGGCATCCCTGCCAGCTGGATCTGCTGGGCTGAAGGGCAGATACACAGAAGCTGTGTGACAGGAGACAGTAATTCTCCACACTCACTCTTTGTGGGCGCATGTGGGATGCCTGAAGTGTCGGTCATTTGGGGACTGGTTAAACAAATTGCATTTTATCTAAAGAACGGAATCTATGAATGAATAATGAAATAACAATTAAAAAAGGAACGTGTAAACCTACTCATAAGTCATTGCTTTATTTAACACAGGAAAAACAATTAAAACAACTGAAGCCTGCAGTTGGGGGGACTGGATAATTCATTTAAAAAATCATTTAAAGCAGCTGCTGTAATGACCTTAAACACTTTGGTGAGGATGTAGGTCAGGAGAGTCACGGAAGACAACATGACGAGCTCCAAGTTCAAGGCCAGCCTAGAAAACCCAGTGAGATCCTGTGTCAAAATAAAATAGGAAGGCATGGGGAAGCATACACCTTTAATCCCAGCACTCAAGAGGCAGAGGAAGGAGGCTCTCTATGAGTTCAGGGCAAGCCTGGTCTACATAGAAAATTCCAGGCCAGCCAGGGCTACTTAATGAGACCCAGTCTCAAGAAACAAAAGTAAACTAAACTAAAGAGGACTGGGGATAGGTAGCTCAGTGGTAGAACAATTGCTTACTACGCAGCTGACTCTAGATTCAATTCCCAGTACAGCAGAAAAGGAAAACAAAAGAGAGAGAGAAATAAAGAAATCATGACTGTACCAACAAAACAAAAACAAAGAACCAGAACAAATCCTAACCCTCAAGAGAGACAGAGACACTGCCACAATGCAGTAACCCCATTACTAGTAAGAATCCGAAGAAACCTTGAACAGGATGGTTAAAGGGACATTTGCATCCCAATGGGGTGTAACTGTAATTGCATTGTAATTCACACTTGTCAAGGCGTGGGAACGGATGGATGAATAAAGGAATTGTGGCATAAAGCGTGAGTGACATAGAATACTATGCAGCCTTGAGGAGGAAGCCCTGTGTGTGACAGGCATCAGTGACGCAGAAGCTCTGGTCACTTTCTTCATTCTGGGAGCCTAGCTCACCGGCTGGTGCTAGACGTGTCAGAGGGCCTCAGTTACCCCAACCCAGAAGCCCCCTGACACATACAGGCAGAGGTGTGCCTTTTGGGTGATTCCAGATCCTGTTCAAGGGGTCTATCAACATCAACCGCCACAGAATTGAACAGAACACCATGACTTTGGGTTACAGCCTCCAGATTGGGCTGGCTTTCTGGGTTCCTTTTTTTTTTTTTTTTAATTTAAGTAATGAATTGATTTAATTTAGATGAGTGTGCTACCTGAGTGTACACCTGCAGGCCAGAAGAGGGCACCAGATCCCAGTACAGATGGTTTGTGGGCCATCCATGTGGTTGCTGGGAACTGAACTCAGGACCTCTGGAAGAGCAGACAGTGCTCTTAACAACTGAGCCATCTCTCCAGCACATACATGTGTTCACATGTGCACACAGAGAGAAAGAGAGAGAACCTGACCACTATTGACCTGTGTCTTGCTGCAACATAGACTAAAGCTACTTGAGGAGAAGGCTCCTGGACCACTGCAGTTGACTCCCTGTCGCACTTCAGCCTCAGCAAGCCTTCTCAAAGAAGCGAGATCATGGCTGTCCTCTGCTCAGAAGCTGTACATGCTTCCTAGCTATTTGAAGGGAAATGCCATTCCTCCTCTCTGGTTCCAATTTTTACCACTCTCCCTCCACTTTGCTTCCCAGCCCCTGGCCTTACCCTGACCCCCTTCTATAGACCCAGAAGTCTGCAGGGTCTGAGGCTCACTCTCCTCAGACCCCACCCTGCTACTCACTGTGACCATTGAATCACCGTTCTTAGACTCACATTTGATTACTAATCATAAGCACATTTCATCTCATTTCTCTTCTGTCCTAGTTCGGTTTCAACTGTTGGAGTAGACACCAAGGAAAAAGCAAGTTGGGGAGGAAAGACTTTATTTCATCTTACAGCCGATCATGAAGGGAAGACGGGGCGGGAACTCAAGGCCAGAGCCTGAAGCAGGAACTGAGGCAGGGACTGTGAGGAATGCTGTCTACTGCCTTGCTCAGCATGCTTTCTTGTACAGCTGGGGGATCAGCTGCCCAGGGGTGGCCACACCCACAGTGGGCCAAGTTCCCCCACATTAATCATTAATCAAGAAAATACTCCCACAGGCTTGCCTACAGGCCAACGTCAAGAAGACATTTTCTCAAAAAAGTTTTCCCTACCCAGAGCTGTCTAGTTTGTGTCAGGTTGGCAAAAGCCAGTCAGCGTACCTTTCAAGCCCACTCCTGGAATGAGAGGCCATGAAATTTGATAGTCACCTAGTTTCTCTGTCCCCTGAACAGGGAGCAGAGGCAGGTATGGGCTGGGCCACCCAGTGACCACTCCTGACCCGCGTCTGGATTGAATCTCTTTCCTTATGCTGAAGGATATTAGACATACGTTTTCGTGGAACAGTACCTCGTTTTTATTGAGCATGTGCTACTTCCTGGGCACTATGCTACATATATTACATAGGTTAACTCATTTGGTTCACACAACTCTCTAGAATGAGGTAACCCAGGCAAGGACTAGAAGCCGGCTGCCAGCCCAGACTGACTCCGTAACTGCACATAACTGCTGGATCTTCAACTGGAAAGAATTCCTGCATGCCTTTAATCCCAGCACTCAGGGAGGCAGAGGCAGGTGGACCGCTATGAGTTCGGAGCCAGCCTAGTCTACAAATCGAGTTGTAGGACAGCCAGGGTTACATAGAGAAACCCTGTCTCGAAAAACAAAAACAAAAACAAGAAGAAGAAGAAGAAGAAGAAGAAGAAGAAGAAGAAGAAGAAGAAGAAGAAGAAGAAGAAGAAGAAGAAAAGAAGAATTCCTGCAAAGTCATTAAGAAACACTTATCACCTCCCCCTGGGGTGGGGGGAGCAGCCTCGCCAGGCCACAGAGGAAGACAATGCAGCCAGTCCTGATGAGACCTGATAGGCTAGGGTAGAGGGAAGGGGAGGAGGACCTCCCCTATCTGTGGACTAGGGAAGGGGCATGGGAGGAGAAGAAGAAGGGAAGGTAGAATTAGGAGGGGATGAGGGAGGGGGCTACAGCTGGGATACAAAGTGAATGAACTGTAATTTGTAAACAAAATTTTAAAAATAAGTTAAAAAACAAAAGAAACACTGAGGGGAAGATTCTGGGGAGATGGCTGGGGGGGCGGGGGTAAAGAGGACCAGACTTTAAGTCCTTAACACCCATATTGAAAACTGCCCATAATCCCAGCATGTAACTAGCCAGATTAGCCAACATGGTGATGTGATGCCGCTGCAGCACTTTAGCTGAGACTAAGGAGTTAGAGGCAGTGATTCAGGGATGCTCGCATACTCAAGCACGTATACGTTGTAAATGTGGTTGGCATTGAGCAACACCATTTGAATGTATTCGCTTGTACATCAAAAACTTACTCTTTGAGCATGTAGACAGATGCGCCCCTGTTAGTTCCAGCATGCCCTTTCATCAGCTTCCACTCTTACCTATCAGGAACTGGAGCTCCTGTGTCACAGTGATGTGGAGCTAAATGCTACAGTCAGAGACCTGGGTTCAGATTCTAGCCCTGGCGTCTTTGACTATACCATCTTGGCTAAGTCACTAGCAAAGCCTCACAAAGGAAGTATTTGTGGTGGGGAGAGCTGAACATATGACAATATTTGTGACTTTCTGTGACTATGGCTTCGTAGGTAAGATAAACTTTGTAAGAAGAGAGCTTTGCTTAGCGGTCATGAGCTTGCTCGCGTCTTACGTTAGTGTTTTGAAAGAAGGCAAGTTGAGTCAACAGTTCCAACCTGAGTGCTTAGTCCTCCGATGAAGTCATGGGACCATCCACTCACAATTAGACATCATAATAGAACTATTAAAAGAACTGCAGTTGACTAATCTGCTGCTGCTTCTCCTTGTGGGCTCTCCAGGAACGCTGCCCACTTACAGAGAGCTCCGTTGGCTGTCTTCCTGTGTCTTTCAAGCCCTACGAACCACGTTCTTAAGTACTCATAATGGTCCATGAGCTGGCAGAACCCGTTTGTAACATGTCAGAAGTAAAAATTTTTGCACTACTGATAGACTCATTACAGTATAGGGCTGTCTCGGGGGTTTCTGTGTGGACCAAATATCCCTTTACTTGTGTTTTGCAGGGACCAGATACCCGCTTTTTGCTAATGTGACAGCAGGACTCATAAGCAGCGGAGCTGGTCCAGACTGGTGACAGGTATTTGAGCCTGACTTTGCTGGCTCTTTGCCATTTAACTATCTATATCCAAGCCCACATGCATCATCTTTCAGCTCCAAAATAAAATCATTTCTCATTGGTAAAGCTAATAACAACACAAAACGGTTACCTCACTTGGTGTAGATCTGAAGTGGAGGAGACAGGGACCATTAGGGAGATGGTAAATGTGGGGGGAATTGCTGTTGTAATTCACTGCTCTAGAGTCAGAGAGAGAGGGAGGCTGGGAGGGAGAGGGAGACAGAGAGAGGAAAACAGAATACACAACATAAGCTCCTTCCTGGAAAGAGATGTTTGAACAGTATTGGGAACCAGGATGTTAATCTCCCTTGTCAACTGGACTGACTTACAGTCACCAAGGAAACACGCCTCTCGGTTTGTCTGTGACAGTGCTCCCAGAGAGGTTTATCTGTGGAGGGAGGATCCAGCTTTAACGTGGGTTGTACCATCCTGTGGGTGCAGGTCCCAGACAGAGTAAAGAGGAGACAGTGAGCCGAGCGCTAGCATCAGCTGACTTTGCCGCCTGACTGCAGATGTCATGTGACAGTGCTTTCCCTGTCACATGGGACTGGCTGTACCCCTCCAAACTGTGATCCAGAATTAATTTATTATTATTATTATTAATAATTATTTGCTTCTGCCAGGTATTTGTCACAGCGGTTAGAAAAGTTACTGCTATGAGTGGAGTAATATAACAGCGGACAAAAGCAGACGTCCGTATGTGGTTTCTAGGAAGTCTGTCCTCTGGCCCCGCTCGCCCCTCATTCGCTGTCTCTAGCCTGCCTCACAGTGCATAGAGTTGAGATAAAATATCCTCTAGTGCTTCAGACATGGCTCTGGTCTTGGGTGACATGGGACTTTTTGAGGACTTCAGAATCCTTTTCAGATAAAGGGCACACTGAACCCGAGCTCCTGGTGGCGCAGACCTAATGACATGTTCCAGTTAAAAACCAAGGTGCCCTCGGGAGCCCCAGAAGCCTAGTGGCTGTGTCCTGCAGGGTGAAAGGAGCCACCTGGCAAGAGATTTCTCTCAGAGGAGAAATTCTTCCTGAGCATTCTTTCTGGCCCCTTGTTGGGGTCCTTTACTTGGAGTCTGGTGTGCTTTTTGTCAGTTGCTGTTGAAGACGGTTTCTCAGACTCCTGGTTCAGCCAGTCATATTCCGGATGCACACAGCATCCTGGTAAGATCCACAGACTACAGACCTGCTGGGCTGTGCCTTTGTTTGTTTGTTTGTTTGTTTGTTGAGACAGGGTTTCTCTGTGTAGCCCTGGCTGTCCTGGAACTCACTCTGATCACAGAGATCCGCCTGCTTCTGCCTGCCACCGCCCGGCTCTGTCTGTGCCTTTTCATCGTGGTTTTCCTAGCATGTGCCTGCTAGTAAGGGTGCTCTAGGGTGATGGACCAGAAAGCCCTACCAAAGACACATGTCATAAGGATCTTTGTAATGGGTAGAGTGACTTTCCTATGACAAAGTTAAATTGAATTATTTAAATAACTATTGTAGGACCGGTGAATTGGTCCAGTGGATAAAGGCACTTGCTACCAAGTCTAGTGAACTGCGTTTGATCTTTGGGGCACACATGATGGGGGCAGATAATTGACCCACAAAAGTTGCTCTGTGGTTTCCACATGCTTGTTAGGAGAGTCATGCTCACACTTATATACAGATTACACATTCAATCAATAAATGTAAAAAACAAACAAACAAGCAAACAAAAACAAGTATTACTGTTTCAAAAATGTAAAGGTTGAACTTTGTCTACTCCTCATATGAATGTGTTTTCTTGCAGCATTGAGCAATTATTTATAGAAATTAACAGAAACAAATGCATATTTTTCAGATAAAGTCCATATAGAAAAGAACTGAATAAAAAATTTTGGAAACAAAAATTGCATTATTTGGAATAAAATATCAGCCAAAGACAGAGGTGGAAGTTCATGCTGAGGCATTCCCACAGAAGGAGCAACGGCAGACAACAACTATGAGAAAGAAATTTTGAATCATGAATAATAGATTAAGAGGCTCCAAAGTAAATCTGTGGAAGGTTCCAAGGGGAAACCGATGAAAGTAAATATGAAGGAACAACATTTAAGGACAATATGGGCAAGAATTTTCAAGAATTAAAGACATAGGTCCCCAAACTAAAAGTTCACACCAAACCCCAAGTAGCAGAAATGGGTCCACATTGTCAGAACTTGGAAAGCACCAACAGCAAATGGAATCCTCTGCGCTCCTAGAGAGAAAAGGTTGTAGGTCTCCTACAGCTGATGACAACAATGCAGGTTGTCACTGATAGCAACACTCCTTCCAGCATCGGTGCCAACAGGCAGAAGAGTTATTCAGACTGCCGTAGAAGGAGAATCTCCGTCCTACCTGCATCATAGGAACTGCAGCTCTCACCGAGAAGAGGGACAGATGGAAGACTGGGACCCCCCCCCCCAGCTCCATTAAACAGTAACTTGAGATAAAGTGTCCTCTTGGCACCCAAGGCAATAGAATAACAAGGCAGGCGCAATTTTTAGCCCACTTTACACCACTGAAAGTGAGGCTCAGAAAAAGTTCTCAGAGCTAGGGAGAACAGGGACTTAAATCAGGCAGGCTGAGAGATGAAAGAGGAAACAGTGAGGGAAAAGCTGATGAACATCTGTGGATGCTGTTTGCTTAACCACAGAACTCCAGAACAGAAAGGCCACGATTTGTCCTATACGCAGCTAAATTGTGCCTCTTGGTGTTTGGGGAGATAGCCATGAAAGGTAACTTTCAAGTTTTTCTGGAAATGTTTAGCTGTAATCCCAGCATTCGGAAGGTTGAAGCAGGAGGATATGGGGTTCAAAGCCAGCCTGTGTTACATAGCCAGGCCCTGTCTAAGTAAATAATACATAATTTATAGATAATTTAAATGAAAATGTAAAACCTATACTTGCACATGTTTAAAATATAAGGGCAGCTCAATGAGGATAGTAATGTAATGTATAGCTTCCCAATCAGAAGAGGGAAATTAAGCACGATCAGAACATTTACAGTTCAGCAGGGAGCTAGAAAAGCAGAGAGATGATTATGAAAAGGGAAAGAAATGTTATATTATCAAAAATCAATAGTTGTAATACAAATATGAAATAAGGGAGCCAGCAAGATGGCTCAGCAGGTAAAGATGCTTGTAGCCAAGCCCGATGAAGCAAATTTCATCCCAGGACCACATGGTGGAGGAGAACCAACTCCTGCAAAATGTACACACACACACACACACACACACACACTAAATGGGGAAAAAATGCTAAAATTGAGACTTAGTGTCCAGATACTTATGAAGGTAAGGGAAACTGAAACCCTGGTGGACACTTATAATAACCGACGCTGTAGAAATGATCTACGGTAGAAAGACTATTCTCACTCCAGTAATTGGAGAACTATTAGTTTAACATTGAATCTTTTCCTAATTGCATGCCAGATAGTATTAACATTTAGCATTTAGCAATCTTGAAATTTCTGCCTTCTAAGATTTAAGCTGGATGGCTTTTGGAATGATTTTCCCGACCAGTATTCTAACCAGTCTTCTAGCCCAGAAAAGGTTACATAATTCTTAAGAGTTGAGGGATTTCAAAAAACTACTTATTATACATTTATTTATTTGTGTGTGTTTGGTGTGAGGGTGGAGGGCGGGTGTGCATGTAGGGATCAGAGGACAACTTTCCTGACATCGTTTTTCTTCTGTTTCCGCCTTCCATTTCCCTGCAGGAATTCTGGGATTCCAGAAGGTGCCTGAGCGTCAGGGTAAAATGTGGGTCTGGGGACCTGACTTGCACAGTCAGGCATATTATAGCAGGCACTCTTCCCAGCTGAGCTGTCTCCCCAGCCCTGAGTGAGTTTTAAAATGTAGCACACAGACTACTATATTAACCCCAGAAACAATTTTATTGTCCATGCAATAAATGTGGAGCCAAACTGTAATTCTCTCTAATGATCAATACCATGGGTTCTTAGTTATGGATTTGGATTTTTTTTTTTTTAGTTTCTGTGAAAAGGTTGCATTTTAGTTGTAACAACATTCTCTCTCTCTCATACACACGCACACTCTCATTCTACATTCACTTATTTATTATTTGTGCACGTGCATGTATTTATGAAGTTCGGAAGTGAACTTCAGGAGTTAATTCTCTCTTTCTACAAAGTGGGTCTCTGGAATCCAGGTCCGATTGGCGGGAGTGGTAGAGAGAGTTCTTAGTCTCTCCATCTTGCTCGCCCTCTCTAACAACATCCTCAAAAGATTCTCAGGGTGTGGCTGCCTTGATAGCAAGCCATAAAACATTCCTAAACGAACCACCTGCAAATTGAGATCTCTGGGTAGCTCATTCTCACTGCAGGGTAGTGGTGGGTGGTGAGTGGGCTGAGGTATGGAATTTACTCCTGAGGCAACCTCCTTTACAGTTTTAAAGCCTTGCCACCTCTTTTGCCGCAAATCTCTGCACTTCTAATCTTTTCTCTATCTCTATAATTTTGTTATTTCAAGAACGTTATATAAATGGATTCAGGCAGTATCTATCAATTTTCTACCAGCTTTCCCCCCCATTGTTCCATTTCTCAATATTTCTTAATATTTCACTCTTTTCCTCTCTTTTCTTTTTCTTTCTTCCTTTTTTTGGATTCTTTTCTCTGGGTATGATCTACCATGTTTTTGAAATCCATTCTCTTCCAATTTATGGTTCATCCTTTCATTTCTTAAGACTCCTTTCCAAAGTAAAGGTTTTTAATATGGAGGAGTTACAATTGATAAGCTTTACTTTTATGGATTATGCTTTTAGCGTCAAATTTGAGCATTTTCTTCCCAACTCTAGCTTTTGGTGCTTTTTTCTCTATGTCTTCACATCTGCAATTAATGGCTTTGTAAACAGTTTTACACTTAAGCCCCCAATACATTCTGGATTAACTTCTGTACAAAGTGTGAAGACATTTAGGTCAAAGTTCTATTTCATTCCATGTCTCTTCCTCCTTCTTTCCTCCTTCTTTCCCCTCTCTCTTCCCTCCCCTTCTTCTGCACTTCCTTCCAACTTCCTTCTTTTTCTTGGTTTCCTTTTTACTTTACTTTCCCTTTTGCCTACATACCCACTTTAGTCATTAATTTGTGGAAAAGCCATCCTCCTTTACTGGCTTGCTTTGTGAACACCGCTTAAGCACATTGGTATGAGCCTAGCTGCTTGTGTCTGTGTGGATGCCCCACAGATTCGATCGCTATAGCTGTGTGTCTGAAAATCCAGCCGACTCTTCCCCCCACCCCCCATGTTGTGTTTCTTCCAGCTTCTTACTTACCTTCTCTTGCCTTTTCGTGTAAGTCTTAAAATGACCTTAGGTGACATTAGTCCACCTATAGAAGATCTTGCTGATATTTTCACTGGAGTAACAGGGAGCCTGTATACCAATTTAGAGCAACAGGAATCTGAATTGTGTTGTATCTTCTGGTCCACCAACACTGTGTGGTGCCTCTACTTAGCTCATCTTTGTTTTTTTTTTTTCTCCCTTTGGCATCTTATAATTTCTAGCATACTGATAATATACATATTTTGTTAGATTTATGCTTAAATACCTAAGTTTGTGGGAGCAACAGTGAGCGGAATCCTATCTGAAGGTTTCCATTCCCACTGAGTCACTGAGTGTGTAGAAAGGGAAATGATTTTTGCATGTGGGTCTTAAGTCCTATAGACTTGGCCAACACCCTTCCATATTTCAGGGCTTCTTTGTTATTTTCATTCTTGTTTGTGTTGCTCTTGGGTATTCTAGGTACACGTTTAAAATTTAAAACAGCTTTTATTTCCCACTCACCATGTTGTATTGAGGGTGATGCTTCATTTGTGCTGCCTAGAACCACCTGGGAAGAGAGTCTTAGTGGGGAGACTCTCTAGATCAGGTTGGCCAGCAGACGTATCTGTGGGGGACAGTCCGACTGTTAATTAAGGTGGGACTCTCTACCCTGAATGTGGATGGCATCTCATGTATGAATGTAAACAGCAAGAAGCAAACAGGCAGCGTGTGTGTATTCATTTCTCTCTGTCTCTCTCTCTGTGTCTTTCTGTGTGTCTCTCTCTGTTTCTCTGTGTGTGTGTGTGTCTCTCTCTGTGTCCCTCTGTCTCTCTCTCTTGTTTGCTTGCTTTTCCAAGACAAGGTTTCTCTGTGTAGCCCTGGCTGTCTGTCCGGGAACTCACTCTGTAGATCAGGCTGGCCTTGAACTCAGGGATCCACTTGGCCCTGCCTCCCAAGCACTGGAATTAAAGGTGTGGGCCATCATTGTGCAGCCATTCCTTCTGCTGTTGTCGGAGGATGCATTGTGACTAAACTTCTTGAGTTCCTGCCTTGACTTCCCTTCAATGATGGGCTATAAGCTGGCATTGTAAACACATAAACCGTTTCCTCCCCTACAGTACCTTTGGTCGGGGCACTTTATTACAGCAACATAGATGAAAATAAAGCAGAGAGATGGCTGGGAATCAAACTCCTGTATTCTGAGTGCATGCTTTACCATCAGGTCTTATTTCTAGTGCATATAGTTTTTTTTAAAGCTGTATGTTTCTTTCAAGATTTCAGCTAAAAAGATTCTAGATATTCAAAAAAACAAGAAATAAAATAAAATTCGCTAGGTACATACATAGAGAGATGGTAGAGACCGACAATTGAAAAACTAGAACATGTGAGCCAGGCACGGTGGTATACACAGGTAACCCAGAACTCCAGAGGCTAAGCAATGCAGGAGGACTGCCACGTTCAAGGCCAGCCTGGGCTACATAGTTAGCTGCAGGCTGTCCAGAGCTCTGCATGTTTCAAATGGAACACATGCAGAAGCAGGTGAGGCACTAAGTAATGTAAGTATCAATCCTTGAAGACCGGATAGCAATCTCAAATTCTTATGCAACTAACAACATAGTCTTGATATTAATAAAGCAATGGCTACCACGTATAAAGCAGGTTTGGCAAAACATGGGGTATACTTTACCACACTTATGTTGAAGAGCCAACCACCCCACCAGGGAAAAGTCACCGGGTAGTGGAAATGCTGGGAAAATAAAGTATGATTCATTTTTCTTTTAATTTCATATGTGTAAAGTGAACCCCTTCAAGCTTCCTTGTAAGTTTCAAAGGCAGTTTACCACATGAAGCCACAGCTCCCACGTCATGGTAAAAGTCAAGCTGTGTGGGCGGTGGGGGTGTGCCCCTTTCCATGTCAGCCCTTGGGAGGCAGAAGCAGGCCGATCTCTGTGGGTTAAAGGCCAGCCTGGGCTACACAGCTTGCTCCAGACCAGCTGTGCTACACAGTGAAATCCTGCCTCAAAACCCAAAAAGGGAAGAAAGAAAGCAATGGTCAGAAAATAATCCCAAGCGGGTGACTGTTTACAAAATCAGAGATACACTTAACTAATCCAGTGAAGAATAAGAAAATATTTTTTTTAAAAAAATAGACACTATGAGATTCACACTTTTCAAGAATCAAAACTTTACTAACTTACTAATTTTATTCAATTTTTTTTGAAATGGTATCTTACCACATAGCCCAAGCTGGCTGTGCGCTTGCGTCCTCCAGGGTTTGTGTGTTAAGACTGCAGGAAGCCACTACCACGCTTAGCTGTGCTAACACAGTATTTAAAAATATACAGCCTTACATTTATTGATGAAGTAAAAGCTGAAATAACTGACCTAGAAGAACACACTCAGCCTAGATTTAAAAGGAAGAAGTAATAATGACAACAAAATCAGGAATTAGTAAAGACACAGAGGGAAGGTAAGAAATCAGAGTCTGTTCTTTCATTTTTAAAAAACTATCTTTAGGTGTGCGTGTCAGGGGACATGTGCACATGAGTGTGGATGTGTGTCGATGTGTGAGTGTATATACATGAGTGCAGGTTCATGTCTCCAGGTGGATATGTGCACGTGAGTGAGATTTCGTGCCTGTGTGTGGGTGTGTGTACACGAGTGAAGATGCGTGTCTCTGTGCATGTGCACACGAGTGAGGTGCATGTATGTGTGTATATGCACATGAATGCAGACTCATGTCTCTATGTGGATATGTGCACATGAGTGAGACTGCATGTCTGTATGTGGGTGTGTGCACATAAGTGAGGATGCATGTTTGTGTGTGGGCGTGTGCATGTGAGTTCAGGTGCACATGCACCTGAAGAGCCTGTGCTCTTAAGTGATTTCAAATCTAATCCTTAGAATCAGTGGCTCAGACTTCAAACTGTATGGTTTTATATGAAATTATAAGCTTTCTTTTTGTGTGTGTATGTGTGTGAGAGAGAGGGAGGAAGAGAGAGGGAGAGCAAGAGAGAGATTTGGCTTATTCACCCAATTGCAATGTAGGACTTCAGAGGGAAAGAAGAGGCGGTGAAGCAGTGCTAAGATTAGTCTGTGGGAAGTTGTGGAAAGGGCCGGAGAAACAGTTGGCATTGCAGTGTAAGAATCGGGGTCATTAGCGAGGTGAGGTGGCACACACCTTTAATCCCAGCACTTGGGAGGCAGGAGGGTCTCTGTAAGTTCGAGGCCACTCTGATCTACAGAGCAAGGCAAGCACAGCCAGGACTCTGCTACACAAAGAAATCTTGTGTCAACAAACAAACAAACAAGAATTGGGGTCATTTGTAGAGGTCTGATTTACGGCAAAAGTGAAGAAGCGCTGGGACACAGGCAATGCTGTTTAGTAGGGGCTGAATCTGAGAAGACACGGCCACTACTCGAGTTAGAGGTAAGAGAACAGGGGCCATGAGCGTGTCCCTCTCTCATGTCCACTTGTCTCTTGGTGTCGCTGAATGTCACTCCTAGAGAGCTATCTGGAAAGAGAAAGGCTCTGGGAAATCCAATTACAGTAGGGAGGCAGAGAAATGATCTGAGAGCAAATAGGCAAGAAAGGGGCATCCCGGAAATCCACTAAAGAGGCCAAGGAGATGGGTCAGTCCGGAAAGTGCTTGCTGACCAGCATGAACACCCGAGTTTGATGCCTAGAGCCCATATCAAAGAAGGCTGGCATGGTAGTATGTGGCTGCACCCCAGCACTGGGGAGGCAGAGATAGCTGGATCTCTGGGTTCAACAGCCAACACGTTTCGCTTACTTCATGAACTCTGGGCCAGTCAGAAAGTGCCTCTCAAAAAACATGATGGCTGGCCTAAGGAATGGCAACCAAGGTTGATCTCTGGCCTCTACACATGTGCACCTGTAAACACATAAACACACATTTTAATCTTACTGCTAAATACGTTATTTTCAATGACTGAAAAAGCAGAAAAGCTGCCAAATTCATTTTATGAAGCTAGTGTGATTTTGATAAAAGTAGAGAGGGCAGAGTTGCTCAGGAAGATTATCAACAGGTGTGGCAATATATCCCTACAATCCCAGCGCTGAAGGGGCTTCCGACCAGCAGGACCTTGTCTCAAACACCATCCAACTAAGTCAGGCTGACTGGTACCACTTCAAACTGAGGGGACCATATTTACTTTAGTCTCTTGGCAGCTGACACAGAAACTGTTCCCCTCCTTCCTCCCACTCTTCCCTCCTTCCTTTCACTCTTCCCTCCTCTCCCTTCCTTCCTCCCATACTTCTCTCCCCTCCCTTCCTCCCTCCCACACTTCCGTCCAGTCCTTCCTCTCACACCCCTCTTACCACACTTCCATCTGCATTCTGAGCCTGTCTTTCCCTGCACCTCCTCCTGTCCTTCCCTTTGCTTCCATATGTCCTGGAATGTCACTACCACACTCCCTAAGTGGTGGCCCCTGCCCTGCAGGCTGGATCTCAGCACAGGCCTGCAGCACACAGCCAACCCCACTCACTCAGTTCTGCCACGGGTGCTTTCTCAGCATCCCTCTGCACTTTCCACGGAAAGCAGGAGTTCCTGTCACTTTGCTTCTTTACATCAGTGTCATCGGTACTTGCAAGTGTGTGTGTGTGCGTATGTGTGCATTACATATATAGCTTTGCTTTATTTCCTTTAATATCGTGTAAGCATAATGAATTTTGTCATTTTTACCACCTCTCACCATTCCTTTTAATAGTTATTTGTGTGTGTGTGTGTGTGTGTGTGTGTGTTTCAGCATGTGGGCACACACACACCACAGTGCATGTGTGGATGTCAGAGGACAGCTGGTGGAAGTCTGTTCTCTCCTTTCCAGCACGTGGATTCCAGAGTGGAACATAAGCTTGGTGACAAGTGTTAAGCCACCTGGCTTTTCAGGCAGTGCCTGCCACGGAGTCTGCGCTGGATGAGAGTTGAATGCCAGGGAGAGCAGGTATCACTGCTGTTACCGAATTATCAAAGCACTGAAGGATCAAAGACAACCCGGATGTCCAGCAGGAGGGGATGGCTTAATTATTGAAATTCTGAAAAACAGCAACAAAGGAAAAAATAAGAGAGAAGCAAAGAAAAACATGGGTTGAAGAATACCTCTAGAAGATTTTAGACGGTATATATTTTGTAACAAACACAGACAAAAAGACAGAAACGTGTTGGTTTTGAGTAGTTGGATCGGATGTGAGAATTATTGTTAACTATCAGCTTGACAGAATCTAGATCACGTGAGAGACAGCTCTCTGGGCGTGTCTATGGGGAATGGCCTTGATTACCTTAAGTGATGTAGGATGCTCATTTTCATTGTGGGCGGGGCCACTCCCTGGACTGCACAGAGTGGGAGCTGAGCCCCAGCAGGTGCACTCACTGCCCTTTCCTGGACTGCAGGTGTGACATGAGCATCTGGCCTAAGCACCTGCTGCTTGACTCTCCTTTCAGAACACACCTTTCCTTTAACCAAAATAAACTCTTCCTTATGTTGCCTTCATCAGGGTACTTTACCTCAGCCACAGGGAAGAAACAAAGATGCCTGTTTTTCACCTTTAATCCGTTTCTGAATTTTCTAAATTATACAACAAATGTAAATGTTTTGATCTTGTCTTAATCGCTTTTCTATGCTGTGAAGAAACACCGAGACCAAGGGGACTCATAAAAGAAAGTATTTGGTCGAGGCTTGCTTAAAGTTTCAGAGGGGTAGTCGGTTATCATCATGGTGGGAAGCATGGCAACGTGCAGGCAGACACGGTGCTGGAGCAGGAGCTGAGAGTTCTACAGCAACACTGGGCCTGTCATGGGCTGTCAAAGGCTCAAAGCACCCCCCCCCACACACACCTCCTCCAACAAGGACACACCTCCTAATCCTTCTAATCCCTTTAGAAGTGCCACTCCCTGGTGACTTGGTGTTCAGACATATGAGCCTATGGGGGCCCTTCTTGTTCAATCACCACAGATCTGAAAAGTCTGATTTTTTGTTTGTTTGTTTGTTTGTTTGTTTGTTTTTAAATAAGGAGAACACATTTCTGTCTTCCTCCTTCTTGTCCCTTCTCCAGTCCACTTGGCTCCAGAGGTCACAGTCCATCGAGATCCCAGGATTACAGGCTGGTCCAGATAACTACAAGCCACCACTATAAATGGCCCCTTTGTCCAGACTCCCCCAAAATGTAAGCAGGATTAGATGGCTGCACAGGTCAGCAAACAGGGAAAGTACGAGAAGGACCAGCATTTCATCCTCCCATCTTGCCCAAGTATATAAATCTTAGCTCCTCAGCCTCTCAGCCTCCACGCCTCCAGAACTGGTTTGTGACATGCAAAGGTAGCATCCTCCTCCCCCAAGGGAAGGGTTAAGCTTGGAGAGAAGAGGGATGGATTAGAAAAGGAAGAAAAACTATCGTCAATATGTCATAAAATATACATGCTATTTCTAATTTATTCCTGTCCATTTGAGGCAACACATCTAACGTGCTACAAATATTCCTGGAACGTAGTACACCCTTCTCTTTAATAATGTGTGTCTGGGACTCTCATTTGCACTCTGTGAATTACTGTTTTATTTAATGAAAAAAAGATAAATTGTCCTTGATTTGTATTTATTAATTTCTATGAATTTGGTGTCTGACATTTATGAAAGCTTAGCCACATAATTTCTTCTTTCTTTAATTTACAACCAGAGGACTGTTTAAATATAATTTTAAATGATGCATAAAATGCTTTCTGACATATTTGTTTTTCAAATTTCCAACATGCATATTTGCTGTTTCTACTTGGCGAACAAACAGTGTCTCAAAATTGTGCGGGAAGAAAAATGTTACCTGCTTGGGATGCCTTTATGAAGACTTCGCTGCTGTGCTGGGTGGCAGCTGAACTCCCTGGAGGCTGTCCTGGCAAGTGTGAGCTGGTTGTTGTAACTCAATCCGGGGCAGAAGCAGGAGACACTAGAGGCATTGCAGCCTTCAATTCAGGGCAGAGCCCCAGAACTAAACCTGAAATTAGACACGATTCTGGTGGCATTTTTTGAGGGAACAGAAGTAAAACGAAAGGTGAAACACATTTCTTAAAGACAACTATTGTTTCTGTGCTTATTCAGGATCAGACAGCTCTTAAGATTAAGTAGATGGCTTTCTTCATAGTTGGCTTCTTGAAAACGATTCTTTTTATTTCCCATTTTAACTTTTTCCATATTCTGAATAATAGTCATATTAGGTAGTGACAGCTTTGAAAAACCACACGGCTATAGTTCAAATCATGTGAAGTTAGCCTCAATTTTTGCATTTTTAAAGCTGTGCTTCATTGTCTGTGTGTGTGCACGCGCGCGCGTATGTTTGCATGTGTGCATAGATATGTATGTGCCTGCATGTGGAGGACAGAGGACAACTTTGGGTGCTATTACGCAGGTACCACCCATCATTTTTGTGATTTGATTTTGAGGCAGGGTCTTTCACTGGCCTCGTGCTCTGTCAACTAGACTGCAGTGGCCAGCCAGCAAAACGTAGGAATCCGCTTGTCTCCATTTCCCAGTGCTGGGATTTCGAGTACACACCACCATGTCCAGCCTGTTTCCTTTCCTTCTTCTTTTTCTCTCTTCATAGTTTCAGGGGACTCAGACTCAGGTGCTGGCACAGGCAAGGCAGGTACCTTATGGACTAAACGATCTCTCCAGACATATTGCGTGTCATTTTTAACCGGAACTTATGGAAAGAAAATAACACTCAACCCTCACATGAGCGATCCGTAAATAAAGAATGCAAGGCTCAAAATGCCACTCCACCTCCTTTTTTTTTTTCTGACTTCTGTCTTTGAAACAGATGTCTCCTACAACCAAACAACTCTGTTCTCTAATCAGAAAGTAAAGGCTTGTGTGTGGATTTATGGTAGATGTCTGAGCCAGCTCTCAAAACCGTCTACACGGACGTGTTCTTACAGACTCATCACACTGAAATTTGACTGGTAATTCCCTTTTTAACGTGTTCTACGAACTTTCACCCAAACATGATTTTACTGTTTTTTAAGAAGGGTTTTTTCATGATTGGGTATTTCAGACAAACGCCTCATGATGCTAAGGCGCTAGCCCTTTAAGTTGATGACGGACTTGCTGATGTCAGCAGCTGGGCTATGCCTATGCTACCAGCTGACAGGACACTAATTACTAGTTATGTGGCTGCTGCCTGCTTAAGGAGCTCGTCACCGAGTTATGATTGAGGAAGGCTGGAGAGCTCAGGGCTGATGTGAGGAGCGACACCAGCTATGAAAATGCCACAGGAGCCCTCCGATTGGTCCACCTGACAGAGATCCGTCTAAGGAGGAAACATCTATTTTAATACTAAACCACACACACACAAGTCCAGTCGGCAGAGGAGAATTTACAGGAGGCCGAGGAGGCATCACCGGTCCAGCTGACAGCAGGTGCAAACTAAGCATGACTCCCCAGCTTTAATCGATAACCAGGGACGATCCCTCAGCATAGACAGGACATCGCCTCATGGGGAGGGGGCGGGGCCCAGGAGGGGTCAACATTGTCTGTAGAAGCCAAGTACTTACTTTGTCATCTTTGGAAGACGTTTACTCAATCGTTACCGTGACAGTAACAGAGCTGACACGTTGTCCTGAGGATGAGGGATGCCGGCCTTGGTTTCCCCAGCCAGGGTCTGAGAAAAACAGCCCCACAGACAAGGGCTCCAGAGAGAGGATGTGAGGGGTGCTGAGGGAAGTGGGACCCGGACAGGGACGGGAAGGCATCACGACAGGTGCAGAGGAAGTTTCTGTGCAGGTGAAGGGTTGGGCTGCTGTGCTCTGACCAGACTGTAAAGGCTTTGAGAATAACAATATGTTACCCAGCTGGAGACAGTACAGTAACAGAAAGATCGCTTGCAAGGGCAAGGCCCTGGGTTCTATTCCCAGTACCAAAACCAAACCAAACAAAAACTATTAAGTTTCCATTCTAGGTGTGCCTGACTACCTCCCCTCCCCCCTGCTCCCCGCAACCCACCAGCCAATGTTTGCAAAACAAGACAACCATAGTTTTCCCCTGAGATTAAAACAATAATGATCTAGGAGAGCAACAGCTCAGTTGATAAAGTGCTCATTATGCAAGCATGGGGACCTGAATTCAGATTGCCAGCACCCACAGAAAAAATTTAAAAAGAGAAAAAAAAAAAGCAGGCCATAGCACTTGTTTGTAGCCCCAACCCTAGGGAGGCACAGACAAGAGCTTAAGCTTGCTGGCAGTGAGCTAGCTCAATCAGTGAGCTCTGGGTTCAGTGAGAGAGCTTTCTCAAAAAATAAGGTGAAGGCATGGTTGAGGAAGAGAGCTAGTGTTGAACTCTGACCTCTATATACACACACACACATTCATACCTACACACATGAAAAGACACACAAAATAACAGCGTTTGATTTTTTTTGTCACATGAGAGAAGAAATAGACCTCTGGTGAGTCGCCTTTCCCCGTGGGGCTGCAAGTGTTTTCACAATGGCACAGAAATATTTCGGGAGAGTAAAGATGGGCACCCGCATGTGAACTCTGAGTGCGCCACCTCTGCAGGGCTTGCTCCTCACATTCTCTGTGCACTGCTGCCGCCGACATGTGGAGTCTCTCTCTCAGCGAGCAGCCTGCCTGGCAGGCTGGGAGTGAGTCATGCACACTCCCTCTTCAGCCTTGGCACCATCCAGCCCTCTGTGAGCGAGAGGCAGCAGAGGAGGAGAGGGTGTTTTGCAAACACTTGCTTATGTTGATGTATGGCTTATCCTTGCTGATCTATCTGGAGAGCAGGGAACAGGGCGGCAAGTCTCCGAGGGTATCTGAGAGATCTCTACAGATTTACTCCGCACACCCACTCTTTAGCTAAAAATCCTTGTCAAAGCCACGGTGGAAGGGCGAAACAGGGCGGCTATGCTGTGTATAGCATTCAGCTTGCCTACTGAGCAGCTGTGAGGCCACGAGCAACACACATACTGTGTGAAGTTCAGATAACTCTTGCACAAGAGCTTCCTACACGTTGTAACTGAGAAGATTGAAGCTCTTAGCCACAAGGCTCCTAGCGCCATGCCTGACATCTCCATGTGTAATTGCCACTTACCTTCTCCCCAACCCATTTTTGGGTTCTGATCCCAGCAGACTTAGAGACAATGATGGAGACTTAGAGACAGGGCAGAATGCATGTGAGTGAGGCCGAGGGAAATGGAGATCCAGATGGCAGAAAGAAGGAAGCCAGTGGGAAGTGCCATAAGCTAGACACGAGCACAGGCCATGGTGCTCAACCCTGAAGTGGACTGATGCAGTGTAAAGTTGAAGGGTGGTCCCATCTAAAGGAGAAGAGTGTGGCATGTTCACATACATATTCCTGAGAACCACCCATCAAGGGTCACCGTGGGAGGGGACGAACTGACAGGACATTTGACCTGCCTTGTGACTTTGCCTTCTACTGTTCCAGACTGGGAGAGCTCGCAGATCCCATTTGCAGAGTGGGGACAAATGGGTGTCAATCCATGGACACTGACATGTTCCCAGATCCAGGCAGGGCAAAGGCAGACACACTGAGGAAAATGGGGATACCTAGAACCTAGTGGTTTCCATCAGGAAGCAGCCACTGCGGAGATAAGATAAAACAGTGGAAACTTCAAAGGCAAAGGTCGTGATGCCAAGATGTCTGCAGATAGCAAGAAACACCAGCACCCGGATCTCCCCAGGGTGGTGCTTGGTACCCAGAGCCTCTTCCGCCCTGTTCTACATCTGACCTGTGGTCTATGGGGTGGGAGGGAAGAGGGGAGAGGGGGCGTGTATGACAGCCCTGTTAGATTCACCTTAAACAAACTGGAAGAGTCTGTGTGAAACTCCAGTTTACATGTGGAAATGTAAAATCCTAGACTGCACTGCGTGAGGGACCGGATTACAGTGTTAATGTGGACTCGAATGGGATGATGCTCCACGAAGAAGGATGGTATTAAGAACTACTCCTCTAGCCCGGCATAGTGCTATGAGCCTTTAACTCAGGAAGTAAAGGCAGGAGGATCACAAGCCAGGGGCCAGCACTGTCCTCAAGTCTCCTTAGAGCCCCACCAAGCGCTGATGTCTCCTGTGGCTTCTGGAGAGTCAAGAAAGTCCCTGCTTCCAACGCAGAGCTGCTTTTCCAGTAGCTGTGTGTTCTTGGGTAGTTACTGAGTCTCCCTGTGCCTGTGTGGGGGTTTGTGGGCAGCTCCCGAGCCTCTGTGCTTGGGTGGCTTTCTCTCTCACCCGTGTTTTATCGAGTTGTGATAATACACAGGAAGAGCTCAGAGTAGCTAACAGTTACCCTCACAGCTGCCATTAACAACCCCCTTCAAGCTGACAGTCATCCCTCAGGTATGCTAATGGCCTCCAGCTAGTTTTACACTGTTTTTGGAACCAGTTTGACTCATTAAGGGGTCTCTTTGCAAATACTCCTTGTAGAACATAGGGTCCGCATACAATACAGCACTGTGTGCTCAAAATCCGCAAGAGTCACTTAAAAGGTGAGGAAGCACTTATACCATAGTGCACAGGTCAGAGAACAGTTGCTCCGGAGTCTGTCCTCTCCTACCTTATTTTTGAGCCAGGGTCTCTCTTGTTATGTCTGGATGCACAAGTGATTCCCCAGCTTCTGCCTCCCATCTCCTGCAGGAGTGCAGGACTCAGGTTACTGATACAAGCTGTGACACCTGGCTTTTTTGTTTTGGTTTTTCAAGACAGGGTTTCTCTGTGTAGCCCTGGCTATCCCGGAACTAACACTTTGTAGACCAGGTTGCACTTGAGCTCAGAGATCTACCTGCCTCTGCCTCCAGAGTGCCGAGATTAAAGGTGTACTCCACCAGGCCAGCCACCTTGCCTGGCTTTTTTCTTTTTAATGTAGATTCTGGGGATCTGGATTTAGATCATCATGGGGTTGTGGCAAGTTCTCTTACCCACTGAACCAATCTCACTGCTCCGGAAGTAGCAATTATGTTGAATTTCATTACTAACACAAGCAACCACCACAACAACAATAATAAAGGAGGTAGCAGAAAGTTGCTGGATAGAACTTGTCCCCAAACTCCCACAGATGTGCATGATAAACCTAAACAGCGTTTCCTAATGCCAATCTCACTGGAATAAAACAGTTTAATAAAAGAGAAGAGTGTCTTTGCTTGCGGCTATCCTGAGAAAGTTTTCGTTTGTCCCTTGGCCAATGGGAATGGTCCACTTATGTTCCCATTGTCTTCACTCTTGTCCCACCAAACAACTCAGTCACAGAACAATGTAAGTAGGCATTAGAAGACTACCATTCAGCACTAGGAAGGTGAAAGGTCAGAGGAGGCCCTGAACTATGGAGCAGTCACATATGTGACTATCTATGACTCATGGCTGGACGCAGGAGGGCATTTTTAAATGCTGCACCATCAAGAATGTCTTTAAGTGTTTGGTCCTAGAATGCAGTCTGGAATTCTGCCAAGTTTATTTGGATTCCAATTTGGTGAGGGGGAAAAACAGAAAACAAAAGAAAACCCCCCAAATGGATCAAAGCCATTGTCAGTTGAAGCCATGTTAAGAGAGGTTATGCTCCTGGGTGGAACGGAAGATCCTAAACTGCTCTGGACAACAGGGCTCCTTGGAGAATAGATGTTGTGTGTCAACATGGAATGTGCGCACTGACAACATGGACCTGTCAGAGCACCTACAAGCCATAAGAGTGTTGGAAAAGATGCTGACCTTAAAGGCCTTACGAGAATAAAAAGATTCCTTGAAAGGGGGATTAGAAATATCATGGCAGGAGGTGGACCCCAGGGAAAGAATGGGAGACAAGAATGGTGGGAAGGAAGGATTCTGCCCTGGAGTTGAGGTGCCAAGCCCACAAAGGCACTGCCAATTAACATACCGCGGAGATGCTAATGTATGAAGCTTGCTGCTCTATTTCCAACAGCCATGCTTGGGAACCAATGAGGAGCAGATGAAGAACATGACAAAGGCCCATGTGGATGGTTTATAACCAGTAAGAAGAACACAGTCATAGCATTTGCAGAAAAATGGATGCCGCTGGAAATTACTGTATTAAGCAAACTAAACCAGTCTCAGAAAGGCACAGAGAGTATGTTTCATCATATATGGTTCCTAAATTTTAAGTAGTTACATAAAGTTATGGATGTACATGTGACATGAAGACAGAAGTAAGTCAGTGTAGGGGAGCAAGGTGGCTCCTAGGAAGAGGAAGAGGAAGAAAAAGAAAAAGGAGGAAAGATGTATGGGGAATGTATTCAAAAACCAGAGTATAGTTGTATAAAAATGTTCTTAATTAACTCAGTGCTGCGTACAGTGGATATATACAATAAAAAATCAAAAGACAAGGGGTCTTGCTAATTGGCCATGTGACCCTGGGAGGTCTGTCCAGCCTCCTCAGACTGACAGAGACCTTCTCCATCAACAAAGAGGCTAGGCTAGCTGTGTGAGGCACATCCCAAGTCTGACACAGCTCTGTATGCCTACCTATTGCAAGAGATGTGGCCCTTTCCATTGGAAAAACAAAGACTCCAGTATTCCTAGAAACATATCACAGTTCCTGGCAAGTAGTTCTCACAGACGGACATGAAGCCGCTGAGCATTCCTTGCTCCTCTCTCTCCAGCCATCATCACCTCAGACAATGCCTCCACCGCCTCGGATTGGCCCGTCCCTATCCCACACATTTGGCTCCAGAAGACCATAGCCCCAGACCCTGAAGATGTTCACAATGAGTGTAGACAGAAAGCCACAGAGAGGTCAGTCAGATGAGCACGCTGGAGCTAGAGATGACCCCTGGAGAAGCTGGGGTGCAGCGGAAGCAGGAGATGAGCGTGTTTAGGTGGGACTGGCAAGGAGAGACACTGCCGACAGTGGGGACAGGCATTTCTTCCGTTTTTGTTATGAAAGGAAGAAGCAAGGAGAGACACTGCCGACAGTGGGGACAGGCATTTCTTCCGTTTTTGTTATGAAAGGAAGAGGCAAATACAGTGTGCGAGAATCGGGAGGACTGAATTTCTCATGAGTGAGAGAATAACACACATGAGTGCACTAAGAATCGCCCAGTTGGGCTGGAGAAACAGATGGCTCAGCAGTTAAGAACACCGACAGCTTTTCCAGAGGGCTGGGTTCACAATGGTCTCTAACTCCAGTTCCAGGGACTCTGACACCCTCACGCAGACATACATGCAGGCAAAACACCAATGCATGTAAAGTAAATTAATCAATAAATCATTAAAAAAAGGAATTGTCTAGTCAACAAAGAACTTGGGAGGAAAAAAAGATGATAAAACTGGGTGGTGGTGCACACTCCTTTAATCCCAGCATGTGGAAGCCAGAGGCCAGCAGATCTCTAAGTTCAAGCCCAACCTGGTCTACAGAGTGAGTTCCAGGATAGCCAGGGCTACACAAAGAAACCCTGTCTCAAAAAAAAAAAAAAAGAAAAAGAAAAAGAAAGAAAGCAAAACATTAATAAAACAGAACTTGGAACTTGGACCATCAGGCACAGCTAAAATTTGTATAAAGCCTGAGATAGCCAAGCTAGTGCAGGAGAGAAAGGAGCAGAAGGATAAAGTCTGAAGCCTAAGGATGGCTACAGTGACAACAATGACAGATCCAGGGACCAGAACAAGGAATAGGTGGTAAGACTGTAGGACTCAACTTCAAGTCCTCTTGAATTATTTGGAGATGCCAAAGGGGAAGAAGGGCAAAGATAATGGGTTACAGGAGGGAGGAGAATGCCTCAAAGTAAGATTTAGAGGGAACCAAATAATTGATAATGGATGGGTTAAAGGTAAGAAGACCATGCACATGGACGACAGAGGGTGGGGTAAGGACACTGAAAACAAAACAAAACAGATGAAGGCACAGCCAGGCACAGTATTGCAGAGAACATATTGCTATTGAAATCATGAGAATAACAGGGCTAGTGAAGAAAGTGAAATCGGCATAATTTTCAGAAAGTTTGGTAGTGGCTGGGACCGAGAGGTGGTAGAATATTTCAGACTAGGTTCCTGCAGGAAGAAGAAAGCAAGTGTGGGCTCCAAGCATTCATACAGGGTCCACAGGGCACCTAATTCACCTTCAGCCTTGAGTGCTAGGAATAAGTAGCTGGCAGCTCACCCCATGCACGCTCCCAGAACTGTCCAGCAGAGAGGGGATCAAAGAGCTAGGTATGACTATGGTCATTGGTCAGAGAAAAGTCAGGGGGTCATCTTCAAAGACTTTGAAAGCATAAGCAGATGTTGGTAAACTAGCGTGGGGGCCATAAGTTTTTGGAAAGTTATCGGGAGGCTCACAGCCACGTCAATAAATTATTTATTTATTTATTGCACATCTGTTAGAGGTTGTCGAATTGCGTGCATGGACCCCACACACACGAAGGCCAGAGGACAACCTCAGGGTAACCCTCGGGTGTCTTTCATATTTAGTTTGAGACAGGGTTTCCTCACTGGCCTGGAATTTTGCCACTCGGGCCAAGCTAGTTAAGCCATCGGGTTTCTAGGGATCTGTGTCTGTCCGCTTCCCATCTCACTGTTGCTGAAGTTACAGGCTCAGGCCACTGAACTAAACATTGCATGCGGGACCTCCAGAATTCTCGCACTTGTATGGTGAGTGCTTTACCAAGTGAGACACTTCCCCAAACCCTAACAACTTTTCTTTGCGTCCGTACATCTATATTCCTTTGTCCCTCTTCATGCTTGTGTCCCTACCAGTCTGTCACCTCCATGTCAACTCAGACTGCGTATCTCCTAAAGCCTGGCTAGAGGCATAATGTGGGTTCTGCTCTGGACAGGGAGAACAGGCACTCGGGAGAGGCTGACAGAAGCTCAGGGGGGACCTTGTGGGCATAGTGGTCTCTCCTCCGTGAGCCCCTCATCCCCGCTGAGGCACAGCTCCACCAGAAACCTTCCTGTGGAGAAGAGCTATGGTGACAGTGGGGTCTGGCCACAGCAGAGGTACCTACAGCTAGGAGTATCTAAAGACTGGTCCTTCATCTCTCCATCTTCCGTCTCCTATGTGGCCTCCTGACTAGGAGCTCAGCGCACAGTCAGACACCAAGGTTTGTGGTCCCGGTAAGCCCTAGGGGTTACCCTCACGACCAGTGTGGGCACGTGCATTAATTTATGCAGCTATTTTTGTGCTGGAGGATTAGTTACCCACAGGGATCACGTGACCCACAGAGTCTAGCCCCTCCACTGCCCATGACAGGAAATGTTGGCCAAGTTGATGAGGACTAACTGTGAGTCTCAGAAATCACCGGGAAGATATCTTTAGGAGACAGGACCTTTCTAAACCTGGTCTGGATGAGGGTCCAGCAGAGGGAGGAGACCTGGGAACTGAAGTCAGCTTCTGGGACTGATGAGCAATGAATGATCTTGAACCCAATAGTTCCAAGGTAGATGATGCGTTGGAGCGAGGTAAGCTCCAGGGCTGGTGGAAGAGTTCTGCAGAGCAGTGTGGGCTGGTCTCGATCCCCTCTGCTGGTCACCTGAGTGTGGTGGGAGGTTCACTCTCAGAACACACGCTCTTCCCCTCCTTGGTCAGGAACGTCTGATAATCTCTGGTTAGAACAACCATGACCGAATGTCACCTTACTTAGCATTGCAAGACTTGCTTTTCTTAGGTGGGGGATTGCCTATTTAGAGTCTCCTAACATATATGTACCCTTTCCAATTTAATACTGATGCCTTGCTCAATGGGAGGACCTTTGTAGCGTGACCTTCAGTCATATCAGCTCTATTCTTCTTTGTGACCAATGATGCTAAAGCACAAAGTCTGTGGACAACAACATTGAAGAATTAGATTAAATACCAACAGGCAGGTACTGAAGCAGTTCTTCCTTTTTCAAAAATTTCTTCCTGCGTATCTAAAGACTTGTTCACCTTAGACCCCACATATGCAGTACACTCGGATCTCAGAAAAAACTGACACACAAGCTGCTGGTGTTACTGTTTCTCCTTCTTCTCCTTCGTGATGACAAGAAAACAAAAGGAAAGGCCTTTAAACAAAGCAGAGGAGAGTGAGGACCTGCACTTACAGATTGCCTCATTAACCAGGTGGCATTTCCTCTGTGGTCAGAACCCCTTCTAGGGTGACTTCGTTGTTTTTGTTTGTTTGTTTTGTTTCTGTGATTCTCTTCTAATGTGTCCCTGGGGGCTGGGACATTGCACAGAACGATTTTCATTAGTGTTCATGACCCGCAGTTTCATGTCTATTTATGTGAGTAATCTCATGTAAGCTGCCTTGAAATTTTTATCAGGTAACAACCAGTTAACTTTCGGTCAGTCATCCATTAATTATTAGCAGAAAAGATGTGGAGACCAGAAGTCAAGAAGACCTGGTCCCTGTCCTCATTTCAAAATGGAATAGGCATGATTTGGGAATAGAGTCTGGAAAGAGGGGGCATCCTGGGGATTTGGGCAAGGCTGTGGAAGAGACGGTTCAGCAGATGTTTGGAGAGCGTGCACTTAGCCAGGAAAGCAGCCATCACGGGAGTCTGACAGGGCCGAGCCCTGTGCCTAATGTAATCGCCTTTTTTGTTAAGGGTACTAGTCTAGTGGATCAAGGAAGTAATGTGAGTTGGGTGGCTTAAGCAGCATGTTTGAGTCTTTTATATTATTCCTGTGGACTTAGAGGAAGATGAATAATGAAAGCGTATGTAGTGTCTGGGTTATTTCCTTGGCACCTCTCTCTCTTCCTGTATATGCATGTGCGTGCATGAGTACTCATGTCAGCGGGTGCACGTGTGCTTCAGATGCACATGTGTGAATATATATACACGGAGGTCAGAGACAGCCTCGGGTGCCATTCCTCAGGTGGGGTGCACCCTGCCTTTGAGACAATGCTTTAAGCACTTGCAGTAACAGAACTGGATGGGTCGTAGCCCCTCCCATTCTGCCAACGGTTCTCTTCTGTTATAAAAACCTCATGCAAATATGTTCTCATTGACTTCGATGAGATCCAATGCCTGAGGCTCTGATCCAATAAGTGTCCTGTCTGCGTAAAGCGGAGGTCTTCGTGCCTGAAAATCCGTGTGAAGAACTTCCCATGGAAGCCTGAGCTAAGGCAGCCGCTTCTTTACCCCAGCTGTTCCCGTTACTGTGCTGTTGTTTGTTTTCCCTGGTATGGACCACTATGTACTAAATACTGACAATTGTGTTCTCCCAAAGTACATAGATCGATGCAACATGCAATGTGTTTAGGCAGTGAGGACTTCAGGTGAAATGTTACAGTTAGAATTAGTGACTATCCAAGAGCCCACAGGACAGTCCCATCTCCTCTATCCCTGATACTCAAGGACACAGCGAATGGAGAGCCATCTACAAACCAGGAAGCAGGTTCTCACTAGACACCGAATTGCCAGCACCTCCATTTTGGATTTCCTAGCCTCCAGACCTGTGAGAAAAAAGTTTCTACACTCACACACCACCCAGACTGAGGCATTTTGTTTTAGCAGCCCACCCTAGGCAAGATGATTTGCCAGAAATCATCACTTATGTACCTGTTTACTGTGGTTTTTCCCTGCCCTGAAATGTTTGCCTCATGAGATTGAGCAATGCTTGGATACCCCATATCATCTAGGCTTGTACCAGGTGTGTAACTGGTACTGATGAATATTCATTTAATAAATGAAATAACAGTAGGATGAGATGAACAGCAGGCTGGTCTGGCTGGGTGTGGTGACACACACCTGTGACCACAGTACTTGAGGGGGCAGAGACAGGAGAATGAGAAGTGAGTTTGGGGGCAGCCTGGGGTACATGAGGCATTGTCTCAAAACAAGAAACAAATAAACAGAATGATTGGCAGGAGCAAAATGCAAAAAGACCTTGAGCTAAAATTAATATTTGGGAATTTGGCAGGATAAACCTAAGTGGTGAGTCAGTCGATCATACAAATGAAAGGCTACAAAGATCTTACTTCTAGGAGGTTGATCTTAAAATGAAAAACTCGTAACTGTGATAAGTCTATCACACTAGTCTATCAAACTGAGTCTAAACTCGGTAAAAGTTAGACTATAAAAAAGGTCAAAACAATCTTAATGACGGCAGAAGCTTTTGCCTGGAAGATATATAAGGCATTTCTGTTCCCCCAAAATACATTAAGAAGGACCAGAGTTGGCTTCCAACTTAAACAACTAAAAAACACTATGGAAAAAAGTGGAAAATTGTTTCCAGGCCCTGGACTATCAGCAGCATAGACAAGCAATCACCGAGAGAGGAGCCACAACAAGATCTCACAGTCACCTGGGAAGTGGGCAGAAACTAGCAATCTTCCCAAGTCAAGGAAATGGACTTGGGCACACTTGAAGACAGTGAAGACAGTCTCGGGAGGCAGCTAGCATTTTCTAGGAAGACAGAGTGAAGAAAACCGCACAAACAAGAATTCCAGGGATCTTTCCGGCACGCCCCGTGACTCATCGGCTGAACACTAAATGGCTCATCTGTGTGAGGACATCACCCTGATTAGGGAAAGAGCCACTCAAAGACAGTAGAAGCCATGATTTGTGGGGACCATATGGGGTGGGGACAGTTTCTGTTGTGAGCAGGTCAAGAGTGAAAATTCCTTCATAACGCACTAAGCAGCGAGTGGATAGAGTACGTGGAGGGCTGCTTCAATAGGGGAGCACACTTAGCCCTAAAGACTCCACTGACGTTTTCAAGCAAGCTGAAAGGCCCTATCTAGAGACCCTATCTAATAGGAGAGAAACCCTATCCAAAGAGAAATAATAAATAAGAGAAAAAAGAAAAGTACCAAAGTATTTTCACCTAACTTATGTCCTAGAACAAAACATTTTAAATATTTAAAATAATTTAAGACTATCCTACACCCAAGGCAAAACTCACAGTATCTACCACCCAATTAGAATTTGGCAGAAACACAAAGAAGAGGAAATAATGACCTAACATAAGCAACGCCCCCTCACCCCCTAAAGTCAAAGTTAACCCAGAGAAAGAGCTGATCGAACCAGTACACAGACTTCGACACATCTCCTATAACTATATTCCTGAGGACTGAGTAAATACAATTAGACATTGCAGAAGACTGATCTCTTGTCTGCCCAGACTACTGTGAGAGAAGCACTTTAAACTGAGATGACTTGCAAAAATTTATCTCTCACTATTCTAAAGACTGGGAAGTCCAAGGTGAGGTACCAACAGACTTAGTATCTGGGGAGAATTCTCCTCCTCACAGATGGGGCCATCTTGTTGTTTCTTCAATGTGGCAAAGGGGCTCTCTGTCTCTCTCTGTGTGTCTTATTTTAAAGGCTAGCAATCCTGGAATTCATGTAATTTATTCAGTCTGAGATGGATCCCAAAGCCTTACCTCCTAACGCTATTACATTGATGTTTAGGTTTCTACATACAAATATGCGCCCTACCCCTACATGTCAGACCAGATCAGACCAGAGCAACTGTTGATTATGAAGACACAGTAGAGAAATCTACTGGCAATGAAGGCCACGGAGGGACATGACAAGCTTGGAGCTGTGGGTGCTGTAGTATGGGCATGGTTTTTGAGCTGTGGGAAATTTTCAAGCATCCGCTATAAATATACTTGGAGAGTTGGAAGAAGGATGAGAGGAAACAAGAGAAAAAATTACATGAAAAAGCAATTACTGAAAAGTTTCTAAGTTTGAGAGAAACTATAAATTCATATGCAAGCAACTCAAAGAAACAACAGTAAGATGAAGAAAGAAACTTCACAATTCATTTTTCTTAAAGTCAATAACATACAGAACAGTTATGAGCTACAAAGGTAAAAGCAGAAATCACATATAGGGAGACAAAATAAGAATTATTATAAACACAGAGAGACAAGTAAAACATATAATAAACAGAAACACAAAATAAGAATCATTTGGGGGAATTTTAAGCCAGAGAGATACTATAAGTACTATATTTTAAGAGTTAATTTAGATTTATACATATAAAGGATATGTTTTGAAAGCAAAGCAAAACAAAGACTTTTAAAATAAAAAAATGTTAAATTTTTAAAAAAGTAAAAAAAGCTGGAAAATTAATCAACCAACAGACCTGACCTACAGTAAACATTCAGACAGAAAGAAAATGACACCAAGCAGAAATCTGGATTTATAGTCAAAACACAGACAATACAAAAATTTGTTAAGTACACTAGTAAACATGAAAGTCTTCATTTTTTTCATTTTAAAAATACCTCCAAGCTGGTTATGTTGAAACACATGTTTAACAGCAACAGCTAGGAAGCTAAACTAGACAGATCAGAGTTCAAGGCCAGCATGGACTATAAAGCAAGTTTGTAGTGGAAGTTTGGTTTCTTTAACATCCAGTTACGCTATTTTGTTGCTCTAATCCTGAGTGTAGGATATGGAACTGCCTTAGTTTGTCCACAGCTGATAATTGCCTCCTGAGGGTGGTAGTCTTTGCCAGCTGCAGTTAGTGGAATTCTGAGGACTCACAGAGGGTATAAATACCAGGGTCAAGAGACACTCTAAGAAAAGATGCCTTGAGATGGACAGAGAAAGAAGAAGGTGGCTGCATTTGCTGGACTGCTGGATATCCTGACTATGAGATTTATTGCCCAAAAGAATTCAATGACCCTAATCAGCAGAAACTGAGTCTAAAGAAGTCTAAAGAAGTCTACGGTCCCCGTAGACTTCTAACCTTCTTTCTCTTTCCTAGATAGTAGGGGGTTGGAAGGAAGGTAGAGGCCTAAGGAATCCCAATTAAAACAGATAAAAAGGTGGTACACAAGTCTCTCTCTCTCTCTCTCTCTCTCTCTCTCTCTCTCTCTCTCTCTCTCTCTCTCTCTCTCTCACACACACACACACACACATTGAGGCCCAAAGAGGGGAAATGGAAGTTTATATTACAGGAAATGTATTGTTGTTTGAAAATACAGCTGCTCTATATGCTACAAACACTGTAAACAGGACAACACAAAGATATCTAACTCATTCACCAACAAAGGAGATAAAGTAAAAACATAGACTATCATAATCTGAAAGAATTTATGAAAAAACAAACAGAAAAGTATAGCATGGCAGCTTTTATCAACTGCATTTACAATCACATTAAATATAAATGGTTTAAGCAACACCAATTAAAGGCAGAGGTTCTCAAGTTGCATTTAAAAAAACCAAGACATGAGGTTGAGGAAATAGCTCAAGTGTTCAAGAGTTTTCCAGGCGGACAGGAAGACTTGATTTGATCCCAGCACTTGTACTGTGTTGCTTTCATCTTCTTCATTTCACACATAAAGAGAAAAACTGTTTAGGATTAAAAGAATGAGAGGACCAATCAAAAGGAAGCTAGCGTTGCTATATTAACATTAAACAAAGCTGATTTCTGACCTAAGAATTTCACTGGCCTTAGTGAAGTATATTTCATACAGATAAGAGTCACCACATTCAAAGGAAAGAACGATTTTAAGCATGAAGGTATCTAATAACAAATCTTCAAAATATGTAAAGTAAAATCTATAGAATCAAATGGGTGAACAGACACATATAATAATGTTATTGCAAATAACTCTTAAGAATGTACAGAATAAGTAGACAGAAAATATGCACAGTGTTTTCTGAACACAGTGGGATTTGATGATAAGTCAAAAACTTAAAATGGTATCTGCAAAATCCTCTGGTACTTGAGAACTCAGCAACTAACAAAGAAATGAAGAGAGATATTAGAAAAATAGTTGTAGCTAAGTGGAAAAAAAAAAGGCTTTTGGGGAAATGTAAATGAAATGCACTGTCTTTTCTATCAAACTGTTAAAAGAGACAAAGAATGTGCCCCTTGTCATTGAAGGACACCATCCGGCTTAAACATTGCCCTTTGCTATGGTTGTGCTTTTGAACTGGCACAATTGTCTAAGACTGGCCAAACTGACCAGTCAGAGAGAGGCCCGGACCCCTTAGCCTTAGGAATAGAAACCCAGTGGGATCCCTGATGGCTATGCTTGCCTGCTTAATTTGGCATGGCAACACCCCATTCTGCAGAGGCAAGAGTTTTTGCAGTCTCAAAATAAGTTGGGTTATGTTTTTAAAAAAAAACACCACCACCACCACCAACACCACCACCAACAAAAACCCTTTATTTTACTATTATTCTGTGTGTCTGCGTAGGATGGGGTATGGGAAGGCTGGACATGCTTGCCATCCTACGTGTGACGTCAGAGCGCAACAACTCATAAAGAGGTCCTTTCGGCACAGATACATAAATTCTTGGAACGGCTCCTTTACGGTCTCCACATGCCAAGGTCTTCCGTGTTAACCGATGAACCCCGCAGTCTAAGAAGCCGGGCTTTACAAGAGAACCCTAGAGCAGGGGCTGCTGGAGGAGGCAGTGGTTTGATGAGGAAGTCCACCGAGGGCGCGGACGTTTGAAGACTCTGACTGATGATGTGGATTCGGCGAGGTTTAGGGAGCGTGGCTTTGTGGGAGGAAGAGTGTCCGCAGGGGCAGGCGTTGAGAGTGACCTCAGGCCCACCTCTAGCTCGCTCTGTGCCTGTGGTTCACGATGGGCTCTCGGCTTCCTGTCCGTATCACCATGACTGCTGAGTAGTGTCATGCTTCCACTCTAGTCCCTCCGGGACCGTGGGCCGAGAGGAACTTTCTCCTCAAGTGGCCTTTGGCCATGGTGTTTTATCACAGCACCGGATGAGTAACCGAAACAGGGAAAGCGAGGAAGGATTTCATCTGTTCAGGATGCCTGTTCCAAACAACTCTAGGATTAAGTTTTAACTTCCTGGGTAGATTTTATGGCAGAGGAAGAACACTGGGATCCACCAACACAGGCCCTCACACCTGTGAGGCAAATGCTCCACCACTGAGCCCCAACTTTTATGCGGCATGACTGGAGGGTGGGCAAATGAAGCGCCCTCTGATTGTCCCTACCATGCTTTCCACTGCTGTTCACTTCCAAGTGGACAGAAAACATTGCCTTTCCTGCTTCTGAAACACCATAGTCCAGACCCCCAAATTTTGTGAGCCCTAAATAACTTTTTACTGTGTGTGTGGGGGGTGGGGGGGATATGGGTTTGTTGTTTGCTTTTCACAGAAATGGCAACAAGGGCAAACAAGTGGAAAAATGAAGAGACTGTCATGGAGAGGAGTTGACACACAGAATCGCAACCCTTGCACTGATGTGATTTGTACACACAGGGCTGTTTTCTCCATGTTCATGGCAACTATCATCTTGTCCTATCTAGATGATGCATGAAGTCCTGCAGGAGCTGACCTTTCCTGACCTCTCCGTATTATTCGCTTTACCTTTTCTTGCCCACAGCATTCTCACCTTCGGGGCTTTCCCTTGCCGGGATGCCTAGCCCTCTGCACGGCTCCCACCTTTCCTGGTTCATTGCACAGCCCAACTCACCAGTGACTTCCCTCAGCTTAGAACCAGATTTCCCAATGCCCCTTCCAATGACCCTGTATAAAATAGCTCCCTCTGATGGTTACTTTTGACCAACAACTGGACAGGATGTAGAACCTGTAGGACCAACCTCTAGGCGTGTTGATTATCTAGGTTGTGCTGTCGTAGCTGTGGCTGACACCATTGCTTGTCTATTTACTGAATGCAGGTATAACTAACCGCCTAACACCGCTGTCACCGTAACTTTACTGCCATGGTGACCTGTGTCCCTTTGAACTATAACCCAGGACAAACCCTTCCGTCCTTAGGTTGCTTTTCTCAGGTATTTCTGTCAAAATGACAAGCAAAATAACGACTTCACTCCTCCTCTATCACCCCATTGCAGTCTCCTGGCCTCCAACATGTTCTGAGTTTCTAGCACCCTTTAATTTTTTCAAATTTAGTATCTAAGGGTGTGAACAGTGTGTTTACAGTGTGTGTATGTGTTGTGTACAGAGGCCAGATGATGGGCCATATCGGTTTGTTTTTCATGCAGATTTCATGAGAGGCTTCTTCAGACTTTGTTTTACGAGTAGGAAACCAGGAAGGGGAGGTCAGGGTTATGCGCTACAGTCCTAGCTGTGCAGCCAGAGTGCAGGCAGCAGTGGACAGTCATCCACACCCTGTCTATACCCCGTTTACAGTCTCCTCCTCAGATGCTACATAGTAGCCACCCCTAAGGAATCTAAGAAATTAACTACCATCCTTCTCAGTTACTATGAGCAAGGGAGATCTAGGGAACAGCCAAGTGAATCACGGAGGGTCCACACACATTCTCTCGGGGCCCGCCAGAGAGAAGTAAGCTCACCCGTCCATGATCATCAGGGTCAGTTACCACTGCCATGATGGTGATCCCTGAGCTTTCTTGGGGATGCCTGGACACCAGGGCTCCAACTGGTCTGGCAACAGTCACGTCTTGTATTTTGATAGATTTCGGTGAAGTTCTCTGGCAAGACATAGGGGAACTAGGATATCTGACCCTGCAGGTCACTTTTCTGGAGTTCATTCTCTAGCCAGTCACTGGGAGGGAGAGTTCTTTAATTCTGTTTCTGCCTTATACCTCTTCTCATTGGACAGCACCACAGAGAGGTGTCTCCGGAATTAATGCATCACCATCTGATTTTTAACTTTTTTGGTTTTTTTGGGACAGGGTCCCTAGAGATCACGATGTAGACCAGGCTGGCTTTGAACTCATAGAGATATGCTTTTCTCTGCCTCCCAAGGGCTGGGATTAAAAAGCGTGCCCTGATTTTTTAATTATTTTGATTGATTTTCTGAGAATTTTGTGGAATGTTTTCTGTTCTCATTTACTTCCTCCCCTCCCCCATTCTCCCTCTATCTCCCACCTCTTTCTTACCTACAATTCACATTGTCTTTCTTTCTAAAGAGAACATCATGGAAGAGTGGGTGGAAAGATTGCTTGAGCCCCAGGACCAGGACACATGGCATTAAGATAGTGTCTTCTGACATTTTCGGTGTTGTGTCTGAGCTGGCACCTGTGCTGTGAAGTTAGAAAACTATTCTCTGTGCTCCGTGAGGCTCCATAGTGCAGTGTGTAGTAAGATGGGTGTACCTCATGGTCACAAACCCATATTCTACCTTTTGTGCTGGGAATGGATCACTGACCAGATGTTTGCAATACAATGAGTGGGTAAGCCATCAGTCTGTGCCAAGTGAGGCTCTCTTTGAAGAATACAGAAGAGATTCCAGACAGCTGGCTAGTCCAGGATAGAGGGAGTTCCAATGTCACCAAGTAGCCAGCTGTCCCCACTGATAAATTGTGCCGTAGTAGGGCTCAGCCCAGTCTTTATTACTGACAAGTGGTATGAGCAAGACTGACCTCCAGGAATAGGGTGGGGTCCTTTGGGCCCCTCACTCCTGATATGATTCCCTGGTAGCATTTCCAGACTATGTAAGGTTCTGTTGCTGTATTATACTCAGGGCCCTCAGCCTCTGTCCTCTACCACCACCATGGAAAATGGAAGAATTTACCCTTTGCTCAGCATTACCTAGCACTTTCTCTAGGCTCCTAAGACTGATCCTGCTCCCTGAGGCCCTTTGCTAGAGCACCGAACAAGGAGGAAAGTCTCATAAGGTAAGAAATTCTTGTTTATCCTGTATTCCACCTGAGTTGATTGGTCCATCTCCTTCACCATCTAATCCCTGGCATCTCTCCTAGTGTCTGCCAGTAGGTAGTTTCGAGCTAACTTTGCTCTTGATAGATGTTCGGTGTATCATATTTTCCTTCTTCTTTCAAGACAATGTGTACCACCCAGGTTTTGCTAGCAGGCATCTTTAGTTTTGAGCCTGGCAACCAGAGTGTGGAGGAGGTGGGGTAGCTCTGATAGGGGTGACTGTGGCTCCTGGGAAGGAGGGTTCCTAAGGAAAGGGCTGGCTCCCAGCAGGTATGTGAATGTTCTATGGCTGCGTGGTAAGTGCTCACGCTCTTGCCTTTACATCACCCCCATGCGTGATCTCAGTTTCTGTGATCCAGGAGTCTGGGCACAGCTTAGTTGGGTCCTCTCTTGAGAGCCTCAAAGGCTGTAATTTAGACATTAGCCAACTACATTCCTTTCTGGAGCTTGGAATCCTCTTCTAGACCCTCGTGACTCTTGATGAATTCAGTTCCTTGAGGCTGTAGGACTGAGGTCCCTACGCTCTGTCTGTCATTCAGGGCTTGCTCTCAGTCCCCAGAGGCCCCTCAGTCCCCTCCGCATGAACTTCACGCAGACCACTTCCAGCCTGGCAGCTGCCTTCTTCAAGGCCAACTGGGGAAACTCTCTGACCTCAGGGAGCAGCTGGGCTCTTCTCTGAGAGATTTTCAGTTAATGAAGTCAGGCCTAGGCAGGATAATCTCCCCCTTGATTAACTCAGCGTCAACTGGTTTGGGGAGCTAATTATATCTGCAACATCCCTTCACCTTGCCTACGTCCCATTGGCTAGAAGCAAGTCACAAGCTCTGCCTGCACTCCAGGGAAGGTGTCTACCAGGGCCTGACTCAGCAGGGTCACCATCGGGTGTGCCCGCACCCCGGGGATGGGCGGACTCCTACAGGCACATAGTAAATCCAAAGGAACAACAGCTGGGCCACCAGTCAGCTAGGCACCCCGCTGCTGCCTTGAGCAGTGCCTTTTCATGGCCACCACAAGGCATTATCCATACCACAATTCAGGAATCTGATATGTTCTGTCTACTTGGAATACAAGTTCAGTAGAGGTAGGGAAAATATCCGCCCTGGTCATATTCTACTGACTGGCATAATGCTTTTTGTATGATGCTCAAAATATTTAAATGAATGAATAAATGGCTATAGTAACCTCAGCCATCGAATGCACTGACTCTGTCCCCTTAGCCAGATTTAACCGATGTAATGATGACATACTAAATGAAGCTAATCCATAGAATCCCTTATTTTTCTCCAATCATTTGGATTAGAAACACATAGACAATTGGGCTAGCTAGCCACGCTCTGGGTGGGCGGCTGAGCCAGAATTGTCACATTCCCCAGAATGTTCCCTGCCATGCGGGCCAACAAACAGAGCACACCAGTTTGCAGCACAAGGAAAATGTCCCAGGTGTGCCAAGCAAATGAAAGCAGGCAGATGGAGCAGGTATACACTTCCCGGTCTAGACACACATTCCTCCTGGGACCGAGTCCGTGCTTCTCTCCTGAGCTCAGAGTAGTTTGAGTTGGATCTGGGCGCCATGCTTTGATTATTCTGGGGTTGGAGCACCTGGCAGAGAGGGGCTAGCTGAGCTTCGTTATCACACAAAGAGGGGAGAGACGATGGGGCTGTAAGGACAGAGGAAGCAGTAAACTGACTCTGTCCCCAGGTGATATGAGTAAACATGACCCCACCCAGAAGACTCAGCAACAATAAACTAGTTAGAACTAAGGTCAGTAAAACTGTAGGATACCAAATCAATGTGTGATATTGGTTAAACTTCTAGAGACAATTAGCTCTCCAAAAAGGAAATTAAGGGGGAAAATCCTATCTACATTAGTTTAAAAAAATAATAATAAAGTACTAAGGGGTAAATGGGGGAGGGAAGCCAAAGGTTCTGTCCAAAAAGAAGAGCAGCCCTTGGGGGCTGGAAGCGTTAATATTATTCCAAGTTTCATGACCCAGCCTGTCCTGTCCTCCCCTGTGGAGGTGATCATAGAGTTGTAGGATTAACCCAGTGTTGCGTTCTATCCTGGGGCCTCCTAGAGACGCCTAGAGGACACCTTGCTCACCTGTTAATTTATGAAATCTTGTTAAGGAGAAATGAAAGGATTCATGGAAGAGAGGAAGCTCTGCATGCGGCTGAGCGCAACAAATGGAAACTTTTGTTCCAGAGGGCAGAAAGCAAAAGCATGGGAGCGGGACCAGGAGGTCCACGGAGGGTGGCCAGACGTCTTGTCATAGTTGTAGATGGAACAGACAGCTGAGCAGTAAGTGCCAGGGCCCAGGAGGGACACATGAAAGGGGCAGACAGATAGAGATTCTAATTCTTAGACGTGAGAAGGGAAGAGAAACATTTATTTAGCCAGGCGTTTGTGTATCCAGCAAGCCTTTAATAAAGGCAGAAGGTGTGCTTTACATCACACACACACACAAACTGCAGAAAGCAAGAGCGCAGTGACCTCTTGATGCCACCCCACCAACAGTCCCTTCTTTTTTAAAAAGTTACTTTTTTATTAATTACAGTTTATTCACTTTGTATCCCAGCTGTAGCCCCTTCCTCATTCACTCCCAATCCTGCTCTCCCTCATCTCCTTCCATACCCCTCCCCAAGTCCACTGATAGGGGAGGTCCTCCTCCCCTTCCCTCCGACCCTAGCTTATCAGATCTCATGAGGACTGGCTGCATTGTCCTCCTCTGTGGCCTGGTAAAGCCACTCCCCACTCAGGGGGGAGGTGACCAAAGAGCTGGCCACTGAGTTCATGTCAGAGACAGTCCCTGCTCCTCTTACTAGGGTACCCACTTGGACAGAGTTGCCATGGGCTACATCTGTGCAGGGGTTCTCGGTTATCTCCATGCATCAGTCTCAAAAAGACCCCTGTGTCGAGATTAATTAGTTCTGTTGCTCTCCTTGTGGAGCTCCTGTCCCCTCCAGGTCTTACTATTTCCTCCTTCTTTCATAAGATTCCCTGCACTCTGCCCAAAGTTTGGCTCTGAGTCTCTGCTATCAACTGCTTTGATACCCTGCAGGGTGGAGTCTCTCAGAGGCCTCTGTGGTAGGCTCCTGTCCTATTCCCTGTTTTCTCCCTCTTCCCATGTCCATCCCATTTGCCTTACCAGTTCCCTTCTTGATAGACGAAACAGCCACAAATATCTTCAGATACCTGTCCAAAAGTGGCTCAGAGCTGAAAAGAGCAGCAGTTTTAGAAATTCAAATTACATGAATAAACTTTCTGTTGTATTTGATGAGCCCCTCACAACCTAGTTCTCAGTGTATAGATGTGTTTGCACACACACACACACACACACACACACACACACACACTTCATATTGTACCATGGATTTTTCATCAAACCTCATAAGGGATATCACAGATAACTAAGACTTGTGGCATTGGAAAGGACATGGAAGGCCTTTGTTAAGCCTCAGCAGTAAATGCCCCCTTAGCATTATCTGTGTTTGGAAATGAAGAGAGAGCAGCGAATCTGACCTGAGACTCAGGATGAGAAGCTGCTGCTGACCCGGTTGATTCAGTAGCAAAAGCCTCTGGTGTCGGCTCTGCAGACTTACAGCTCACTTCAACCACATTTGTCTCAGTTAAGTTATAAATCAGTCCAGGTCAGGTCTTCCCTGGGTCCCTCTTGAGCAATTCAAGCAGCCAATCCAAAATTCTTAAAATATGCAGCCCGGGGTGGGGGTGCCGGGCTGCAAATTCCTTGTGAATATCTATTATGTCCACAAGGGACTATAATGCTTCAGCTAAGGTAAGACCACAAAGTCCACAACATGTGGGCTGAGGACACAGCGTCTTAGTAAGATACTGTAACCGTCGTAAGTACTGAAGCGTGAGCCCTGCCGGCTCTGCACAAAAAACTGAGAGTTTGAGGTGGCAGAGAGCACAGGATCCCTGTGGCTCCTGGCAGCCAGCCTCGCTAAGTTGGTGAGTCCAGTGAGAAATCCTAACTCGTAAACCAAGGGACATGGCTCCCAAGGACCAGCACCCAGGGCTGACCTCTAGCCTACATGCAAGCGCATGAATATATACCCACACACATGTGTGTTCCCCTACATACGCAAGAATAGGCACCCACACTGCCCTCACACAAAATAAGTACACCTAAAAAGAAAAAATAGCTTATTTTGTGGACTGAATACATTCCTAAACAGAAACTGGTGATGGTGAAAATACAGATGCAAGTCTGAAAGTTGGAGTCCTAATTAGGCACTAAAGTGACTTCATGCTTTGTGTCGGTTCCAAGGGTCCAAAGCTCGTATAAGCTAAAGCCTGTTTTCCATGTTCCAGCCCTGGGACTACAAAACAGCTGGGATTTCATCTTCTGCATGGGAGAACCTTCTGGAAATTGTATTCGCTGTGGGGACAGCTCAGGGTGAGCACTGTGTCTCACTTAGATTAAAGATCTCAATGACAGCCTCGGGCAGTGTCGGGCCTCAGATCTGCTCTGGGGTAGGCAGAGCAGGATGTGACAGAAAAGCTGCGTCTGGAGAAGACGCCTCTGAGTCTGCAAACCTCACCCGTGAGCATCTCTTACCTCCTGGAGCCCTGTCCGGCTTCACAGGTCCTAACGAAGAAGGTGCTGGCTCGTTAGAAATAAGGTGCAGGCTCATGAAAGAGCCTGGAAAACTTGAAAATGGAAGGCATTTGGGCCAATCCGTGCCATCATCAAAAAAATCTCACGGACATATATTTTCTGGTGGCTGGTGCAGAAATGTGCGGTGTCCTTTCTAAAAAGTAGAAGGCAAAAGCAAAGATGAATTTGAGTTTCTATCTTTGTACTCACACCAAGGTTAAAATGAGAAAAGACAGTACATGAAATAGTCGGTCTCAACATCTCCAAATCTCCCCTCTTGTTCATCTTTCTTGCTGTACAGAATCTAGGCGGGCAGGGGAGAAGGAGAAGCATGGAGTTTGGACCCCTCTGCCACATACAGGGTCCCGGCCAAGAGGTCTAATGTAGCTGACATTCACTTCCCTCATTTGTCAAGTTACGAATTTGGAAAAATGACCTCTCCCACAGCGAAGCTAACATGGAAAGGTCCCCCCCACCCCCGCCGCCCCCAAATAGCAAGTGTTGTTAAGCGGTGTGTTACTTTAGCCCCATTGCTACAGTGTGTCCACAGGGCAAAATTGATCAGAGATGCTTTAGGAATGGGGAGAAACTTGAGAATTGTCACTAGAGCCTCAAATCCTTGTGCAACGAACCCAAGTATGCTGATGAGTGGAAACCCTATTCAGCCACAGTGAAGAGTAATTACTGTGGCCCCTTTCCACGCAAAAGCAAGCATCTCATAAATATACCTAGTGTGTAGTTACTTTTTTATATAAAACTCAGGGAAAAAATACATGCTCAGTACACTGATTAGTTCCATGTACTTACATGTAAAATTGTCAGTAAAAAGCAGAGAGAGTAGCCATGTTGTAGTTATATATTGTGGATGTTGTAGAATCACAGAATTGTAATTTCTCATGTTTTGATTCTTAAAACTATGTTAATTCTCAAAAAATGACTGATTTTTTTAAACTTTCATTTAAAGAGTCGAAGAATGGCCAAATGAGAATATAATTACTTAGAATCTACATATCATTATTTACACGCACAATCTCTGTGTTTGGGTACATTCCTTATCGTATAGGAAAGAAAGTTTAAGTCGGATGTGGTGGCTTCTGCCTGTAATCCCAGCCTTTGGGAGGAAGCAGAGCTGATCTAGACTGTAGATTGAGACCCTGTCTCAAACTTTAAAATGTCTTCACGTATTATTTTTATCACCATCATTATCGTTGTTGTTCTGTATGTAGATGGTAAAGGGTGTCAGAGAACAACTTTGTAAAAGTCTGTTTTCTCCTTGCACCTCTTTGTAGGCTCCAGAAACTCAATCTAGGTTGTCAGGACTTCCCAGTAAGCATCTTTACCATGATGCCATTTCCTCTGCCCTCAAAAACATTTTTTTTTCAAATTCCTATGCCTATAGAAACAAAATTTAGTTTTTCATTTGTGTGCATGTATGTGCGCCTACGTGCATTCATTTATGTGCACTGTGTGCACAGAGATGCGCTCAGAGGCCAGAGGGCATTGGATTCCTCAGAGCTGGAGTTTCGTGTAGTGGTAAGCCACCTGATGTGAGTTCTACGAGAGAACCCTGATTCTCTGCAAGAGAGTAAGAGCTCTTAACTGTTGAGCCACGTCTCCAGCCTCTAAGCGTCAGTGCTTCTAGGAAATCTTCCTTCGACAAGCCTTCACAGCATCCTGTCTATCTCTTTCCTAGTATTCATCACACACGTCTGTCTTCCCAACAGAGTGTGCGCTGTGGCAGAGTGATGGCTATATCTGTTTGGCTCGCTGCTTACTCACTAGTACCTGGCCCAATGAGTGATGGATGGAAAGCAATCAGTGTTGACTGAATAAATGAATGGGACTCATGGCAAGGCTGGTAGGTATGTGCCAGAGGGTTATGAATATGGGATTATAAGATAAATTTGCTAGCTACATTTTGGGCACTGTTTTCCGCATGCTCCTCTGAGAGCTTGGTGTCCAATTAGCTCCAGTTCTGAACAACGGGAAGCATTAGTGAGTTCCCTTCTGCTTGATCTGGCCTTGCAATCCTTTCTTTCTGATGGCAATGAACTGAGGTTGGGATTGTGGTGTCAGTTTGACTGCCTAAGGTCTTGCTTTGGCTGCTTGGCAAGAGAAGACCCAGCAAATCGTTCTCAGAGTGGGCTGCAGGAGAGTGTTATTGAAGTTACCACTGTTCAGCCAAAAAGTGCATGAGGGAGGCACGTAATTCACCCAGACAACTCATCATGGATTTACACAGGTCCCTTATGGAGGTGACGAGACAGCCAAGTGCCCGTGTCACTAATGGAAACGCCCCGAGAAGCATCAAGGCCACAGATGTGGTTAGTGAGGGGCTCCTCAAACTGCACACATCAGAATTAGGTATGTTTTGCTATCGCTTCCTTTTAATCTTGATCACTGAGGTTTTCAAATAAGATCCCAGGGATGCTAAGCCTGGCCGACGGCTACTCAGTGGTTCATTTTCACTCGACAGTGGGATGAGTGTGGTGGCTTCCATCCAGGCCGCGTCTGGGCTGGAGGTTCCGTGTTCTCCTGTCCTCCACCCCCATCCCTAACCCCGTGGCTCAGAGGTGACCTTGAGTCCTAACAAAGGCTGAATGACAAATGAATTTTTAAATGTGCTTATAGTTACATGATTAAGCAAATATATATGTACCCCCTTCTCTCACAGCTGAGGTAGTGACTTACTGTAATAAAGCTCTGGCTTTTCCAAAGCTTCATAGTGAGAGACAGGTGAGCATAGGAGTCGGAGATCTGGTGATTAGGAAGTGTTTGCCATGACCTTGAGAACTTCAAGTAATACTTTAAATTAGACTACTGTTCTTGTTTAGTTAAACTTTCTAATGTTTTTAAAAGTCCTTCATAATATTATGGATAAGTAAATTCTTGGACCCAATTTCAATTTGAGTCGAATTCCAGCTAATAAAGTTAGACCCATAAACCTTCTCCTTAGCAGCTCATAATGTTAAACTGAAAACAGAATTCTTAAAGCACTCACTTATGCTGTCTACCCATGAGACAAGCATTACAGACTTACCACAGATGTCTTCAATAGACATTATTATTAAAAAGAATATATTACATAAAATAAATTTGGACTGTGAGTCTAGCAGCATTACTGAAGGAGTACATGTCTGTGTTCAGATAACCACATCTATACATAATTGGAAGGTTTAGAGACAGACTCAAAGGCTGTTGACAATACAATCTTCAGAGAGTGGCTGTCTACTCCTTCACCCATCTACCTCATTATAGCAGATTTAGATTTTTTTAGCCCCTTCTCTGTGTCGTAAGCCTCAACTTTCAGGAAATTAAAAGTTGGTCAGAAAAAAATCTCTGCAGTTAATAAGCATCAGCTTAAGACAAGAATTTTATAAAAATCTTGAGGGGGTGAAAATCAGCTTTCTTGGTTTATAAGTGCCAAAATAAAGAAGTTTTGTGGTTTGGGGCACTTTCAAGTTTTATAATTTGAAAACAAGTAAAACTTTTAAGTAGAATTAAAGAAAGTTCCAGGTTCATAATATGGATTAATGCCCTAGGTGTGTTTTGAAGATGAATCAAAGGCAGCAAGAATAATGGAACTATTTGTTGGGAAATATAACCTGTTGTGCACGAAGATTTTAAATAACACTTAACTTATGCCAGAGCTGAATTTTGCTTTCTATCTTCAGGCTTACAATATGAAGACTATTATCCACTGTGGCTAATTAGGTAATAACAGGAATTTATAGGACATCTTATACTTAGGCATATTAATGTTCAGGTAAAGGGCCGCTTTCCTGGTCAGTGGCTACCTTTCTCGTGGTCTGGTCTAACGGAGGTAAATCAGAGGTCAGCAGCCATGGAAAAGGCCCTGCCTGATACTGTCATGTCCTGCTAAGCGAGGACGCTGGGGAGAAAGGTTTGGATCAGGATGGCACGGCAAATGAAAGCTGAAGGGTGTGTCATCCTTTCCTAGGTGGGATACACTTGCTGGTGTTAGGCCATCAGTGCGTGCTCTTTATTGTGGGCCGTGGCTTCTCCCTCTTTATTTAGATGCTCTAAATTTGAGCAGGGATCAGATGGATTGGCAGCTAAGGCAGGTTCTGCCTGCCCGCTGAGCCCGCATCTAGGAATAAGGAGGGGGGTGGCTTTCAGATCAGACAACCTCTCACTGACCCTTGTTCTGCTGTTTACCAGCCAAGTGGCTTTGTTTCAGTTAATCTTTTTTTTTTTTTGAGACAGAGTTTCACTGTGTTTTCTAGGCTGGCCTCAGACTCATTATGTAGCCCAAGGCTCGGCTAAAATTCCCAGTGATCTTCCTGCCTCCGTGCTGGGGTCATGGTGTGCACCTCCACACCAAGCTTGGCCAAGTAGCTTTGGAAGTCACCTGAGGCTCACTTTATTCATTCTTAACACGGAGTTGTAAGAAACGCATATCCCTGTAGGCATTTCTAGGGGGTTACATAAATAAAAGAGTTTAGAAAATGGTAACAATAGACATTTAGACATTATTTTATTATTGTGTGCTTTGGCTTGTTTTCCAACAGCCTGTGAGGCATGGTTCATGTGTACTGTCTAGAAGGACAGGTTTCACCACTGTACGGAGGAAATAGGAGGCCAGGCTCCCAGTGACTATTTTCTGAAACTTGACCAAAAAGTAACACTGGGCTGCTATGGTGCCTCAGTCCAAGAGGCAGGGTCTCAGAAACTGGACTTCAAGAAAGACAGACGCTTCTAGGTCACACAACATTATGGCAAGTCCCCTGTTCCTTTGGTTCTCATGCACCCCCCTCTTCCACAGTGACTCCTGAGCTCTGGGTGCAGGGCTGTACTGTTGACCATCCATTGGGACTGAGCTCCATGACCCCGTATTTTGACTGGCTTTGGTTTTCTGTGCTGGTCTCCATCTCCTACAAAGAGAAGTTTTCCTGGCAAGGAGTGAAAAATATACTCATCAATAACGTGGCTGCCTAAACTTGACCCGAAGAAGGATACCACCAATGGGCGTGCTAACGTGAAAAGGGAAAAAAGCCTGAGGAGATTCAACCCTAGACAAAGGCAAGAATGCTGGGAGCAGGAAAAAGTCTTCCCCAGGGAGGAGCACACTAGCCAGTTACCCAGAGGGTCAGCCCTGAAAACATACAGGCAAGCAACGTTATGGAGACTGAGAGGGTTTCACACAATATGTATGTAACAGCAACTAATGGAAAAGAGAGAGAGATGGGAATGCAGATGAGAGGCTTTGGAGGGAGGAAAGGAGAAGTGACATAATTATAACCTCAAATAATTGTTTTTAAAAACACGGCATGGAAGGGAACAAAGAATAAGAAAGATAGACACAGTAAAGTAAAGCTGGGATCAGGTGGAATATGCCCTCAGATGGAGACAGCAGCAGCCGTGACACACTGACTATGTATGATGTGAAGGGCATGGGCTAGCTAACCTCAGCAGGGGGTCTCTGCAGGGGAGCAGTCTCACAGGGGCATGGTCCTGCAGTCATGCGGGATGAGGAAGCTGTGATCACTACTCTCTGCATTTCTTGTTGTGAGCTTAGGGTTAACATCATAGTCAGGCCAGGGACAAGCCTTGAGGATGGGTCCCTGACATGGCCATGCTTATGTCAATGACATTCACGCAGGGATATACTCTCATACACCCTATGGGACTCAGAAAGCCTAGTTTTGACCCTGTTCTACCACTGACAGCTTAGAGAAACTGCCAAACTCTTTGTGGCTCAAGCGTATCTCTCTCCCTGTCTGTCTGTGTGCACGCACGCACGCATGTTTCTCACATGTGAGAGAGTGTAATATACAAATCTGAATGGTTCCTTAACCTCCACCACTTAGTTTCTTTGAGGATTAAGTGACAAGACAGATTCGAGCAAATTTTAAAAACCATAAAGCACTTAGTTTAAATAAATTAAAGTGTCTTCATAATTTCCAGCATGCCCCAAGTCGCTCACAGCTGATTTCTAGATCCATATTTCCCCTAAAAGTTTATTGTTATCTGGAACAATTGTTATTTATGACTTGTTTATTAATAGACATGAAATTAGTTCTGATGATGGCCTATTGCTAACAAGAAGCCCAAAATGGATTCATGGCTTAATAGTTCTGTTCTGCTTTTATTATCGTTTGAAAAATAGAGCCTTCACAGGGTGTTTGCGAAAAGGGCTGTATCACTTTAATAACTACCATGCTGACATTCACCAGAATGCACTCGACGGTTCCGACATCAACTGCTTACAGGATGTAAGTCTTCCAGAGCTGTGGTTGGTAGAGTGATTGACTAGCATGTATGAGGCCGAGGGTTCAATCCCCAAAATTGCAGTGTGTGGGGGGTCAGAAGTGCTGTGATTTCAGCACTGGGGAGTAGATGTGGAGGGATCAAAGAGTGAAGGTCATCTTCATCCACACAGACAGAGGTCAACGCCAGCTAAAAACCTTGTCTGTGTCTGTGTTACTGCTGCAGAGTGACTCCAAGCTTCTGCGTTTGGACACTTCCAGTTTCTTTCCCTCGCCCCCCAAGACAAGCACTAACTTGCTTCTTTTGACTGTGAGCCTCATACTATCTGAACACTTTTGGGGGATTGTTTGTTTGTTTGTTGTTTTGTTTTTTTATGGGTTTTTCCCCTGGGGCTTTTGGTTTTGTTGCAAATTGATTTGTTTTGTGTGTATATGTGATTGGACATACATGGCATGGTCAGAGGACAAGTTGCCAGAATCAGTTTTCTCCTTTCACCATAGGGGTTCTGGGGATTGGACTCAAGTTACCAAACTCATACATCATCTATATCATCTGCACATGTAACCTATACCTATATGTAGATTCTATATATGAATGATGTCCGTCTCATTTATACCTTACCTATGTGTATGTATAGAAACAGCGAGAAAGTCATTTCCTGTGATGGAGTCACTCCCGTAATCAGGTCCCTGGCTTTCTAGTCTGGGACTGAGCTGGTGACAGGTAGGGTGTGACTCACTGGATCTTCCTCCAGTCTGGAGCTTGGCTGGGACTCCTGTTGTCCACTTTGCCACATGACAGATGCCAGGTGACCATAAAGAGGAAGGGGAGCTCACTCTGTTGACAGCCTCCTGTGAGCTTAAGATAACATGGTAGATGCTCATCCTCATCGATGCTCTAGCTTAATTCATTACACTCACTGTATCTGTAATCATACATTAATTGTAGCCATGGGGACAGAATTAAAATACCCCATCTGTTATGTCCCAAGTACGGTACCTGATACCGAAGGGTGCTGGAATCTGTGATTTAGTCTAAGCACCTTCATTTCCTAACCAACTGTAGGAGGCTGTATCACTAACCACTTCTTAAAGCGAGAAACAAGCGGTTTATAAAGGGTGGACAACTTGTCAGAGTTACACACGAATAGATTCAAACCCAGGTCCCTCTGACATGGAAGTTTATTACCTCCACATCAGGAAGGATCAGAAAGGGAGTAAGCAGGGGCGCTGGAACGATGGCTCAGTCTGTAAAGTGCCTGCTCCGCAGACATGAAGTCCAGCCCCAGCACTCCTGTGCAGGGCTGAGCCTGATAGCCAGTAATCCAAATGCTGGGGAGATGGAGACCAGAAGATCTGGTCAGCTCACTGGGGAGCTCCTGGTTCAGTCAGAGACCCTGCCTTCAAAACCAAAGCGGACAACAACTGAGGGAACACCTGACGTCCACCTTGGGCCTCTACACTGGCATATATAGGCACGCACACACGTGCACAGACACATGTACACAACAATAGCTCAAAGAAATAACAAGCTCACTAGAAAGCCTCTTATCTGTTTCCTCTTAGTTCAGTTTCTGGAACTTGAACGTGAACCACATGTGTGTATGGGGAGGAGCCCTAAGGAGCCATTGCCGGCATGGATCTTGCCTGGGTATGGAAATGAGCAAAACCAACCACAGTCGGTCTGTGAACTGCAGGAGAGTCTGCGGCAGCTCCTAGGCCAGCACAGCAAACGGAGGCTTGTATTTGTGGAATGATTTACTACCTCTCATTAGTGTATTTTATACTTCGCTGAACTTAGATAGGCAAATTATATAAACACTTTATATATAAGCAAGCCATGTCAGATGTCAGGACTCAAAATATGTATTTAATTAAAGGAATACATCTCTTAATACCAAAGCCCTAAATACATATTAAATAATACCCTAATCAGAAGGTAAATGAGATACACTATCCAACAGAAATTAAGTGACCCACATATACGGTAATACGTCCATTAATGAGGCAGATGCATGCCAACAGCTCACTTCGGTGTCAGAAACTTCATTACTCAATGGAGCAATATCATGAACACCATAAAAAAGGGCATCCAAGGAGGACAGAGAAGAAGTGGGTACAGGGTAAAATTATTAGACATTAACCAAAATAAGAGCAAGGAGAACACTGGAAAACAAGAAAGAAAGAAGGAACTGAGAAGGAGTGGAAATAGAGCTGATCCACAGGAAAGTAAGAGGGAACACAACCGTTGGCTAGGCTGGACTAGTGCGGTCAATCTAAAACCTGATTTGGTCACTCCTGGAGAGCCAGAAGAAACTTCCCTTGAGAAGAATGCTGGGCCAGCCAGACACATCTTTGAAGGTACACAGTCTGGAGAGGAGAGATGATGTTTCTGTCTCCCTTATCTTCCCCCACCCCCCACCAGAAGGTCCCTACATGTAACAAAGACAAGGTCAGGATCAGAGTCATGCATGGGTGACGTCACTGCATTCTATATTGACCCAACCACTTGGAGGTCATTTATTTACAGGAGAGGTCCTGCATTGGTCCATCAGGATTAACAGACAAGTGCGCTTACCTGGTTTATGGTCCACAAAGACCAAAACGCAAAGCACAAAGCACAGCTCATCAAAGAGTCAATGTCCACATGGAATTGACCTTAGCCAGAGCTTTCTGTCTCTGTCTGTCAGTCCATCCATCCACCCATTTTTGTGTGTATGCACAACTGTGTATGTGTGTGTGTGTGCATGCAGATATGTATGTATTGAAGCTAGGGTTGACACCAGGTATCTTCCTCTTCATGATATCACTGTTTGGATATAGTCTCTTTTAGAACCTGGAGCCCATCAATCAAGCTAGTGCTGGCTGGCCAGTAATTTCTGGAGAACCATTCTTTTGTTCCTCTGGAGCTGGGATCACAGGTGTGCACTGCCACACTAGCTTTTCTCAGAACACTAGGATGCCAAACCCAGTTCCTAGGCCTGTGAGCCTAAGCACTTTACAGACGAAGCCATCTCCAGCCCCAGAGCCTTCTCTTCCCTAGCAAAAGTGAGAGGTTGACAACTGGGCAAGACAGCAGCAAACCAAGGACTGTGAGACTCAGAGACCGGGGAACCCCTAGACTTTGCTGATTTCCTCTTTATGCGATCAGCGAAGCAGGACAAACACACTCTATTCACTGAGGTATTTTAGGCCCATGCAGCTGTGGGGATTAGCAGGAGCTTCGCTGCCCAGCCTTATGACTCATGCCAACACTGCTATATATGATTTATGAAGACTTAAAGGAGAAGAAAACAGCCAGTTCTGTGATGACAGAGCTTCATTTTCAGATGACTGTTACAGCTAAGAGTGCCTACTCCCTGCTGGAAGAAAGGCATCTTTAGCTGAATAACAGCCAGCCAGCCATAGGCAAAGAATCCATAGCCTCCAGCTGCCACTGAGGGATTATTGGTAGGAAACCTGTATCCATGCTGATAGAGACAGATGTCACTTAAACTGGATGTTACTTCAAAGATAGGTCTTGGGCTGGGAAGATGGCTCAGTGGGTAAAGGCACTTGCCACCAAGCCTGGCATCCTGAATTAGATCCCTGGAACTCACATGGTGGAAGGAGAAAAGGGATGTCTGTGAATTGTCCACTTTCTTTCTCTTTCTTTCTCTCTCCACGTCCTCTCTGTGTGTGTGTGTCTCTCTTTCTTTCACACACACACACACACACAAATAGAATTTATTTTTTAAGTGGGTCTTGGGTTGGAGAAATGGCTCATTGATTGAACACTTCCAAGTTCAGAATCCCAGAATCCTTCAAGCTGGTGACCATGGTGGCCATCTATAATTTCATCCTCAAGGAGATTCCCTGGGACAAAATAGCCAGCGGGACTAACCATACCTACTAAGTCTGGGTTTGATTGCTAGGCCCCACCTTGGTGAATAAGGGAGAACTAACAAAACGTATTTCTAACATCAACCTTCAGCCTCCACACCCTTAAGAGCATGCTTGTATTGATCCACACATGCACTCACACAAATACCAACACATGCACAGACTTATACATGCATACATACATAACACACACGACAGTAGAAAAAGAAAAAAAAAGCATGTTGGGGGTGGTGCCTGAAGCATGAAGAGGCTGAAAGGAGTTGCACTGCTGTTCAAGCTAGTAGTTTCTGCCACCTTATATCTGCCATGGTTTGGATCTTTGATGTGCCCCCAAAGGTTCCAGTGTTTCGGGTTTGGTCTCCCAGGGTGTTGGTGATGTGTACGGAGTTTAGGAGGGAATATCAGTGAGAAGTCCTCAAGACCGGGGACTGCCCCTGGGGAAGGACTGGGGTGTCCAGTGGGTTCTTCGCACTTCTTGTGAGACCATGATAAAAGCCCAAGCTGCTCTTTGAAATGTAGGTCTTCCCTCCCACACCCATCCCCGCAATTGTGTGCAGTTAAGAGGGCCCCTGTCAGGGTCATTTCCTCCACCCTGAAACCAAGTTGAATAAACTTCTTTCTCTTCATAAGTGGCTTGCCTCACATATATCATTATATGATTAAAAGCTGGCAAGAAGTTCATGGCTAGTTGATTTCTGAAGTGATTCCTGTGGAACATTCAGCAGATATCCTTCCCCTCAGTCCCTGTAAGGGTCAGAAAGGGAAGGGCTGAGTTGTCACCAGGGAGTGGAACTATTTGCAAGGATTAGGAGGTGTGGCCTTGTTGGAGGAAGTGTGTCACTGTGGGTGGGCTTTGAGGTTTCAGAAGTTCAAGCCAGTCACAGTGTCTTCTCTTCCTGCTGCCTGTTCACCAAGATGTAGAATTCTGGCTCCTTCTTCAGCACCAGGTCTGCCCGTGAGCCACCGTACGTCCCACCATGATGATAATGGAGTAACCTATGAACCTGTGAGCTAGCCCCAACTAAACGTTCTTCTTTGTAAGAGTTGCTGTGGTCATGGTGTCTCTTCACAGCAATAGAGCATTGGCAAAGACACTGACCCAAAAGGTCTTCTAAAGCTTTCCCTGAAAACTTCTTTGGCTCGACACATTCAGTTCTGACTCTTTTTCTGCCTTCTCTCCTTGCCCAACAAAGGTCTATGTTTACTCTACGGACAAGTTGGTGTGTGGCTGTTATACTAACAACTGCTTTGTGATAAAGTCGTGTTGTCTAAGAAAACAATTTTAGCACAATTCTGCTTATCTACACCCAGGAATGCAACATTACCCGTGGACACCAGGGCCACGTAGAGTGGAATAACATTCAAAATAATGCATGAATGACAACGTAGGGCTTGCACTTTTAAGACTTTAAAAGCATCTTACATTAAATTGTGAGAGGCTCAGGATAAAGTTTGGGTTTGTGCTTTTAATTATTAATCTAGGTACACACATATGGGTGTATATATACATACATACACATAAACACACATACATATTATTCATATAGAACATGGGAACAAAGCAGAGTTGGAAGATTTGCCAAAGGAACCAGAGGTGACGAATTTTAAAGCAGGAAAAGTATGTCAACCAGGTTCTATTTGAGGTTCGAAAACGTATAAACATGTCTTGATATAATTTCCTCCCCTGAGCAAAAGTGTTAGGAAGCTTATATGACGGCGAATTCCGCTGTGGTTAGTTTTGAAGCAGGTTTTTGTGTTGATTCTGTGTGACCCAACTTCTGCCCTCACTGATACGTGCACTAAGAACTTGTGCAATCGGCTGCAGACTGTGTTTCTAATCTCTACCCCTGGAAGCTTTGCAGGCAGACCCCTTGCGCTGCATCAAAGCGTTTCAGTGTTCTGTGCGTCTGCCTAACTTCAAAGTCTCAGTGCTGGCTTTTGTAATGAGGCATGTCACATAATTCTAAGGGACTTATTAGACCCTATTGTGCAAATTTTTCTGCAGCTGCCCCAGTGTCTTTCTTTAACACACTGCTTAGCCTCATTGAGCTCTTGCTGTTATTATGAGTTGTCCTAGGGCCCGCAAGATGGCTCACTAGGTAAAGATTGCTGCCACCAAGCCCGCCAGCCCGATAATGTGAGTAGATTCCTGAGACCTGCATACACGGTGGAAGGAAAGAAGTGACTCTCTCACACATTGTCTGATTGTCCTTAATACTCATGTGCTCTCTCGCTCTCTCCACCTCCCCTACCCTCCCAACACATACTCAAGTAAAGAAAAAACATTCTAAAAGAACTGTGCAGGAAAATCATCTAAAGGGATAGGCTAGAGTCAATAGCCTGAGACTAGTCCAGCTGATTTGTCTTCCAGGGTTACTGCGCAACATTGTTTTGCTAACCATTCTAGGAGGTTCTACAAGCAAAGTAGTTGGGACACTTCCCCTAGGAGTGGAAAGATGCTAATGAGTTTTGTAGAACACATTTTTCTCCAACCAAGATGAATCTTAGAAAAGATTCACTTTTGTAAAAATCATATGTAGAGGACTCTCAATGGCCAGGAATCTGGAGACAGTGGGACAAACAGACATCCCGAGATGAATTTTCTAAAGATGGAGACTTTGTATAATTCTGCGCAGTAGCCCCCAACCACGTGTGGCTAGTGAGTAACTGACACACAGCCAGCCTGACTGAAGAGGTGAGTTCTGCTTTCCTTGAATTTTACTTGAATTAACACAAGTGGCTGGTGGCTACTGGCTATTATATAAAATAGATTAATTTCCAAAGTTAACTGCCCCCTCAAGTGTGTGTGTGTGTGTATGTGTGTGTGTGTGTGTATGGCTGTGTGGTGTGTGTCAGTGTGTATGTGAATGACTTGCATGTTTAGAAAATCTAGGACCTAAATTGAAGGAAAGAGAAGAAAAGAGAATTTAAAAAAAATAGCACTTAGTTGAATTTTCATGAATTTCTTGAATTGTTACAATTCAAAACAATGGCTCTACCCAGGCTAAGAGGCCATGTCTGTAGTCAGTCCTAAAGAGAAGAGTGTCGTCATTTATTTTCATTAATCATTAGGGAGCAAGGCTGTCATGTCCACGTATAGGCTGGGCACCTCTCTGCATCCACGCCTACTGATTGATAGCATTTCAAGCAATTCTGTGCTCAGCAGTGGACAAGGGGAAAAGGTAATGAAATTGCTTCCTCATTTACTAGGCCAAGCCAATAACATGACATTGTGCGTGCCTGTCAGTTTTATACATCGACGGTGCCCAATAACAGGTACCAAACCCGCCCCTTTAATGTGACATAAATCAGGAGTTGTACAAGTATAGAGGGGTCGCCAAGAGGCCACAGGAACAGCAGGTTTGTCCACTTGTCTGATTTTGAGCCTTTGTATTGTTCCCTGGGCTGGGGAAAAAAAAACCACGAAATTCTCCCTACTCAGTTGGGAAGGCCAAAGAACATGGAAGGTACCACAGCTGTGTGAAGGTAACCTGGCGGAGGGGCAGCCAGTCTCCAGCTCAAACATCAGGGAAGACACCCCAACCGACCCTCATCTCCCCATCCCCTTCTCCGGCTCATTTTCCCTGTTCTCAGGCTCAGGGACCAAATCTTGGAAAGTATAGAGACTCAGACACTAACACATTTTTCTCCAACCAAGATGAAGAGAACTTGTTAATGAATCCACAGTTCACGTTGGTAATAGAGCGTTGGCTTTTCCCTGCTGGGTGTAGGCATCAGGGTCCAGCATTCAACAAGAGCTGCTGTGGTAATCCCTCATCAAGAGAAATTTGCCTTTTTCATCACCCATTCTTTTCTTTTTTCCCCCACCCATGGCCAGCTGCTACAAAGGCTCAGTCAATTTAGCTGAGCAGGCTGAGGAGTGCTACTCAATATGCCGGCCAGGCACACTTCTCTAAATGTAGCTTTCCAACCAGGTACGGCTTAAAAAGTCTTCACAGAGCTGGTGCATAGCAGCTGGGAACGAAAGTGGGGATCCTGGGAGTCAGGGCACAGGTTTTCCCCAAGAGTGCCTGTTGGAAGCATCTCTCACTCTTTCTTTTGGCCTGCCTTCACCCCCATCCTGCTCCTCTGAGAGTCCTCTGCTGGTTTCCAGCTCCATTGTTCCCTGAAGCCAAGCAGCCAATGTGCAGCCAGGCCCAGCACACGCTCTCCCAGCCAGGAACTTCCTCTGAAGCTGCAGTGCATAATTACAACCAGCTGCTCCAGGCCGCTGGCCGCCAGCTTTGCAAACAAGCATCCTGATGCCCCGAGTGCCAGGGAGGCAGCAGCCTGCTCTTGGCAACCGCTGGGGCTCCTGAGGAAGTGCCCACACCCTTCTAGGATGAGGGGCATGCCCTTCCTCCTACTGCCTGGGGCTTTCATCTCGCGTGGGGACTTCCCTGCATCAGAAAACAAATGCATGTGCTCTCTGTCTCTTTTTCTGTCTCTCTCTGTGCCTCTGTCTCTGTGTATGTGTGTGTGTGGTATGTGCATGCAAGCATGTTTCTTGTGTCTGTGTAGCTGGGTTTCTGTTCATGTATACACATTTGGGGAGGAGGAACAGAGGACAACACTCAGTGTCCTCCTTGATTGTCTCGGTGTTATTTATTTATTTATTTATTTATTTATTTATTTATTTATTTATTTATTTTTGAGACTTGAAATGGAGCTCATGGATTCAGCTAGACTGGGTGACCCATGAGCTTCAAGAAGCAACTGTCTGTCCCCTCAATAGTCCTTGGATGCTGTCACATCTGGCTTTTCCATGAGTGCTGAGGATCCAAACTCATGTCTCATACTTGCATTGCAGGAACCACAACTGAGCCACCTCTCCAGCCCTGCTATGAGCTGTCTGTGTTGTTCGGTGCCTATGTGGTCGTGTGCAGCCTGTTTTGCCCCACTGGCCTCTGCCTATGCCACCAGGAGCAGGATGGTGTATCTTAGTGGTCAAATTGAGGTGCCTGGCTTCGGTATCTCAGCTGAGGCCCTCTGTGATTAAGTACACACCAATCTGGGTCAGAAACATACACTCGCTAGAACGAGGCTAAAAGACAATCAGCATTGCTTCCACAGCAAAGTGAAAATCTAAACACTGCTAGCTGGGTATCGCTAAGGACAACAGAAACTGAGGGCTAGAGTGAGGACTCACCCATGCCCCACCTCTGAGCTGTGGGTTCATTTTGGGGCTTCAGTGATCTTTCAGGCTTGGCTACAAGGATGACTCCGATCCAAAATTAGGCTTTGAATGTGTGACACAAAGCGGCCAGCCCCACCCACTGCCTCTCTCTGCCCTATGCTGTTTCTTCCAAGCCTGGCTTTGGGCCAGAGCTGGCCCTTCTAGCTTCAGCGGGGAGGGCGGGCTACAGTGCTCTGTTTCTAGGCAGAGTTCAGCCTTCATGAAGGTGCATGGTGCAATCCAGGAAGAGGAGAGAAATTCCTACGCTGGGAAGAGAGCCTAACCCTCAAATTACTCACCTACCACCCCAAAACTTGAGAGTGAATCTTGCAAGAGAGGGAGAGCAGGTATGTCCCATAGGGCTCCTACACTGCTCCTCCCCAGCTGTACTTCCCAACCTAGCACATACACACACACACACACACCCGTGGTCCTATAACAGGTCCTATTCTGGGCTTGGGTGGGGGCGGGGCGGGGGCAGTCCAGCATACTCAGAAGCAGCTGGAGTCTCCTGTTGAAAAGGGCATTTCCTTTAAGCTGAAGGTTCCCAGGGATGTTCTGCATGGTAGTAGCGGCTTCGTAGACAGAGAGCACGTCACTGGGAGGGTACCTCCCTTGCGTCCGAGCTTTGGCAGACTCACCAGACTCACCACGCAGTAGCATGGCAGCTTTCTGTTATGCTAGGTTCCCCCTTGGCAGGCCTTGTTTCCCAATGTTGAAAACTCTCAGCAAAATATGTGTGGTGCTGGGCAGGGAGCACTTGCTAGGAACGAATCGTGAGTTGAATAGGGGTTGTTCGACCAGGTATGCAGGGAAGAGAAGCCTTGGTTGAGTGCATGGTTAGTGCCTCGAGGGCTGTTCCTTTTCTGTGTTTCTTCATAAGCCTCCGATCACCTTTTCCAGTTAATGTCCTACTGAGGGGAGGGAAAGGCCAGTTTCCAAGTCTTAAGCCTGGCTGCACTTCTGGAGGAACAGCCAGCCTGCAGGTTACTGGTGCAGTGCAGCAGGCTCCGAGACCCAGAGCAGGCTGGAGATGCCAGTGAGTCAGCCCTGTGGTTTTCACTGTGCCTTTTCTCTGGGCTTGAAGCTTATAAGCAAACAGTACAAACATGTCTGTGCCCTTGGTGCAGATGAGAATGTCGTGGCTGAGAGCATCGCCTTGGGCTTCTCTGCAGCCTACAGAGGGAATGTAGGGAAATAGCCAGAGCCTGTCAGCTCAGTATGTGGAGAAAAGAAGACGGCCAAGGACTGAAAGAGAGGAAACATTAGTCTTTGGGGCTATAAAAGCGGAGGCAGGGAGGGCTCAGGCCAGATTCCAAGACAGGAGACTTGGATGATTTCCCTGACCCTGCCCTTAGTTGTCTGCACAAAAATGGCAGTTTCCTGCCTTCTCATCTATAAAATGAGGATTCGGGTCACACTGACACAATTCTATTGTGAGTGTATGTGTGTCTGTGTGTGGAAGGGGAAGAGGAAACATATGAAGTTGTCAAAAGTAGTCCATTTCTAAGTGGGAAAGCAAAATGTTGCTAGTAAAAGCACCTGCTTGATTGGCTTCAACTCATTTGTTCATTTACACTGAGATGCACTGTTGGGTCCACCCAGCTGAAGCCTATTTGACAAAAGGCCATCCCCAGTTCCTAAAGAAACGGAACTGTGTTTTCAGGTATCAGGACATTATTTTTTCTTTTGGAAAGCACATGCTCTGCACTAGGGCGTGGTGAGTGCTTGCCTACAATGCACGAAGCCCTGCACAGACAAGCATGTTGACACTTACCCATAATCCCAGGATGGAGAAGTGGAAGCTAGAGGATCAGGTAGTTCAAGGCCAGACTCAGCTACAAAGCAAGTTCAAGATCAGCTCGAATATGACAGATCCTATGTCAAAGGACAAAAGTAAATCAAAGCAGGCTTGGAGGTACAGATCAGTGCCAGAGCTCTTGCATAGCATATGCAAGGTCCAAGGTTCCATCTCTAGTAACATGAACACCAAACCAAACAAAACACACGTGTTCTATAAGTTTTAAACCTCAGAGGAGGTTGTATTTCTCCACATAAAGAGAAGCAGGAGAAGCGTCTTCCAGTGCCTTACAAAGATGTCCCCAGCTCCTGAGAGTAAGGGATATACGTATCAGTCTGTCCATCAACAGACAGAGAAACTGAGTCCTAAAGAATCAGAGTGAGGTCCCTCAGAGAGCAGGTGAGGGGCTGGCTTCCAGCATATGGCTCCAAAGCCTTCTCTTCGTTTTTATTTTAAAAGGCCATCAGCGACTATGTCTTTGGACTGACCACTGAGAAGCAAGGCTTCACTGCGTGCAGTGAAGTATACAGATGAGATCTCCTCTTTCCGGGGGGTAGAGGGGTCAGGAGTGGGAGAAGTGGGGAGTGGGCAGAATACAAGGTCCTGAAGAGGAAGGGAGGAGAAGGAATGGACTGTTACCATTAGAATCAGAAGTCCCACCCAAGGCACTCTTCCAGTGAAATTCTAGAGGCAACAAAGGCCATGGCTGTTGCATTTGATATCACCTGTCAATCCACAATAAATAAATAAATAGATATATAAATAAATAAACAAATAAATAAAAGACCTTATATAAAAACCTCCTAGCTGGACTCCCCAAACATTTACTTTATTCAAAAATTTATTTATTTTTTGCCTCTATTAGAGATGTTTCTTCCTTAATATCAGGGTGCAGAGAAATAGACTGACAACGAAATGATTAAAATTGCATGGTTAATGCTCGTATGTTGTGAGAATATGTATCGTCACGTGTAAGTCAACCAGCTGACTTGATGGAGCATTTCTATTTAAAAATGTAGGTCGCGACCCATTTTCCCCCCTTATGTATTGTCTAATCAAACATGGAACCCTTTAGGTTTGCAGCCTGGCTCTGCCACAAGTTTTATGACTGAAGGCAAAGGCTTCAAGCCTCAATCTCCTGGTCTATCCTAGGGTTTGCAAAGACTGACTGACTTTATGGTTGTGCAAGTCTGGAATTAACCCCTGTTACATAGTAGATGCTGAGTTAGCCTTGTTTTATCCTTCCTTACCTTTGACTACATCCTGTTAAAAAACTTGTGGTGTGGTATGGTGTGTGTGTGTGTGCACAGCACTCGAAGGCAGGTCTATGTGTTGTGCACGCATTATCCATGTGGGGCTCAGAGATTCGTATCTTCTTCAATTGTTCTCCACTTTACATTCTGAGACATGGTTGCTCACTGATTCCAGAGCTCACTGGTCAGCTGGACTAGATGGCCAGTGAGCTCTGTGATCTGCCTACCCCACGTCCGCCACTGGGTTTACAAACCCATGACACCACCCCTGGCTTTTATGTGGGTGTTGGGGATTCAAACTCAGACCCTCATGCTTGCATGGCAGCCACTTTACCCAGGGAACCCTCACCCCAGCTGCTGTTTAGAGCAATTGGGAAGTTTCATGTTCATTGAAAGCACATGGAGACATTTCACGCAGTTCTAGAAGGTGTATTTGGATTTCTAACTACATGAGGAAATTCTCAGAGAGTTTGAGCAGTTTGCTTCAAGTCACTCATGAGTGAGTACTGACCTGAGTACCAAGCCAGGCGCCCACACCCTAGTCCTGAGGTCATCTCATTAACTCCTCCATTGCCACTGAAGTCTTGACCTGAATTCAAGCACCTGGTGTGGGGCCCAACCAACTCAGTTCCTCTCTGAGGCCCCTCCCTGCGCTGCGCTCCAGGCTGGAACACCGTCTCGTGGCTTTTTGTAACTTCTTCCTAAGAGTCTGCTGCATGCCCTCAGACTCCACAGTGTGTGAAGCAAACTAGGGTAGGCGGGGGGGGGGGATTCTTTTCAAATGAAAGCAGTTGGATTAGATTCCACAGCACACGTTGTGTTGCTAAATATCTCCCGCATGATAAAAATTATCCCAAATGTCACGAGTCCCTGGGGGATTTATTAATAATTAAGCACTTTGAGATCATTTAGGAATGCAGGTTCCATTTAGCATGAGGATGTACACTGAATGTGTCTGTTCTATTGCACTTTGTGGCAGGATTTGTTGGAGAGCTCAGCTGGGTTTCTCCAGGACAGATGACAGCTGCTGCAAGCATCACTCATTCCTGAAGACAGCAATGTCCTTGGCCCCTGTATAAAGTCTGCGCTTATTAGGGGTGTTTATTAGAATGACTAACAATGGAAATGGTGGAGGAAGACTCCCAAGGAGTCCAACGAAATGGATGAAATAAAAAAAAATCCCCAAAGCAGCAGAGACCCGGTGTCTGTACGGAAGTGAGCCTTTTCTTCCCACACTTGGCCTTTACGATTTTTAAGGAATTGGCAAAGAAAACCATCATTCTATGTGTGTCTCTCAACAAGAAGGCCATTTGTGGTTTTGTTTAGCTAGCACCCAAAAGGTAGCTCATTCTGGTTTGCACAAGACATAGACACATCACATGCACAGGCACATACACACATATACATGCATACACACTTGTATACACACAGCACACACACACGAGCATGCACACATACATAGTTCTACATGCATATATACATGCACAGGTACACACATTATTCTTTAACAAGCAGTTCTGGGTTTGGTTTGGTTTGGTTTGGTTTTGTAAAATACTGATTATCTTCTCTTTTCTCTCCTCCCTCTCCTTACTTTCCAGGCAAGGCCAATACACCGAATAGCCAAAGAGGACAGAGTATGGTGGACAAAGCCTCCTATCCCAGCACTTGGAAGGTGGAGACAAGAGGATCAGGAATTCAAGGCCTAATCTGGGATACATAAGATCCTGTCACAACAATAACAAAAAAAAATCTGTCAGGGGAAGATATAGCTACAAGAGGTGCAGGAGAAGGAAGAGGAGAGAGAGAGTGAACACAGGAAAAGAAACTCAAAAGCAGGTTGTCAGTCTTTTTGTCTCCTCCAGAGATTTACTGGTGTCTCCTGAGGCCACCAAAAAAACGTCCCTTTTGAAGTTGATCAATAGAAGAAAGGAGGTAGGGAGAGAGAGTGGGAGGGAGAGAAGAAGGGAAAGAGAAGAGAAAAGAAGGGGGGTATGGGTAAGACTGGGTATGTTATTTAACCTTTCTCCCTAGGCCCCTTTCCCTACCTATAGAAGTCTTCATGACCCCAGAAATCCCCATCATCCCTAATGTTAAGAATTCTGGGCTTGAAGCAAAGGGGCCTCTTCACAGCTCTGAATTCTTTTGTGATCTTCTGAAACAAACTTTTTAGATAAATTCTTCCACTTTCTCGTTTTCCAAACAGAAACCTTGGTTTCTTCTTTCATGTAAAGCTCCTGCAAGGCCAATAAAAGGACCATAAATTTAGCAGTTGGAGCCCCCAACAAAGAAGGAAAAAGCCTCTTGGCTAGGGGGGCCTGGCACCCCTCCCACCTCCAGGAAGTAGAAGCTACAAGGAAAAGTGTGACCGGGTGCCTGAGGTGACTGCAGAGACAAGCCTGAGAATGCCCACGGCTGCTGCTTGGCATTGCAGGCTCCCGGCACCCATCCCTGTGGCATCACAGTCATGCTCCAGCTTTCAGACCCCCTGGCTCAACAAAGCTACCTGCCTTTTTCCGTTACTGGTTTCAGAGTGCAGGAAAGAACAGCATCGGGTGGAGATAAGATACCAGTCTCAGAAAGGGTTGGTGTGGAGAGAGAAGCAAGTGAGGAGAAACGGTGTGCATGGCAGGGGGCGGGTGGCCTGTTTGCTATGAAGCAACCCACGCTGAGGGAGACTTGGATAGTGAAATGACGGGCGCACTGAGGGACTATAAAGTGATGGAGGAAGGGTGACCACAAACAGATTAGTAAAGTCAATCATCCAGGGTGGCTTTCTTCAGCCCCTGCTTTCCTACTCAGAAAGGCACTATTGGTTTCTCACTGTGATAAACCCACCAATCACAACCGACAACCGTGCATATTTCACCATTTGCAGAAGCAGGTAGTGTGCCTTCTCACTTCCCACAACATGTTCGCATCACACCCACAAAGTCCTGGTAGCTTGAAGGAATACCTCTGCTCTGTCTCTCTACAAAGTCTAGGAAATCCTCCGGTTGCCACCACAGCTAACTGATGGAACTTATACTTGTCCTTACTCGAATCCCGTGCCCCGTGGTCCATATGTGGTTTCAGATGGGGGCTGTGAAGTCATATCTATCAAAGCTATGGAGAAGGAAATTTGAGGGATGTGGCTCATGTATACAAAGGCTATAGAGAAGACAATGAGACCCTTTGACAGTAAATGTATAATTTCTACTTGGCCTCCTGAGTCAGCAAGATTCGTGGGAAATACATGGATGTGAGTGGCTTTGGGGGCGGGGTGTAGATTGCTACCTGGTCTCAAGGCTGTAGGCTTTAATGTTTTCACGTTGCAAGTTCTTGGGTAGAGAAAAAACATGGTTGAAAGCTGGGCCTCTGTGCACTGTCACAGGTTCTTCAAGCTTGCAGGGGTGAGCCCAGCTAATTCATTGAATGATGATTAAATCATAGTCTTTGCTGTTTTCTGGTCTGTGTCATAAAATGTCTGACAGAGACGACTTATAGGAGAAAGAATGTGGGATGGCTCACAGTTCCCAGGGATATGTGGCTGTCAAGGAGGGGAAGGTGTGATGGAGTTTGTGGGCTGGGAGCAAATATCGGATGTTCCTCATATGTGGGAAGGTTGGGACCAGAGAGCTCAGTCAGGAGCGAGAATCTCAGCCCTAGTCATCCACTCCTTCTGGTGAGGCCAAACTGGTGCTACCAGCCGGGCCTGAGAGTTCCCACACAGGCAGCTGTGGTGGGGATTAAATGGGAGACACCTGGCTGGCTGGGCAGAGATAGAGAGAACAAAGGCTCTCATCTCCTCAGCGGCCTCCTTTCTACCCGGGGTCAATTAGGCCTGTCCTGTAGAATTTCCTGTAGGCCTTGCCCTCAGCTGGAGGCAATAAATCATATTATGGGTTTCTGTTGCCCGTGGTTGTCAGTCTGATGTCCCCTGCACGCTGCACTCACACCCACAGTGGTACAAGGCCACATGTCTACCTGTGGAGGAATGCCGGGGGCACACAAGTACTTTTCAATTAAAGTCCCTTCTTTCAGGCTCAAGGCTGATTTCCCTTTGGTCTTAATTTTTGTTTCTCTTTGTGCTGACTCACTCGTATTAGTTTGTACAACTGCTATCACATCACTCATTTCTTGAGAGACACTAAACACAGCTAAACGCAATTCACGGTCACTGAAAAGTAAGTGTGGGTATGTCTTTGTCAGCTGCGTATGGAGTCTGGATGATGGGTGGGCCTTTGAAATCATGTCAGAATCAGCCTCTCCTTAGATATGAGGTTACATGACGCATCGGAGAATTATGGGTAGAGCAGGGAATGAAATGATTCCCTCCCAAATCATGCCATGGTACCCACTCACCAGAATCTGAGCTTGCACTCTCCTTACGTGCTCCTAGAGAGAAACTAGTGGCTGATGAGCAGATGTGGTGCACGGGGGCGGGGGGGGGAGCTATGGAGAAGGAAATCTGAGGGATTTGGTACATGTATACAAAGGCTATAGAGAAGGCAATGAGACCTGTTAATAGTAAATGTATAATTACTACTTTCCTGTGAGGAGCCATGACAACTGACAACAATCTAGCAGACATTTGTTGAGCATCTACTATGTGGTGGACACTTCTGACAGAGAGTGTGGCACAATCACAGATCCTCAGTAGGACAGAGATGAGCTTAGGGAAGTTGAGAAACAATGGCAGAGCAGAACCCAGGTAGTCCAGCTCTATTACCCAAATGTCAAGTCATTGCAGCACACTGCTACACAACTGGAAGTTGCTTTCTTTGTGTATGTATGTAGTGTGTGTGTGTGTGTGTGTGTGTGTGTGTGTGTTTGACGATGGGTCTCTCATTGACCTGGAACTCACCAACTGGGCCAGGCTGGCTGGCCAAAGAGCTCCAGCATCTACTTGAGCGAGTCTCCTTAGCATTGGGATTATAAGTGCACACTACCACACTTGGGCTTTGATTACATGGATTTTGTTAAGTTGGACTCAGATACCCATGTTTTCTAGGCAAGCCGTTTACTAGGTCCTCTGAGGGCTTCTCCTGGGAGCTGCCCCACTTCAGCTCACAGCAAGGCAACTTCAAGAGCATCCTGTTGGCATTCCCTCTTGACATGTGACCCAGGCCAGCAGACATCATTGGTGCTCTGGTAGGCTGACTATATTCCAGGACACAGTCGTGATTCTCACACTTCAACATGAAGTAGATCTAGTCAGTGTCCCAGGGAGATGTTTAGCTGTGGCACTGCTCTATTGGACTTTAGTTTGGTCTAGACCCAGGTGTCTCAAATATCTACCTGCTGGCCTCAAGATCTTCAGAATTTGTTTTCCCTCTCTTATATTCTCATTGCTTTGATATTTCTGAGAGGTAAAAAATAAATGGAAGGTGTGTGTGTGTGTTTCAATGAAATTCTTTGGCTACCAGTACGATTTTTCTCTGTATGGTTATCATTTATTTAACCTTAGTCAACTTTTCTGACCTTATATGCTACTAATGTTAAACTTTGACAGATGGGCCCAAACCCCTTAATGGCCATTCACGTAGTGTAGCTCAATCATTGCCATAGGAAAATTCACCGACGATTTCAAGAGCATGACCTGCAGGTAATAAGGTTGGAAGGATTCCTCTGGGGCGCCCACACTTAGGCTCCTTTATGTACTCCGGAACAACTCACATCCAAGCCAGCCTCAGAGCGTAAGGTGTGTACAGCGGGTGTGGACAAGGCCTGCAAATGACTGGCAGGCTCTTTGAGAAGCTCGCTGAGCTTCTCCCAGTCAGGTCGGTGGAGAGCTATGTGTATGCCGATTCACATTATCAAAGACTTTTGTAAAGTTGGTGGATACAAAGCACTTCTTCCACGTGACGCACCAAAAATGCCACAAGAAAGTCGCTCCCAGCTCACCAGAGCAGCCCAAGCACAGGCTGTCCTGCAAGGGCAATACAGCTCTTACTGTGTGATCACTGGGACGCCAGGGTGCTGGCCTGAACCTGTCAGTAATAGAAGAGCCACAGAGAGTTTGGTGGGGGGGAACTGTCTTCTCATTCTCCATTTAGGTTTTCCTCCAGAAAGGATAATGAACTGGAAGTCTCACTGTGTGTCCTTGGCATCCCCATAAAAAGAAGCACAGTTGTCTGTGTCTGATGAAGTTCTCGAATTTCCAACCTGAAAAAGGCCTTCAGGTGCAGAAGCTATGGTGAGGATCGGAATTCCAATTCTTTAAGTTGGAGCAAATTTGTGAATTAGTATGGATACTTCAAAAATATTTATTCCCTCCCATAGAGAAACTCTGCTTAAGGGAGTATTATGAAGGGGTTTGAGAACTGGTTGGGCGGTCAGGCCAGATTACCCATTCATACCCTGACACTCTAATGCTAACGTGGTCTCTGCTCTATCCAGGTCTGTATGCAGAATGTTCTACTCTAGGGAGACCGTGACCTTTCCTTCTCAAGGTCTTTGTCCATAGTGTGACTTGGGTTTTCTCTCTGGACTGGCCACATTCCCTATCCTCTGACACAACAAATGACTGAAATAGGCTTTTCTTTTTAATGATTCGGGTGCTGGTTTAAATGTTTTCCTCCTAAAGAGGCTATTTCTAGAGTTAGAGAGATGGCTCAGCTGAGAAACGAACTGCTACAAAAGCAAGAGGCCCTGAGCTTGCTGTCTCGAAGCCATGTCCCAGAGCTGGGTGTGATGTGCGTGTAGTCCTACACCTGGAGAGACAGAGACGGGAGGATGTCCTAGGCTTGCTGGCCAGCCAAGCTGGCCCAGTTGGCAATTTTCAGGCCAAGTGAGAAACCTTGTCTAGAAACACAAGGTGAAACGTAGCTGGAGAATGACTTCTGAGGTTTTCCTCTTGCCTGCACACATGTGGGCACACATACATAGAACACACATACACACACACACACGCTCTCACACTCACAGAGGAGGTTGATTATAATTCCTGGACAGCAGCCTATGCACAGTCTGCTAATCTTTACTTTTGAATCCATTTAGGTTTTCCCCAAAACTGTCTGCATTGTACAAGTATATCTACGCTTGAAACGGGTTATCTGCGGACTGTTTTATTCATTAATGTGTATTTGTAGGTAGAATGTTTAGGCACTTAAGTAATTTTTTTTAATGTCTGGATGAGCGAATGAATGAGCGACCAGAAGTCAGATCAATACAGAGAATTTAAATTGCAGGGCCAGGTGTGGACCCACATACCAGTACCTGCAGTACCTGGGAAGCAGAGGCAGGAAGATCAAGAGTTAAAGACCATCCTCAGTGGCATGATAAATTTGAGGCTAGCCTGGGCTACAGATGCAAAAAAAAAAAAAAAAGGCAGTTTCCCCATGCAGCTCAGATAAGCGGCAGAATGCTTGCCTGGCATACAGGAAGCTCTGGGGTGGCTCTCACTCCTGCACAAACTGGTGGGGGTTCACACCTCCATTCCTGCCACTGTGGAGATAAAGGCTAGAGAGCAGAGGTTTAAGGTTCTCCTCTGCTCCATCGAGAGTTCAAGGCCAGCCTAGGTTTAAAGACACGGTCTCAAAAGCAGGGAGCAGGGACACCATCCAAGCAATGTAACTAACATACAGCTGTTTGTTTTAGCTAGCAGACGTGTTTAGGAAAATACAATCCACTGTGAAGTATGAAAATTAAAGTTGCTTCTTTTCTTTATCGTGAAATGTTGGTGGTTGAGGTATAAAAGCCTCAGCTCTACATAGCTATTTTTGATTAGGTCAAAGGCTGGGAAGTATGTCTTGTGCCATCAGAAACCCTGGAGTATGGGCAGGGGTGTGGTTTTGGAGAGGGAAGGGGCCTGGGTTTTTGTTTGTTAACTGTTTTACTTGCTCTTTAATCAATATCCAGGGTCTGAGAGAAGCCAAGAGTTTATGCTTTCTTTCTTTCCAGTTCATATGGGATATGAACTATCCCATATGAGCATATTGGAAATGCTCATCCTTGTAACTTCCTGTACCTTCAGCTTGTCTGTCTGTCTGCAGTGGGAGGACCTTTGAGGTCTTTCTCTAGCCCTGTGGGTGGAAAAATGACCCAGGTTGGGGCTGGTCACATCTACTAAAATAAGATGAAAGTGGAGGATACCAGTGACCAGATGCATGAAGAACAAAGAAGGAGGGAAGGGGGACCCTGAAAATAGAAATCACACCAAAACATAGATGAGGAGTTGATAATGCCCTGAGGCTTTTGTTCAGGAACATGCTGGCACTATAGAGAAAAAATGACAGTACCGCATTCCTCTGTGAAGTGTGAGTTGCTTTTTGCTCAAGAAATCTCCCTAGAGAAGGCCTCGTGGGTTGTGGCTAGTTCCACTTTCCAGTTTTGTCCACGTGTGTTCTTTAAGGCAAGTACTGCTCGCTTTCAAAGACCATTCTATCATCACATTGACAATAAGATAAACAAACTTGACGAAAAGCCATGGAAAACACGAGCCGTGGCCTCTGTGTGTTGTGGTCTTAGGTATTCCAATTGAGCTCATAGTTAGAAAGCAGTCGCTACAGCTGTGGGTGTTCTGTATCACTTGTTCACCGTAAATAAAATACTCTAGGGGCCTAAAAATAAAACAGAAATAAAACTTTCTGAAAAAAAAATTAAAAAGCAGCAACTTTGTGTCATATCAAAAATAAGACATGGATTTAAGGGGATCGGCGAGTTTTTTTCAGAGACAGAGTTTCCAGATGAGCCAACTCTAACACAGCCCTGAGTCTGGGCACCTCAGGGTCTGTATCCATCCTGGCTTGCATCTAATTGCAGAAATGCCCAGATAGCACCTATGTGATTAGACTTAAAATATGAATTAACTGTACTTTTGGTAGATACTTTATGAAACCATAAAAATTCAAGTATCATTTGGTTAACCCCAAAGCATCATCTAGCCATTTTCATTCTCTGTGCTTGAATGAAACACATTTCCTAAAGGGGACCAGCAGTGAGAGACACAGTCAGCATACAGGAATGGGTGTGACCCTTTTATGCGCAAAGATGAAGTGGTGTGCTTCTGTCTATAAGAGACTGGTCCCAGAAATAAGCAGGATGGAGGAAAGTGAGCTAATCAGTGGAGCATTCATACCTGACGTACACAGAGGCTGGTTCTGCCCATCACACTGAACGGATCCAACTCAGCCTTCCTACCAACTGGCTTTTCAGGAGTGAACAGAAAGATCGAATGACCAGACCCAGCCTCCACTTCTGTCCGGGCTGGACCCAGCACATCACAATAAGAGCAAAGACGGAGACATTACTGACAGTTTATATCTGGGCCAAGTGCCAGGGCAGACTATCAGGTAGGGAGGTGTGGAGAGGCAGGCAGGGAAGGCCCTGCCTCAAGCATCTTTGAAAAACAATGTTCGGAGTATGGTTAGTTAATTCAGTAAGGTGAGAATATCCCCCACGTTCCCTGGAAGGTATGATATCCAAGGTAAATCAAAATAAGGGGGGAGGGGTAGATCCCAGCTATGCATGGGAATCAATAGCTGACCAAGTGTTAGGGGCAGGATCCTAGCCCTCAGGCCCATTGCGGCAGCACGAACATCATTGCTCTTTTAAAATATTGTTGTATTAGTCGTCTAGGCTGCATCAAGAACGCCTAAGCGTATTTCTATACATATATTTACTTATTTGTTATTTTCAAATATCTCAATCAGGAATTCAGGGAAGGCCCAACTGCATGAATTTGGTCCAACGTCTCTCATCTTGCTAAGAGGCTGGCTAGGGCTACAGATACACAAAGGTTTGTCTAGCGTCTGAGAATCTACTTCCAAATGGCTCACACACAGAGCTGGCAAGTTGCTGTTCTCTGATGGCAGGAGGCCTTGGGTTCTTGGTAGTGACCCAGACCCGCTCCATATTGCTGCTTGGACATTCTCATAACACGGTACCTCATTTTCTCTAGAGTTGAGTGACTCCCGGATAGAGCAAGCTAGCAGGCACACTGTCTCCTGTGTGCTAGCCTGCCAAGGCATACTGCCATTGTGCAATAATGACTTCTTTACATGGGTCACTCTTGCATAATATGGAGAGGAAAGATAAAAGGGTGTGTGTGCTGGGAGGCAAGTTTTGGCTCATTTCGGAGACAAGCTACCATAGGTACCCCTTGGCCCTGCCGCTGTCTGTGGCAACTGAAAAATCTGCCTAATGTCTGAATTCCCCCAAGCAGTCTATAAACCGGATGCTTGTGGAACACTTGAGTATCCTTTTAGAGTAAGGTCAAGGGCTCCTGCGTTCCTAACCTCCTGCAGGTGATGGCAGGACAGATGTACGTCTCTCAGGAAACCCTAACAGAGACAGGGCTTGGTGCCTTAACCCAGCCTCCACGTGGGGAAAGGGCATTTGGGGAATGAGAAGTCAACCAATTGCCAGGCTCAGGCCTGGGCTGAGAACACAGTTTTAAATCTTGCTCCGCCCCTGCAGGCTCTTCTGTGCTGCAGTATTGCTCTAATGTGGGCCTCTGGCGGCCACCAAGGGTGATAGCTGGCATCCTCTGGGGGAAATGCTGCCTCACTGGATTGCTGGAAGGGACATGACCTTTCTGACTCAGTTGAGAGAAGCTGTTGTCAGCAATTGCCGGGGCCACCTCTGGTAGATCTGTGTCCATGTCAGCCAACTCCCATTATTTGCTGTAAGGTAGTCTAGTTCTAACTGTGAAATTGATATTTTTGACTTTAGTGCATGCTGGGCAGTTTGTATGATTTATCTCAGCAAATCCTCACTAGGACTCTGACGAAGGCTCCATGGCCACTATGGAAACTCAGGGAGGTGAAATGACTCACATGACCTCCCAGCTTCTAAGTGTGTGTGGTGTGTGTGTGTCTGTGTGGAGGGGGAGCCGGGCCGGGACTCCAACTTGGCAAACCTGACTCCAAAGCCTATGGTACACATGCTCCCTGTCTCTGAGAGCTCCAACAGAGACTGGGTATAAATCACAAGAGGGTGAATTCCAGAGGGAGGAGGGAGGCCTCACACAGCTACGGCAAAGGCACAGACAGGGAGCTCAGAGATCCTGATGGCCTCTCCCTCGCACATCCAGCTGCGACCCTTCTTCCTCTTTCAACTTGGTGGCAGTGATGTCAGGTCTGTCCTAAGGATTGGAGATTGGAGGCGGGGCCTTGCAACCGGTAGTGGGGCTGTCTGTGCTGCCTGGCTCCCTAAGTTAAGCACCGCTTTTTACAAAATCCTCACAGTCTTGGAAGGCAAAGTATTACAGCCTGTGACTGATAGCCAGGGAGGTGGAGGGCTGGGGAGGGGGCGTATTGGTAAATTCAAGGTCACCAGGCCCCCACCTGCCCATACACCTTCCTAACAGCAGGATCTGCTGCGGAGGGTGAAGGCCAGCTAAGGCGTAGAGCGTTCATCTGGGCTCTGGGTCGGCAGTGACTCCCCCCGGGGGAACACGCGAACGGATGTCCGGCACAGGTGCCCACTTGGGAGCCTCCTGCTGCTCAGCGGCAGGTCTCCAAGCCCTACGGGAGGCCCGGGTCAGGGCTCCGCGTTCTCCTGCAGCGAGGGCCCGGGATGCAGCAGCTCCGCCCTGGGACAGAGACCAGAGAGAGAGAGGGCGCCCTGCCAGGGGCAGCCGGAGGCCCCAGAGGCTTTGTGTGTATGGAGCTAGATCCCCACTTCCCTTCCCCGCCTCCTTCCCGCTCTCTTTCTCCAGGACCTAAGTCCCAGTGGAGGTTCCAGCAATTAGCGCGCAAGGAGGGGGCGGCAGGCGGCGGGGGTGGCGGCTGCAGGAGGCGACACCCCCTTCCTCGCACCGCCGCGATCCCAGCAGCGCTGCCTTCGTGTGCCACCTACCGGCCACGCTGGAGCACCGAGGGGTCCGCCTGAGCTGTTCCTAGGCAGATCTTGATCTTCCGTGGACAATAGACAATGGGATTTTTTTTCCCTCTGAACAATGATTTATTTTAGGGGGTGGGGACAAGGAGGAAGGAGGGAGGGAGGGAGGAAGCAGCACTGTGTTTGTCATCGCTTTAGAGAGAGAAAAAAAATCTCTGTTCTGTCATTGTTTCTGCATATCTATTATATGGAGGACAAAAGAATCCGGTCCTGGAACAACAAAGCCAAGGGAAATGTTTTCCGTTGCTGACATTTAATTGTGCGCACAAGGTGCTGCGTTATCACGGGGAGAGACTGCAGAACGGAGCGGGGGCACAGGCTGGCTTCAAAAGCCTGGCCTCTCTGCTTTAACGTGTCTCCGTTTTGTATGGCCTCACAGAGCCCCACTCGGGTTGTACGTTACACACAATTGCACATTTCTATAGTTTTTTCAACCCACCGCAGGGATTCCTTGTGGATCGTTTTCACAGCTCCTCCGGAGCCTGCTCTTTTGCAGCTAACAGGGACACGAGCTCTTCCCTCTGCAGCCTTCTCACGGGTCCTTAATAAAAGGATCTGATCCGACCCTCACCCACCCACCAGAGCTGCTGGAGAACTTCGTTCCAGCCCGTCATTTTAGAGATGAAAGAGGTGAAACGCTTATCCAAAGTCACACGAGTAATTAAAAGATAAAGGCAGGTCTAGAGCTGCTCTGCCCATCTCTGGTCCCCGGGACACGCCTTTTGCTGTGTTTAAGTCCAGCACCCCGTGACCTGCCATGGCTTCCTTCCGGGCCAAGGTTTCTTGAAGGAAGATGGGTGGTAACTGAGGGGGTGAGACAGAAGGGCTCCCTAGCTCCATGACAATTTCTTCATCTCTCCTTTATACCTCGGGGGCAGGGGAGACACCACACATGCCATCTTTATTTGATTATGCATTTTTGTTATGATATGTAAAACTGGGTTCTCCATAACTCTCCAGAAGCCATTTCTCTTGTGATGCAGGACTTGAACTCTCCTTTTGATCCAGGACCAACCTGACTCCTGTGATGAGATAAGAATAAGGAATGTCTTCCGTCTTTGGAACTGTGTTTAGTAGTCTGCTGGTAAAGGAGGGAAGCGGCCCTTAAGAAACTTTAGGAATGCGTATTTCTTTGCAAGACCCGATAATGATGATGATGATGATGATGATAATTCTTGGGGGAGATGAAGTCAGCTGATCATGTGCTAAGAAATAGACACATTTTTCTTGTACCACCTTGCAAAAACATCCCACAACAGCTGTAGCCCTCCGGTGTCACACGGAGACAGAAAAGTCTCCAGTCTTAGATGAGCAACTCTGTACATGTCTCCGCACACCCAAAATAAGTCAGCCTTCATGCTTTATAGACGGTTCAGCCTGTTTAAAGCAAACAGACCCACCTGGCAGTCTGCAGACAACCAACTAGTCAACAAACAAAAGACCAGAACATTCCCCAACTCTCTTTAAACTGTCCGCTAAGGGCTGAAGAAGAAAGCACAAGGGGTTGGCTGGCAGTGAGTGTCTGAACCTTTGGGCTGGGTTTTCTCACATTGGTTTATTCGGGGACCATGTGGCATGGTAACAGGGAGCTCTCGGATCTCTAAATCTCGATTTCCTTTGTGCCGTCCTTCCTCCACCCCCTCCTGGATGGTGATTCACGCTGTCTCTGCAGAAAGAGCCACAGTTCAGTGATGCCCTAATATGCAAACTCCATCCTTTGCCTCAAGGATTCTGTGGAAAACAAGTGTGATCTGATGAGATAATGGAGTGTAGAAGATCTTTGAAAAGGACAAGGTATTCCTCAATTGTAGGACATCATTTCCATCAGTGTGAAAGTCTGAAGCATGTGAGTTATCCTCAGAAACACTGTCCAAAGGGTTCTGAAAAGAAGTTCAGCCCAGTTTTTCAGGTAGGTGCATAAAGTTCCACACTGGAGGTTGGGGTAAATGGTAATTATAATTAGCTCTATAGAGCCTCCAAGTCTCATCCTAAAGAATGCTCTCCCGTCATGTCACAGCCTGGTAAACGCTAGAATCTTGGTGACTCACTGCTTCCCCGATGTCCTTATTTGGTAGCATGCAAATAAAAATGATCATTTTCAGATTTAGATTTCCTCAAATCGTGGTGTGAGCTGCTATTTTTACTTTTGCTTCAGTCACCATTCTCTGTAGTAGAAAGTGTATTTAGAGTTGTAAAAACTGCTTTTCCCCCCCTTCCATTTGCAGTCTAAATTTAAATATGGAATTCAGCAACCGAAGAACTCCGTCGGTCAGATCCAGCAGTCTCGACAAGGAAGTCCAGTTCTACGGCCTATGGCTGTCCTTCCCACGAAGCATGGATTGCCCTGGTACTTTTCAAGTCCATGTGTGTAGTCTGCTTTCACAGCATCTCCACTTTGCGTTGCTTACCTTACCCACACATTCGCCAGACCCCGTTCACATCCACCCGGAACCAACACTCGTGTTTCCTCACAGGTCAGAGCTGGGGTTTTCCTACTTCCAAGGGCAGCCGTGTAGCAGGAGCTCTGGACCCACTTCTTAACTGGGTGGGTGAGGGGCTGGCTCAGCAGCCTGTGAATTGGCTTTCAGAAGCACACGTGGATGACAACCCTCGGAGGACAGCCAGTCCAGACTGTACTTTCAGTTCCATCCTATTACGATCTTGCCTCTTCCTGTTTGATCAAGCCACCTGTGGCTCCCGGGGTAGAGGCTGGAGGTGATACCTAACTTGCTGAATTCGGGACGATGAGCCCCCGCTGGTTCTCCTCAGACCGTCTTGGCTGCCCCTCTCCGATTCCGGAGTTTGGAGTGGAGTGGATGAGTCAGCCCTGACGTCACACGCTGACCCCAGAAACACGGAAGGGATGATGGCTTCTAACCCTGTCCAGAGCGGTCGCAGAGTCAGGAAACCAAGGGGAAGTGGACAGCTGCAGCCTCTTGGGCAACTGGGTGTGTCCTCTGCCTAAAATCACCCACCCGGTGAGCATTCCACACTGGAGTTGGCTCAGTGGTGTCTAAGGGTCTGGGCATGTCGATCCTGTTCCATCACTTTCCAGCTGTACTTCCCTGTGGGCTTCTGACCCTATACATTCTCACAACGTGGGTAACACCCAGTAGGAATACAAAGCAATCATGCCATCTTCCACATGTTTACGGTATTTTTTTTCTCCTAAATATCTACAAATCGCAGGGTCCCACAAACAGGAAGTCCCGCCTCCAGCCAGGAGCCTAGGAGCCACAGGTGGCTTTATCAAACGGGAAGAGACTGGGCAGTGTTCTAATGGCCACCAAGGGAGGAGGGTTTATCTCTTACATCTTGCAAGCCTCCCTGCTCCTTTTTCATCACTTGCATAAATTGTGCTTAACCCAATAACAAGGTTAAGTTGTGCGTTTTGTCAATACAGATTTTGCTCCGATGGGGACAGTGGCTACGTCTGAAGCTTACTGAATTTATTTTCCCTTCGCTTGCATCAAGGTCCCTGTGGAAGACCAGGAAAGGATTTTCACTTAGCTGCACATAGGCTTTGTTCAAGACATCGGTTTGTGAGTGGAAATGTTTGTGGAAGAGGCTGTAGCCTAAGGGAGAGCTAGCTCATCTGCGCCCTCTCCCTCCTCGGCATTTCTTTTTCAGGGTTTAAGAGGAGAGTCATCTGAGAATTCTCTCAGTAGTAAGGAAGCTGCCTGTGGAAATACAGGCCAGTTATTCAACCTCTCTGCCCTAGTCTCCTCCTCATAAATCCACATTGAGGACGGAAAGCAGCAGAATATGTATAGAACTTAGGTCAGTGCCTGGTGTGTAAGAAACACACTGAGTGGCCCCTATGACTGCTTCCTCTGTATGTGTGTGTGGTGTGAATGTGGAGGAGGTTGGTGTCTGCTGTCTTCCTCAATTACTTCGCCTTATTTTTCTTCAAGACAAGTTCTCTCACTAAGCCTGGAGTTCACCCATTCGACTAGACTGTCTAGCTAGCAAGTCCTTGGGGCCATCCTGTCCCCGTGCTGAGTTCACAATGTTCATGCCACTGTGCTAGCTTTTTCTGTGAGTGCTGGGAATCTGAACTCAGGTCCTCACTCTACTGAGTGAGCCATCTCCAGCTTCTTTCCTCCATTTTACATTTCACATATTATCATATGTGCTGACCATTATCTCCTGGTCAAGATTATCTGTCATATCATACCTATCTAGTCATGATTATCTATCATATCTATCTATATCCATCTATCTATCATCTATCTATTTAGATAGATAATATCATCTTAGTGTAGTTAAGGCATTTCATGTCTCTAAATAACTATCATCTATCACTTTCATATTATTATTATGTGGGTGGGTGTGTATGTCATGGCAAGGGTGAAAAGGTCAAAATAAAACTGTGGAATTTATCCTCTCTTTCTACTTATATGTGATTTCTGGGGACCAAACTCAGGTTGTCAGGGCCTAATGTGCCAAGATTTGACATACTAACACACTTATACTGGCCTTTTTTTTTTTTTTTCTTTCCTTTAACCAGATCCTATGTGTTCTCAACAGTGGAATCAGACTCTGTTTGGTAAAAGCTTACTCTAAGGCACCATGGGGAAGTGCCTGGAGATGCATGCAGACAGAGGAATGAAGGAGATATGTCAGAGGGAGAAATTTTGCTATGGCAAGGCCCAGATAGAGAGAGCATCTCTGTCTACAAAAAGATATGTTCACTCAGTGATCAATACATACAAGATTTAAAGGGATTCCCATCTTTGATTCTTCTCTCTTTGCAACCCCAGCTCCAACAGTTTCCCGAGTTCTGCCTTTACTTGGAAAGACGCCTCACGTTTCTTTCTCTCTATTCATATCTTTATGGTCAGGTCCTGGTTCAATTTTGTTTTCTTGGTGTGTGACCCATCACAGTAGCCTTTTGCCTGGCCTATCTCTATCTGCTTCACATTCTTCCCCTTTATTAAAAAAACCCTAAAACTGCCACACTGTAAAAAGTGCTACTTTTTCCAACTATATCAACACCAAAAGTGTCCAATTTCCTTATAGGAAAATGTACAAAATTCTCTTGGATTCCAACCGCTTGTCTATTTCCCCCATTCTTGACAAACCTGTGAGGTTAGTGCACTTCTCTACATCTAAAATGTGTTCATCCCACTCTAGCTCCTGTGCCTTTCGTCACTGACCCCTTTTGGATGACCTCGAGTTTTGTTGCTGTGTGTGGTGTTGAATTTAAAAGGATGATGAGAGTGTGTTTTTCACGGTGTTACACATCTGGAATGAATCTTGTGAGGTCTTCCTATCATTTCCTGGCTCTAAGTCATCTAGGGCAACAAGTGACTTATCAGAGACAGAATTCCTAGGGCCCTTTGGACAACTGAGCTTACTCTCCTCAAAACAGTCCTGACACTTGTCACTTCAGGTAGATGTCCTAAAATGCCAGTTTTCCTTAGCACCTCTTCCGGTGCACTTTTAAAATGCAGGTTGCACATCCAATACAAACAACAGCACTTGCTTACGCTGGGATGGGGGTACATGAATCTGCGATGTGTGTTATAGGAATTAGCGCAGACAGTTGTGATCGATGTGGTCTATGGCACATGCTAAGATAAAATTACTGTGAGTTAATTTTTAATATTTTTGAGAGGACTGGGGAGATAGATAGCTTAGGGATAAAGCCCCTGCCACTCAGGCATGTGTACTGGTGCTCAGCCCTCAGAACACCCGTGAACGCCTAGCAGAACAGTGACCGCCTGTACAGTCTTGGCCCTCGGGAAGGCAGAGACAGGGTCCTCGGGACAAATTGGCTAGCTGGAGTAGCTGGACTACATGAGCTGCATATCCAGTGAGGGACCTTGCCTCAGTTAATAAAGTGGAGAGCTGTTGGTTAAGACATCTGGCATGTAACTTGAGGACCTTGCACACCTGTGCACACACTTATACATTTGTATACAGGCATACTCACAGCACATACATACACCCCAAACAATGTAAAACCTTGTGAAGCTTGTCAGTGAATATTTTTCAGTAAATGTAATAGTTGGTTAATAGTTCCTCTATATTGTAATTGTGATGTGTCCTTACATGAGAGGTATCTAACATCCTCTATATTATGTTGAGTTTGATGTTCAATGTTTATTTTTGAACAACAGTATGCCAGGCATCATAACCACAAAGTTGACACTAATATGGTCGAAACCTGTAATCCCAAAACTTAGTAGGCTGAGGGGAAAGGACTGCTTGGATGTCAAAGCCAAGCTGGCTACAAACTGAGAGTTTTTCCCCATTAAACAAACAAACAGACAGAAAGAGAATTAGCTAAGTAGGAGGGTTCATAAATCATAGAGCAGTGGGAAAGTGAAGAACAGCGGTGATGATGATGATGATGATGGTCTAGCACTGTTAGGCAATGTTCATGAACACACCAGCAGGGAAGGGACTTGACTCTCTTGTCCAAATATATCATGGCCTTATGCTCTGGCTCTTGACATTGAATGATGTAGAATGACACTGAATGATACAGAGTGAAAACACTATCAAGTCAACACTCCTCCAGCCTCCCAAAAGCAACGTTCTTTATGCCTTATTAAATACTTGGAATAACCAGTGTTCTGTGAGGCATTTAGGGAAAACATTACTCCTCTTTCCCCCAGATCTCTGTGTTCCTGTGGTAACACTATAGATCCCCCATTCATTTGGCAGGTCCTTTGGATTCCATTGTCACCAATGCTAAAGCCTAAATATCATCTTAGTTCATGAAATCAGCACTTGGTGTGTACTCCAGCGTGTAAGGCATTTGCTAAATGAAGAAATGAGTATAAAGCTGAATTAAGCACACATCATATTCAAAATACTCTCACAGCCTGGTATCAATTGATATATATTACATGCCACAAAGGAGAATATAAGCAGGTCTACCAGTGAACTACTTGCAGTCAACAGTGGAATCGAAGGGTCTGGGGAACATGAGAGACTGGGTCTGAAGAAGGGTGTGCCCAGAGGAAGTGGGCTGAGGTTTGGGTGTGTCACTCAAATCATCTTCAAATGGCCAGAGTAAAGCTGGAAAACAGTAACCAGAGCTTGAAATGAGACAAAGACAAGAACTACTGCTGACAGAAAGCTACAAGACTGGACTGCATTGTCAGAAGGGTCCAGCAGATGGGAACAGGAGGATAAAATAAGAGACGACACCGAAGGCCCCCATATTCTTATTAGGTGGTAATTTAAGCACTGGCAGGTTGAGTTTATAACGTCTGAGAGATGAATTCAAGAACTTCCTTACTGACATAATTAGTAAAACACATTTTCTTTTTCCTTGCTTCTCTTGGGGATGGTATTGAAGTACTTCTATGTAGACTGGCAAGGGTATATGCTCTCGTGCCCCTGCCCGCGTGCAGTTGGCCTTTAAAAATGAGACAGGTGGGGGTTGTCCCTCAAGTAGTTCTACTTGAAGACTCCTATCCTTGGTCTGTTGGATCATCTTAAATCTCTATAACTATGCCCTTGAATCTTGAGTGCTATCCTTCCTTCCTTTCTTGTCTTGCCATTTTCTGTTCTGCTTGATCATAATAGCTGCTTAAAGAGGAGCACAGGGCCCCTTAAAGCATTCCCAATAACCCCAAACAGCACCCCATCCTCTGGGCTCCATCTCCTGGCCCACAGCTTTGGTAAGAGAGTTCTGCTTTACTGGAGGCTGTGTAGTACTAGGAACTCCAGAGGCCAAGCAGATAACAAGAACCCTAGAGGCCACACAGGTATTTGGATCTCTAGAGGCGACATTAGCATCCAAAACCCCAGAGGTCACAAAGACCACAAAAACCCAGGGAAGACACCCCACTCTCACCAATGGACAGGCCATCCACACAGAAACTAAACAGAGAAATAATGGAACCAACAGACGTTATGACTCAAATGGACCTAAATGACATGTATGAAACATTTCACCCAAACACAAATACCTTCTCAGCACCTCACGGAATTTTCTCCAAAACTGACCACATACTTAGTCACAAAGCAAGTCTCAAGAGGTTAAAAAAAATTACATAACTTCCTGTATCTTATCAGAGCACCATGGATTAAAACTGGACTTTAACAACAGAAACAACAGAAAGCCCACAAACTCATGAAAACTGAAGAACTCCCTACAGAATAACCACTAAGTCAGGAAAAAAAAAAAAAGGAAATTAAAGACTTCCTAGAATTCAATGAAAATGAATGGACCACATACCCAAACTTATGGTACACAATGAAAGTGGTGCTAAGAGGAAAGTGATAGCACTTAGCACCTTCATAAAGAAATTGGTAAGGTCTCACACTAGCAACTTAACAGCACACCTGCAAGTTCCAGAACAAAAAGAAGCAAACACACCCAAGAGGACTAGATGGCAGGAAATGAGCAACCTCGGGGCTGAAATCAATACAATTGAAACAAAGAGAACAATACAAAGAATCAACAAAACAAAGAGTTGGTCTTTAAGAAAGCCAAAACATAGACAAGCCCTTAGCCAAACTAACTAAAAAGCAGAATATCCAAATTAACAAAGTCAGAAATGAAAAGGGGATGCGCATAAAACAGACACTGAGAAAATCCAAAGAGTGATCAGGTCTTACATCAAAAACCTGTACGCCACAAAATTTAAAAAAAAAAGAGATAATTTTCTCAATAGATACCACTTAACAAGATTAAATCAAGACCAGATAAACAATTTAAATAGACCTACAACCCCCCCCCAAATAGAAGCTGTCATTAAAAATCTTTCAACCAAAGAGTTCAGGGTCAGATGGTTTCATAACAGAATTCTACCAAACTTTCAAAGTTTGGTACCAATACTCCTCAAAATATTCCACAAAATAGAAACAGAAGGAACATTGCCAAATTCATTTTATGAGGCAACAGTCACTCTGATACCTAAACTGCAAAAAGACTCAACAAAGAAAAATTCAGACCAATTTCCCCCATGAACATTGGTGCAATGATACTCAATAAAACACTGGAAAACCAAATCCAAGGACACATCAAAACCTCATCCACCATGATCAAGTAGGGATCTCAGACATGCAGGAATTGTCCACCATATGAAAAGCTGTCAATGTAACCCACCACATACACAAATTGGAAGGAAAAACCCAGATGATTATCTCATTACATGTTGAAAAAATCTTTGACAAACTCTAACACCCCTTCATGATAAAAGTCTTGGAGATATCAAGGATACAAAGCACATACCTAAACATAATAAAGGCAATATAGAGCAAGTCAATAGCTATATCAAATTAAATGGAGAGAAATTTAAGGCAATTTCACTAAAATCAGGGACAAGATAAGGCTGTCTACTCTTTCCATAGCTATCCAAGATAACACTTGATGTATTAACTAGAGCAACAAGACAAGTAAAGGAGATCAAGTGGATGCAAATTGGAAAGGAATGAGTCAAAGTATTGCTATTCAAAGATGATATAGTATATACCACTGACCACAAAAATTCTCCTAGGGAACTCCAACAGCTGATAATAAACACTTTCAGTGAAATGGCTGGATATAAAATTAACTCAAAAAATCTGTAGCCCTCCTCTATACAAAGGATAAATGGACTAAGAAAGAAATCAGGGAAATAACACATTAGCCACAGATGCTATGAAATATCTTGGTGTGACTCTAACCAAGCAAGTGAAAGACCTGTATGACAAGAACTTCAAGTCTTTGAAGAAGGAAACTAAAGAAAATGCCAGAAAACGGAAAGATCTACTATACTCATGGATAAGTAGGATTAAGATAGTAAAAAGGGCCATCTTACCAAAGCAATCTACAGATTCAATGCAATTCCCATCAAAATTCCAACACAATTCTTCACAGACCTTGAAAAAGCAATTATCAACTTCATATGAAAAAGGAAAAAACCAAAATAGTTAAAACAATCCTGTTCAATAAAAGAACTTCCAGAGGTATCACCATCCCTAATTTCAAGCAGTACTACAGAACAATAGTTATAAAAACTGCATGGAACTGGCATAAAACCAGACAGGTTGATCAATGGAATCAAATCAAAGACCAGAAGTAAATCCACATACCTATGAACATTTGATTTTCAAAAAAGTGCCAAAATTATACAACAAATAATGCTGGTCTAACTGGATGTCTACATGGAGAAGAATGCAAATAGAACCTTTTTTTTATCACCCTTCAAAAAACTCAAGTCCAATTGGATCAAAGAACTCAACATAAAACCAGATACACTAAATCTAATAGAAGAGAAAGCAGGGAATAGCCTTGAATGCATTGGTGCAGGAGAGAACCTCCCAGACAGAACACCAACAGCACAGGCTCTAAGATCAAAAATTGATAAATGGGATCTCATGAAACTGAAAAGCTCCTGTAAGGCAAAGGACATCGTCAAAAAGACAAAATGTCAGCCTACAGAATGGGAAAAATCTTCACCAAGCCCATCTGCAACAGAGGGCTGATATCCAAAATATATAAAGAACTCTAGAAACTAGGTATCAACAAACCAGCAATCCAATTAAAAAGTGAGGTACAGGAGAATTCTCAACCAGAGGAATCTCTAATAGCACAGAAATACTTAGAGAAATGTTCATCATCCTTAGCCACCAGTGAAATGCAAATCAAAATCACTCTGAGATTCTATCTTACACCCATCAGAATGGCTAATATAAAAAACTCAAATATTAAATATCTAAATATCTAATATCAAAAGTGACAGCACATGCTGGCAAGGATGTAAAACATGGAGAACCCTCCTCCATTGCTGGTGGGAGTGAAAACTTGTACAACCACTTTGGAAATCATTTTGGTAGTTTCTCAGAAAACTGAACTAAAAAAGATCATCCTGAGTGAGGTAATCCAGACCCAGAAAGACAAACACAGTATGCAGTCACTTATAAGTGGATATTAGCCATAAAGTAAATGATAACTATGCTACAATCCACAGAGCCAAAGAAGTTAAGTAACAGGGAGGGCTCAAGGGGGTATTTGTGAATTTCCCTGAGAAGAGGCAATAGATTAGGCATTGTGGGTGGATAGGGAGAAGGGAATGGACAGGGAGGGGTTAGGGGTAGGGATGGGAACAGGAGGGATCAGGTGTGGGGAGGAAAGGGGAAGAGAGTACTGAGAGAGGCAACCGGAATTGGGGGTGGGAGAGAGGCAGCATTTCTGAATGAGCTAAAAAACCCAGGGCAATGGAAACTCCAAAGAATCTATGAAGGTGACCCTAGCTAAGACTCCTAGCCATGGGGGGAGCCTGAACCCGCCATCCCCCGTAACCAGGCAAGACTTCCAATGGAGGGACTGGGACACCAACCCAGCCACAAAGCCTTCAACCTACGATTTGTTCTGTTTACAAGATGTTCAGGGGTAACGATGGAGCAGAAATTGAGGGAATGTCTAAGCAATGACTGGTTCAGCTTGAGACCCATGCCAGGAGGGAAGCCCATCACTGATACTGCTAATGATATTCTGCTATACTTGTAGACAGGAGCCTAGCATAAACGTCATAACCGAGGCTTCACCTCTCTGAGGAAACTGATGGGAACAGATGCAGAGACCCACAGCCAAACATCAGGTGGAGCTTGGTAAATCCGGTGGAAGAGGGCTAGGAAGGATTGTGGAGCCAGAGGGATCGAGGACACTATATGAAAACCCACAGACTCAACTGACCTGGGTCCATAGGGGCTCACAGAGACTGAACCACCAACCAGGGATCCTGCATGGGACTGACCTAGACCTTCCACGCATATGCTACAGTTGTGTAGCTCGGTCTTCATGTGGGACTCCGTTAGCAGGAGCAGGGGCTGTCTCTGACTCTGTTGCCTGCCTTTGGGACCCTTTTCCCTAACTGCTCTTCCTTTTCTGGCTTCAACAGGAGAAGATACACCTACTCTTACTGCAACTTGATATGCCAAGGCTGGTTGGTATCCACGAGGGGCTCCCCTTTTCTGAAGAGAAAAGGAGGAGGAGTGGGTAGGTGAAAAGGGGAGAGAATGGGGAAGGACTGAGAGGAGAGGAAACCGTTTGAGATGTAAAATAGATAGGAGGGAGGGAGGGAAGGAGGGAGAAAAAGAGAGAGAGGGAGAGAGGGAGAGAGAGCAGAAAAGAATTACAGACGTGAAGTAACAATGAAATAACCTTATGGTTGGGGAGGGCCGGGTCACCACAGCATGAGGAACTGTGTGATAGACTTGCAGCATTAGGAAGGTTGAGAACCACCGCTGTGGAGGCACTTCTTGAGGCCGCGCAAATACAAATCAGACGCATGATGTGGAGGTCTTGGTGGAGCTGCCTGGCAGTAGTTTTCAGAGAACCTGTGCCTTGTGTCTACTTACTTGACAATCATATGCCCTCGTGGAAAACGAGACCTTGCCCACATCTTAATTTGGCGCTGTCAGAATCCCAGCACCCACTTGCTCAGGGGTCCAAGTAGAGTTTGCTAAGGTAGAGCTTAAAGGGGCTTAGCAGTGAGCAGAGGGACACTCTCCTGTGACGTGCTCTCTCGTCTCCGTGGGTGAGAGGTGAGCAGATTGCTTCGCCAACACTCCATTTGGCGCGGAGAACCTTTGTTTAAGTGACACAGGGAGCAAAGGCAGGTTATCATTGCTGTGCCCAGTGGTCTGACCCAGCGAGCAGAAGAGCCGTGCGAGGTGAGGAGAGGTGAGGGGAGGCGAGGAGGAGATTAGTGAGGCTCAAGTGGGATAATTGGAGAAGCAGGGCGAAGGCAGTAAATTACCAGTCTCTGCTGTGGCTTAGTTACACCACTAGAGAAGATGAAACAGACTTGCAACCCTGGATGAAAAACAAACTCAGAGGGTCAAGGAAGGGAGCCTAGAGCTGAGCTCTCGGGGTTTCCTGCTAGGTTTCCTGCTAGGTTTCCATGCTTAGAACAAGACACAGAATAAAGTAACAGTGATCTGCATAATTTCTCTGGAAGTCATTTTCGTATTACCAGAGCCTAGACATGTTAGAAAGAGGTTGAAAAGTCTTCCCAATTAAGGAAAGAGAAAGGAGGAGGGGAAGAAGGATGAGGGGGAGGAGGAGAGATGGAGGGAGATAGAGAGGGGAGAAGTGAGCGAGATCTGTTAATGTGGGCACAGGACTTTGCATGCTTGCCTCCCAGGGCACCTGTGGCCTTGCTTTGTGAGGCTGGGAAGGTCTTAACGTCTTTGTGCCTCAGTTTCCTCATTTGGAGCAAAGAAATCATTGTGCTATAACTTTGTACATTTAAGGCTCTTAAAAACTTTTTTTAGCACCCAGGAAGCTAACTCGTGACACTAAGGGAACACTCAAGGAAGCTGACGGGAACACTGGGGAACACCGAGATGGCTTTGAAAACATTTTGGAAATTTAAGGACTTCCTTTCTTCTCGCTCCCTTTCGCTCCTCTCCCTTCCTTCCATCTTTCCTTGTAGCTTTCTTTCTCCTTTTCCTTTCCCACCCGTTTCTTTCTTCCCCCTGTCTTTTTCTCTGCTTTAGGCAGTCTTACTAAGCACCCTAGGGTTTAACTTGATATATAGCTCACGCTGGTCTCAAGCTTATATTCTCCTGCCTCATACTTGGGGTCACAGGCATGGGTCACCATATTCAGCTCAAGGTTGGCCTATGTTCATTTACTAATACCATGTAGTGTGTGGAAACAGCAACAAAAGTCTTATCGTACATCCCACATGGCTTGTATCTGGTGAACATGGGAATGAGGCTGTGTGTGCATGCGTGTGGGGGTGTGTGCACATGCGTGTGGAATCCAGAGGTCAATACTGGATGTTTTCCTCAACCAGGATCCATCCGTCTCTGCTCCCCAACGCTGACATCACAAATTACACCAGCCTCTCCAGCATTCAGGTGAGTGATGGGGATACAGAGCCAAGCCCTCATGCTAATGTAGAACCAAGCCATCTTCCCATGTGACTTTTCAGTGTTCCGCCGAACACGCCTGTAGCTAAAAATCATGCGCTGCTGGGATGTCCAAACTAGCTCAGTTTTAAACACTCACATGCGGTCTTCTTACCCTGGACTAATACACACTGAGTTTTGCATGACCACATGAAGCCAGGGGGTGAGTCCACTCCACTGCAGTTAAAGTGTTACCAAGAGCATGTTACCACTTCAGACAGCCACCTCGCCCATGCCAGAAGCTGCTTGTGTGGTTTCCTGTGAGTCCTCTCGTGTTCGAGGCCACTGTGCATCAGTGGAGCCTCACAGCTGCGCATGACACCTCACATTTTGCATACTTAAGTAAACATATGCATATTGACATGCATATTGCTTTATCATGAGTATCTTTTATGGCAAAGCATTGTGCTGATTTTCTCTTGATATGTGTGAGTTATGCTCATTAATTTTATTCAGAATATTAAGGTGGTAATAAAAATACTTGTTATAAGGGCTGGAGAGATGGCTCCGAGGTTAAGAGCGCTGGCTGTTCTTCCTAAAAGTCCAGGGTTCAATTCCCAGCAACCCTATGGTGGCACATAACCATCAATAATGAGATCTGGTGCCCTCTTCTGGCATGCAGGCATACATGCAGGCAGAATGTTGTATAAATAAATCTTTAAAAATAATTTTAAAAAATACTTGTTATAGAAAAGGTGTAGATGAGAAGGGTGACAGAGGGCTAGAGCCTCCACGAGGCTATGATTCCATCCCCCCCACCACGTACAAAAGCAGAGGTGGTTCACCCTGTGTTTGAAACCATGGAATTTCAAGCCCTCGCTCACCACACCCTCATTCGCCGCAGTCATGGAAGTCCGAGTCTAGAAACAGCTCTGAGTCAAGAAAAGTAAAACAAGGTGGGGAGGGCCACACGTGGACTCGCTATGCCTCTCCCATTTAGAGGCTTACTGGGTAATTTGAGCTCATTGCCGTGCCTGCTCTCAGGGATCCTGATTTGTAGTTCATGATTAAGACGTCAGGCCTCAGCTGGGGCGGGTGCACGTGCCTGTGACGTCAGTTACTTGGGAGACTGAAGTAAGAGTCAAGAAGGCTATTCTGGACAACTTAGGGAGACTTTGTCTCAAAAAACAAAACAAACAACAAAAAAGTTCCGAAAAGGCTGGTTGAGGCAGCAGGATGAGAGACCTTCGCCTTCTGACCTTGGTGGGGCTCTCTGGAGAAAGGCTGTTCGGGGCTAAATTTGTTGGAGATGAGGTCGGTCGTTGGCTGGAGGATGGATGCGTGTCCTGATGTCCCCGTGAGCAGTGCATCGTGGGAAGAGAAATGGGTGCCTTCCAAGAATCACGCTTATAAAAAATCTGTCGAATATCAGCCTTAAGAGGAAAGACCACTTTACGTTTCCTAAACCGTTCTTTCCCCATCTCTGGGAGTTCCAAGCAGGAAGGCCTCTTTTCTCAAAGTTTCCGTTCTCCTTTGAGAAAGATGGAAGGCCTCCTTTGCCTTTCACACTTCCCACTTTGTCAAAGGCTACCTCCTAGACGGTCCTGGAAGGGCTTGCCCCTGCTAGGCAAACCCCAGACAATGAATTCTGAGGCTTTATCTTCTGTTCCTAAAGAAGGAAATATGCCAATTGGTTTCCTGACATGGACAAAGTGAAAAGGAGGTGCGTGTGTTGTAAGTGTGTGTGTGCTGCTTGTGTCTGGATGCTCTAGGTCATTCTCTCAAGGCTCTGACAGAGAGCCAGATGGAATCCCAGGAAAGTTGAGCGCTGAGTGAATGTTTTGTGTAGAGGAAGGTTGTATTTGCATCACAGGGCATGGACTTAGTTTTCAGGGTATGGCTTAGTCAGCTCTGGAACTCATATAATGAAAATACTGTGACCACATGGTTTGTTAGTGACAGAAATTGATTTTGCACTTTGGGAGTGTGGAAGTCCATGATGACGGTGCCAATATGGTTGGGCTGAAGACGTCTGTCTTCTTGTCTGACACGGTGGCAGCGGAGAAAGGCTGGTTGCTCTCCGTAGTTCCTTAGGAAATGATCATTTCCTAGGTTTATGGGATTAGTAGATTCCCAGATGTTGACAGTGAAGGTCTAAGGCAAAAATAAAGAGCCAATGAAACTTTCAGGGCTTTAATCTGTGATAAGCTATGTGCAAAGCCATACCGTTTCCCAAAGAATAAGTTTCCTAGTGAGAGCTAAAATGTAAATGTTGGGAAGGAAGGAGAAAAGCAGCAGGCAGGAAGTGCTGGGGAAAGCTATTAATTAGGACTCAGCAGATAGGCGTGGTCCATTCACTCTACGTCCGGAGCTGCTCACATTTTCAGAAATAAACACGAGAGTCTTGCCCTTCCCTCCGACGTTCTGCACAGAGTTTGTGTTCAGTCCCCTTCTTTCTGGCACTGAAAGCTTAACAGTACCATCGGCTGGTAAAGAGAAAAGGCTAGAATATATGTAAAAAGGCAGGACCATTTGATGCCCAGCCTGCATAGGTTCTGCAGCTAGGGAGCAACTTATAAAACTCGATGGATGACCAGCTCAAACTGCTAACAGAACTGGAGATCCTGTGGGAGCCCGTGGCAGCCTAGGGGAGCCTGGGGGAGCCCGTGGGCTGCTAGGCATCAATGGTCTAAGTAAACAGGAAGAGAAAGTTCTGGCGGGCATCCTTGGTGATAAGTTGATGGTAAGAGACTACAGCCCGGAGCAGTTGGGGCCTTCCTGAGGAAAGCTGTTCTTCGCCAGAGCTGCTGCTGGAACAGAGCTCTGTGAGAAGCCGACAGAAGATCTTGGGCTAGAGGACATGTACAGGCTTTTGCAGAGACGAGAAGCCTGAGGAGAGGTGTTTTTGGATGCTGGCAGTGTCCATTTTGGCTGTTTTCCTCAGATCTGCATCTTGCCGTCTCCTTGTGGTGTTGTGGGTCAGGGGTCGAGGTTGCTCTTCTGGGGCAATGGTACGGGTGGAAGAAAGGAAGAGAAATGGGAGATACCTACCTCTCCCTTTGTAGCTGAACATCTACTGCTCCACTGGTTGCTAGGCAGGATGACCACTGTAGTTCGAGATTCTGTCTGACACTGCAGTGTGTCTCCAAGCTCCGCTGCCTGGAGCTCAAAGCTTCGCAACCCCCAAGTCTCTGGAGTTTTCACTGTCCCCCGGTAGGCCTCTCACCTCTCACCTCCTCCTGGCTCTCCCTGTGCAACGAATTCTTCTGCAGTAGTTATTTTTCTTGCCACTAAACCAAATACCTAATGGAAGGAAGCAATTTAAGTGAGGGAGGATTTATTTTGATTCATTCATTGAAAGGATATAGGCTATGATGGTGGGGAAGGTTGTGTGCAGTTCGTGAGCAGCTGGGAGCTTGCACCGGAACTGCCTCACCGTAGCCCTGAAGGCCCATTCCCTAGCCATCGACTTCCTCCAGCTAGGCGCCATCTTGTAGAAGTTCCAGATCTCCCAGAAAGCACCGCCAACTGTGGCCCATGTGTGCAAGCATGTACCATGAACGTGCCATGGGCCTGGTTTCAAACGAAACGGATAATAATGTGGCAGTGCCATTAATGTAATATCCCTGTAATATTTCCACCACACTGAATTCCCACGAAGACAAACGTACACGAATGCCCCATGGTATTCCCATCATCTTACCCGAGCCAAGCCACTGGGGCCTCTGCTAAGAAATCATAAGTGACGAACACGGAACAAAGCCTAGCACTATAATGTCATTTTTTTTTAAAACATAAAAGTTTTCCAGGGCAACCTTTGTAGTGTCGGAAGAGCAAAGGCTGCCTGTTTAAGCCACTCTGTTTTCCCTTGTAGATCATGACGGAGTAAAGCGATCAAAGCAAGCCTTGGTGGTCATAGCTCAGCTCCCGCCGACATGTTGAGTCGGTCACAGGACCCAAGATCTGCAGAAGAGTACAGCCCTGGGGACTCCGAGATGCCATCAGCCCACCTGTTTCTGTGTCCCGAAGAGGCAACAGGGACAGAACACTTACCTCCAGGAGTGCCCGCTCCCATCCTCATGCTGAGACTCGTGTCACCAGCATCAGGGATGACGGTGAGAAAAGGATGTCACGTGGGCTCAGGTCCTTACATGCTGTGAGTTTTTATGCTGCCGTACGGAAGAGGGCTTCATTGCTAGGCTTACTGCGTCAGGCTTATCACTGACGTGTGGATGCTTCAGCTCTGTCAACCGCGAGAGGCAGTGATGAGGTTGCTACCCGGCCGGCTGTGGTGTGTGAGAGAAGAGCCGACACTAAACGCTCAAGACGGAATGGTGGAGTCTTGTTGTAAGGTCCTGCGTCACTGGCTCTTTGCACCCTCCCCTTACACCAGCAACACGGAGGAGCTTAAGAACACACCACTGCCACCCTGCTATGAAAATGTGGAGACTTCTTTTCTCATCGATGCCATGAAATTTCTTCACAAAAAGCAGCTTAGAGGAGTGTACTCGTTTGGTTTTTGTTTTACTTTATTTTTCAAAACCATGCCAAAAGCAGGAGAGCTTATCATTTGAGGATTAGTTTATCATGGTGGGAGGCCTGGCGGCAGGAGCTTGAGGAAGCTGAACACAGCATCTCTGCAGTCAGAAGTACCCACCCAGCACCATGCTGAACACAGCATCTCTGCAGTCAGAAATACCCACCCAGCACCCACATGGCCGCTCACCACCTTCTGTAACTCTAGTCCCAAGGCATCCTTTTCTTCTACCTGTGAGCACCATGAATGTACATGATACACATATTAACAAAACAAAAGAAAACTAAACAAAAGAAATACCTAGTTGGGAATCCGTCCTAGTGAATGGGTCAAGGTAAATGTGGTTGCAGGTTGCCTGCAAACAGCAGGCATCATGGTTTGGCGACTGGGAGTTCAGGCAGGGCTGCGCATTCAATGCCAAGGTGGGTCTAACCTCCTCACCCTGGAAACGCCCTTCCAGACGCACACAGCATTGAGTTTCCTTGATGGCTGAGTTAGAAATCCTGTCAAGCTGACAGTGGAGATTAGCTCTCACAACTTGTGTTCTAAAGCTCTGATCAGTGGGCCTGGAGAAAGGGGCAAGGGTGGCATTTGAGCGCTGCTATGCACTGAGTCCAAAAAGATGGGAAAGTAGGGACAGGCCCTGTTGCTGGCCAGTTGCTTTCACAGAACCCTAACCTGCACAGGTGTCTGTCAACCCTGATACCACGACCATACTGAAAAGGCCATGGAGGGACTTTGGTGGACAGTGCTAGTGGAACCCAGCCTTCAGTTCCTGTGCAGTATCAGCGCCCTGGATGAATCAACCCGTTGGTCAGGTAAGTGTTCTGAGTGGCTTCCAGCAATGCCTCCTGAAGCACAGGAGCCAGTTCAGCCTGAACGCCCGACCCACAAAACCACGAGCCAGAACACAATGGCTGCTACTTCTAGCTACCTATGTTGGTGTGATTTGTTACGCAACAGTGGTCAGCTGGAACACACTCCTAACTAGTATATTTTCTAATCAGGTCGAAACTGTGACTTAATAAGCGGAGCCTCTCAGTTTGTCACACTTGCGTGTCAACAGCACCTCCTAGCTATCGTCTGTGGGGAGCTCCCAGTAATGTGCGGATATCTATCACGCACAAAGGCTACTCAGGGAACTTAAGACTCTGACAGAATAATGATGGGATTGCTGTGAATTAGGTCAAGGATTCACAAAGTGTCTTGCTGAAGCCAAAGCCTCAGCTGCACTTTGGTATTTGTTAGGGATGCAGACTCTCGCATCTTAGCCCAGACTCCAAATTAGAAGTTCTGGGGATGTGCCAGTAGCACATCTAAACAAGCCTCAGTGAGTTCAGTGCATGAGGTAGACGGAAAATCCCCCTATGAAACATAATGGTACCTTTGCTTTGTGAATCAGTCCCCTGTAGCCTAGCATTTCTTGGCATCGACATTAAGGCCAGGTAATTCTTTGTTCCCTCTCTGTATGTCATGGGACATTTAGCTACATCCCTTGCCTCTACTCACTGAATCCCAATGACACTGTTTCTCCTAATTTCAACAACTACAAATGTCACAAGATTACCCAATGTCCCCCAGAGGTCTGAAATCACCCCTAGCTGAGAATTGGTACTGTGACCCTAAGATGTAGTGTTGAAAAATGTCCTCGGGATTTGTGGCAATCACATGTGCAGACACACGTGTGCAGATACAGAGATGACTGTCCTAAGAAAGATGCTGATCCAGTCTCCCTTGGGTGAGGGATCACAGCAAGGCATGGTGAAGCAGAGTGACCAGAAAAGATTGGTGAGTTAGCATTACCTGTGACAACCAGAGCCCTCATGTCAACTGTCAGATTCATTGTTTGCTGTATCTGTGAAAATATCTGGGCTTTGGCAGGTCCAGGAGCCAAGGGTGCCTAAACAAGCAACAGCTCTAACAAGTGCTAGGGGCAGGGGACCACAGTGGTCGGATGTGCAAATTAAATAGTGCAGGGTGGGTACAAGCTGTCCTGTGGACAGCAATCAGTTTACCCAAAAGAATTTCTTTCATGCAAGAGAATAATCTGGGGTGACTGTATTGTGGGGCACACCCAGCATACCACCATTAAAGCATTTCACCCGAAGAAGCAAACTTTGCAGATGCCCAGAATGGAAACCTGTCAACTTGCCTACCATGGAAATAGACTTCCTGCGAGACAGGACAGAATTACGTGAACCGTCGTGTACTTGGAAAAGGTGAAGATTGCGAACAACTTACACAAATGATGGGTCTTTCTGTGCAGCATTAGTCCTTGCTGGGGCATTTTTTAACATCCCCTTATCGGATGGATACCAAGACCAATTTTCATACTTGGATGAGTCAACAGTGGATCTTCAGGCTAGACATCACCTTCACAGCCACCCTACTTGCCATGTGATGACAGTCCAGGGCCTTCCTGTGTTACTGTGTCTATACTCTTTGAAAGCGTCTTATTACGTGATGACACAGTACTAACTCTCAAGTGTTTCCCAGATTTAGAAAATCATCTGAAAAAGCGTACGAGTACCCTTAAAACAAATGATGATGAGAGATGCAGCCACAAAAGGGCGGAGCAAGTAAAAGAAATGTCTTTTCTATCAAAGAGGTAAACAAGACCAAGCTTCATTCCAGGGCTGAAGAGACTGTTCAGTGGTTAAGAGCTCTCCCAAAAGACCTGAGCTCAATTACCAGCACCCACGCCACGCAGCCTACATGGTGGCTCACAGGGGTGACACCGTCTCCTGGCCTTGGTGGGTACCTGTGCTCACATGCACATACCCGGCAAGACATACACAAACACGATAAATACGTTTTTTTATTTAAATTTTCAAAAGTTGTAAAGAAGCCACTTGGCAAAAAATTAAATGTCCTCCAGGGTCAGCCCTTCTGAAGATGAGAGCGTGTCTCTCGGTTGCATCCTACTCTCAAAAGTTTGGGGCAGCACACTTTCACCCAACTTTGGCTAACTGACGTTTATTATATGGCTTTTAAAAAGCAATGGCTTGTATCATCATTATCATTTTACCAGGTTGGCAGACTAGGGCACAATCAAAGCTGGTCTTGTAAGGACCCACAGGCTAAGAACGGCTGCTGAATTTTAACATGTAAAGTACAAACGAGAACTACTTAGCTTTTAAGGTGAACAGTTACTTCTAAGGTTAAACCTATGGTATTTAATGCAGTACATGGCCCTTTGCAAAAAGGATTGGTCAACCCTGTAATCTTAGGTTTCTTGGGCTAATTTCTCGTATGCTCTAGCCTCCTGTGAGGGCTAGGTGGGCCTTATAATACCAGAAGCTAAGCGATAAACAATATGGATGGCAACAAATCACTAACCTAGGGAAACTTCATAACTTAATCATTTGAAAGAAGTTATGGGTCATGTGATTTTAGCATTTTTCAGATGAGAAAGAACGACCATACATTCATTACTAAAAATTAAACATATGCACAGTACCACTAAACTATACATTCTCTACTCTCTTTGGGAAGACTATTACTTGGAAAACTTTCATAGTTCATCATGGAATTATATGTAATTGTGCAAAACTTTACTTCCTAGTGGGAGAAAGTATTAGTTTGTGGGTCTTTGGTAGGTTTTTGAATCTGAATGAGTGAAGACTGGAGAGCCAAATGATTTCCAACTTGTTCTGTGCTGTGTAATGAGATGTTTCTGGGATGGAGACTGCTCTGGCCACTGGCCAGATAGGCCAAGGCTGCCTGCAAGTGAGGTCCATATGGCCAGAGGCTTTGTGTTAATTTCCAGGTTTACTGATGTGGGAAATTATCCCACTAAAGATGATAGGAGGTGCATTACTCCATCACAGGAGAATGCTCTAGAGGCAGTTATGTGGCCAAGGCATACCATGCAAACCACGACTGGGGAATTTGCTCTGATGGTACAAATTATAAAGTAACAGAAACAGGAACCTATAACCTATCACCAATAAAGTGGGGAATATTAAACCGTGTGGACTGCCTAAGGACCATGGCCCAATTATATAACCCATCAAGGAATCAGAAATGGTAGAGATTATTCACCTAGTCCAAAGCCTTTTAAAAGCCCAGTATCGTCCTGAAGAAGTCAGATGGCCTCTGGAGAACGACAGTGGATTGTAGAGCTAACTAAAGCATCCCCCCTCATCCATGCCCTTGTGGCCAACATTGCTCTCTGACGGAACAACTAACACAGTAGTGGGGGCTTTTCATGCTATATTAGACCTGATGCTCTTTTTTTGCATCATCTTAACTGTTAACAGTGGACCTTAAAGAGCTTACCCAAGATTCCCTTTATGGTATCATGATTTGTAATGGGGTAGTGGCCTAGGACCTTGCTTCTAAAGTCTGAGTTTTTTAGCATGATGTAGATGACATCATGCTAAGCTGGGAGTGTTTTCCCACAGGTGGACAGGTACACCAAAAGGAAGGAAGGTGGGAAATAAGTCTACACAAGGCATAAGGGCTAGGCTCAGCTGTAGGAGTCTTGAGAATATTATGGGCTGGTAAAGGCCATATGATACTTGACAAAATTATTGGGAAAATTCTACAATAGCTGTGCCAAGATACTGTCATAACACACTTCACCCAAGTTGCACATCATCTGGATAACTTGATAAACAGAGGTGCCATGTTAGACTGGCATCAAAAGATTCAAAAAGCTTTTGAACAAGCTAATACAGCTGTGCATCTCATAGCATCGGCGCTCCTTCTTGTTAGAAGTCACAAGGCTGGGAACTATGGTGCCCGTGCGCGCAGGCACACACACAAACGTTCCAGTGGGATTTTGTTCTTGATCATGAAACGGCAGGAGCTCGAACAGCCATTATTAGTAATGTATAAAGGGTTACAACAGAATAAACCACCAGCCCCACCTCAATAACAGGAAAATCAGTTTATCTAGTTAATGATTGGGTGGAAAGCCCTTTGGCCAAGCTTTGCTCTGGGATGGCACAGGATGAAACCCTATAAAGGTGGCCAATCATATTCACAACGATGGAATGTCTGCAAAGTCCTGTCCCCACTGCTGCAGAGGCTGTCCAAGGTCCAGCCAAGTTTGAATGTGGTGTAATTTTTAATACGGTCTGTCACCGATGTCTTTTCAGGGTGAGTAGATTTCCAGAAGGGAACAAAACAAAACACCAAAACCCTCACACAACAACCTCTAGCCTTAACCCCGACTCTAACTCCTAACCCTAACCCTTAGCCCACCGGGTCCCATCCAAGCCACTTACAAGAGTGTGCTATGTGAATTGACTCAAGGCCCCTATTTATGACAAGCACACAGGTGGCTGGAGCCACTGATGGAACGGACTGAGGCCCAAGCCCAGGCTTCCATCGTGGGGAGAGTCAGGGCTTTACTGATGCCCCGTCCCTCAGAACTGAGGATCCTCCCCTCAGTCTTTCAAGTCCTGGCCCACTGTGCAGATGCAACGAATGGTTTGTTTGGGGTTTGTTGTTGTCTTTTTCCATTTCAAGTGCAAGAAAAGTGCAAGCAAGGCTTGAGGGAGTGTCAGGCCCAGCGCTGCCCACCCAGGAAGAGATAGGAAGGGGAAGCAACGTGAACCCCAGCTTTTAGGCAGTAAGTTAGCTCTTTCAGGCTAGAGTGGAAGCTCTTACCTCAGCACACACAGGAGCGAGGAGACACGGGTCCCTCGGGCTGCTGAGTTGAGCAAGTTTGAGGAAGGGGCTGCAGGGCGTCTTCCGGCGAAAGCTTCCAGTGTTATTACATCACATCCCCAGTTTCGAGCTGCCGTCACCTGACTGGCTGAAGGAGAATTTAAACACTTAAATAACCACTTACTCAAAAATAAAACAAGCAGCACATCAACTTCTACTGCCTCAATAACCTTACCACACATACATGTGTGTGTGCACATATATACATATACACTATGTATACATGTGTATTCACACACACATACCTTTTGAATCAACTTTCATAAGCCAACCTCAAACCACTACCTGCCCTACTCCCTGAAGAGTCCTGTTGCTGACGCTACACAGTTAATAGAAGTTAATGAAGGAGGAGGATGACAGTCGATGTTTCAGACTCCCTGGTCTTAGCCGACACTGATCTGTCCAAACAAGTTCAAGAGAAAGCTCCTATAGGGCATGTCCACTTGACACATTTACCTTCCTATGTCCTGGCTATGGATCCGTTTCTTCCTTCCTCCAAGACTGAAACATTACAGACTACAGGGACCAGAAAGTAAACAGCTCAAAATAGCTTCAGGAAGTCCCTGAAATTGCCCAAATTCCCGAGGCCCGACCTTCCCAAGCGCAAACAATAAAGATTACTGAGAGTCACTCCCAGACCAGCCAAGCTACAAAGAAGTCTCTAACACCAGACTGGTTGCCTGAATGAAGCAGAAACCAGCTGAGTGCTGTGGAAGAACCAACCAACTGATTCCTTTGAAAGGGACCCTCACCAACCTGCTGAGCTGCCTGCAGGCTGTTCGGTGTGATCCAGGTTCCCAGCTTTTGTGAGCTCGTGGGTTCTTGCGAAGCATTTGTCTTTGAGTCCTTTCTGCTCCTCTAAGTAATCCCAATAATTCTCATTGGTTCACCAAGTCGGACTCTGGTACTCTCCATACTTTGGTCCATCCTGGCCTCTCTGTCTGGGATGAGTAGATGTGTGTGTCATGTCTCCCCAAGAAAAACTTTGTCACATAGTATCCCCTCAGTGATAGTGTTTATAAAACATATATACCAAGTGGGCACTGTACTGGAGATGTTGAATGAGGGTCAGTTTGTGTGTGTGTGTGTGTGTGTTTTCATCCGAACAGGAACAATAAAAGCTGCTGACACAAAGTTTTCAGAAGATTAAATTATAAAGCCTTCTTAGGCTGATGGTTCACTATCCATACCACTTAAGGTCAGCTACTGATATCAGTGAAAAAACATATAAAAAAAAGTAAAGCTCACTTAGCCTTACAGAGGAGACTAGGATCTGAAAGAAAATAACCTAGAGAGGCAGTGGGAGCACTGGGTTGACAGACTTTTTTTTTGGAAAGCTTTGTATGCTAGGCCTTCATAGTGTAAGCATGTAAACGTTAAAATATGCCAGCCTGGGCATTCACCATGAAAGGCAATAGCTTTTGTTTGCTTACACTTTACACTTGAAAACTGAAGGAGCAGTCTTAGGTTACATACCCACGTGAAAATAGCATGGGTTTGGGCCTAGCTTGCCCGCCAGCTAAGGGGATGATAACACAGCCATGATTTCTCAGGGCAGCAGAAAGCAATGTAAGCTGACTAAAACTGATAGGAAATGTGCTTCTTGGTTAGCTGTTCCCTTGATGGCTCCATGGGTTACTAAGGAAATGTGTATTCCACATCTGTCAGATGGATCATCCCATCAATATTTGTCAAGTACGTTTGAGTTATGGTGTGATTTGGCTCTGGAGTTTCCGGGTTCTTGTGTTTTGCTTTTTGGTATGGAGGATCCAGCTGAAGAGGAATGTTTTGAGGATCACAGCCATTCACTATTATTTTATCAGGCCTGTGGTAGTTTGAAGGGAAGTCACATTATTTGAAAGGATTTAGATATGTTGGAGTGGTATGGCCTTGTTGGAAGAAGTGTGTCACTGCTATTCTTATACGTTACCCTTGTTGAGTCAAATGTTGATTTCTCTCCCCCACTATCTGGTTTCAATCCGGACATTGCTTTGTGATACTTATTCTAAGCATCACCTGTCTCAAGTTTGTGTAAACATGCCTCCATCTGTTCTCCAAATTATCAGTTAAAATGACCAGCCACAATGTTGAGCAATGGAGAGGACAGGGTGGGACATCCTGGTTCGGAGTGGGAGGGGAGGAAAGAAGCAGGAGGAGAGGAAGGAGTAGGAGGGAGAGAGGAGGAGCTGGAGGAGAGGAAGGAGGAGGAGGAGAGAGAAACTGGGAAAGAGGTCTTGGAACGACGTGGAGAAATGAACCGGACCTAAGATATCACTAAAAGCAAGTATAATGGGTGATTCTGAATGGTAGGAAACTATGCAAGCTTGGAGGTTTAGGATGGAGTAACTATTGCCCAGCATTGTGTTCTAGGTTAATTAAATAAATCCTAGTCTCTGTGTGGTGATTTGGTTATATAGCTGTTTAGGATTAACCGCAGCTTTACTAAAAAAATTAATAGTAAATGTTTAATATAATACAACATTGCTGGTAGGCTTTGAGGGTTGAGAAGTTCAAGCCAGGTCTAGCTTTTCACTCTCTCTTCCTGATGCCGGCTGATTGGGTTATAGGACTCTCAGATACTTCTCCAGCGACCTGTCTGTGAGCCACTGTGCTCCCCACTCTGATGACAGTGTACCAAACCTCTGAAACTGTAAGGCAGCCCCAATTAAATGTTTCCCTTTAGAAGAGTTGCCTTGGTCATGGTGTCTCTTCCTAGGAATAGGACACTAACTAAGACAAGGTCTAATCTGACTTTTATGCTCACTAAATGTCTGTTTTATGAAGTTTGGTGCATATATTTACCTGTTGAACATGCAAAGAACTAAGAAGAACATTTTATGTGAATACAGTATTATACTCATAATCATTAAAATCAGATAATACAGAAATATTTTCTGTATAACTTTTCATGCATAGAGACCCGTACAACTGATGTGCACCCCTATAGTTCACTAATCCACTGAAAATAATGTATCTCATTTTAGTATTACAGCTGACCTTAAAAGTACTGATATTCAGCCTACATGATTGTATTTTATAATTATAGAATCATTTTGAGTACACACTATCCTTGTCATGCTTTATATTTGGTTGCTTTAAATTACATTTGATCTTGTTATGCTGTATAATACAGAATTAGCTCATAATTAATATAAGTATAGGTTTATATTAGCTAATAAATACAAATAATGAAAATTTGATTTAAATAACATGAAAAATATACAAAAACATAATCTAAAGTTTTGTGCACTCCAAAACACCTTCCGCTACAACCAGAATTGAATTTGCCTAACTATATACAGTAGTGCTAGACTACAGTGAATTTCATTTTAAAAAATTGAGAAGAGGCCAGGCTGTAGTGGTGGATGCCTTTAGTCCCAGCACTTGGAAGGCAGAGGCAGGTGAATCTCTGAGTTTGAGTCCAGCCTGGTCTACAGCGTGAGTTTCCGGACGGCCAAGGCCATGCAGAGAGATCCTGTCTCGAGAAAACAAAAACAAAACAAAAACAAACAAAAAAAAAAATCAAGAAGAGGCTCAGCAGTTGGAAGCATTGCCTCGATAGATCAGGAATTTGTTAGTGCGCTCTCTAATCAGGTGTTTCTAACCACACCGCCTTTATGTCCTTATTCCTCTGATTATAAATGACAGGATTCGGGGTGGGAGTGCATAGAATACAGCCAGAATAAGGTTGAAAAAACTAGTTTTTCATAGGCAACACTACCTGATCTCAGATACAGGATGCAGTTGGAAAGTGTTTTTGATCTGCTGTCTTTGGTTGGAATCCACGCGATGGTAGAGAAAATGTTCACATGTGAGAGGGTGATTGCAACCAAGAGCCATGCTCATAATGAGAGCCATGGCTCTAGTCCCCTCGATTATCACCTGGTGGCTGAGCTACTTAAGAGCTATGGACAATCACAGAAAAAAAAAAACCCTGCTGAAGTCCATTGGACCCACAGAATGGTAACGGGAATGCCGAAGCCACTTGCAGAACCCAGACATCATCCCACTGAGCCATGACAGTTATTATCTGGATTCAAGCACCTTGATTCAGGATGACTTCACCGTGCGAGGGCCAGTAGATGGCCACACAGCAGTCATAGGACATCAGTGCAACGGTGGCCGCCTCCGTAGAAGTCAAGTCCACGAAGAGGAAGGCTTGCAGAGCACATCCAAGGGAAGAACTGGAGATGCTGTGAGTGAAAGAGCGAGTGGGAACTGTGACAGGAATGTGGCAGAAGTCCAAAATCGTCAAGTTTCCTGGAAGTGCATTGGGGTTTGTAGATGAACATCCAGAGGGATGAGCAAAATGATTAGGTGGTTCCCTGTGAGAGCTGCTGCGTAAACAAGTAAAAGTGGAATTGCATGTGCAATCTAAACTTTCCGGGAGCCTGAGAATCTCCTAAGCAGAAATTCAGCTCTTCCTGTGCTGTCCCTGTCATGGGTAGTTACTCCATGTATTCCTGAGGAAAGAAGAGAGTGGGTCACAGGGGTCAAAGGTGGCTCCCAGAAGCAATTCAGTTTGTGATACTTCAATAAAATTGTGCATATGGGAGTGTGAAATTCTAATCAGATTTAAAGGATGCAACAGATCTCAATAAATACTTTCAGTTCTTTGAGGAGTATGCGAGAGCTACACACAAAAGGCAAATAATAGGAGACAGTAAACATTTGTGAAATAATCAACAAAAATATATAGCGTTGACCAAAGAATGCAGAAAGGGACTCATTATTTGGGGAAAGTCTTAATAATTATTCCCACCTATTGAATATGCACATTTATTTATTTCGCTGCCTATTGCCTGCTCATAAGTGGAACTGCAGCCCGGCAAATGTTTTGTTACAGTTCAAAGGATCAGTAACAACACAAGCAGGGTGATGTTAGTAATATGTAAATATTCTCTATTTCTTAACTATTCAGTGACACCGTAGTCACCTTTCATAATGCTGCTGAGACACTTATCATAAGGATAATAATATGAGCGTAGAATCTAATTGTTTCTCAGGAGTAGTTACGGAATTTAAAACTTAAGTAGGGAATATAGCGACTTCCAGGTGGATTCTGGTGTGGTGAAGAATCCAGCAGAGGGGTGAGAAAGTGTGAGGCTGGGTATGCCAGGAAAAAAGACAAATCGTTCTTGCGCTGTTAGAAGAAACCTGTAGAGGACAGATGTGAGCTATTTTCAAAGAAACACAGCCAAGTTAGTTTTAGACTTGCATTTTGAAAGAAAACCATCCAGTAAACAGCAGTGGGATAAAGGGGCCCAGAGTGTAATTAGGATCAGATGTGGGTGCGCTGGACAACATGTGCTCACGTCAGGGGGCTGTGGAGCACAGCAGTGAGACCGGAATAAGACTGAGCACGTAGTCAGGACCTGGAATGTGAAGAAATATGTATTGTTAGCCCCTGTCACACATTTTATCGTTTTGGTTTAGTTTTGTTTAGTCATGCAAATGGTGTCTTAGTTTAGCTCCCCAACAGGAAGTGTGGTAAACCAAAATCTGGAAGATATTTTATCTCTTCAGTTTATACAGCAATAATTTATATACAAGAAACTGTATCTATTTGAATTGTAAAGTTATAGGAGTTTAGAAAGTTGTATATACCTATAAAACTACCTCTACAAACAGCATAAACACACTTCATTGTATGTAAGGTCCTCCTTGATCCATTTCGACTCCAGGCAACCATGGGCGTTCCAGCCTTTCAGAGTGAGTGAAGAATGAAACAGGAAAAGAAACCGGTGTCTTCAGACTGGAAATCTTTATTTTCATACCTTATTCATGCTGATATGTACATACTCTGTTGTAACCTGAGGCAGATGCAAGCTAAGATGCAGAGGAGAGAAATGCTTGCTGTGACAAAGATTAGCCTTAACTTTGGGCACTTATGTTCAGTGTGCCTGACCAAGTCACAATTATCTAACAGTGCTTCACCAAATGTAATGGTATTATTGTGACATTTGTCATAACAGCTGTGAAACCTTTTTTTTATTTAAACTTTTTTAATATTAATTACAGTTTAGTCACTTTGTATCCCAGCTGTAAACCCCTCCTTCATTCCCTCCCAATCCCACCCTCCCTCCATCATCTCCTTCCATGACCCTCTCCAAGTCCACTGATAGGGAAGGTCCTCCTTCCCTTCCCTCTGACCCTAGCCTATCAGTTCTCATCAGGACTGACTGCATTGTCTTCCTCTGTGGCCAGGCAAGGCCGCTCCTCCATCAGGGGGAGGTGATCAAAGAGCCAGCCTCTGAGTTCATGTCAGTGATAGCTCCTGTGCCCATTACTAGGGAACCCACTTGGACACTGAGCTGCCATGGTCTATATCCTAGGTTATATCCATGCATGGTCCTTGGTTGGAGTATCAGTCTCAGAAAAGATCCCTGGGCCCAGATTTCTTGGTTTTGTTGCTTTCCTTGTGGAGCTCCTGTCCCCTCCATGTCTTTCTATCTTCCCCTTCTTTCATAAGAGTGCCTGCACTCTGCCCAAAGTTTGGCTATGGGTCTCATTATGTGCTTTGGTACCTTGCTGGGTAGAGTCTTTCAGATGCCTTCTGTGGTAGGCTCCTGTTCGCTGTGAAACCTTTAATGTGAGGCCTAGCATGCACTTTGAGGAAAGGCATTGGAACAACTTACTTTATTATGAATCTTTTCACAGTTCAATCAATACAAACATTTTAATATGTTCATAGAACATTCTTTTATTAATATACACACACCCAGAACTTTCACTGATAAAAAAAAACTAGCCTATAAGTGAGTATGTACGTTCCCGTTTATCCACATTTATGTCAGCAGCCACTGCTTGCTATCAGGTTCCATACCTGAAACTCCATAAGGGCAGTCAATTAAAGATAAAGGATATATTTATGGTTTTCTTTTACAAACCTACCACACGTAGACTGCTTTTTGTCAACCTGGTTCATTAACAGTTCTGATTATCTAAATTTCAAAGTCCTGCTCTTCTGCCTGAGAAGTCTATTTATCTGTTTATATACCAGGCATTCTATATAACTTTTAGACTTATATATAACTTATAGACATTCTGTCTAACTTATAGACATCTATCTATCTATAATACACATATACATATATATATATATGTTCACATATATACACATATATATTAGAATGACTTGTAGGCTGTGGTCCAGCTAATTCAACAATGTCTGCCTATGTACAGAAGGTCCAAGAATCCAGTAATTGTTCAGTCCATGTGGCAGGATGTCTTATTTGGTCTTCAGTATTATGCCAGAATCCTGAAGTAATAGGTTCTAATGCTAGTAAAGAATGGACTTGCTAGCTAAGCAAGAGCAAATAGGCAAAGAGTAAAATTTTCCATCTTCTATGTTTTTTTTTAAGGATTCCAGTAGAAAGTGTGGCCCAGACTAAAGGTGAGTCTTCCTACCTTAAAAGATATGGAGTAGAAGTGGGTTTTCCCAGCCAGATGTGGTGGTACATACTTGGGGAGGTAGTCAGATCTTGTGAGTTTCGCAATCTGTGTGAGATTGCAAATGACCCTGTCAATCTCCAATCCAGAAATATAATACAGTGAGCACCACATGCAGCTTTTACCTTTTCAGGATTTCATTTACAGTCTTTGTAAAACAGTGAGAGTTAATAGCTCAGGTCCAGCAAGAGAGGTTTCTCACAATTCTGAGGTCTCTAGAGATAGAATTCTTACAGTTTACAGTGCATTCCTTGAGAGAAAGAAGCCAGCAGATAGAAGAGAAATACCCCTTTGTGATGCAA